>OY728151.1:1362581659-1363831659 GCA_963277665.1 Viscum album | reverse complement strand
TATAATACCTCTAAAAATTTGTTTTAATTCACTTCCTTCTTTGAGGGACGACCTTGGTCAGCCACTCTGCTACACCTAAGTTCCCCAAAATCACACTAATCATTTTAGGGCACCCACGATAGTGTTGTTTCAGAATCCTATATATTGAATATGATGATTTAACACTGACCTCCTTACAATAGTAAAACAAGAAAAAATCTAATAAATCATAAATCATTAATCCACCAAAATTAGGTTGGATAAACTCTGTGAAAATCATACAATTGTAACACAAAAAATAATAATAATAGTAATCCCATATTTCTAGAAACTTGGAAATCTTATAAAAAAGGTGTTTGTGAGGCACTGATCCAATATCAATCATAATCTCTTACACATCCCCTTGTCACTATCTATAATCTAAAATAATATTAAGATAAAATAAAACTTTGATAAAATATATGACATCAGATGCATAAAAGTTCTAAAACCACTTTGTAACATCCTACCTCTAGTCTGTGACCACTGATAAAAGCATGAACATGGGGAGTTTCCATTAGGACGCCAGGTGTACCTCCCTATATACTAAAGGATACAATAGCAGTGGGGGACTTAGGTAATTCCATAGGAAGTCTATACACATATATTAGAGTTTACTATTATGGTAAAATAAAGCAAACCTCAACTATAGTTTAAAATAATTAGAGTTTGTTGAAATAAATAAATAAATAATACATTGTCAATTGAAATGTAGTAGAAAATCAAACTGACTCTGGGTCATTCTAATATAAAACAATAATCATCCACCCGAATGATCACATATGCATTTAAATAAAAGATAAAAATGACATTGAAGATATTATTCCATCTTAAGACTCACCTCATCCTGATATCCAATCAAATATGATCTTTCTTACCAAATCGAGAAATTTTGGGCCTCTACCCCAACCTGAACCTGAAATTAATGATGTTTTATTAGGTACCAAATTGCTAAGGTCATTTGAGTTGGATGTGAGTACAACACCAACCCATTACCATACATAACTAGTAAAATATGTTTATACATGTGATATGATCAACTGAATAAATAAATCAACTACAGAAGCATACATAATAACCACCGTCTATCCTCAGTTTCTACCATTGAATCTTAGATTAAAAAACATACTTTTTCCATTCTCAGAGTGCCTATAATAATTCCATAAAACTATTCCAACAAATACCAATCCCAATGGCCATATAGTAGCTTGAATAAACACTGAATCTTGGGTAGTATCTCAAGGAATCCCATAGTAGTCGGATAAAATATAATTTTTAGGATTTGATTCTAGGAGAACAATAGTCATCAATAATCATCAATAATACCTAAAAGGTAATACTAGTTGATCTGATAGTCATTGGGATCTAATATAATCCCTTTGAGGTGATCATAGGGAAAAATAACCATCTGGACACATCACAAAAACCCAATAGGTAATCTCAAAAATTTAGTAGTCATTAGGTATAAACACTAAACCCTTAGAGGTAATCCTATAAATTCCATAGTCATTAGGCTATATATTGAACCCTAGGATATAGTCTTAGGTGATGGATAATCATAAAATGCCGCCATTAAAAAATATGAGGTAATATTAATCATTCTATAGTCATCAGGATCCAATCCAATCCATTTGAGGTAATCTTAGGTGATTAATAATCACCAGGAACCATCAACCAACCCTAAGGTGCAATCCTGGGCATTCCATATTCATTAGTCCCAAAGATGACCCCTAGTAGGTAATCATAGTGATAATAAAAATCGCAACCTCACTAGGATTAAATCTTTGATATAGATTCTAAGGTGACACTCACGATCATCACCAACCATTTCCTATAATCAACCTCTCTAGGGTCAACATATTTTAGAATCACTTAATAGGCCCCCTAGGTCTCATCATAACAGAAACACTGTTACATGGGTTCCTTTATCTCATAATCATCTCATATTCCAACACCCACCACTCTAAGATAATATATCCCTTAATCTCTTCAGGATAATTATGAGGCCTCCTTGACCTCATGAGTGAAGAATCACTGGAATTGGTCTCAAGTGATGGAATAAAGACCAACTCACATTCAAAGTCATATCATATTGATCCTCTCACCCAACACATATGTAATATACACAGTCCACACCCAACCAATGATCATATACTAGTTGGGGAGGAACACTCACAGTGAGGTTATCTAATCTAGCTTAAAGGCTTTGAGGAATCTCAAGTATCCCACATGGTCAATCCTTAGGAAATCCATCTTAATTCATCACTCACCTATACTTGGAGGTCACTAAGGTCAGCTATCACTAAAGTTGACACATCTCATTCCTTTCATTTTATTTAATTTCATTTACAACCCTCATGATCCATGTATATCAAGCCCTATAAATATAACTAGGGACTCAACCATTGGTAGCCGAGACATCTAACTAGTGCACAATGGTTCATCATTTCCCTAACACTTTATTCATTTCATATATAGGAATTTAATTTTATTAAAAAATTTATATAATTTAAGAGGTGGATTTCCCTTTATGGTGAGATTTCACATATAAAATTCCAAATAACTCAATCGTAGTACCATATGGTTAATTTTTAATGACCACCTACCTCAATAATGGAGTTATTTCCTTTCATAAATCTCTAAAAACTCTTACTTATTATCATCCAAGTACAACCATCATTCATCCATCATTGTGAGGCATCAAATCACACCATAAAAACCCATAAATAACTGTAGAAAATTATAACTATTTATTGAAATCACTTTTCAATAATAAAAAATCATAAACCATTTAATTTAAAAATTCATAAATGGTGGACAACTCCTCATGTAGTCCTACAATGCCAAAACCAAAATTGTTAGGGTGTTTTCCACTCCTGATGCACCCTAAACCTAATAAATACTAAATACCCATTTAGAAATGTCGATTCAATGACCAATTTAACATAAATTTTCTAAAAAACCTAGGAAAAACCATATACACATTCATCCAAATAGTGAGAAATGGTATAAAGATATCACATTGGGGAATTATTTGGCCAACATATAGATAATCCCCTCTAAATTCTCCTGACCCAACCACGATTCAATGGAATCAACTTTAAAACCCTATACAAAACTATAAAAAATTTGAAACTACCTAATAAAAAAAAGAACAGAGGGGGAAACAGAAGAAATGTAACCCATGCCTCATAAAAAACCCCAATATCTCTCCACCATCAAGGGGATTCAGATCAGAGGCAAGGGGATGGGGATATTAGAAGAAATGGCCTTTCCCTAATGTCAACCCCCCTAAAAACCAAATTTACTCACCAAAAAAAATGAAAAAATCCCATTTCTCAAGAACACATACCCATAAAAATTTGTTGGTATGAGCATGATGTTCACATTATGAAATTTCAAGAAGTTCCCCTCTCTATTGACTATCCCCCTTTCACACCCTAATTACACCACATAAAATCCATTATTGATGTGTACCACCATTCACACCATAAAAGGACTAATGATACTATTTTACTACATCATGGCCACCCATCCCTTATTAAATAACCTCCTAAGAACCCATGACACCTATGGTGACTCAAAACACATCCAAAACATCATTTTAAGACTTCTATGTTCTTATATTCCCAATATGTATCTAAGTTATCAAAATAAACCCACCACCGAAACAAAAATTTATTTTTAATTTTAAATACATTCTATACATGGGGTATTATATAAATGGTGACACTTTACTTACCTTGATCAAGGATAATTATCTCAAAAGGGAGTCTTCCTCTATAACTATAGTTTCATGAAAAGGGTAGTTAGAACACTTTACATCATGTAAAACTCTATTATTATTCCTTATACCAAATAAAATTGATTATTTAGTTATAATAGTTTATTAATTTGATTATTGAAATTAGGTGCACATATTTATCCATGATTTTTATTGAATTGGGATATATTTTATTCTAGATTACCACTGCCTATAGAGGCTCAAGATTAAGTGGAAGAATATGGGGTATCTTTCAGTGGGAAAATGAAAAATTTATTATCCACTTACATATTGATCCTCAGATTTTAGACTATTGATAGAAGATTTCTATCAACCTATGGATCAAATTGAAATAGGTAATCTGAAATATTATTGGTCATGAAGCAAAATAATCTTATATATGATGAAAAGTTAAAAATAAACAACTAAAAATATATCGCCTCCATGATAATGGTTCTCGGTTGATGTGGAGGCTACTATGTGAATTACAATAAAAAATAATGCACCAAATAAAAAATCTAGTCAAGTGTGACTCAGGTTGTCTCTAGTGAGGCATGATTTTCAGTTCTACTTTCATTTTGTGGCTGGGTTTTATTAGAAATATAAAATAAAGAACTATTTATTTTTCATTTTAGTGTTTTTAAAGGGTGATTGAAAAAATTTATTTAAAATATTAGTATCAACTTAGTGTTCCCCTCACCTTACCTATTAAATCATAAGTCTTTTAGTCAAAACTCTCATTATCTCCCAATAACAAGATAAAACCTCAACGTATTACTCTCTCATTGATTTTTTAGTTTAAAAAGGGATATAAAATGATCAGTGTCATCCTTTCTCTCACCTATCCTTGGGATCATAAACTTCTGATCACTCATGGTCAACCCATTTCTCTCTATCATATAGAAAATGAAGGAAATATAGGGGGCCTATGTGTATAGTTCGAGCAGAAGAGAATAATTTAAATACTACAAATAATAGAAACATACAAATATATATAATAAATAAATACTCAGAGTAATAAAAAGCATAAAATAATTTTCAATTAAACTAAAAATTCATTATTAAGGGTGAGAGAAGTCTCTTTGGGTTACACACTATGTTTCTAGTAAACCATCACTGGAGTAAATACACAAATACAAATAAGATATAAGAACACTCCATCCAATAGTATCCCACTAATATATTGATTCACACTCCCCTTTATAAGGTTGGATGGGTGTTTTGGAAATCTCCTGAATCTAGGATGATACCCATAAGTGTATAGAATGCTTGATCTGTCCCTTGTAGATGGAACATAGTTTCCAATTCATGATATATTGAATTAAGTGTTTCCTTAATGTATCTAATCAATTCTTACTATTCTTTGGATTTTTTTTCCAGTATACCACTCACTTAATAAATTTTGGATATGTTTTAATGTGTCATGGATGAATGGTGAATATTATTTAGATGAGTGCGTTATGACTCTTCTCTTTGCATCATGATTCCATTTTTATTTCCCATGATCTTTAGATTTTATTGATGATTATATTAAAGATGTTTGGAAGTTTGAGAGTGAATTTTATAATTTGGGAAGATTGGAATAATTAAAAGATTTTATGTCAATCCCTAAATGGATTTTGGGAAATTCAAATTTTAATTTCCCCAAGGGTCTGGATGTGAAAAATTCATTTATTCTTTTATTTCATGCTACCACGAATGTTTCTCTTATGAATGTTTGTTTTATCCCTATATAAAATTCAATAACTCTTATGAAACAAAATACATCCATTATTATTTTTAGGGTTCCATAGGAGTGACTCTTAATTTTTTTTAGTATTAGATTTATGATCCTACACTTTTCCAAAATTATACTATGAACCTCATATGACTCTTTTTGTTTTTCAAGATGACTCTTGTGAAATATAATTTAACCCTTGTAAAATTAAGGTTACTCTTACATTTAGAAAGAGTAACTTTAAGAAATTATACTGATGACCCATATGAATATCATAGTCCATATAGAACAACTATAACATTTTCATCCTTTTATGAATTCTCATATTAATGTCCAAATGACCCTTAACAAAACTATTATCCTTAAAAAAATTTGATATATTTCATTCCATGTACACCCTGGTTACCCTTACACATAAAATTAGGTTTCAAAACATAACCATTTTTTCAAAGTATTCCTAACCGTGAATCTTAGAAACAAGAGGGGAGCTTAACCCTTTTCCATTTTCAAGCCTGTGGATTCTGAAAGTTCACAACTATTTCTTCCATTTGGTAGAAATTACAACTTCCCCATTCTTCCCCACATCTAAAATTTTATTAAAATCCATGAAAGTTAAAAAATAAAGGTAGTATTTGTTTAAATAAATTCCAAAAATGATTTAATCAAAGTAACACTGTGAATATTAATCTTATTTTCAATAATATTTAAAGATCATCAAATTTCAAAAACCAATAAATTTATACAGAATTAACTGGAAGATCAAAGTAAAAATTATATAAAATCCTAAAAAAATTTATAAAAAATTTTCCTTGATTAAGGAATCTCATTATTAAGGGAATACATAATTTTGGATACCTTGATTGTCCTATCAACCAAGGTGGAAAATTGGGAAATATGTATTATCAAAGGAATACATGTTTGATGAGGAGTAAACTGATGTTCATTGTATAATGTTATTTCTCCGGAGACAATTGAGTGGGGGTATTTATAGAATGATATTTTTATTTATTTAATCTTTTTGAAATGATTAAGATGAGGTTATTTGTGTTAATTCAACCCATGTAGCTGACACGAGTAGGGGTAGTGGTATAAAAGAGGTCCAAATATTCATTATATTGATCCTTCCTGAAATGAACCACTATAGATTGAATATTTTTCATCCAAGGGACATTGGGAAGAGGCTGAAATGTACTTTAGGAAGCCCCAATTTTATGTATGATATGGGTTTTATGTAAGTGGGTGATGTTATATATAGTAAGTGTATAAAGGATGTTCATGAAGAATTTTATGCAAACAACCCTATGTGAAATAATCTTGTGGTAGTACTTCCTGGAGGGCTTATGTGAGTGGACCCAAAATGATCATATGGGGGGGGGATCATCATGATGATTCTTCATGATTCTCTTTCCCTTATATTAGGTTTAAAACTTGAAGTTTCCTCAGGGTTTTCTTCAATTACTTGTGCAAACTAAGTGCCTCATAAATGGTGGGATCTATCTCTTAGAGAGAATAATATTGATAAAATAATTATCTTATGAGTCTAAAATGTTTTTTCCTTTTGATGTTTACTCTTGTTATTTAAAGGTAACACCTCATAACCACCTTCTTAGAATTTTTGGTCACATTGGATGTTCAGGATCTCCAAGAGTTATGTGATTACGAAGGTTCATCGCCTCCCCTCTACAAAATGACACACCATTGTAAAGTACCATCCATGACCAAGAAGTGTATAATTTGGATTCTATAAAGCGATGAATGACCCTAAAGAATTCTCTATGACTAAAAATGAATAAGGTTAGGCTATCATAAATTGATAACAGTCACAAATGATTTTCTACAGCCTCGAAGGATTTTAATTTCTATAAATAATAAAATTATCATCAAGGTAAACTTTACATTACTATACTTTCCTTATTTAGCTCATTATTTTCCTTCTGGACCTATTTTGGATGATGATAGAATTTTTTAGTATTAAAAAAATCCCCTCCCCTATAATTGGACTGAATAAAAATAAAAGGGATTTAATTTTGAAGAGGCATAAATTTAATACGGGTTACATTGGATTCCCTTACACACTTATATATATATATATGTTTAGGGGATACCTCAACATTTAATTTTGAAAAATTGAATTCTTTCACCCTTTAGTCCCTTTATTTGTGCTTAAAAAAAGTATCCCACCCCAAAAAACCTTTGAGAATAAATAACTTTTAATAAAAATCTCATCAAATAAAGACCTTCATGAATGAAATTTACTAAGATACCATGTATGGTTAAGGAAATCCCCTTACTTTGCGAAGCACTTTTACAAAAATTTATTATTCAAATATTTCTTTTATGTGGGTGAAAACATGCATAAATATTATGAGAAATAATTTACTATTCCATTTTAACTGTATTTCACCTAATTGAATATATAATATCATCTTATTTTTATCTCAGAGAAATTATTCTGGAATAAGATATAATGCCCCTAGATTTTACTATATATTTTTCTTTAAATAAATAATGTGTTTAATAACTTGTTTCATATGTGACACATAACTAAATAATATATTAAAAATCTTTAAGTTATGAATTTTTGTGAAATATTACTATGAACAGAGGGTGTTTTAAATGGAAAATTTTCAATAAAAGGCTTTTATTTATATATTGTAATTTCATTTAAACTTTAGAATTATAAATTTTAGAACATTTATTTTATAAAATTAACTTCATTTTTTAATTTATATTGTCCAAATTATTGAGGTAAATTTTTTATATTTTTATAAAATAATTTATTTTTAGTTGAATTCTAAAAAATACAGTTTTTCCCAAAATAGTAAATCCTATGAAATTATCATTATATAAGAATCGACTAAAAGTGTAAAATTTTTTAATTGGTAAAATATATATTATATATTTAAATATATAAATTTTAAGAATACTATATTGAATTTATAAAAAATATGTTTCATGTTTTGGAAACTTTGTTAATATTTTACTCAAAAAACTATATTTATTCACTTATATTAAAAATTAGTTTTCAACACTTATAGAAATTAAATAAAAAATGGATTTAATAATTTAAATCATAATTTTAATATTGTTAATAGTTTTAATTTCATTTTTATGCATACGAATATGATTACTAAGATTGAAGAGAATTACAACGATAATGGTAAATTTGTTATTTTCAGAGAATTATTTTATTAACTTTATAGAATTTTATAAAACGAAATAAATTAATATATTATTAATAATTATAATAATATAATTTTTAAACAAATATGTATTTATATAAACAATATTTGAATTTATAATCAATACTAAATATGATTAAGAACACTTAATGGTAAAAAACGTTTTCCTGTAAAACTATTTTTCTATATTTAAAATGTTTTAATTTAAATGTTAATTTTTTATTATTTAAAATTTAATTAGATTATATTGAGACTAAATTTATTTTAAGATTTTTTTTGGTAATAAGGGTAACCTTATATGTTTAATAAAATATATATTTCTTAAGTAAAAGCTACTTACCAAGTTGAAAACCAAAATTGTAAAATGTAAAAATAAAGTGCTAAAAGGATGGAATCGTATTGAAAACGTGTATTAAAATGAGTGTTATGATATTTATACACCCCATAATTCTCTAAAATTCATTATTTCCTAATTTTGGAGCCATGAACCATTAATAATGTCATTCCATTATTGTAAAAGTAATGGGTATTTACAAAAGTTCTATTTTCTTTAATTATAAAAGGGGATCACTTCCACCACATTTATCCACTCTTTCAAAAGGATAATATCTTCCCACAATTTTATGTGTTATCTACTCAACTCTATACCCATGTACTATAATCCTTGGTCTTATTGAAAGACCACACCAATGTGACTTAAGGAGTTTCCCAAGGGACAAAATCTAATGGTAAATGTAATGTTCTCAACTGAGATCTCTTAATTATTTTCTTGTTATAAACTATATAATATTTTTTATCCTTGAAATTGTGATAAAATTATTATTATTAATATTTTTAAATTTAATTATGCTTATGTAATATCCATTTTTTACGTTCTTCCAAAACCATTTTAAAAAGGAGGATGTCGTCATGTGTACAAGCGGACTACTGCCTCCCTAAACGACATGTTAAATTTTTCCACTACTTCCTAACATGTTTGAATTTATTTTTTTTACTGAATAAAAATTATATTGATGAAAATATTAATATTATATAAATATAATATTGGAATTTTTAAAAGTGATTTTAAAAAAAAATTTCTATAGTAAATTTAACTTCCTAAAATAAACATATCAAGGAATATTTCTTAATTCCTATCCAATTTTTAAAACATTATGGGACTATATTAATTTTGTGCTAATGGAAAATTAAAATAAATATAACTCTGCAATTCTGGATATTACTTGTCTTGTTAACAATAATTTTAACAATGGTGAACATTACAAGGGAGTTTTAGAGAAATCGACTAAATCACCTTAAGTAACTGCTACAAGTGAAATGAATTTAATAAATAAATAACATATGAAAAAATAGACCTTATCCAATTAAATATAGATGTAAATGTTTCTCAGTAAAGTTTTTAATAGAATTAATTTTATGATCCAAGATGTTAGGCGCACACACAGTTCAAATTAAGAACAAAAGTTAGAGTTATTTATCTCTATTTTCAATTCCTTGAGATATGTTTGATAGTTCAAACCACCACTAATTTTATATATTTATTTAATACCATATTTCCTTGAAGTATTATAAATAAATTTCATTTCATGACATTTTAATGTCCGTTTCAGGGTAACCCTCTCATGTTCTTTTGATTCTTACATTATCGTTACTTTAAGGGTTTCTATGTCTCAATTTTTCTTTATTGATATATTATTCATATTCTGCTGTTATTTAGTTTTCATGTGTATATATTTTCTATGGATTTATATTATAATAATTTTAAAAAAAATTAATTTTTTTTCAAATCTTTTCTAGGTTTTGCTTTCCATAAATGTTCAATTCAAAAGATTATAACATTGTAAGCGTTTTTGGAAACTCAATTCTCATTCACTGGGTTATGATTTTTTTATTAAACTTATTTCATATAATATGGGAACAATATTATCCTTGATTTTATTATATGGTACTTTATATTTTTTACAAATTTACATTTATACCTCATAAACCCATTTCTAAATGTTTCTTGCTTCAAGAATTATGATATTCATAAGGGACTGGATTGATTGAAATTTATTTTTTTGAGTGCCAATGTTATTCCTTTAGTATTATTATTATATTTTTTATAAATTATTCTTTATAAAATTTTAAAATACATTTATACTCTTATATCAGGGAAAAATGATGTTTTTAACGCAAAGATTCTTTATATATATATACATTTCTCATACAAGTGAAACATTTTTAAGAAAAAGAATCTCATAATCCTTAATTAATTTTTTTTATCCATTTACATTTTTTATTCCTAAATATGTTTTCCTTTATTATTTTTAAATCGAAAATATATATGTTTACTCATGTGATCATAATATTTTCTATTACAATTTTTGAAATAGAAATGTTAAAACCACTTATTATGATGCGGGTTTTCAAAAATGTTATAACAAAATATTAATAATATTTTACAACCATTCAAAATAAAATTATTTTTCTTTCAATCTATATTCCTTTTTGGTAAACCATATTTCTTTTCAAAGACCTATGTTTATGTATTATTTTTAAACATAAAAGTTTTCAAAATGACTTCATTTCACCTTTATGAAACCTTAGTGTCATTTCCAAGGATTCATTATTGAAGTATCCTTTTTAAAAATTAATGTTTTCAAGATTCCTTCAATTCACCTTTTTGAAATCCTTATGACTTCTTTAAGGATCCACTATTGATTTTTTTTTTAAAAGTAAATTATTTTATTTTTTTCACTTCAACTCATTGAAAATTACTTTTTAAAGTGACAATAATATCTAAATTTATGCTAATGATAAAGCGTGTTATAAAAAATCTTTTATGGGTTTTCTTCCATTTTCTATTTATCTGTAAAATATTTATTTACTTGGAATTTATTTTTTAGGAATAATCCTCTTAATTTTCTTATAAAATAATCTTCTTGGGTGATTAAATTTTATGTATCAACCATTTTCATTTTTGAGGTAAATTTTGGTGATACAACCTAGAAATATTATAAAACTAATTTTATTACCATGGGTTCTTAATGATGCGATGAATGATTTTTTTAAGATATGTTTGGTTTTTTGATGGGTGGTGTCATATATCACTCAAAAATGCATTGGTTGAAATTTTATATCTCATTGGCTAAAAAAGGGAACCCATATTGTAGCCTAATCCCAAAAGGGTACGCAGGTAGTATCTAAAGACCAATTTGGTACATGGGTAGTATATAAATCCCTAGAGGGAATACTTGTAGTAACCGAAGCCCAAGAGAGTTTATGAGTAGTATCCTAGGACCAATATGGTTTACGAGTAGTAGCCCAAGCACTAGAGGGAACATTGTTAGTTTCCCTATCCCAATAGGGTACACATGTTGTATCTCAAGCCCTAGAGGGTACATGGGTTATTTTCTAAATCCCACCATCTTATAAGAAATATGTGGAAATTACATAATTACTAATTTATTATATATTATTCATTTTCTTACTTTATATTTATTCTTTGTATTCCTATGTAATGCTACTATGGATCATGTTTATTGTCTCATGCTTCTACAATCCTGATAAATGATATATGTTTGATCATTTATGACTATGGGTCATTCTACTATGTATCATGGACAACTCTTATTGTTCCATGTTTTTTTAATAATATATTTCTCCCTTGATCATGATTTATATTAGGCCTGTGATCTTACCCTTGATGAAATTTCAATGAGTTTTTCCCTTACTGGAAATTTAAGCTCAACCATTTCTTATATTTCTATTCCACAAGTTATGAAGATGGGTATAAATTATGATAATAAAAAAAGATATTCTAGTGTGGATCAAATATAGTTAAATGTTCACAAGTTCCATAAAATAATATGATTATATATTTGATCCCCAAATACACTAAACCTTTCATTCATGGGATTTTTGTGTTTATTAATGAGTTATAATGTTTAACTTATTGAACAGATTTTATATAAAGTTATGTTTATATTGATTTATATCACTTTTTATCAAAGGCAATGTTTAAAGAAAGTGTTTTATCAAAAAATCCAGGAGTACAGGTCTGGGGCCCCTTAGTCGGTATCAGAGTAGGGTTTAGTTATTTTTATGGATTAATTTAGCTATTTTTTTGGGGTCTAAGATTAGAGAAAATTTGTGAAAACACTTGGTATAAGTCTAATTATAGGATAAAATCTTGAAATTTTGGTAAGGTTTTGAATATTTAGTTTTCCTAGAAATTCTATCCCTGTTTAAATACAATAAAATGGATACAAACATGATAATGATGAACCTAAAGATAATCAATTGGAAAAGGATGGTTTTGTATCAACTAGATATTTAATTAGTTTAGAATTATTGGGCATTAAAATAAAAACGTATATATACACTCCCGTAAGATATTATTTAGAAATTCACTCACTCTTGATGAACCATTATAAATGATTTTATCTCATATTTATGGAAGGTTAAAGAACAAAATAGGAAAATGACTATGGAAAAACTTGGTTAAACTAAATAATTTAAATGTTGATATATTCATATCATCGTTGTAATGAAATCATCATAGGTTTAAATGATGGTTTCATTAGAGAAGACATCTTATGTTTGAGTTTTTATATTCATATGATCATTTATTCTGATTTTATAAGATATTTTAAAAATTATTTTAATTATTGTATTTTGTTGGAAATAGGATATTTAAAATAAATATGTTGAAGGTATGTATCTAGAAAATTATAAGACTTATATATATAGGATTATTTTGAATAAATGGCTGAGAATCATAATATATTCTTAGTATATGGGAAAGTATAAGTTTCCTCATATTCCCCATGGTAAAAAGGTTTGTATCACCTTAGAAGATATATTTTGTGTCATGATTGTCTTTTATATGGCCTTATGTATTTTGTTATATGTGATGATTAAAATATTGTGAGGATGCAATGTATTTAAGAAGGGAGAATGTAACACCCCAATATTTTACTATATGTTTTTCATTAAATAAATACTATTTTTAATAACTTGTTTCTTAGGAAACATTGAACTAAAATGAGTCCTTACATAATTTAGAAATATTATTAAGAAAATTATAATAACATTAAAACCTATAGAAAATAAAAAGTAACTAATTAACTAAAAAATTCTTATATTTAGAGGATAAATATTTAATAAGATTAAATATTAAATATTATTCTTTATCAAATAGCTATTTTTTAAAATTGTTGTTTAGGAATGTTTATAAGCTTAAAAATAATTCAGTTCTCACCAAGGGACCTATGAGAGGAGTCATGAAATAGGTCAATAAAGGGAAGGCTGCTGAGGTACCCCTTAATAGGATGGCTACTAAGTTGAAGCTTGGAAAATCTATGAGGATATGGGATGAATCCTAAAAAACATGTAGGATAAGGGATATGATATCCTTATTAACAACAAAGAGTTGGCTAGGTATAAATAGGACACTGTTAAATCTGAGGATTATGGTTAGGATAAAAGTGAGAGTTATAAAAAGGAGAAAACATATTACAAGTTTGATATGCTTATAAGGTACAATGAAATTGTTGGAAAGAAGTGGAGACAACTGGTGAAGGAGAAAGCGTTAAAATATTTATCTCCTTCTAAAGAGGTTCCAATTCCCTATGATATACATGAATCTCAACTAGATGTAATTTAATGCACTATATTGGAGGAACCATGCAAAGGGGTGGTATGGAAGCTCCAATCCCCACTTTGACTACCTCTATACATGATGATAACCTCAAACAAGAATGAGTTTCCTTGTCTTAACAAGCACAGTATGTGTCAAACAAGGGTAAATACAGGGAAGAAGACAATAAAAAGAAACCTATAGAGACCTTATATTCTCATACATGGATATTAAATCATTTTAGATTAATATTTGTTACATTAAAAAAACACTTTTCAGAGGGCCATAATAGTTTATCTACTTTGTAATCTTGGAACTCCAACTTCTAGTCTGATGAAATATCTTTAATATTTTCCCTAAATATATTCCGATTTAGAAACCTTCATAGACATACCTGACATAAAACCATTCTTCATAAAATAGGGAAATGAAATATAAGAAATGGTGGGATTAGATTCCTAGTAAGGGTAAATTTAATTGATATCGATCTTTGATCATATGAAATCATAAGATAAGAATAAGGGAATGTGATCATGAAAATATCATACAAAGTTATACCCAAATTTTCAAAGATAATAAACACAATTCATGTGATAAAACTTTCTAATTTTTGAAAAAATGGCCAATGAGGATGATAAATTATAATAAATAAATCATGAACCATAAGATCATGTCATAAAATTGTACACCTTTATAGATATAGAAATCCATTTCATACATCAAGGTTTACTAAAAATACTATCAAAATATGGATCATGAATTATCACCTTATTTACTATTATAGATGAAGACCAAATTTTTTCCCATATTGGATCAGGAAAAACCTATTTCCCATTGTGGATTACGACACACCTGTTCCCCATAGAGGATTATGCTCTTTGAATTGTTTCACATTTTCTATATCATGAGATATAAATCTTAACCCAATGTATTAGAGGGAGATATAGGTCCAAAACATATCATTATGAAAACCATACTTATTTGTGCCACAATATTATAAAAAATTCAATATATCATTACATTATACACCATTTAAATAAAACAGGTTTCATAAACATTTCATTAATTCACTATAGAATAACCCATGAGAAGAAGTGATTTTCATAAGAGTTCTATCATGGTATAACCCATGGAAGAGAGAAGAGTTTCATAAAATTATTTCCATAATAAACATAAAACCTCAAGAGAAAGATTAATATTGGTACCCAAATTTCATATCCCTAGTAAAGAATAAATTATATCAAATGATGCCAACTTTTTTAGAAAATGATTTTGATCCATCATTTAAAACGTTTTTTGAGGAAGATATGTTTTCTGCTTTGATTTTTTTAAAACATAAAACCATTTCAAAATATTTTTTTTTAAAATAAACTTGAAAATTATAAATGATGGTTTAAATAAAATAATGGTCAGTATTACAGAAACTTTCATTCATACTGTAAGCGTTAAAAGAAATATTCTTTTCACATTTTTGGTAAAATTCAAATGAGATTTTTTTAGAAAGTGGCAGGAATAATCCTTTATTTTTTTTTGTAAAAAGTAAAACATGTGTAAAAATGTATTTTTTAAAGTTATATCATAATAAAATACATTTTTGAAAACATTTCTCAAAAACATTTATTTGGAAGGAAAACATTTCCAACCAAATATTGAAATAAAGTCGGGTTTTCTTATTTTTTTTTATGAATTATCTTAATTAAAAAAGAGTGGAAAATAGTACTATTAAATGAAAAAATCATTAATAAACATAGTATAATAAAATTAATGAGTTTCTTTAGATATGTATCATAATATTTTATCATTAGAAACCTAATCGTAAATAATCCCAATCAACGATGAGACTTTAACTTAAAATCATTACCACTTTCGTAACATTGAATTGCAAACCCCATAAAGTAATAACATAAGATGTAACTGAAAATATCATTATTTTAAATAAATTAATGATATTAATTGTCTCATGGTATGTATATACACCTTTTAAAATAATATAGGTGCATAATAGAATATATGTCTCAAAGAAAGAAAATTGAGACAAAAATTCCTTACCGCTTTCATTACATTTGAACGATAAACTCCATAAAGAAGTGGTCCTAAGACAGATATTTTAATCCCAATAATTTTAATTATAATATTCATAATATAAATTCATGGTAATTATATACACCACATAATAGGAATAATTGGTGAATATGGCTTGTCTCATAGAAGTAAAAACTAACATGGAAATCCCCTCACCTTAAGTCTGATTTCCATCACACTCATTTAAAAATAATGTGTAATAAATATATATTTATTATAAATATATGAAAGAACAATATTTATATATATAAAACCATATATTATTTTCTTATGACCTTTTGTTACCCATTTATTAACAATTTCTTGTTAAAGTCATGTGTTAGGCAATAAATGCTTTGTGTTTTTGTGTATGTTTTGACTTGTTATTTACGGTCCTATTTCTTTGACCATGAATGAATCCTCTCCATAATTTAAAAAATTATATAAATATAAAATATATTCAGTATATATATATATATATATTTATAGTAACTCATAAACTTTAGTGATAGGAAATGAAATACACCGTTCATGGAGATGGTAAACCGTACATATGCGTGAACAATTTTTAGATTTTCTTTTTTAGTTGAAAGAAATAATATTAAATAATATATTATCACTATAGAATAATTTTCAAGTCATTTATATCACATATTTTCATTTAAACCATCCTAAATACCTTCTATGTAAATCATGAACTAATCCCATCACTTCATGAGGTGGTTGTCTGCCGTACACATGAGCGACGTTATTGTACTCCCACATAATGAAAATAATAAAGGTAAATATGATATAATATTTATAGGAGCATAATAATATCATAAATATAATTTTAAAACAATATATCTATCATTATTTCCAACTGTAATAGGTGGTAATGGAAAAAATGATATCGATTCGCGAGGCGGTAGTCCGACACACACACGAACAATGATCTTGTAACCTATTTGATGGAAGAGTAGACAGATTTAGGTTATTAAGTAATAATAGAAGCATATAACCATATGTAATATACTAATTTTATCATTTAATTATTGTATAATAATAATTTTTGGGTGTGGAGGAATAAATAAAACAGAAACACTCGTGGATGAACATCACCTCTTCTTCAGGTATCCTCCTTAGGTTTCCCCAAACGGACTTCCTAAGGTTGTTTTATGCCCAAAATAAGGATTATAAGATAATGTGATGTCATTTAAGAAGTTATTTCAGTAGGTATTGGCTGAATCAAAATATTTTTAAGGTGTGAAGAAGATAGGCAATGAGTGGCCTTTTATAAGCGGGGGAGAGGACATACTTCGTATTTTTGAAAAGAAATGATTGTTCATAGTTTATTCATATGAAAAAAGTGTCCCAAATGGAACATTCTTGAACATTATTGGTTTAATGGTCGAAATAGTTCCATAAACTGGTTTTTACACAAGTTTATAGGATATTTTTTCCCTTATAGTTTTAGTTTAACCGTCGGTAAACCCATTTTTACCTCTAATATAGTAATTAATTTTTAAGAGATTCACTATTCATTTTCCTAAATAAATAAGTTAAACTTTTCTTAAATTATAAATTATTATAATTCCAATTATTTAATCCATTTTTAAAAATTACATTCAAATAATTGAAGAAATTTCATTTAAAATTAATCCTGGAGAAGTAATGAGAAAACATGGTTTTAAAGAGAAAAAGTTAAAAAGATTAAATTGTTTTTATATGAATATAATATATAAAATTAATTCTAATGAAATAAATTTGATTAATTAATATAAAAATGAACTTTTTTTACTTTAAAAACAATTTTAAATATAATTTTTCATTGAAAATAATTAAAAAGAAATTATAGTTTTCAATTAAAATTCAATATTTTTCACTATTCATCAACAAATGAAAGTTCTCAAAAGAATCACAAAAATTCACTATAAAATAATTTTAACATTATGATTTAAAAAAATTAGTTTTATTTTATTAAAATATTATTCTAATTTTTTAAGAAATAATTTTATTATAAGTGTGCAAAAAGGTAACAAAACTATATTTGAGAAAAATACTATTTTATATATAAAATTGGATTTTTTCTAATTTCTTGTCCAAAAAACTTATAAGATAAATG
The DNA here is from genome assembly GCA_963277665.1 of Viscum album. Taxonomy (NCBI): domain Eukaryota; kingdom Viridiplantae; phylum Streptophyta; class Magnoliopsida; order Santalales; family Viscaceae; genus Viscum; species Viscum album. The sequence goes on along the minus strand of OY728151.1, from coordinate 1,363,813,191 downwards.
ATAAAAATGTGATTGAATATATAATGTATATATTTAATAAAAATAATTAAAGAAAAGTAATTTTTTTTATTTTATTTATATAAAACACACTTGTTTTAATAACCTGGACATTTTGCATGATAATTATTTCCTAAAAATGCGAGTTATATTATTTTTCACTCAAAAATACTATATCGCTTTTTTAATGAAGTGAATATAATTTAAATGATATTATTGGGTTTTGACCATTATATAAACGTTGGTTAATTATGACCATTGGTCAATATGACCATTGGAAACTATTCTCTTAACGTTATGATTATTGTTTATAAATAGAAATGATAATGGTTAATTAATCTAGAATGAAGAGTCAATGGCCTCATCCAATAGAATTGGGAAATATGAAGCCCATTTTTTTGAGCTTGATAAGGATTTAGTGTCACTATGATTCACTCATAATCAAGCCCATGCTTGTTACACCCCAAGATTTTATTAAAAATATTCTTTTTAATTTCATTAATGTCTTGTGTTGTACGCTACACCAAAAGGAGCTTGCTCAACACGCATCCTTGACTTGCCTTGTATTACATGCAATCACGACCTTCCTCGATAGCGTGTGTAGTACGCAATACCGAGTTTCACTAAACAATGATATGCTATTAAAATATTATTAAAACTAGCCGTTATGAATAGTAATAACCACCTTTTAAAATTTTAGAAATTTTAGCTCTCAAAATGGACTTCATTTTTTGATTCGGAGTATCGAATTTAGCCTAAGGTGAAATTTTGGTACTTTTCGGATAACTTTCATATTCTGATGAATAGTGAAAATTACTAAATTATAAATAAAAACAATTTTTTTAATCGAAATAATTAATAGTGATAAATTATTAATTTGAGTGGTTTTAAATTATATTTAGAATATATTTTTACAATTTAATACAATGTTCATCATTGGATGTAATTTCACATTTAAACCAGTCATAAACAAGTGTCAATCTTTTGATAGTTATTATCTCTTAAGAACACACTATTTGTTTTGACGACGGGAATTAATTTTTAAATTAATTAATGCAACTGATATGTTTTGAATTTGATAAAATAGACATCATTTTTGAATTTATAATATCAAATATAGCTTATATCTAATTTTTGGTATTTTTCTGGAAACTTTCATTTTTTGATGAATAGTGAAACCACTAATTGGTAGTTAAAAAACTGAATTTTTCATAAAACTTAATTTTACCACTTCTGTGAGTGGAATTTCAAAAATCCAAGAGACACGGTTAATGTCAGTAAGTAAAATGTGGTTCAATGAGATGAAAATAATTTTTTGGCGAATAGTAACTTTTTACTTTTTTTACCACGGTTAAAAGTAAATAGGGTAATTAAGGGTAAAGATGATATTATTATTACCCTAACACATGTCATAATTCTATTGGACAAGTGTAATTCGACCAAAAACAAACTTAGGAATAAAATATGACCATTTAGGCCCACTTGGATTAGATTAGGACATTTATTATTAATTTATTTAAAGAAGGGTTAAAATAGTTAAAATCAAAGTTTAACAAGTAAATAATTTTTAATATGGGGTTATACATAAGATAAATTCGACTATAAATATTCATTAGAAAGATAAAAAGAATTCCTACATAATGGTATTTTATTTGTAATTTTTAGACATTAAATAAATTAATTTATTTATGACACAAAGATGATGCAGTAATTATCTTATTAATGAAATATCGACATAATTAATGTTATAAACACCAAATTAAATGTAATTTGAGTCTTTTTATGAATTAAACTAATTTTATAGGTTACTATGACATGTTAGTATTGATTTAATTAACTTGTTTCGAACTAATAATTCTGTTATGAGTTTCACAAAAATCAATTACTAAATAGTGTCAAAATTGACATAAAATAGTTTTTAAAACAAATATTATATTAGTAATTGTTATTTTATTCCTAAAAATCCAAGGTTCGGCCAAATTACTTAGATACGGTTATATATATTAATAATAAACAACTTGGGGTTCGTTTGGCTGCTTATAGTAAGTTTATTAACCTTATAGTATAAGAACACAAGAAGACACGGTAAAAGTAAAATTATTTAACTTAATGTTAAATCTAAATGATAAGGTTAAAATAGGAAGCTAAACTTGTCTAAATTCTATTGGATGAGATTATTTAGACCCATCCCCACCTTAGATTCGAAATATATCAATTTGGAGCTATTTAAAACCAAACTTGACTTTATAATAAAATAATATTTTTAGTTATTCCAAAGGTGCCCCTCTCCTCCCTTATAAAAGGACACCTCATCCCTCTCTTCGTCACACAACTTTGAGCCTTCAAGCTCAGCCAAACCCTGCAAAATTATCTTCTCCACTTCCCTAGAAACATCCTAGAGGTTCTGGTCTTCCTCAAAGACCAATTTTTGTGCCCTAAGAGTAGGTATCAAAGAGGCGCTTCAAAGAAGAGGTAATTTCCGTTACCGATTCTTTCACCTTTATTTCTTCTTCCACTTCTTCTTCATAGGTTGTTTCATTATGAAGTAATAACATCAGTATCACTCATATACTGATATGTTATTATAAGTATGAAACAATCCTATTTCACCATCTATCCATCCTACGGAAAATGAAATCACCGCCCGTGCGTACGTACGGAGTACCGTCTCCATGACGCGATGAGATTCATTCTCCACTTTAACCATTCATGAATGATTATAAAGTATATATAATAAGTAATCATGAAATATATGACATAATAATGATACTGGATTTATGTGTATATATATGTATTTCATCTACTTAATTCCTTTAAACTCAATAAGGAAACGAAAACAGCATTCATGCGTACGTACGACCTACCGTCTCCACGAACGGTGTATTTCTTTCCATTTACTAATTTATTATATATATGTATATTCTGAATATATATATATATATATATAAATCATGTTTTATATTCGGGAATTAAGTAATCATGATCTAAGTAATCATATGAATAATTACAAGTCAAAACACGGACGACAAATGAAACAATTTTACCCAAAACACTCTTTAACATGGAATTTACAAAAGAATGGGTAATATAAAGTCATAAGTGAACCATATATGATATCATAACAATGAATATGATTCTGCAATAAGTCAATGACATTATTTAAATCATTATACAGGAGGTTCAGACACTTACGAAGCAAATCGGACCTAAGGTAAGGGAAATATCACAATCTCATTTTTATCCGAGATTGTTTATACTTTGAAATTTACTGGGGTGTATTTTATCATCCACATCCATGTTTCCTAAATATGTAATATTATTTCCATCCACCTGAAATTTTTGAAATCCAATTTTACCCTTCAGTGAGTTTATAGTAAAAGATATGAAAGGAATCTTTTGTCGTTTTTCGTACGAGGTACTTTTTGACTTTTCCGAAAAAAGTACGAAGGATGTTTTCTTAACTTATACGACATGAATGGATTTTTAAAACATTATTTCCAAGAAGAATCCTTTACAAGTTTTCAAGTTTATTTTTAATCAACTTCTTTTAGTTTAAAGTTTTATGACATGTTAAGAAAGGAAAAATGTTTTTGAAGAAGAAAGGATATTATCTCAAGAATGGAGTTCAAGTGTTTTATCAAAATTATTTTCCATGTAAGATAATAAAGGGTTCTGTTTTTATCCCTATTATTACATTGATTTGATTATGTTGTGATGGAATTATTTTTATGAATTCCTTTATCTTATATGAATTGTTTTATGACGTCATGATGTTTAAGATTCCCATTTGTATTACATGGGTTATGCAATGATGTATGATTTATGATTTTGTGGCACACATAAGAATGTTATCATTATGAGATGGGTGGGACCTATATCTCCTTCCAATGCATTGGGTAAGGATTTTATATCTCATGAGATAGACATGGCTGGAATGGTAGGTTATACCGGTTCAGTGAAACAGGATTGAAACGAGGGTGACTCGGTTCAGAAAGGGACTTTGTCTACTGAGATAGTCTTGGCAATGAGTCTTGACTAATAAGAAATGATTATATATGATTATGTGTGTATGACACAAAGTTTAATGTTTTAAGTTATGATTATTGTGATTACATTTCACTACCATGAGTTATCCCAGGTTATGAAATTATGATCTCTTTTATAGGTTAAGATTTCCAAAAGTTATGTGCTTATGTATATGATGTGATTTATATTTCTTTTGTTTACCCTTAATGAGAATTTGAGCTCACCCTTTTATGTTTTCTTTTCCCCAGTATATAAAGAAAGGTTTTTGGTATAAAAAAAAGGAAGATCTTTATGGGAGATGTTGAAGATCTTTCACCAGGATTAGAAGATTATATTCCGAGTTTCCAAAGACACTAAACTATTACGATCCTTGTGTGTGTGTTCTTGTTATGTACTAAGTATTCCGCAAATGTAATGTAATGTCAATGTACGTCCAGCTTTGGGTCTCTAAAGTTGGTATCAGAGGAAAGGTTTAGTCAACCTTTGGAAACTAGGATGCGAAAACGTTAGTGATATCCCTAGAGATATTTCTAAGGTATGTCTAGGGATGTACCTAAGGTTAAGTATACGTATAGGTTATAGTACTAGAATTACGCTAACGATCATAGAATTAAATCTAAGATGTTAGATATTGAAGGTACTCCCCCCTTATTATGTTGTTTTCCCTAGCACGATTTTTACCTCTCACACTATTCTTTTTGGGTTTTAGACGATGGCTGGAACCCGAAGGAACCGTGTTGATCAATGCAATGGAAAATGCAATGATTGCCCTCTTGAACAAACAAATGTTATGGGAGATGGAGTGCAAAATCTTATTGCTATACTTACACAAGCTATGAATCATTCTGGACATCCAAATGAGCAGAGAAGGGAACACTATTCTATTGAGTCCTTCATGAGGCAACGTCCACCTTATTTCAGTGGGTCTTCCGATCCACTTGTTGCTGAACAATGGATCAGTACCACTGAAAAGATATTTTCAGTTCTTCAATGTTCTGAGCATGATAAATTCATCTTAGCAGTATATCGTTTGGAAGGTGAAGCTGATCAATGGTGGAATCTTATCAAGAATACGAGGTCAAGAGATGAAATTGAGTCCATGGAATGGGACGAGTTCAAGAACTTGTTTTTCAGTAAGTACTTCCCTCGTATTCTTCGAAAAAAGATGGAAAAGGAGTTTCTTGAGCTGAAGCAGAAGGATGATGAATCTGTTGGTATATACGAAGAGAATTTTACAAGACTTGCAAGGTATGCATCTGGCATTATCATCCAACCTGAAAGTAATGTTGATCGATTTTTGAGTGGCTTAAAACCAAGTCTTCGAAGGGAATTAGCTATAAGAGACTTCAGTAGCTATGAAGAAATTGTGCATTGTGCTATGAAGGTAGAAATGGAAGTTGGTGTTACATATCCATCTCATGGTTTTGAAAAGAAACGAAAGATGGAGTTCAAGGAGAAATCTCAAAATAATGGTGAAAAGAAGACGCATGTTTCCTTATGCACAAAGTGTGGAAAGAAGCATGGTGGAGATTGTATTAAAGGGACTGGAAAATGTTTTAAGTGTGGAAAAGAAGGTCATCGAGCAGCTGAGTGTCGAAGTAATGGAAAAAGGGTTTCAACTGATGTGAATAAAGCAAACACTGCAGAGAACACACCACCAACACTTCAATTCTTTAAGTGCAAGGAAATGGGGAATTATGCTAATAAATTCCCTAATCCAAGGGTTAGTGATGATCGACATGAGAAACCGCTTAAGGAAAAGGAAAAAGGGAAGTCACATGCGATCACTATTGGCGATGTTGAATATGAAAACGATGTGGTGGAATGATTAAGTGTTTATGTAATGGGATTCCAAAATAATGTTGTATCATAAAGTATTGGAATATTTATGTATCGGTCTAATGTGGTATTCAATGTGATTGAGATATTTTTGGAAATAAGATGATATGCGCATAATTAAGGGAAAACGAGAAAACGAAATGTTTAACAGTATTTATGAGGTCATGATTGATATAAGGACTAAGTGATATCATGGTTTGAGTATATAGAATTTTGAGGATTTTGGTATGTGAAAAGTGTTAACTTTTAACTGCATTCAAGTTTTCACTATGGTTCAATGGGTATTCAAGAGAAGAAATGATTAAGGCCTTTGAATGTTTGGAATGTGACCAACAAGACATATCTTATGATATATGGGGATCAACGATGGTATTAAATCTCTGGTAATCGTTTTCACTATATTATGAGAATGGACTGAAGTATTATGGATAAGCCTAAAGACTATAATGGATTATGTTGGACATAAGTTAGTATTGTTTAAGGATAAAAGTTTTTTTTCGATATTATTGATGGGATGTTATAGTAATATAGTTTTAGAAAAAGGACAACCTGCAGGACGGGCGACAGCCCAACGCGTCGGGCAAGGTCGTAGGAATCAAACCCACAACCGAAGTGCGACTAGCCTTTATCGCCTCCCACTGGCCTACAGGAAGTCCCTGGTTAGTGGAAACTAGTTTTATTTTATTAAGCGGTATGATATATGAAGTATAAGTTCATTTTAGGAACTATATAGGATTAATCTCACTATAGATGGACTTATGTATTTTTTGATAAATTTTCTAACCTTTTGTTTAAGACAGATGGAATGACCCATTATTATATCACATGATCTGATAACACATCACAAATGACAAATTCAACTTCATTTCTTTAAGAGATGAAGTGGAAATTTTCCAAAGAATGACAAATGGTGAGACTATACCAAAATCACGAAAGTATTTCTTCTAATTGCAATTTCATCAACTTTAGGGAAATGATCTTAAAAACCAAAAATGTTGTCCTAGTGCTCTTATATCTGAGGAATCAAATGGTACCCTAGATCATCACAAATTTATGTCTTTGTGATTGCTGGATTTTCCATAGCCATGTTCTCTACCACTCTCCATCAGATGGTTAGATTTCTCTCCCATATCCATATTTTCACCTATGTGTAAACCCAGTGATTAGTTTATTTGTGTAACCGTTAAGTTTCATACTTTTGTTTTTAAAAATTAGTTTTGGTATTCCTTTTTATGATGTGGGTTTCTATCAAAGAAACTTTCGAATAGTAAACCATTTATAACCCCGACGAATTTCGAGGGCGAAATTCATTTTAAGGGGGGTAGAATGTAACACCCCGAGATTTTATGAAAAATATTTTTTTAAATTTCATTAATGTCTTGTGTTGTACGCTACACCAAAAGGAGCTTTCTCAACATGCATCATTGACTTGCCTTGTATTACACGTAATCACGACCTTCCTCGATAGCGTGTGTAGTACGCAATACCGAGTTTCACTAAACAACGATATGATATTAAAATATTATTAAAACTAGCCGTTATGAATAGAAATAACCACCTTTTAAAATTTTAGAAATTTTAGCTCTCAAAATGGACTTCATTTTTGGATTCGGAGTATCGAATTTAGCCTAAGGTGAAATTTTGGTACTTTTTGGATAACTTGCATATTCTGATGAATAGTGAAAATTACTAAATTATAATAAAAAACAATTTTTTTAATCGAAATAATTAATAGTGATAAATTATTAATTTGAGTGGTTTTAAAGTATATTTAGAATATATTTTTACAATTTAATACAATGTTCGTCATTGGATGTAATTTCAAATTTAAACCAGTCATAAACAAGTGTCAATCTTTTGATAGTTATTATCTCTTAAGAACACACTATTTGTTTTGACGACGGGAATTAATTTTTAAATTAATTAATGCAACTGATATGTTTTGAATTTGATAAAATAGAAATCATTTTTGAATTCATAATATCAAATATATCTTAGATCTAATTTTTGGTATTTTTCTGGAAACTTTCATTTTTTGATGAATAGTGAAACCACAAAGTGGTAGTTAAAAAACTGAATTTTTCATAAAACTTAATTTTACCACTTCTGTGAGTGGAATTTCAAAAATCCAAGAGACACAGTTAATGTCAGTAAGTAAAATGTGGTTCAATGAGATGAAAATAATTTTTTGGTGAATAGTAACTTTTTACTTTTTTTACCACGGTTAAAAGTAAATAGGGTAATTAAAGGTAAGGATGATATTATTATTACCCTAACACATGTCCTAATTCTATTGGACAAGTGTAATTCGACCAAAAACAAACTTAGGAATAAAATATGACCATTTAGGCCCACTTGGATTAGATTAGGACATTTATTATTAATTTATTTAAAGAAGGGTTAAAATAGTTAAAATCAAAGTTTAATAAGTAAATAATTTTTAATATGGGGTTATACATAAGATAAATTCGACTATAAATATTCATTACAAATCTAAAACGATTTCCTACATAATGGTATTTTATTTGTAATTTTTAGACATTAAATAAATTAATTTATTTATTACACAATGATGATGCAGTAATTATCTTATTAATGAAATATTGACATAATTAATGTTATAAACACCAAATTAAATGTAATTTGAGACTTTTTATGAATTAAACTAATTTTCTAGGTTAATATGACATGTTAGTATTGATTTAATTAACTTGTTTAGAACTAATAATTCTGTTATGATTTTCACAAAAATCAATTACTAAATAGTGTCAAAATTGACATAAAATAGTTTTTAAAACAAATATTATATTAGTAATTGTTATTTTATTCCTAAAATTCTAAGGTTCGGCCAAATGACTTAGATAAGGTTATATATATTAATAATAAAAAACTTGGGGTTCGTTTGGCTTCTTATAGTAAGTTTATTAACCTTATAGTATAAGAACAGAAGAAGACACGGTAAAAGTAAAATTATTTAACTTAATGTTAAATCTAAATGATAAGGTTAAAATAGGAACCTAAACTTGTCTAAATTATATTGGATGAGAGTATTTCGACCCATCCCCACCTTAGATTCTAAATATATCAATTTGGAGCTATTTAAAATCGAACTTGACTTTATAATAAAATAATATTGTTAGTTATTCCAAAGGTGCCTCTCTCCTCCCTTATAAAAGGGCACCTCCTCCCTCTCTTCCTCACACAACTTTGAGCCTTCAAGATCGGAAAACCCCTGAAAATTTATCTTCTCCACTTACCTAGAAACATCCTAGAGGTTCTGGTCTTCCTCAAAGACCAATTTTAGTGCCCTAAGAGGGGGTCTCAAAGAGGCGCTTCAAAGAAGAGGTAATTTCCATTACCGATTCTTTCACCTTTATTTCTTCTTGCACTTCTTCTTCTTAGGTTGTTTCATTATGAAGTAATAACATCAGTATCACTCATATACGGATATGTTATTATAAGTATGAAACAATCCTATTTCACCATCTATCCATCCTACGGAAAACGAAATCACCGCGCGTGCGTACGTACGGAGTACTGTCTCCACGACGTGATGAGATTCATTCTCCACTTTAACCATTCATGAATGACTATAAAGTATATATAATAAGTAATCATGAAATATATGACATAATAATGATACTGGATTTATGTGTATATATATTTATGTCATCTACTTAATTCCGTTCAACTCAACAAGGAAACGAAAACAGCATTCATGCATACGTACGACCTACCGTCTCCACGAACGGTGTATTTCTTTCCATTTACTGATTCATTATATATATGTATATTCTGAATATATATATATAAATCATGTTTTATATTCTGGAATTAAGTAATCATGATCTAAGTAATCATATGAATAATTACAAGTAAAAACACAGACGACAAATGAAACAATTTTACCCAAAACGCTCTTTAACAAGGAATTGACAAAAGAACGGGTAATATAAAGTCATAAGTGAACCATATATGATATCATAACAATGAATATGATTCTGTGATAAGTCAATGACATTATTTAAATCATTATACAGGAGGTTCGGACACTTACGAAGCAAATAGGACCTAAGGTAAGGGAAATATCACAATCTCATTTTTATCCGAGATTGTTTATACTTTGAAATTTACTGGGGTGTATTTTATCATCCACATCCATGTTTCCTCAATATGTAATATTATTTCCATCCACCTAAAATTGTTTAAATCCAATTTTACCCTTCGGTGAGTTTTTAGTAAAATATATGAAAGGAATCTTTTGTTGGTTTTCGTACGAGGTACTTTTTGACTTTTCTGACAAAAGTACGAAGGATGTTTTTTTTAACTTATACGACATGAATGGATTTTTAAAACATTATTTCCAAGAAGAATACTTTACAAGTTTTCAAGTTTATTTTTAATCAACTTCTTTTAGTTTAAAGTTTTATGACATGTAAAGAAAGGAAAAATGTTTTTGAAGAAGAAAGGATATTTTCCTCAAGAATGGAGTTCAAGTGTTTTATCAAAATTATTTTCCATGTAATATAATAAAGGGTTTTGTTTTTATCCCTATTATTACATTGATTTTATTATGTTGTGATGGAATTATTTTTATGAATTCCTTTATCTTATATGAATTGTTTTATGATGTCATGATGTTTAAGATTCCCATTTGTATTATGACCATTGGAATAGTAACCTCACCTAAGGAAGTATAAATATAATTTAGGCATCTTAAATAGTAATGTGATATAATTTTACCCTAATATAAGTAAATAAATGTTTTAGAAATTATTAGTTAAGTATTAGTATTTTTTTGAGTTAATGATGATTTTACTGAAAAATTAAATATATCTTATTTAGAAAATTATTTTCATAAAATTGAGTTCATTTTAAAATTATACACATTGAAAAATGGTTAGGTTGAATTTATGATAATTTTATAAAATACTTTGTTTTTCGATGAATAGAAAAAATATAGTTTTGAGTTTTCAGTATGTTTATTGACATCATTAATAATATAATGAGTAATATAATAATATGTTCAACTATTGTGGATTAAAATATGATATAATCTATTTTATGTGGCCAATACCATGGGAAAATATCTGGCATGTCCATAGTTTTTCAAATTCCACTACTAAGGTGTCCTTAGAAATTATAATAAACTCCTTCACTTTTTCTGCAAATACCCACTCATTCCCCTATTAAATATAATTACCAATTCACTATCATTGAATATAGGATATTATTACCTCCCAAGTAATCCTCCAAAAGTTTCCTCAAACCACCAAGGTCCAGATCTTTATGGTTTAGGTGTCACTCTTCAATGTAATGGAAATCGAAACTTCTCTTTTCCTTTCAAGTTCTCTTTTTTATGTGGTATGTCTTTCAAATTTTCATATCATGTTCTTTTTTCCATTTTATTATATCCATTTACTGTATTAATATTAATTATTTAATGGTATACCCTTTTACCATCTCTTTTTAATGTTTTCTAATTCTATGTTTCATACCCATTATGTTGCCCAATTTTTGCCTCAAAATTTATCTATTTTTTATCAAGAGATTATTTTATTTTATTTTTTGAATACCCAAAAATCATTAATCTGCAAGGATATTTACATATATTTAAAAATTATATATTTTAATTCTGGTATTAACATTCATGAAATCAACCATCCTTTTCCATGGGTACAAAACAACAAAATGGTATTATTTTTAAGCACATTCTAAAACACCTTGATTTTGAAATGAAACCCGTTTCATTTATTCTACACAGGTTTTTTATGAGGGGTTTTATTATGATCTATATGGCTCATATTACTTGATACATATTAAGGGTGTTCCATGATATCACTCCAATGTATTGGGTATTGAATTTAATCTCTAGTGGTGATAAGTTTTGTGATACCTTGGGGAATAACCTTGTTAATTTTTATGACACCTCAGTGACAAAACGTGGTGATATATTTAAGGAAGACTCAATTAAATATTGTATCCACATTTAAAAGTTATTATTCAAGTTATTTTATTTTTGACATGCCACATGTTCTCTTTTTTCACAACATATTGATATTATTTAAGTTTTATCAATATTTCTCAAGATCACATGTAAATTTTTTGACTTGTTTTCCCTTACCAGGACTTCTACTCACACTTTCCATTGATGTATGTCACCAGGTTATGATATTTAATAAACATACTTTTGATGAACCTTTCAGAATCCTTTTAAGTAGAATAAAATAATTTTTCAATTTTTCATGTTTCGTGTACCCTTTTTCCAAGACACTAAACTTTAAAAGATCCTCTATTTGTAAAATTCTATGGAAATTTATGCAATAAAAAGGTGTGATTCCATACTTGTTCACATAAAAATAAATTTACAGAGAAAGATTTACTTTTTATTTTCTAAAGGGTTTTATTTTCATTTATAATTAATTAATCAACAAAGAATTCATTTTTATGCACGTATAAACCAAATTTTCATAATTTAGTTAATATTATTCATAACCACCATTCAGATGGCTCGGTGAAAACTATAAGATTAAATAATTATATTTTAATAATATTTCAAATTTCATTTAAACTACTTGTTGCATGTAATTCAAGAAAGATCTGCATTGTGTGTAACTCAAGACAAAATCAGTGTTGCGTGTAACTTAAGTTAAGCATAATATTTCAAGTAAAGAAAATTTCAAAAATATCAAACTAATTTGAAGAAAATATTTCATAAAATATTGGGGTGTTACATTCTCCCCCCCAAATAGATTTTCCCTCTAAATCCATCCCATTCATAAAAGGTTTTAGATTTGAAAATTCCTTCATAGAATCCCACATCATAAAAATGAATAGTAAAAATTTCCATAAAAACGGAAAGTTGGAAATATAAAGGTTACATAAAGTAACTCATAACTAGGTTTCCACATAGGAGCGAAAAGGTGTAAAGTAATGATTTGGAAATGGAATAAAATCATAAATAATTATAGAGTGTGATAAAGATCACTGATCACAAGAAATTATGTTATACATAGAAGGTTAGTGGCCATAAAACCATAGACCGAAGAGGTGTGAAAGGGGTACTTTATATCATACAAATTGGTGATATCTAGACACCATTTTATTTAAAGATCATTTTCCTAATTTTTAGAAATTTTCATGAGAAGATATACTTAAATGATTTCATTGTATTTCCAAGTCACAATATTTCCATTTTGTTATTCCTTGATCAATTTACACTTTATCTCATACTCCAAGAAATTAAGTTTAATTTGTTATTCCTGAAGAACTAATGGATCATACGATCCATATATATATATATATATATATATATATTAATAAGTCATAATGTCTATATTTAGTTGTCATTAGAATAAAATTATTAGCACAAGTTATCCAATATTAATATATCTTCATATGTTGAAATAATATGTTAATATCTAAAACCTCATTAACAGTTAAACATAATGCATTTCAAAAATCATTTACCTTTTAATCCTTTTGAAATATTAAAATCCAAAACATTAGAAAGAAGGTCACTAAATTTCCAAAAATGAACTTATCATTAATACCCCATAAAATACGAAATAGTTCTTAATTTTCACATACCAAACATGTGAATACATTCATAATGTATTATTTTGAAACAAAATTACCATAAAAAATTTAAAATGTAAACAATTCCTCATTCCATACATAACACACATATTATTGTATCTATTCATTAATACATAAATTATTTAAACTCTATAAATGATGACATAAAACACTCTATTAACAAATCATAGGGTGTTACAAAATCAAACTTATGTAGAATGGGTTAAAAATCAAAAAATTTTAAGAAATAAATATCCTTTTTAGTAATTGTTATGGGCTAGCTAATGTTTCCACTACAAGTACCCTTACAAGATTTATCTTAAAGAGATAATCTATTTTGAGTGGTAGTGATGAACAAAAGCTCCATATTAGCCTATTTATGGGCCCAAACTTCAAATATTTGGGATATAAAAATGTTGGGATTAACCTTTATTATAAAGTTGTGAAACCCCTTTTGGGTTTTGGTCTCTATAGATGCTTTTAACTTTTCCATGGTTCATACTGTTGAGGAGTTGGTTACCATAATGATGACTATTAATGGTAAAATTTATTTTTTTTCAGTTATTTATTATCTCCCTAATTATCAAGTGATAATATCTATATGGGAGGGAATTTGGAATCTCATGCATGATATTAAAGTTTCATGGGTGTTGATAGGAGATTTCAACGTTGTAATTTCCTCTAACGAATGAAGGGGGAATCCTAATATCATAATTTCTAATAGAGGGTTTAAGGAATGTATTGAGCTTAATGATTTTATGGAGGTCAACCTTCATGGGGACATAATCACTTCATATAATAAAGCTATGAATAGGGTTGTGTTAAACAATATTGATGAAAATTTTGTGAATTTCAATGCCATATATCAATGGGAGGTAGTCCAATCAAGTAATATCTTGAATAAAAATTCTAACCATCATCCAATGTTGACCTGTATTATTATAAATATAGTTTGGGGTCCCATTCCCCTCATATTTAAAAAAACTTATCTTAGGAACCCATACTACATGGGGATTTTTTAGGAAGTCATGAATATCCCTAAAACATATGATAATCTATTTCTTGTTTGATTAACCTCAAAAAAATTAAATTCAGATTGAGGACTTAGAGCAAGGAAGTTTTCTCACATATGGATGGGGAAATTATGTGATTGGAAAAGGAATACAAGGATCTCTAGAATATTAATGATAATGAATTTAATTTGATTCACATAAATAGAACGGTTGAGGTTTTATCAAATTTTATTGAGAATTTATTCTTTAGGAGTCCACCCTCAAGGGTAATTTTAAGGGTAAATAGTTTAAAGGGGGGATAGAAATACCACTTTCCTTAATAAACACTATATTTGAATGAAAGTTTTAGAAGATATTACCTACACGAGGAATGTAAATTAAATGATATTTAGTATAAAAGATATTTGTGATCATACTTTCAAGTATTTTCATGCTCTCTTCAATAGTGGTGACTCTATTAATAATGATGAAATTAGGTATGTTATTACTAGGGATATTAATCATATATACAATTGCATGTGAACTAGGTTGAAATACTTGGTGTAGATCAAAACTACCACAAATTCTCTAAATCCAAAAAGGTATCTTGTATTAGAGGACTTCACAAATATAATTTCCAAGAATACTGGTATATTTTACATGCATATATTTGGAATATGATTCACATTTTTTTAGGAATAAGGTATTTCCAAAGTGTTTAAACTCCCAATTTATGGTTATTATACACAATAATGATGTTAATGAAACTATAAACGATTATAGAATTATTTATCTTACTAACATGGCATATAAAATCATGAGAAATATTTCAGATATCTTGTTATATATAAATTTGTTTTGGTGGTTTACCCTAACCATTTTGGTTTTCTTATTAAAGAAATATCCAAGAATATCTTTTAACTACATCTGAATGCATCAATATAATGAGGAAACCATTGATAAATGTGAGTACTTCTCTTAAAATGATGATAAAATGGACATTTAAATATTTAATTGGTATTTATTGGTTAGATTTTTGTATAAGTATAGATTCATTAATTTTTTTGTTTATATTATCATATCTATTTTTAATGATATGATAATTTACATTTTTATTAATGGAATCCTTGAATGTTATTTTTCCTTCTATTGTGGTTTTAGGTAGGGATATACCCACTCTAATATCATTTTTAGTATTATAGAGTATTACATAATTAGATTGATCCTTGATACGGTGGAAAATAGATTTCTCAATTATATAAAACTAGAAAAGTGGTTTATGCACCATTGGACATTTTTTATACTAATTATCTCATTCTTGTTCTCTAGAGGAACATGAAAAACATTAAATCAATTAAAAGGTGATTGAGAACTATGGTGGTATTTCCAATTAATATATTAGTTGTAATAAGAAAAAAATTCTATTCATCCATAATTTTAATTATTATTAGAAGATGAGTATTAAGAGGAATATGGAAATCAAGGTTGGAAAATTTCCCTTTATTTATTTATGAATAACTATATTCTAGTAAAGGGAAAGGGCTACTCACTTCAGAGATATTTTTTAGAGCTTCAAGAATCATCTTATTTGATGGAAAGGAAATTTACTATATGTCTTTTGATAGATATCCATTATGGAGGTTCTTTCCATCTCAAAGATGGTTTAATCATTTACGACCTATAAATATATTATTAATTTGATTAAAAACCTGAAACAATTCCTCAAGAATTTCATCTCGAGTGGATTAATCTTTGAAGGGAAATATATTTCAAAAAATGGAGTATGACTTGAAACCCCTTTATGGATGGAGGGATGGTCTTAAGAATTTATCCATGTTCAATGAGGATATTCAAGCTCAATTTATCTATAGAGTTTTAGAAAAGAAAAAAATAAACCGTTTCCTCATGATCATATTTTTCAATACGATTTCATCTAAAAAGATTAATTATATTTACTCCTATATTTGGCCATGTTTTAATAGAAAACATTATTATATTATGATTATCTTTAGATGGAATCCATACCGCAACTATGATATTAAATTCTATAAGGATAGGTGGTTGGAATCTCTATTTATGGATGAGTTTCATGACATGATTATGGACATAAATGTTTCCATTAGTGATAAAAATTTTCTTCATATAGAGCGTATCCCATCATCTATTAGGTATTTCATTATTTTCTTATATTTGATGCCTACTAAAGGCACTCTAGTTTGGGAGTGTTATAAGAATGGGATTATTATATAGAATCTCTATAATTGTTCCTTTATTGGAAGGACTCCCGATATTTCTAATATTCTGAAACCCATTTGAAAACAATTCACTGTTCCTTCCAAATAAACTCTTATATAGTGGGTGGCCTTGAAATAACACTTCATAAATTATTTGTTTATGATTGGTGGTTTAAATATGTGCTTGATATAAAGTGGTTATAAAGCATCATAAGTCTCTATCACTCATATCTACCTATAATGTTCATTTTCTAAGTCCATATGAGATATTGTTACCAATATATTTGAGATTGAGGGAACCACCAACACTGATATTAGATAAATATTGGGCCACTATATAGACTAGGAAGAATCTATATAAAATTTAAGGGAATTCATGGTAATTACCACGAATACCCAATCACCCTAGCAATAAAAATGACTTTCTTTATGAAGAATGATTTTAATGTAAATTCGATCAAGGTGCTATCTATGTATGATAGATTGGGACATCATGGAAAATTTAAGAATATATAATGTATTTATCACTTTTTTATAGAAAAACCTATTATAGGATGAATTAAAATTAACACAGATAGGACATCCAAATTTAATATGGGACTTGTAGGATGTGGGGGATCTTTGGGGATACTCAAGGGGGATCCCCATCATGCTTTATCAAGGATTGTGGGATGGTAATTTATTATCAGTTAGAGATGAAGGGAGTGACCATGGAAATTTAGATTTCTCGATTTAATAGCTAGAGAAATATTTTTCTTGAACTGGAGTCATTATTCATTATAAATTCCATCAAGTTTGATATCACCTCACTCTCTTAGAGGTTTGTAGAATCTTGGGAGTATTTTCTTCAATACTGTAAGAAAATAAATTTTATGGTCCCACACATTTATAGGGAGGTTAATTCCATTACTTAATATCTTTCCAATTTGGGTGTTGGGCCAGGGAATAGTACCGAGCTATTTAGAATTCTAGTGTTGATTGAGGAGTAACAATTCAATAATATTTTTAGAACCCCATCTTATAGATTTTAATTTTCAGTCCCTCGAGCTCAGCTTAGGGGGAGGTCTTATTATTTTAATTTAATTTAAAATATTAATTATTAAATTTTAGAATTTTTGTTTGTTTAAAATTAAATTTATTTTTGAATTCATCATTTACAGATTAAAATAAAGTGTAT
Source organism: Viscum album (assembly GCA_963277665.1). Classification (NCBI taxonomy): domain Eukaryota; kingdom Viridiplantae; phylum Streptophyta; class Magnoliopsida; order Santalales; family Viscaceae; genus Viscum; species Viscum album. The sequence goes on along the minus strand of OY728151.1, from coordinate 1,363,795,348 downwards.
TTTTGATATTTTTATTAAATAACGGATTTTTAGGTGAATATTAAACAATAAAGTTTTAACCAAAGCAGTATATTTCATGAACTTATAATTATATAAGAATTACCATGAACTATATAAAAGAAATTTAATTTTTAAAATATGAATTTAATATGTAAAACCATACATTTAAAAAAAGATTATGTAGAATTTATAGAACCCATGTTTAATGTTTTTTAAATTTATATAATATTTTACTCTAAAAATTGTTTTAATTTTCTTGTATTAAAAATTAGTTTTGATAAATTTTAAAAATTAAATCTAAAAAACTTTATTTCATATATTATATAATAATTTTCATATTATGTAATAATTTCAATTTCATTTTTATGCATAAAAATATTATTACTATGATTAGAGTGAATTATAACAAATATGGTAAAACTATTATTTTATTAACACGGTGTAATTTTTTACCAATCAAATAAATCAATATCTTATAAAAAATGGCTCAACTATAATTTTTAAACATATATATAAATATATTGAAAATCATTAAATTGGTAATCAATAAAAAATATTATTAAGATCACTTATGGTTTAAGAAAATATTTTTCTATAAAACAGTGTTTATAAATAATTGTTTTTAGCATAAAAGTTATTTTTTCATTATTTATAAATTTTATGAAATTATATGGATCCCAAATTTATGTTAATAAAATATATATTTTTTGGAATGGTTACATTATATTTTTAAGAAAAGATTGATTACCTGGGTAAATGCTTGTAACGGAGGTAAAAACCAACATGGTAAAATGTAAAAAACAAGTGGAAAAAATGATTAAAAAATGTTAAAAGCATGTGTTTAATTGTGTGTTATAGAATTTATAAAACTCATATAACTTAAAAATTCATCATTTCACACTTTTAAATCCATTTACTATAGAATAGTGTCATGACATCATTGAAAAAGTAATGTGTATTTTCAAAAGATTCATTTTATTCACTTATAAAAGTGGATCAATTCCACCCCATTTTCCCACCATTTTCAAATACTTAAACCTACAAAAATTATTCACTAATCTCTAATAAACTCTCTCTTATCATCCTAAAAGTGTTGGTATTTCCAAAATTATGAAGATAATGTGCCTTAAGGAGTTACCAAAGTTAGAACATCCAAAGTGAGAGGTAGTGTTCTCAACTGAGATTTATTAATTACTTTATTATTTTATAATATAAAATATATTATATCCATGAAATTATAATAACATAAGTATTATTAATATTATAAAATGTTATTTTACTAGTCGAACATCTATTTTCTACCTTCCTCCAAAACCATTCAAAAAAGGAAGATGTTATCACGCGTACATGTAGACTAGTGCCTCCGTGAAGAATATGTTCTATTTTCTCTTTTACCACCTAATATAGATGAATTTAAAAGTTTATTTAATGTATAAAATATTATATTTATGTAAATATTAATATTATATCAAGTTAATATTATAAATTCTATAAGTGATATTAATAATAAATGTTTACAATAGGCTTAATTGCATAATATAAACATATAAAGGAACCTTTCTTAATTTGAACACAGTTTGGGAAAACTTATAAAACTTTATAATTTTTGTGATAAAATAATAATAAAATACATGAACCTATACAATTCTATACATTTTAAAGCTATTATATTACACACTTGTCCATGGTCAACACACTGAGAATGTTTCATAGAAATTGACCGCACCACCTCAGGAAACCGCCTTTAGTGAAAGAAATTTAATAAATAAATAACATGTAAAAATAAAAATACCTTATAAAATAAAATATTGATGGAAAAATTTCTTCAATTTTTTTATTAAAGTTAATTTGATTATCTAGTATGATAGGCACATGTGTAGAGTGAATCAGGAACTAAGGTAAAGTTTATTTGTCTCTATTTCCAATTCCATGAGACTTATTTAATATATCACACCATCAATTCTATTATATTATATTTTAACTTCCATATTTTATTCTAGTATAACTAATATCTTTCTTTTAAGGATATTTTAATGTCTATTTATTGTAAATGTTCTTATGTTATTTTAATTCTTACACTACCATTATCGAAAGAGTTTTTGTACCTCAATTTTTTCTTTATTGATATACGGTTTTTATATATAATTTTTTCTTTTTTTTGCTGTATACATTTTCCATGGATTTATTTTATCATAATTTTTTAATTAAACCATGTTATTTATAGATATTTACCATTTTATATTTCCCTAGATTTGTCAATTTGATGGATTATAAAGTTATATGGTTTTTTGGAAGGTCAATCCTCATTCTTTGAGTTGTGATTATTCTTATTGAAATTATTTATATAAATTAGTAACATTATGATATTTGAATTTAATATTTGTAATTTTCTATTTTTTTTTGTGGATTTATATTTCTACCTCCAAAATCTCTTTATATATGTCTCCTTATTCAAGAATTATGAAATTTTTATGGGATTTGGTTAACTAAAACTCCATTACATTGAGTTAAAATGTTATTCCATGAGAATAATTATTCTGAGTTTGAAAAATTCTTCTATCTCAAATTTAATAATACATTTCAACATTTCTCTCTTAAAAATGAAAATTTTAACACAAAGATGATTTATTAATGAGGTTATTTCTGTAAAAGTGCAATGTTTTCAAGAAAAAAAATACCATCTCGTTTAAATATAGTTTTCAATCTATTTATATGTTCATTATTCCCAAAAATTATTTCATTTATTATTTTTAAATCCAAACATTTGTTTAATCTGGATACTTTACTATTTTTCAACACCACATTTCAAAGAAACATTTTACTACCTATTTTTATAATGTTTATTTTAACAAAATTATTTTAAAATATTTAAATAAATTTCCATCCCATTTAAATAAAATTTTTTATCTTCTAATAGAAGTTAATTTTTGATTAACCTTATTATTTTTTAATGCTATATTTTTGAATATTACTTTTAAAAGAAAGTGTTTCCCATTGATCTCAGTTCCCCTTCTTGAAATGTTGGTGTCATTTTCTAGGATCCAATAAGGAAGATTATTTTTTTAAAAAAATAATTATTTTCAAGATGTTTTAACTAAACCTTTTTGAAATATTTATGTCCTTTCAAGGCCTTGCTAATTAAATTCCATTTTAAAGGTAAATTTTTAAAATATTCTCTCTTCACCTCTTCAAAAAACACTTTTAAAAGTGGTCAAAACTTTTTTTTACACTAAAAATGTAATCATTATTTTAAAACACTTTTATAATTTATATTAATTTTAATCTTTATATATAAAGGATTAGTTTTATTGAATTTGTTTTTTCATGAAACACTCTCTAATTAAAACAAAAACTATGTTGGAATGATTGAATTTTGGGTATCAACCCTTTACATTGTTGAGGTCAATTTTGGTGAACTATTTAGAAATTTTATGAAACAAATTTTTAATTAAGTGGGTTCTTAATGATGTGATGAATGATTTTTTTTCACGTGGAACAAATTTGGATGGATGACTAATCATTGTGGTCTGATATCACCCTCTAATGTATTAGTAAATGTTTTATATCTCATGAGCTCACAAAGGAGGTATGATTTGTATCCAAATCCCAAGAGGGAACAAAATTAGTAACCCCAGAACAAGAGGGAACATGGGTACTATCCCAATCCCAAGAGATTATATGAGAAGTATCCCAAGCCCAAATAGGGTACATAGGTAGTAACACAAGTGCAACAATTTACACAGGAAGTAGCCTAAGGCCAAGAGCATACATAGTTAGTAGCCTAATCCCAAGAGGGTACATGAGTTATAGCCCAAGAACAAGAGGGCACATGGGTTGTTAACACAATACCACTATGTTATAAGAATCTAGTGGAAATTTCTAGTGTAATATATTATGATATTCTAGGCCTTATCTTATGAAACATTTCTTTGTTAAATTCTTATGTTTTTCAATCATGGATCACGTTTATTTTCCCATGTTTCTTTAGTCCTATGACATGGTATATGTTTGATCATTTATATAACAACCTTATATTTGTTAGTAATATTTTCTTTCTTGAATAAATGTATATTATATTATATTATATAATATTGTACACATAAAAAATATATAAAAAAAATAAAATATTTATCTCATTAATAAATACAATTACATTTTTCAATTAAAAACCAATTTAAACGAAAAAAATTACAACTGAAAAAAATAGAAAATTGAAACGATAAAATGGGAAAACATAGATTGCCCCAATCTACTAGGATCATCACCCAGACAACAAAGACTAGAGAAATGAAGTAAAACATTAGTAAACCATTCAACATATTAGAAAATGAATATATATAACCTTAGGAGGAATTATAGTAAAGATTTAGTGAAAGAATAAAGTGGTATATATAAAAGTTAATTTGACCATTGGGATATTAATTTGATCATTGGAATAGTAACATGACCATTGGAAATATTAATGTGATCATTAGAAGAGTATCCTGATTAATAAAATAGAAATTTTACCTCAAAATAATAAAATTTGATATAAATAATATTTATCATGATTAATTTATGTAAATATAAATATTATAAGTCTAAAAAAATTAATATCAGGATTAAAGTACTCAAATAAAATATAAGCACGTTTTTAATAAACTGTATTTTATTGTATTTTGTAAAAATTATTTTTTTATATCAAAAATTAAAATTAAATTTGTTAAAAATTTATTTTGATAAAATGATTATAATTTTCTAAATTTGAGCATTGAATTTGTACAAGGTTTATTTTTTTTGGTATTTTTCTGAAATACTTCAATTTTCATGTGAATAGTAAAAATACATTTTTTCACATAACTGATGTGTCTTAAATTACATCATTCATGATGTAATAAAATAATTATGCTTTCTCAAAGTTATGGGTTTTACATGATATATTTAATTTTAAAATTTATTCAATAAAATAAAATAAACTTAAATTCCCAACCTAAAAATAATTTTCCAAAACCTAAAGTCAAAATTGGTTCTTTAAAATGAAATGTTTTATTTATTTCAACTTTACTTTTAATAAAATAAATAATTTTAATTATAAAGTGGTTTAAAAGTCTTAAAAACCATTATATTTTATTTTCATATGATTTTTGTTGTCCTAAATTCACTATTACATTTTTTACCTTTGATATATTATTTTATTTTAAAAATACCGCTATCCTCAAGTATAAATAACCCCAATCCATCCCATTGGGAAACCACTCATCCCCCACTTTCTAAAGCCTGAACTCTAAAAAATTATTTCCTATTAATTCCATTATAAGCATGATATATTTTCTAGATTAATCAAAATCTAAACATCAAAGGAGTTTTAGTGTCATACATGAGAAGCTCCACCGAGGATTAAATAAGTTTGGATCAACTCTTATTGTTTTCCTTCATTATATTTTTTTGAATCCCCTTTCAAAAAACAATATTACAAGATTATTTTGGGAGTAATATAATAGTATAATATTTACATTAACTGATGATATGTCTCATATTTACTCTATATATAAATTTAGAAATTCTCTTTCATGCTCATTCAATAGTGTCCCATCAATGGTCGGTTAACCACCTAAAAAGATATTTCAAAGTCAATTCTTGTAACCAAATTCATGGATTGACAAAACTAATTATATATAATATAAAAACATATAATTAAATTTATTATATTACTCTATAGTTAATTATACTTATGTAGAAATGACTTAGAATGAAAATAGTGAAATCGAAACAAAATGGAAAAATTTAATAAAAACATGATATCTAAATAATTCATAATTATAGAATAGTGTTATAAAATATAATACAATAATTATAATGGATAAATATTGGTAAAAGTAACACAATTAACTTGAAACTATGTGTTAATAATCCAAATTTTATTAATAAGGAGGAGGAAAAGTGACAAAATAAAGCGGGATTTAAGGTACGGGGTTTCTCGAACCCAATTACCCTCTTTGGGTTATCCTATATTCCAATATATGAATCCTTATATTATGTCCTTGAAATTTTATTTTCATTTTTTTGTGGATATAAATGTTCTTATAGTGTCAAAAAATTTTCTATGATAATAATTTTTTCAAGGTGACTATAATTTTAAAAAACGTCATATTCTACTCCTCTAGAAATGCTTCTTGTTCAGTCAAGAATAATGATGTTTTATGTCCAAGTATTAATTCCGTTATTGTTTCAGGAACCAAAAGGATTATTCATGAAATTATTTTTTATAAAATTCTTATGAAACACATTATATTTCTAGGGTTTATTTCAAAACCATGACTATTATACGTTCTATGTGGAATGCATGATTATGAGTATTCATGATGTGATAGGTGGGCCCAGAATTATATATCCCTCCAATGCAATGGGTAATGTGATTTATCTCATGATATTATGTTCAATATGTGTCAAAATTATGCTATCTTTTTTCATAATGATTGTGTTATTTTTATGCACATATATCTTGTGTGAACATGATGCAAGCTTTGTTGACAACTATGTGGGCCCATAACTATATATCCCTCTAATGAATTGGGTAATGTAATTTATCACATTATATTATGTTTAATATGTTTAAAAATGATGCTATCTTTTTTCAAAATTACGGGGTTATGATTATGCACATATGTCTTGTGTGAACATGATGCTATCTTTGTTTTCAACTATGTGTGGTTTTTGACCATTATCACATGATGTTTAGTTTTTATGCATTGCCAAATTCTTTGCCTTTGTCAACTGTTTCCCTCATGATTATGATGATGATCCTGTTCTTATGATATTATTATGCTCACCCATGTAATTTTTATTCAAACCCTTTATTCACTCCATGTTATACCTCCCCTCAGTAGGATTTTAGCTCACCTATTTCATTGATTTATATCCTTAAGTGATTAATTTTAATAAGGAGAATGTGAGAGACAATAAGAGTACAAATAAGAAATAATTAAATATCGGTTTAGTTTTATTATGTGAAAGTGATGTTTGAGCCTAATTTACCCAAGATACTAAACATTTGGATCCTGGATTTTATCACTATTATGTTCTTTATCTTTAAAATGATGTAATAGTTATATAATGAAATAGTCAGGTCACTATAATTGGTTCGAAATAATGGTTTAGTTAATTTGGGAATTATGATTAGAAAACTTTGGTGTTAATTCCAAAGGGTAAGTCTAAGTATAAAAAAATGTCCTATGTTTCAGTAAATTATAAGAGTGTATGGTTTCTGAGTAATGAAATCTCTATCTAGATACTACAAGTGGATTTGGATTTGGAACCAATATGTATTGTGGTAACAAACCCAAAACACCCTATTAATCTAGAATTGATCAGGAACTGGTGCACAAAAATGGACATTTCTACACACTTGGTTTGATACTTCTAGGGGATATGCTTCAGTTAATCACAAACTCTATTATAAACCATTATGAAGGATATACAAAAAATCAATTATTCCTTTTTGAATATAAAACAATATTAATGTACATGATCGTAGATGTATCATTTATTGAAATGGGTAATCATAGAGATCCCATAAGATATTACTTCATAATTAAATGCGTAAAATAATAAATTATTTATTCATGAATTATTGAATTAGATTCAGACATTTTCTATTTTAGAAAATAGCGGGAACCAGGAGAAACCATGTTAACAATCTATGTTAGGTACAATATAATGATTTCCTAAATGACAATCCCAATTCATTGGGAGTTGGAGTTCAAAACATCACGGAGATTCCTACCCAGCCATCATAGGCTATGAACAATAACCGGAACAATATGAAACCTCTTCCTTCACCTAAGAAGAAGAAATAAGCTATCAAATTCTTTATGAAGCAACAACCACCGATGATTTTTGGATGTATTTATCTACTTATTGTATAATAGTGGGTAAAATCAATAAAGAATATATTTTCTATTCTCCATTGTTATAAGAAGGATATGTTTATTATGCTTATCTGTCTTTTAGATGGAGAGACTAATCAATGGTGGGAAGTGACAAAGAATACTATGACTAAGGATGGAATGGAATAAATTGAGTAAGATGACTTTAAGAAGTTATTTATTAAAGTGTATTTCCCTTGAAATCTTCTAAAAGTATGAAGGGAGAGTTACTACATCATACACAAAAGTATATACAATCAGTAAATTCTTACAAGGAAAATTTTACAACGCTTTCAAGATACACCTCAAGATTTTTTTATCAATAATGATATCAAAATTGATAGATTATTTAGTGACTTAAAACCAAACCGTTTAATGGATAGAGCTATCAAAGGCCTTTGGAATTATGAAGAGGTTTTTTTATGTTCTCTCAAAGTAAATATGGGGTTTGTATAATTGTACCATGAATATGAAGATAAGTAACAAAAGATGGAATTTCAAGATGGAGGATCTAATGAAAAATGTGGAAATATGGATCAAACATGAACACGTAAATTTTTTTGGAAGAAGTATGATTATAATTACCTAGAAGGGAAAAAGAAATTATAAAAGTGTGGTAGATATTTCCACCAAGATCATGAATGTCAAAAATAAATAATGAATATGACCAATGTGATGGAGGAAAATAAAGAATCACCCATGGTTCAATGCTTCAACTATAGGGAGAAAGGGCACTATGCCTACTAGTGCACTAAACCTTGAGTCCTTGAGGGTAATAAACATCAGCAACCCCCAAAGCCTAAAGAGTAGGGGGAAGCTTATGACATCCCCACTATTGAGGAAAACATTAAAATGAAGTTGTAAAAGGTACACTTATTATTCAACCAAGAATATAAAAAATTTTATTTGACTATTTTCATGTGCATTAAATTGTATCTTGTAGGTTTTCTAGAATCATTGGGTCATAACCCCAACACCCTAAAGTATATATATTTGTAAAAACACATAGTTGTGCAATCAATGAAACCCAAGTGTTAAACTCTTATCCTATTAGAATATATGAAAAGATTATTATGAATAATCTCATAATCCTTCTCTTAGTGGAACTTGATACTATACTGGGCATGAAATGGCTCTCTTTATATAGATCACACATCAACTATCGATAAATAGAAATATATTTATATATTCCAAACTATCCCATGATCTAATACAAATGGAAGGAATATAATTAATATCATTCAGAAAATCCCTTAATGGTGTGGGTGATGATACCCTATAAAAAATAATACCTTCCCCAAATTGTTGAGTTGAATCAAAGTACCAACCTTGAGTAAATTCCCACTATGATTCAATAAAATGATGTATTTCCCAAAGAATTTCCAAGACTTACCGAGATCATGAAGTAAATTTATGAATAGAACTAATACCTAGTTCTAATCCTATCTCAAAATGTCCTTATAGGATAACCCCAATTTAATATGAGGAGTTAAAGAAATAGCTATAAGATCATTGGAAAAAATGTTTCATATTATATAGTGAATTACCTTAGGGTGAACCAATGATCTTTTTCAAGAAAGATAAATCAATTTTTTTGTTTATTGATTAGAAAGAGACTAAAAAGTTCACCATAAAGAACAAATATCATATATTAATTATTGAAGAGTTGTTTAATTAACTTCAAGGAGATTAGTTTTTCTCATATTTCTATCTTTATTCTAGATATAAAAAAATGAATGTGAAGAAGGAAGATATTTAGAAGGCAGCCTTATGTACTAGGTACAAACACTATGAGTTCATAGTGATGCCCTTTGAACTTATAAATTCCCTAGAAATATTCATGTAATTTATGAATAATGCCTTTAGAGACTATGTCGACTAATTTTTGGTAGCATTTATCAATGATATTATCCTATAATACAAGAATAAGGAGGACCACAAAGAGAATTTAAGGATTATTTTGGAAATATTAAGGATGAGAAAATGTATACAATGTTCAAAAAATGAGGCTTTTGGATGCAGAAAGTCACCTTATTATGGAATGTCATCAAAATAGTGGGAATTTCTATGGAACCTTAAAAATGAAAATTAAGAATATCCCAGACCCATTAGTTTTATAGAAATCTATAGTTTTCTTAGATTACATGGGTAGTGCAAAATTTTTATGCGCAATTTCTCAATATTGGCTATCCCACTAAGTTAACATAGAAATGGGTAAATTATACCTGGACAGAAGAATTTGAGGAATTGTTTAAGGAGCCCAAGAAGATTCTAATCAATGTGCTTGTAGTCACACTACTAATAAATGGAGAGGGTTTTGTGATATACAATTAATCTTCAAAGAAAATATTGGGATTTAAAATCATGAAGATTGATAAATTAATAACCTGTGACTCACAACAGTTGAAGATCCTTGAGAAGAACTACCAAACACATTATATATTGTCATAAGCTTTGATATTCACTCTGAATATTTGGAGACACTACTTTTATGCTGAAAAATGTGTTATATATACTAGTTATAAGAGACTAAAGATTATATTCACATAGGAGGAGCTCAACATTCATCAACAAAGATGGTTAGATCTGATCAAATACTATAATTTCACTATTCACAATAGTCCATAAAAGGAAAATAAGGTAGATGATTCTATTTGTAGAAAATAAACTACTACTTTATTAATGATGTGAATTGAGAAAGACCATATCATCTTTGATATGAACAAGATGGATTTGGAAATCATAATGGTAAGTAATGAATCCATACTTTCCTGAATGATTACAAAAACATATATTCAATAGAATATTAAGGAGGCATAAAGGGATGAATTGGAGCTTCAAAATAAGATGAAAGTAGTAGTGTAAGGAAAGCTTTATGAGTTCCACATCAATGAGGATGGTGTAATTTGATTTGGAACTAGAATTTCGCTGAATAAATCATCATTGATAAAGAAATATCTATTGATAAATTCACATATCTCATATCTCTTTATCCATATTGGAATCACCAAAATGTACTATGAAATTTCAAAGAAATTTTGGAGGGACGATAAGAAGAAAGTGGTCACTGAGTATACCTCAAATTTCTTGGTATGTTAGTATGTAAATGTGGAGCAATAAAAGTCCAAGGGCATGACGAAAATACTTCCCATACGCAAGTGGAATTGGGAGAATATCACAAAGTACTTTGTCATTGGTTTCTTGAAAATATCCAACGTAAACAATGTGATATTGGTTGTGGTGGATCATCACACCATGGATTCCCACTTTATCATAATTTGGAAAGATTTATCACTTGAAAAAAATTTCTATTATATATGTAAAGGATGTGATGAGGCTGCCTGAGTTTCCACTTTTGATCATTTTTTATTCTGATCCAAGGTTCAAATCTAAATTTTAGAGAAGTTATTAATATTATTTGAATAGTGAATTGAATATTAATATGTCCTATCACCCCCAAACTAATGTATAATCTGAAAGGAAAATTCAGATGATCGAGGACATGTTAAGATCCCACTCAATGGAATTTAAAGGAGGATGGGATCAACACCTCCCCTTAGTGGAGTTATCATACCAAAAAAACTTATATTCAAGTATTTAAATGGATCTATATGATAATATGTATGGGAAGTGATGTAAAAATATTACTTATTGGGATGAAGTTGTGGAATGAAATCTTATTGGACCTGATATTTTTCAAGATATGATAGAGATGGTTTAATTCATTCAACAATGTATAGAAGCTGCTCAGAGTTGGAAAAATATATATGATAACAACTATCTAAGAGACCTATATTTAAAAGTGGGATAAAGAGTTTTCCTTGAAATATCTTCATGGAAGAGAGTTATGTGGTTTATAAATAAGGGAAATCTTAGCCCATGGTACACTGGTCCCTTTATACCCTTGATCACATTATATTAGTGTCCTATCGACTTGAACCTCCACCAAATATGGATCAATTTCATGAAGTGTTCCATTTATCTATCATAAGGAAGTAAATACATGATTCCTTACATGTACTAAATCTGAAGGTAATACAACTAGAGAATGAAATTTCTTATTAGAGGAAGTTTGATGAAGATCTTGGACCATAGAGACAATGTTCCACTCAATGATACAACTCACCTTGTTAAAGTGTTATGGTGGAACCATAAGTATGAATGTGTGATGTGAGAACCATATAAAACAATGAAACAGAAGCACCCTCGTCCATTATTAACTGAGAATATGAGTTGAAATTTCAAGGACATAATCTCAAAAGGTGGAAGAATGTAACTACCTAATGTTTATTAGTAATATATTTTCCCTAAATAAATGTCTATTGTATTATATTATATAATATTATGAACATAAAAAATATAGAGAAGACAACTAAAAATTTATCTCATTATTAAATATCATTACATTAGTTAGCTATGAAACTAAATAAAATTTCAAAAAATAAATTTGGACAAAAAATATAAAATAGAAATACTAAAATGGGAAAATATGGATCACCCAAATCACATAGGATCATCACCCCCATGACCAACAATATAAAAATGAATAAAAATATTAGTAAAACAATAAAAATATTAGGAAATTAAAATATAAAACCTTGGAATAATTATTGTTAATATTGAGTTACATAATGTAGAGGTATATATATGAGGCAATGTGACCATTGGAATAATAATGTGATTGTTAGAATAGTAACATGACTGTTTGGAGAAGTAATGCGACTGTTGGAATTGTAATATAATAGTTGGAATAATAATTTTACCTAAAAATAATAAATGGTGATATAAAAAATATTTATCATGATTATTTTTTTATATATATTATAATATTAATAAATAAATATAATGATTAATAAACTCACAGAAAATATGAGAACATTTTTAATAAATAGAATTTTAATGTTTTTTGTAAGAATCATAATTTTTATTTTAAAATAAAAATTTCTTATATTATAAATTTATTTTGATAAAATTAACATTAATTTTGATATCACCACATTGAAATTGTCTAATGGTGATATTTTTTTTAATTATCTAAGAAACTTCAATTTCTATGTGAATAGTAAATATAAATTTTGTCACATAACCGACGTATCTTAAATTACATCATTCATGATGTAATAAGGACCTAATAATTTATATAACATGTGGTTTGGAGATTAAATATTTACTTTCATAAATGATTCATTAAAATAAAATAAACTTAAATTCCAAGCCTAAAAAGAATTTTTCAAAACCTAATGTCCAAAGTTATTCGATTTCTTTCCTCTTTCTTTTTTAATAAACCAATTAATTAAAATTATAATGATGTTTAAAGTATTAAAAACCATTATATTATATTTATATATTATTTATATTGTAAACAATTCACTATGAAATGTTTTACCTTTGATATATTTGTTTATTTAATATTTTATTCAAAAAATACCCCTTTCCACAAGTGTAAATAACCCCTCCCTTACCTTGGAAAACCACTCATCACCCAATTTAAAATGACTAAAATCTACCAAAATAATTTATATTAATCCTATTAGAATCCTAGGTGTTGTTTTGAATTAATCAAACACCAAACATCAATGGAGTTTTAGAGTCAAACAAGAAAAGCTACACTAAGGATTAAGTAATTTTTGATTAACTCTCCTATTTTTTTCTTCTTATATTTATTTTTTTGACAAGCCTTTTAAAAATAAACCATATAAGATAAATTTTTAAGTAATTTAAAATTACACTAATGATGTTAACTGACAAGAATTATCATATTTATGATATATATAAATTCCAAAATTATTTTTCCCGCACTTTTGGTAATTTTCCTTCAAAGGTAAGTTAACCACCTAGAGAGACATTTCCAAGTCAATTATTATATGAAAATTCATGTATGGACAATATGAATTATATATAAAATATAAATATGTGGTTATATCTATTTCATTCTTCAGGAGTTAATTACACTTATGTATAAATGGCATTGAATTAAAATAGTGAAATCAAAACAAAACATGAAAATTTAATAAAAACATGATAATAAAACAATTTATGTTTAACATAGAGTATTATAAACTATAATACAATAATTTTAACGTATACAAAGTGGGAAAAAAATAATATAATACAATTCCAAAACTACGTTTAAATAATCATAATTTTATTATTCTGGTTGTGGAAAAGTGACAAAATAAAGCGGGATTTATGATAAGGGGATTCTCGAACCCAATTCATTTATGTGGGTTATCCTCTATTACATAGTAATAATGTTAATATTATTTAATTCTAACATACATTCCCTTTTATTTTGGGTATATATATTCCTATAGTTCCAACATGTTTTCTAGTAAAATCTTTTTTTTATAGAGACTTCAATTTCCAAAACATCGTGTTTTAATCCTATTTAAATGCTTATTTTATACTCAAGAACAATGATTTTTTATGTACAAATATGGTTTTACATGTTAATTTTTGAACCAAAAGGAATATTAATTAAAGTATGATTTTTTAAATCCTAATGAAACCCATTCTCTTCCTCAGGTTTATTTCAAAACTATGACTGTTATACGTTCTATGTGGCATGAATGATTATGAGAATTTATTATGTGATGGGTGGGCCTGAAATTATATATCCCTATAATGAATTGGTTAATTTGATGTATCTCATGATATTATATTAAATATTCATGAAAATGATACTATCATTCTTCAAAATGATGATTTTATTATTACGGACATATGTTATGCTTGAATGTGATGCTAGATTTTCTAACAATTATGTGTTGTATTTGACCACTATGACATGGTGTTTCATTTTTTAGTATTACCAAATTCCATATATTTAAAAAAAAATTACCTCATTATTATGATTATGATCCTATTATTTTTATATGATTATTCTCACCCATGTACTTTTGATTCATTTCCTTTATTCACCCCATGTTGTACCTTCCCTTACCAGACATTTAGATCACCCCTTTCATTAATGTATATCCTATGCTGATTACTTGGACTAAGAAAAATGTGAGGTACACTAAGAGGATATATAATAATAAATTAAATATTGTTTGATTTGTATTATGTAAAATTGATGTCTGATCCTAATTTACCCAAGATACCAAACCTTTGGATCCTAGATTATGTTTTTATTATGTTGTTTATCTTAAAATTTTTGTAATAGTTATGTAGTGAATTTTTTTGGTCATTATAATTGAGACTACAAGTTATTATTTTATATCTTGTGTAAAAATCTTCTTATTACATGTTATTTTTAATAATATATGTCTCCTATGATAATCATCTCTTATATTCCTATAAGCTTACCCTTGATTAAGTATTATTAAGTTTTTAACCTTTTTTAGAGTTTAAGTTAATAAATTTATTATGTTTCCATTCCCCTAGTTATAAGGATGAGTATGAATTATAATAATCCTAGAAGAGACTCTTGCGTGGCTCAATTATAGAGAAATGTTCACAAGTGTCGTAAGATAAGATGCTTATGTAGTTGATCCTCAAAGGAACTAAACCTTCCATTCTTAGGATATGTGTATTTGTTTATAAGATTTAATGTTTAGATTATTGAAATGTTATAAAATAATGGTATGTTTAGCTTGGTTTGTCTTTTTTCTATATCCGATATAGTGTTTAAATAAAAAAATTTAGTACCAAATTTGGGAGTGCGGGCCTGGGGTGCCTCACAAGTTGCACAAGCTACCAATGTGAGGAATATGAAGAACATTAATAATTTTGAATACAGTCAATGGAATTGAGTTATCCTAGTACACCTACCATAGTTGAACTAATAGGAGAAGTAATTTATTTTTATCCAGTATCATAAAGAATTACCATATATGGATTTGGGATACAGAGAAACTTACTTGTACCAAAACTATGATCGAGGAATCAACTGATAATTTAGATTAATCAGCCTCGTGAACTTTATCAGGAATTTTTTTGGTAGTTTGAAACTTCAACAGAGAGGCTATTCACGTGTAAGGATCTATCCTCTAATATACAACTATAAAAGAATGGAATAATGATGCATACCAGATCCATAGGTTCATAGTTACATATCCATTAATAAGAAGTACATTAGTGGCTAGATACTATTGTTTCCATTAATATGGGATATTATCTCTATATGTTCTTACAACAAAGATTTTAGTTTCCCTTTATAGGTATTCCAAAGCTATGTAGAGTTTGGTGAGGAAATCCGGTAGTAGGGCTATATGAAGCAGTGTGGGTTTCATAGTCATTATCTTACCATAATAATTTTTTTACCAGATTTGTTAAAAAAACTATAGTCTCTATATTAATATGTTCCACTTGATTGATAAATATGTCGATATATGACTCTATGATGTTACCATGATCTGTGGGGCCTCTATTCTAAAGGTTATGTGTGATGAATTTGTCCATCTACCTTTTGTATGAGATGATTCAGAGATAACCCCCCACTTGCAAGAAAGACACTCTGGATATCAAGAAATTCCATGAGAGAGGATCTTCACACCTAAATCATTATATCCTTTAGCACTTGTATAAATCAAATTATCTTTCCAAATAACCAAAAACTATAGTTAAGGAAACCTTGAAGACTTCCACCCCACTCGACTCATTGGATTATTGGAGCCTAAAATTTGACATCATAGGAAAGTACCTATGATGAATGGGGTTGGGATATTACCCCCTTAGTCTATATATTAGTATTTATAGTGACCTTTATGAATTTTTTTATCATTAGATCCCTCCTCCCAGTGAATGAGTTTCACTTTAGTGTAAGGTTTGGGACATTCATGATGATTACTTAGGTGAAAACTAGAAATTATATTAGTTTGAAGGGGATGATGGTGATCAAGTTATACTTGAACATTGGAAATATCTATAGTGGATGGACCCATTTTTATGTTTTGGACCCTTCCTAGTATAGTGAGGTTATATTGAAACCCATATTATAAGATATGAGTTTATCAATGACTAAATAATTCTTTATTATTAGTTTAAGTACTTCATCAAAAGCATAGGTGGAGTTGGTACACTCCCACTTAATGATCTAGACATGGCAAACATACTAAATCACTATAATCAGTTCATCATCATGATTCATCAATCACAGATGATCGTTATGATGGGAAAAGTGACCAAAATACAAAAATAACACTCATACTTGGTATACATGAAGGATTGTGTGTTGATATGTAGAACTAATGAATAAAATATCTTTACGGGGTACACACCCTATAGATTTAAGTGAAAATTCCACTATATGCAAAAATAGTGTACTAATCCTCCTTGAATTGTACGACATGAATGAACTCCCATAGTTTCATTATAGTTATAGAAAATGATTACAGGATAGGGAATGAGTGTTTAAGTCACCCTTCCCTTGGTCGATATTTCAGTTAGAATGGTGACTGACTATGCTAAGACATGTATCAGGTCATACCTTAGTGGAATATTGGTTAATTCAATGCCTCAATTCAAGGTCCCATGAGTGACTGAAGGTGTAAAAGCTCTTGAGATGAGGGTGGAGGCCGACCGACCTCATAAGAGTATTACACAAATAAAACCTATGATGTCCCAGATACCCTAGAAGGTGGTATGTCATCTAGACTCCTATCATTCAATGTGTGGGGTATCCCTCCTACTACACATACTAGTTGATGCCAATTTTATGAAATATCTAATGGAATGTTATTATTTGAGGAGTAATTCACCAATTTTGGATATATTTCATGTTCCATTAATAGAGTAGGTTTTCCTGATAGAGTCCAAGTAGGTGACTGCACCTACTGATATCTCATAGGAGAACCAAATTGAAGAGGTAAAAGCATACATTGGTGATCTTGAAACTATGATTAACTTTCTTAAGGGTGGTTCCTTTTACATAGACCAAGTTATTAAACTAATAGAGGGTAATTTTAATGGGGATAAATTCATTACCAAGGTAAGAGATGACAATGACTAACCCCTAGAGGCTAGGGGTTTGACCAAAGAATAAGAGGTTAGTTAGAGATCTTCATAAGAATATTTAGAATGTATCACCAATTTTAATTAACATTATGTTATCAATTTAATCATTAACTACTACTTTTCTTTCGTAGGAGATTGGAGAGGCTCAATATTCCATCATATCTATAGAGTATATGATCGAAGAATCACTGATTGAGCCTAGATATTTAATGGGGGATAGGGTTAGAGAAGAATATTATATCATCTTGATGGTGTAGATCCATGTGGTGGAATAAGAACCTTTGGGAGTTTTCCCAACACCTATGCTAGTATATCTTCTTATAAAGTCATTTTATGATGAAATCCATAGGTTGGAGTTGGAAAGGTTGATAGAGCTCCGAAATCACACTAGACCAATGTTCAAAAACTATACCTACATTTTTATCTCTTAATATTCCATTTTTAATCTACAATGACCCATAACCTTACTTAGATATCGAGATAATCTTGAAAGTCGTAGGGATTCCAACTGTTTATTTGGAGTTACCCTCTACACTCTCAGAAGGGTTTCCTACTAATATGGAAACATGCAACACCCAAAAGTGGTTTAGGTAAAATAGTAGCCTAAAATATCCAACCAACATATCAATCCATTTATAACTAGTAGATAAACTTAGGGATATTGAAAATTTAGTCAATTATTCTGAATCATTGGCCACCACACTCAATGCATCCATGAAGTATATAGTGAGTAATATTAGTATTTTCACTTTATTTAGAAGCTAAAATAATCAATGTTAATATCAAAATATAGATCTAAAGGGTAATTAAAAGGATATTACTAGGATGGAGGTTACCTTGAAGCTCTTGGTTCCACCAAAGGATATACTTTCTTTTTAATACCCTTATGGTGTACCTTCTAAATAGGCGACATTGGCCGAGAAGGCCAGTGCCCTAGTGAATGATGGTGGGTATCCACACTCTATATTAATTAGTTTTTCCTTATTTATACCGACTAACATATTATTGATGTTTATTCCAACCCTCTAAACATATAATATGGAAGATTAATTTGATATTTCTTTTGTGTATCAATTTATATAAGTCATGGGGATACAGACTAATCTTGAACCTAATTAATCCATATATATTGTAACCAGACCCTGTCTAAGTGATTTGGTTCCAGATTATGTAAAAACTTATAAGATAGACTCTAACATAGACATTGAATATTCCTAATTAAAATATAGGATATAACAAAAGTTGTGGAGGAATATCTTGAGACATTGTAATGCCCCGACCCCAGTTACCCAGAGTCGGTGCATTATTTTAATACATTGGCATGATTACAAGGAATCAAGTTCCAAAGGACCGAATAGTTTAGCAGTCTAGGAAAATAGATCACATACTTGAATGTTACATTACACTTCATAATATACAAAAAAACATAAATAATCCTTTATGAATGCCATTATTCCCTTGTCTTAACCCTTCTTATCAATCACAATATACTTCTTGGAATCCTGGAAAAAATAAAACATAGAAAAGGGGTGAGCTCAAACGCTCAGTAAGGATAACAATACATCAGAAACTTTCATAAATAAACACAAACATTTAAGGCAATGTATAACTAAAACAAAAGCCTTTTAAACTTGAACTTAAACATAGTATGGCAAAAATAAAATGAAATAATGCCATTTACTTATTCACATGGATATTATACTAATCAAATAATCACATGCAATATCAATAACCACTTTCATAATGATGTAATGCATAATGCCAGACTATCATAACCACATAGCCAAGGCCTCGTGCCAAGACTACAAATAATATTTTTCCAAGGCCTTGTTCCAAGACACTAGTTTGTCTCATGAGACCTACTGATGCATTGAGGAGCTATAGCGGGCTCCACCCGTCACTTACTAAGTCAAATGCATTCCCATATGAAAAGTTTTAAACATAACATAAACATTCGTATTAAAACTAGCATACGAAATGTCAACACTTTCTCCATAAACCATGAATGGTATAAAAATAACACATCCACAGTAAAACATATCACAAAACCTTCAATACAATACAAAAGTTTTTTATCATAATAAATCAACTTCAAATAAGCTTAAAATCCATCAAAGGATGTTGACATAGATGAAATAAAAATTATTTGAGAGAAATATCTCTTTTCTCGAAATCATTGAAAAGTCACACATTTATAAAGGAAGTAATTTAAAAGAGATTTTTGAATCAAAGTGTCCCATACCACTTTGAAACTTTTGAAAAGAAATATCATTTCAAAGACTTCATGTCCATATAAATAAATCCTTAAAATCATTTTGAAAACATGGACATTAATTAAAAATATTTAGAAAGATAAATCTTTAATACATTTAAAATTATGATCTTGATAAAGAGTACCTTTCAAAAATTCTTAAAATATTCATTTTTAAATCATTTAAAAGTAACATAATTATAAAATAAAACATTTACATTGAAAATATTCTTATAAGCTTTTAAGGGAAGCTTTGACAATTTTATAATGGTGGTAAATAGCCACACCCGCCGTATAAGTTAAAAAAACACTCTTACCTTAAATTTGTCGAAAGGTTAAAAGTGCCTTGTTTGGAAAACGACGGAAAGATTTCTTTAAAAACACATAAGGGTATAAATGACTTTAACCCATATTCTTTGTAAATAGTATTTTTTTTTGAAATACATTTCGAAGAAACATGGATGTGGATGATAAAGTAATCCCAGTAGATTATTATGTATAAACAACCTCAGATAATGAAGAGATTGCGAAATAAACTCCTACCTTGTACTTTTCCTTGGTTGGGGTTAGGTTAACCTCCTGTATAATGGTGAAATAATTGTTATTAAATTATTCAATAATCATATACATTAATATGATATCATATATGATCTTTTAACATTGCTTTGTTAGTAATATCTTAGAATTATCGTCGTTTCAGGTGTTAACTTACTCATTTTCTTTTATATGTTTTGTTACGTAAGACATATTTTTCATGAATAGGTTGTATATTATTCATATCCAGAATTATATCAAGTCCTTAAACATTATTTTTAAATCATCAAATGATAATTATACTTGAATGGATACGATAGAGAATGAATCTCATCGCGTTCGTGGAGACGGTAGTCCGTACGTACGCACGAGTGACAATATCATTCTTTTGATATTAAAATAATATATAATTGGATGGTATATCATATATACAGAATAATTATCATGTTATATTTATTTTTTACATGAATTACACATCATTATTATGCCCATCCAAATAATAATTTATTGAATAACAATTACACCACGACGTGGAGACGGTAAACCGTACGTACGCACGTATGGTGACATGTTATTCAAAGGCTGGATAGAATAATGAATATGGTTGTACCATATTTATAATAATATTACAGTATATAGGATACACTGGATTCATTATTTTATATTGGGAAAAACAAAGAAAGAAGAAGTTGAAGAAGAAATTAATTTGAAAAAGGGTGGTGAAAACATTACCTCTTCTTCGGGTTCTTCCTTTTGATTTGATCAAAAGGGATACTTAGGGTGAATTTATGATCAAACTAAGGCCTCTAGGTTGTAGTGAGGGAAGTTTATAGAGTATTTGGGCAGGGTTTAGCCGATCCAAAAGGCTATTAAGGTGTGAAGTAATGAGAAGGGGGAGTGCCCTTTTATAAGAGGGGTGAGGGGCACCTTTGGAAAAACTAGAAATGTTAATTTATAATAAATTCATATTCGATATCTAATGGCTCCAAAGTTGATTATTCAAAGTTCAATGTGGGGATAGGTCTAAAAAAATTCAACCAATAGAATTTAGATAGGTTTGGGTTACTATATTAACCTTATCTTTTAGTTTTAACTCTTAGTTAATTAGTTTGACATTTACCATGTCACTTTGTATTTTTATATTATATAGTTAATAAAGTTACTATATACATCCCAGAGACCCCAAAGTGGTCCATTAATAATACAACTATCATGATATAAGTCTCTTGGCCTAACCTTAGTTTTTGAAGAATTTAATATCAATTAATAATATAATATCTGTTTAAAAAACTCTTTTATGTCAATTTTGACACTATTCAATAGTTGATTTTTGTGAAACCCATAACAGAATGATTACTTCGAACAAAGTTAATTAAATCAACCCTAACATGTCATATTAACCTATAAAATTAATGTAATTCATAAAAAGTCTCAAATTATATTTATTTGGGTATTTATAATATCAATTATTCCAATGTTTCATTAATTAGGTAATTACTGCATCATCATTGTGTCATAAATAAATTAAATGTTTTAATGTATAAAAATTATAAATAAAATATAATTATGTAGGAAATATTTTTATATTTCTAATGAATATTTACAATAGAATTTATCTTATGTATAACGCTATATTAAAAATGTTTTAGTAAATAAACTTTGATTTTAACTCTTTTAACTCTTCCTTGAATTAAATAATAATAAATGTCCTAATCTAATCCAAGTGGACCTAAATGATAATATTTTAATCCTAAGGTTGTTTTTGGTCGAGATAAACTTGTCCAATAGAATTAGTACATGTGTTAGGGTAATATTAATATCATTTTTACCCTTAATTACCCTATTTACTTTTAACCGTGGTAAATAAAAGTAAAAAGTTACTATTCACCAAAAATTATTTTCATCTCATTGAACCACATTTTACTTCTTGATATTAACCATGACTCTCGGATTTTCGAAATTCCATTCACAGAGGCGGTAAAATTAAGTTTTATGAAAAATTCAGTTTTTTTAACTACCACTTAGTAGTTTCACTATTCATTAAAAATTGATGTTTTCAGAACAATGCCAAAATTTCACCATAAGCTATAATTGATATTCCAAATTCAAAAATGATATCTATTTTACAAAATTCCAAACATATAAGTTGCATTAATTAGTTTTATAATTAATTCCCGCTGTCACAACAAATAGCGTGTTTTTAAGAAACAATATATATCAAAAGATTGAAAATTGTTTAGGTCCAATTTCGAAGTAAAATTAATTATAATGAACACCATTGGATAAAATGGTAAAAATATATTATAATAATACTTTAAAACCACTCAAATTAATAATTTATCACCATTAAATATTTTGATTAAAAAAGTTGTTTTTAATTAAAATTTAGTAATTTTCACTATTCATCAAAATATTAAAGTTATCCGAAAAGTACCAAAATTTCACCCTAGGCTAATTTTGATATTCCGAATCCAATAATGAAGTCCACTTTGAGAGATAGAATTTATAAATATTTAAAAATTATGTATTACTATTCATAACGGCTATTTTGGTAAGTCATGATGCGCTTTAACTCGATGTTGCGTGTAGTGCAAGTTATTGAATTATTTTGAAGAAATAACACACTATGTAATCTTGGGGTGTTACAAACATGTTTTTGAGACTCCCCTCAGTGAGTATGGTAGCTAATAACATTACCTTTAATATAGGTTCACCACTTTAGGCTATGCCGAGTATGATTACCATGGATTTTCCCATGTGAAGGTGGTGATTTCTTCTTAGGAGTGAATGAGTCAACTCTAGTTAAAGATATGAAATATGGAACCCAGAACCCACTCTATATACCACGAGAGTATGACACTTTATGAAGCCTATAAACATGAAGTGGTGGTAGAAAAGTGACAACATGATGTTGTGAAAATAAAGCCATTGGTGATCCATGTTTTCCAAGAGATGGATATCATCGAGAAGGTGGTAGAGAAATAGAAAAAATTATATGATTGAGCTAAAATGGTAGGAATATATGTCATTATAAGGGCATAGTAACTGTAACCTGATATAGAAGAAAAAACCAAAACACTGGCAGAGAAACTTCTGGCCGTGAATGACTCGAAGGAAACACCAATCCAACTTTGAGAGTCTATTATGCTTAACTTGAAGTTCTATTATAGTCCATTATTCCAATTATATATGATGAAATATTAAATAAAATTCGTTATAAAATTAATTTCGTAGACTCTTTGGTGGAATCCTACTGAGCATGTGTATATTCCACCCAACATATACACTTTTGTGTGTTTATACCTCCCATATCTTATCTAGGTATATAGGTTTTCTTCTTATGTTGACATTAAACATAGTTTTACTAGTTGATGGATTTATTTTGGATGTGAAGGTGACCTTGGGTCACATAGTTATTATCATATAGTGGTTCTGGTTTTATCATTCATCTCTGGATATTTTTATTGGACACTTCATCCTAAAATTTATTTATTTTGGTTTCTCTTATTATGTTGCTTATTATGTACCTCATTTAATTTATTATTTTATATAGTGGATTACGATGTTTTTTTAGTTTTTCTTTATTTGGTTTTAATTTATACATGAAACTATTAATTTTATATGTGTGTAAGTCCTTTGTATCAACACACTATATCAAATTCTCAGTAGGAGTTTACTACTTATTTATTGATGTTTCAAGGGTGAAATCATTCCCATTATGTTATGTTTGATTCCTTGACACTAGTTTATTGACCAAAGTGATATATTATGATCTTCAGGCCTCATGGGGAGCTACCTCAGGGGACTTTTCAGGTTGAACTAGATTGGTTCCATATAATATAACATAAAATCTCTCTTTTCATTTGGGGAAATCTTGTAGACTCGAGATAAGATCATCAAAATTTAAGTGTTACATTATAAGTAGGTTCCTAATAAACATCTTTCATGATGATAATTGTATTGGCATGGCTATTTTGGATCCTAGCATTTAATTTGAGCTATTTTTTCTATGTTTAAATTTAAATTGATTATATTTAAGTCAACTTAGTAATTATTTGAGTTATTTTGACTATTTTTCACGTTTTTGGGTGAAAATGGAAGAAATAACATGGGTTCTTAATTGGAACATGGTATGAAAAAAATGAACATGTTTTTGGGTACCTTCTAGTAAATATTTAATGGTTTCTTCATGTTCTTCCAAAACATGTGTCCAAACCTTGCATAGCAATTAAACCCTATATTTAATGTTATTTCACCTCTTTTGATTTTCATATTGTGTATACTTTATTTCTTCTTTAAATAATATTGATAAAGTTGTTTTTTCATGATTTTATGAAGTTATTTTATTTAATTATGTTTGAAATATAGTGTTTCAATACTTGATTTCAAGCAATAAAAGTTTGGTTTCTAGTGTAAATGGGAATTTCATAATTTATTTTTGAAATAAATGTTGGTTTTTGAAAGGTTTTCATGTTTTTTAATTTCCAATATTTCTAATAATTTATAAGATGTACTTGGGTATTATTATTGGGAGAATTAAAAAAAAAGTGACTTCTCAATTAATAACTTCTTTCAAGAAGGTTGAAATTATAGTTTAAAAACTAGTGTGGTTGTTTATGGACCCCGCCATAGAAGAGCCTAAAATAAAATTGATATTTTTTAGTTTTATATATATCAAAAATTATGTTTTGTTTTTTGGGATTTTATAAAATAAATTTGATAATTTTTATCCAATTATTATTTTCTGTGAAAGGGAATTTTTATTGTACGATTTGTTTTGTTATTTTGGTATTTTTTTAGATTTAGTCATTGGGATTATTTTCAATTTGTATGGTTTAAGTTTCAAAGAACATTTTAACTGGGTTATTTATTTGTTTTACTTAGAATATTTATTTTAGTAAGGTATTGATTAATTATGGAAATCCTATCCCAAGATATTATCCTCATAGTATTCACCATATTTGTTTACATTTGTTCTCCCCATTGGTCATCTCTGCCCAGACACTGAATAGAGTGGTAGGTCCAAGTTCTTATTTATCATTTTTTATATTCAAGACATATTTAATCAACAATATCTTATATTTTATGGATATTACGATCCTTTAAAGGAAATGGAGTGGTTTAATAAGGTTGAAATAATCTTCCTTTATTTATAAACACTTGTGACCATGAAAGAGAAAATTGTTGTAGGCTTGTTAGAAAGACCAAATATAGAATTGTGTGAGATTGTTGTTCTGCTTCAGCTATAAGATGAAATGTATTAGGAATACTTCAAGAATATGATCATCTAGTGGAATTATCTTGAAATTGTAAATGTTGAGAAAGTAATGGAATTTATGAGTCTCCAACAGGATGATCAGATGATAAAGGAATATATTGACCATTTGTATGAGTTAGTGCCATTTTGTACTGAGTTATTCTTTGATAAATCTTTAAAATATCAATTATTTGAATGTTTTACACTTAAATATCTCAGTTAATATATACGTTAATTCCAATTTATCTCTAATAAGGATATAGTCAACATGGTCGTGATTGTAGAATCAAGTTAGGTGGGATAACCTTTAAGGGATGATGTTTTTGTTATATCTTGCATGAGTAAGGATTTTATTTCTTATGAGAATGAAAAACCAAGATATGCCTAAGTAGGAAAGTGGGATTGTTATAGGTTGATCATATCATTCTATGATAAATCCCCCATATGAAGAAGTGACCCTCTATCTATTTTTAGTGTAAAAAACTAAGGCATTAAAAATCCTCTTTCCTAAAATCTAAAAAAGACTTATCATTAATGTGTCAATTTTTTATGACATAACCCCATACGTACATGTTTCGAGTTGGTGAAGAAATATCTTCCAAATGTAGGATATCATTGGAACATAACTGTGACAATTTGAGTTATTCATTAATCAAGAGGATGAGATTTTGGCTCTTCACTTAATTTGATTCATAGTTTTAGACTCAATTATATATTTAACACATATTCATGAATACTTACCAATAATGCTATTATTACTATTTAGTTCCATTAAGTAAATCAATAAAAATCATGCATCTTACTAGTTGGTTATACTATGGTTCAAACCCACATAACTAGGAACTGTGGAACTTATCACTATATAAGGAGTTGGTAAGTTAAATGGAGTTGGGATCAGGCCTATGATATGGGTTTCATATGCACCCCTATTGAGGGAATCATAACCTGTATAGTTTGGTACCACTTAATAGGAAACATATTACTTTTTAAAGTCATGTTATAATGAATAATGTGGTTACATTTATGTAAATTCAACCATGACTAGGTGAAGTTTATTTTAAGTTCATGAATCCATTTATAATTCTGATAAGATTAACATTATGCATAATTAATTTTGTGTTATGTAGTTTAGAGTCAAGCAGCTAGGACTAATAGGAGAAAGATACCTAGAAATGGTCAGTGTGGGACTTACTCATGGCCATGCATTTTTAGTTCATCATGTCTGTTAGTAAACAGACATGATAGGGAATGGTTGGGGCCTATACCTTGCCAGAGTCCCATATGTGGATTTATGCTTCTACTCAATTAGTTACAATTTTAGGAAGGAATACTAGACATAAAGGGAATATAACCCAATGAGGGGGGGGGGGGTCATGGGGGGTATGACCCAGGGGTTTTATTTTCATGAGGAATATGAACTAGTGAGGATGGGTTTAATAGAGAATATGGGCCACTGAGGATAGGTTTCATAGGTAAAATAGCCCACTATAGATGGATTAGGGCTTACACCTAATAGGAGGCCCATCCTTGTTTTAAATGGAAGATGACTCTGGTAAAGGTAGGTTTTTGGGCTTACATCATATTGGTGTCCCATATAGAGTTATATGGATCATTGATCACTTGAGGCATGAGATCATAAATGAGTATAAGGTTGGGACTCACACATACTAGGTTTCCCATTTGCATCCCTTCCTCATTAAATGAATGAAAGGCACTCAACTAGATGCTTGATAGTCATGGTATCCAATTTGGGGGTATCCAAGATGATTATAATGATATAGGAGGGGGGGGGGTTCTATCAGTATTATTATGACATGGATTATTGTATTATCTATCAAGGGAATTTTTAAAAACAAAAATGAACCCTAGTAATTTTGTTTAAAGTGTGACTCAATTTTTCACTAGAGAGGCATGCTTTCTGGTGCTCTTTGGGTTTTGTGTGTGGGTACAGTTGAAAATGAAAAATAGAGAACAATTTTTGATATGTTTTGAAGATATTAAATGAGTGTTTCAAATTGGTTTCTAAAATATTTTTATGCCCACTTTTATTCCCATAAACTAACTATTAAATCATGATTCATTCAGTTCAAATTCTATTCATCTCTCATTAAAAATTTTAAACCTCAATTGATTACTCTCAATCACAATTTTTTTTTCTTTTAAGAGGGACATGAAATGATCATTACACACCCTAGTCTCAGCTAAACAAGTGATCACAAACTTATGATCCCTCATTAATGAACCCACTTCCCCACACTGTGTGCAAAATGAAGGAAATCCAGGGGGCCTGTGTGTACAGTATGAGAAGAAGATAAAAAATAATTGAAATTCTATGAACAATTGAAATATCCTACTTTATAAAGAAAAAAATATTCCCAAAATTCTAATAAAATAATAATTATGAATTACACTTCTAATACATTGATAGGTGTGGGGGAATTCACCTTAGATTAACCATTATGGGTATAATATACTATCGTTAGAGTAATTACATAGTAGAAAATAACAGATAATAACATTCCATATATTAATACCATCCATAAATAGAGAGTTTTGATATAATTTATAAATAAAGATAAATGTTTTGGAACTCTCCTAAAGTAGGAATTATCCTTGGGAAAGTATGGAATGCTTGACCTCCCCCATGTGGATGGAATAAAATTTCCTCTCTAGTATTGACTGAATGTAGTGTCCCATTAATGAAACAGGTTCCTTATTCCACTTATTGGAATCTTAAGATCACAATCTCTTAATCACTTCTAAATCAGCTTCCATCTATCCAAGATGAAGGCTTTAGATTCTTAAAATGATCCTATCTTGATGATTCTCATTAGTTCATGATTCCCTTTTAATTTCCCACAATATTTATCTTTGATTGTTTATTGGATAGTGGATGCATTGAATCTTGAGAGGGTATTTCCTAATTTATATAAGATAGAATATCGAATTAAATTTAATATGATCCCTAAAATATTTTTTGGAATTTTCTATTTTAATTTCCTTGTGGCTCTGAATGTGTAAAATTCATATACTATTGTATTTCACTTATGTGTAAAAGTCACTTTTATAGATATAGGATTCATCATCAAAATAATGTATATAACCCTTATGAAAGTTACAATGACCCTTAAACTTCTTAGAGTGTTTTGGGAATGAATATTACATTTTGGATATACTCTTCTGATCATACAATTGTCAAAAATCCCACTTTTCACCTTGGATGAATATTAGGTTTTTTCAAGATGGCTATTATGAAATTTAATTTGAACCTTAATAAAAAACATTACACTCTTATGTTTTGTAGGATGAAAAATAAAAAACATAGTTTATGACCCAAATACAGTGTAGGGGCCATAGGTAATTACCCTTATATTTTCATTCTTTGATAATTTATCATATGGAAGTGTGAATGAGTCCTATAAAATACTGAGGGGATTCAATGATTTTCCACATTTCACTTGTTGTCTTCATTGGTTACCCTTACATTTATATGGAGGTTTAATCACTTAAATTTTTTTCATATTATAACCACCAGTGATACTTATGAACTATATGAGAGATTATCCCTTTTCCATTTTTCTAATATGTATCTTTTGTATGTTTATATCCACCACTTTCATTTTGTTGAAATTATCACTTCCTAATTAATTATAACTTATGGAATATACCTAAAACCATATAAATTATAAAATCAGTTAAGGATTTGTAAAAATAAATTCCAAAATTATTAAACCAATGAATAATATATGTATATTAAATATGTTTTTATTAATCTTCATAGATTTATGTAGTTCCAAAATCAATAGATTTATTCAGAATTTAAGTGAAACTCAAAGATAAAAATCTATAAAATCCTAAAACAAATTCTAAAAATTATAGCTTGATTACTCCCCCATACTTAAATAAGAACTTGTATTTGAATCAATTAGGGTCTCACTTCGTCTGAAGAAAATTTCCTAGTTCTAGAGTTGTAAAAAGAATAAAATTTAGTTGATTTAATATGTTAACAATGGATTCTTTCATAAATCCCTCTCTCTGAAGCTCCATATTCCAAATATCCTTTTTAAATATCCTTGAAACATCCTATATTACATTTAGATATATCATCCAGAACTTCCATACAAGATTTTAGAATTACCAAAACCTTTCCACCTATTTGGAAAACTATAAATTATTGGTTTTTTCCCATTCATGTTTGTGAAAATAACTTATTATAAGGGTGAAACTAAACCAAAAACTAATCCATTATAGGATATAACGCAACCCCAAGAACAAATTTTAATAATTTGGGAATAAAATAAATTCTTGGCAAGCTAGATCTTAGTTCACTCTAACTCTTATTTAATGTAAAAATCACACACACATGTTATGTGTTGACTTAGGATGATATCTAGATTAGTTACCATCTTCTTGTTTTATTTTAGTCTATAGGGGAGATAAAAATATCATTGGAGGGGTTTGTTGATCTATTAATCATTCACAGTATGTTGGTTACCTAATTTCAAGTTTAAAATTCAGTTTCCTTAAGTTATAATTTTCATGCCACTTAGTTATTTTCTATTAACAATACTTTTCTTAGTACAAAAATAAATGTTTCTATAATTTACACTGTAGATTTTTTATTTTTAGAGATGGGAAAGTGAAATTTTAATCAAAATTTTAATTTTATTCACAAGGCTAAAATAAATGAAAATTAGAGAAATCTAAGAAAACTATTTACAACTTAATTTATTTTTCATCTCTCATACACCTAACTAAGACACCACTGTTAATTATATCCAACAATCAATTTTAAATGAAAATTAAAATTAAAATTTAATGATATGGACTAGTGTAGATAAAATAGATATCCTATTAGTACACATTTATATACAATAAGGTTCAATGTTTACTCTTCTATGGGTTTCTTTTAAAAATATTTATGAAACATCTTCAGTTGCTTCCCATTGAACATTATGGTTTGTTTTTAGTATAATTCTTTGAAATAAATTACACCAAATAAAAATGTGGTATTCACTATAAATATTCCATTTCACTTAAGAAAAGCTTACCTGGAATGAGTTTTATCGATAAAGAGAACAATAATAAAATTTCACCAATTTTTAATTCCTTCATCTGAATAATTCTATCATAGAAGGATCTTGGCTCTTCTTTTTACTGTAAAGAGTCCTCATAAGATTCCTTTCTTATCTCTCGAGTTCTATCATTTTATACTTTCTATACACTACAATTTTACTCAATTAAAAGTTTAATTTCATAATATCCTAATAGGATTTGTGTTTTAACTCAAACACTACATGAAAATATTTACCATAAAACATTCTATCATGATATATACCAAGGGGGTTTTGAAGTAAGTTCTATATACCAAATGTTAATCCTATCACTTAATAGTCTAGTCCTTTAGACAATGATATATTATATTTTCTAATATTATCTTAAGTTCCCCATTGTAAACCTTATCATTCCCATTTTTTAATGGGTGATTGGTAGAAGAGGTATGATGCTACATCCTATACCTATTCATGTATGTTTCCATGCTTTAATTTCATATGTTTGTGCCATGATCACTAATGACTTACCATGGTATTCAAAAAGTAGAAAAATTGTGTGATCTTAGAAAATCAATAATTAGTCTTGAATCATGATAGTAGTTTCTTGGGTCTTAATTCATTTAAAAAACTAATCCACACAAATAAAATATAAATAAATCCAAATGAAATAGGAAATATACACATGATGTCTGTTCCGAATACATAAAATATTTTATAAAAAATAAAATATTTTCATGGAATTTAAAGTATTTTAAGAATCCCTAAAGTGAACTAATAGTTTTTAAAAGCTTTATAGAAATCATTTGAACCTTAAAAACAGTATACCATAACAAACTAGCTTCCAAAACTTTTATACCTTCGCACTAATGTCTATAGCGGCCTCCAAAAAAAATTCATAATAAGAATTAAGTATTTAAGTTTCCTATTTATATGATAAAAATATATTAATCACTCAATCACTATGTATTTTACATAAGAATGGATCTCCCCAAAAATATAACTTTGACTTAGATTTTAGCTTTAAAAAATTGTGTTGTGAAAATAAATAAGGCATCTTTGTTGTGACCAAGTAGTTTACCATGTACTTGCACTATGGAACATTTCTAGTGATCTCATAGAGCTACTTACTAAGGATTAATTATTTCTAGGATATTTGTACAATTATTTCTACTTCAATAGAGTGGGGGGGCGGGGTAATATGCTTATATGGTATGAAACCAGCTTCTCCAAACTATTCTTACCCTTGATCTTTATACTGAATTCTTGTAGGAGAAGAATCCATGACACTAGCCTTGTTATTTTACTTATATTATTTTATCAGGTA
This sequence comes from Viscum album, assembly GCA_963277665.1. NCBI lineage: Eukaryota > Viridiplantae > Streptophyta > Magnoliopsida > Santalales > Viscaceae > Viscum > Viscum album. Next base: position 1,363,763,067 of record OY728151.1, on the reverse strand, counting down.
TCTAATATTAGGATTACTAGAATAAATTGTTACTTTACTTCCACAAATATATTAATGAAATTTATCTCATGGAACAACTATAGGGAAAAAATACTTCTTGATTTTTTTAAAGATGACCTTAGCTATATCCAGGGTCAGTAAATACTAAGCTATCACATGTGTCTGTGTATAAATATTATGTGATTAAAATTATCTTAATTCTTAGTTAGAGGCTCCAAAAAACACTTCAAAGGATAAATTATTATATTGTAGTTTGATTATAGGGATTGTGGTCTACCTCTCCCTATGTTTGTGAAAACATTTCCTCTATGACTCATAAAACACAAAATTAATATCTATAAAGACCTAAATCTTTGTATATGAAATTTATATTTTAAATTAATTTTCAAAATTCTTGATAAAACACAATCACTAGATAATATGTAACATCTAGAACATTATTTCATTATAAAAGAACTCATGTTTCAGAATGTCTGTTTTTTTATATAAGCACAAATAAAGACTATTAAATTTAATAGGAACATTAAAATTCATGAAATAATATTCTTTATGATAGAAAATATTAGTAAAAAAATAAAAATGAAAAATTATACTGCACACACTAATGCATACTTTATAGGATTGAATTTCTCATGAAGATCACTCTTTCCAAAATTATTGTCAAAAGAAAGTGATGCATTAGGAATATGATAGGAATTATCAAGGGAATTTTGGAACCTTTTTTATTTAAAGTTTTGAATGACGAGGAATGGTAATGGTCGAGTATATTTAGGATGTAAACTGAAATATGATATTTGGGATGTAACCATTACTTGAACATTGTAATGTGACCATTATATGACTACTTGAATAGTAATAAATTGCAATATAATTATAAAATACCAACATAAAAGTATTTTCCAAAGTATTATTTAAAATAGTTAAATTTTAATCGATACATATTATATTATGAAATGGAATTATTTATGGTTAATAAATAATGTTTTTTCGTATGAAAAAAATTATTTTATTGTCAATATAGAGTTATTGTTTAAAATAAAGAAGTATAATATATAGAGATTTGTTTCTTTTAAAATAAACAAAATTTTTAAAACTAACACATAGAAATTAGGTCAGGGTTAAATTTTGATAATTTTCTAAAACACATAATATTTTATTAAATACTAAAAAACTGAGTTTTTTATTCCAAGTATATTTTACGATTGATTAAATATTTACTAATTAAAATAATAGAATATGAAACAGAGAATATGTTATTTAATTAAAATAAATTATTTTACTAAATTAATGTTATTTTTAAAACCTATAAATGAATTTCCATATTATAAAATAAAAATTAATATTATTGAAAAAATATTTTGTTGAAATATTACTCTCTAATTTCAAAAGTGATATTAAAAAATTTATTTTGTTTCTCTTATAGATAAAAGTTAAAAACAATTAATTAAATTTACAAAACCATGAGCTAAAACTTTGGGCAATCCAATGGTTTTAATTTTTTAGCAGGCCATATTTACAAGACCTATGTTTGGAAATTAATAAATAATTATCTTCATTTTTCTATTTATTCGAATTCCTCCACCCTATTCTATTCACTCATAATATATTTATAACATGCCTCCCTCTCTTAGTCTCTCATCAATTACTTTGGTGAATCCCTAAATCTCTAATGGAGTTACCCCACTAAGTTTAGGAAGTGATATTTAAGCTATGGGTTCTCTCCCTCATCTTTTCAATTCAATATGTTTCCATGTTACATGAATTTTTATTTCCAAGTGTCTTTATTCTAATGCGTTCATAGTCACCCCTTACTATACAAATGATTCCCAATTAAAATTTTATTTCCCCGATCTCACATTAATTCCATCTATGTTCTTTTATATAGTCCCATTATGATTTTGAAGTCATCCCTTGATGTCAAAGCCACACCCTTGGTTTGGGAGGAACTAACCCTATTTTCATTTAAGGGTATTCTCCTTCATATAGATATCCTTCATTAACATCAGGCCTACATGTTTGAAACTCACATTACTTACTTCTGGTTTTGAACTGACGAAACATGTTATTATGTTATATGATCGATGTGACAGAACCAAAATTATATATATATAAAGGGTTCAACCTAATAAAATTACAGTATATTGGGTAATGTTTATAGTTTATGAGATACTATATATGGTTCATGTGTTGTTAGCCTAAGAAAACTATGTTATGATGCATTTTTTCTAATCCTTGACCTATTCGTATGATGTAAATTTATATACAATCACCACATTTCTATCATACAATGATTTTAGGATGTCATTTTCCCATGTCATTACCCCAAGTGAAAATATGTGATTCTAACATATTTATGTTAACATGGTATACCTCTTGACTGACATGTATTATTCAAAATTATGCTATGATTTTATTTTTACCTTACTATTCTTTATATCTCAGTCCTTGCTTTTGTATATACCTAGGTTATCCTATGAAATATTAAGAGTTAAAAGGAATATAGGATCAAAAAATAAAGTTTTAAGTAATTATGTTTTATCTTATATTAATTAAATGGTTTATCAAACTAATTTCCCAAATACATCAGGCCTCTCGATATTCTAGGATTGTATTTTATAAATCATTATGTTAAAAATTAATAAATAAAATGTACTAGAAACATAAGTTTTTTATAGTTGGTATCAATGAAATATATCATTATTTTTTGGAATAATAATTAGAGAACAATAGTAAATCATATATCCTCATAAAAAACTTTCTTTTATTTATGAAAATGACTAAAAATAGGAGAAATAATATCAACAATAGACGTGATGGGAAATTTGATGGCTGACCTAATAAAATTCATAATATAATTGGAGAAATAGTCATGAAATTCATGATAGTACTAGCACAATTGACTCAAGTTATGATTAATAATCTGAATCACATTGAATTCCCTCTATATCCCAAGATGGATAAGGTTTTAGTTGAGTTCATTATGAAATAAAGGAAAATAACTTTTAGCAGATCTTATAATTTTCTAATTTCGAACAATGAATTAACTCTATTGAGAAAAAATTCACTATTCTCCAGTTATTCAAACTAGATAATGTTATATCAGTGTTTTATCATCTATAGGGATAATTAGATCAGTGGAGACATTGATCAATAACACAAATCCCATAGAATATGTTTAATCTATAGAATAAGAGGGGTTAAATAAGATAATTTTCACTAAATATTTTCCCTAAACTCTATTTATTAAAATATAGAGGGATTTCCTTGTACTCAAGAAGAAGGTGGATGAATGTATTAGGTTATATGAGGAAAAAAATATAATTATTGACTGATATTACTCAATGTTTTATCATTGATTATGAATTTAAGGGTGAAAAATTCTTTATTATAGTGATGCCATACCTTCAAAAATACTTAGTGATTTAAGAATTTGAAATCTATGAAGAAATAGTATGTTTTTTTCTTAAATTTGAGCTATAAAATATTGATTCTTAGTAGTCTCATGGGACTAAAGATAACAAGAGAAGATTTGAGATTAAATCTGGAAGATCATTAGATAATCCTCATAGAGGAAAGAGAATCCAGCTACCCACATTCCATAAATGTGGGAAGTAGAATCCCAAAAACTTTCTCAAGGGGACAAGGTTTTTTTTAAGTGTTGAAATGAAAAAAATCAAGCTAATTAATGCCTTAAAAAAATGTAAAATCCCACAATTATGATAAAGGAAATGTTGTTTTTGATCAATCCTCATCCCATGGTCCAATGTCTCAACTGTAATGAATATATACACTATATTAATCATTTCTTGAATCCAAGGGTTATCGATGATAACCAATGAAAATAACATCCAAGGAAATGGGATCAAGGATGGGAATATGCCACAACTACTACTAAAGTGGATCCCTATAACTATGTGGTGGAATGTACACTAGTTATTCATTCAAGAATAACAAAAATATTATTTTATAAATTTTGTATGAATTATTTCACATTATTCTTGTTTATTAGAACTATTTAAACACCACATAAATAGATAGAGGATGAGTTGTTTATAAAAACATCAAATAGAGAAATTATTATATATGAAGCATATAACTCTTCCCTAATCAATATTTATGGTTAGAATCTCCCAGTAAACCTTTTTAGACTGTATTTAGTGGTATTTTATTCTATACCAGGTATATATAAGATATCCTTATAGAGATACCATATCGATACTGGGAAAATGAAATCACTTTATATGACATGAATCATCATCCAATTATATATAAGAGTAAAGAGAGGGATTAATCTCCATTGTAAACTTCTCATGAATCACATATAATGTTTCCTTATGAGAAATCATATCTACCTAAAATTAATGAGGTCCATTCTTAAGGATATTCTCATTATAAAGGCATATACTAATTTATTCACCAGAGAGTTTCCTGGTCTTCCACCAAACTGTGAGTTGAGTTCTTAATTGATATCATAATTGGATCTCTATCTATATCCAATAATCCTTATATAATGGATAAAATTAAATTAATATAACTAAATAATATTCTATAAGAGAATTTTGATAAGGGTTTTGTATGTCCATGTTCTTTACCATGGGGACCACTGATACTATTTGTCAATAAGAAGGATGAGTTGATACACCTCTACATTGATTATAAAGAACTCAAAACAACCTTAATAGGTAAAAAGTATCCCTATTGATATATTAATGAGAGGTTATATAAGATATATGGAGATTAATACTTCTCTAAAGCGGACCTTTGATCAAGATACCATCAAATAAAGGCAAGGAAGTAGGATATACCCCATGATTCCTTTTATATAAGGCGCATACACTATGAGTTCCTAATAATTACATTCAAACTCAAAAATTATCTAGAATTATTGTTGGACTTGTTGAATATATTATATATTGATTACCTTGAAAAATTCATTATAGTCGATATAGATTATATTATTATATAGTCCAAAAGTAAGGACGAACATGAGGGGAATTTGGGTATTTTAATAAAGATAATAAGAATGTAGAAACTGTATTCCTTATTCAACAAGTGTGAATATTAGCTACAAAAACTATATATATTGGGTATGTAATCATAATTATATATATATTTATGGAACCTTAAAAGATAATAGTTTTTGAAAAATGAACATAATAAAAGCATTAATAGAGATATGTAGTTTTCTTGGATTAGTTGGGGTACTATTAGTAATTTTTGAGAAATTTTTAACTTTCAAACCCACTAACTAAGATACCTTATATGGGTGTAATGTTTTTATATATAGATGAATTTGAGGATAAATTCACGCAGTTGAAAAATGGGTTAATAAATACGACCATAATCACATTTCCCACTAGTGGGGAAGGATTTTTGATATATAGTGGTGTTTTAAAGAAGGTATTGGGAGGGGCCCTCATAAAGAATGATAAAGTGGCTGCCTATGATTATCGATAGTTGATGGTACATGAGTTGAATTTTCCAACACAAGATTTGGTTTTGGCCATAGTAATATTCAAGTTGCAGATTTGGTTTCATTTTCTCTATGTAGAGAAGTGTGAAATATATATAGATCATAAGAGCCTCAAGTATATATTATCAAAGAAGGATTTAATGAAGGTGGTCAGAGATGATCAAGGATTATGATTTCTCAATCCACTACCAACCTAGTATGGTGAATAAAGTAGAAAATTCTATAAGTAGAAAGTATCCTATAATATTATCCATTATAAGTATGGAAAAGGATCTAATCTTCTTATAAATTAAAAGGATGGAAATGGTAATCATAAGGGATGAAAACACACTATGCCTTTCTCAAATGAATTATCAACCATAAATTATGCAGATGATTTATGAATCAAAAGTAACAATGTGAACATATTGAAGAATGTGGATGGTATAAGTAATTTGAAATCCTTAGAGTTTAATATTGATGAAAAAGGAGTTTTAATATTTGGGTCATGACTATGCATACCCTTACACCCTTTAATACAAAATGTGTTATCAGTAGATACTCATAACTCAACATTATCTATCCACCTAGGGGTAACAATGATGTATAGAGATACTTGAGAGAACTATTTGTGAAAAAATATAAATAATGATATTGATGAATATGAATCAAGGTGCACGGTATGATATGAAGTGAAGGAAGAAAGAAAAAAATCCTAAGGGGATAATTCAACAATTACCCATTCCTTAGTGGAATTGTGAGAACATCATTGTGGTTTTTTATGGATCATCTGGAGACAAAAATTGTAAAATCCCATGTGGGTTGTGGTAGTCCATATTAAAAAGTATCATCATATAATTTTCAATTGGGTTTCCTTCTCAATAGATCATGTTTCATAGATATAAATCATAAAATTGATGAAATTTCATGGAACACCACTATTTATTTTATCTAATTGAGACCAGAGATTCATGCCAAAATTTCTGAAAAGTTTTCAATATGCTCTAATTATAGATTTAATCTTTAGTATGTCCAATAATCATCAGAATTATGGAAAATTTGAGAATAAAATACCAAAACTTGAGGATATGTTAAGAGATTTTTCAATGGACTTCAAAGGAGACTGGGATCAATATCTTCATTTTGACAAGTTCTCATACAATAATAGCTTTCAATAGAGCTTTAATATACATCATTATGAAGCCCTATATGGAAAAATTTAAAAACTCTAACATTTTGAGATGATGTCTAAGAAGAGAATCTATTGGGACTTGAACTGGTAGAAGAAATGGATGAGAAGGTCAAGGCCATTAGACAACATATCAATATAGCGATTAGTTAAAAAAGATATATACTAAAAACCATTGGTGAGATCCAAATTTTGAGGTTAGAGATAAATTTTTCAGTTATTTATCTCCCTGAACGAGACTCTTGAGGTTTTGGAAGAAGGGAAAGTGAAGTACTTGGTATATTGTCCCTTTTGAGATCCTTGATCATATCAAATTTATGGCCAATTAAATTTCAATCCAACCAAATTTGTCTCAACTTCATAATACATTGCATGTAAATATCTTGAAAAAGTACAAACAAAATCCCTCATATATGCTGAATCCGGAGGTGGTACAATTGGTGAATGATCTATCTTACAAATTGCATCTAATAAAGATCTTACACCATATAGACCATGCTTTGTGAAACAAGGCAACTCACTATTTCAAATTTCATTAGAAGAACCATAAATTTGTTGAGGCAACATGGGAACTAGTGGAATTTATGTAACAAAAGTACCATAATTTTTTTTACCTTTGTGTATGAACTGAAAATTTGAGGGATAAATTTCTTAATGGGGGAATAATGTACCAACCAAGACACTTATATATGAAATTACCATTTAAAATTAATTTTCATATCATTTAATGAATCATATGTACTAAAAAGTATATAACAGATAGAAAATTATTTCCTAGTAATAGAATTATTGTCTCAAAAAGAATGTCTTCTTATAAAATCATATAAAAATACTATTAAATTTCATAGAAACATTACCCATTATGAAATGAGTTTTTCTATAATAGTAAATAATAGTATATGGAGATAAACAAAAAAGAATAATGAACACACTAATGCAATCTCTATAGGCCTAATTTCCACCATGATGATCCTTCCTCCTATAATGACTATAAAAATAATGGGAAGAGTTAGGAAAATAATAGTCATTATCGAGGGAAGTATAGAACCTTTGTTAGTTTATTAATGAATTATTAGGAATGGGAATGGTGGAGTTTATATAGGGGTGTAAACGGAAAGTTGACCATTTGGACCTGACCATTACCTAACTGTTTCAATATGAACATTATATGATCGTTTAAATAGTATTAATACATAATAGAATGATAAAATACTAGTTTGTACATATGATATTATAAAAGAAATTTTAATTCTTCAAGGTGCCTAAAAATGTGTTTTCCACTGAAAAAATAATTTTATAAAAAATATATGATTTTTATTTAAAATAATTATTTCACACATTAATTATTTTTTTTCGAAAAAATAAACATGATATTAGAAACCAGCTCATCAAAATTAGGTTAGGGTGAAATTTTTTGTATTTTCTAACATACTTAATATTTTAGTGAATAGTTTAAAAATACTATTTTGTCATTATTGTTTGTTTAATTACTTCAAAAATTTGTAATGATGTTGTAATAATTAATATATGAGAATTATTGAAAAAATAATAATTTATTTTATTAATATAATATATTTTAATGAATTAATTTTTTTTGAAAACTATAAATAACTTTACCAAGTCTAAAATCAAAATTTTGCTTTTAAAAATAATATTTTATGGAAATAATACCCTCACATTCAAAAAGTAACGTTAAAAATTATATTTTTTCCAAAAATTTATAAAATTCACACATTCCTTTAACTTCAAAAACTTTAGTTAAAACCATAGTAAAAGAAATGGTTTTCATTTTCCACAACCTAGACTTTCAAGGATTATAATTAGAAATTGATAAATAATTCTCCTCATTTTTCTATAAATACACAGCTCGACACCCCATTTCATTAACTCCAAAGATATTTATCATGAACCCCAATCTCTTTGTCTCTTAGTAATATCTTTGGTGAATCCACAAATCTCTAATGGAATCACCTCTCTAAACATAAGAAGTAATATTTAAGGTAAGTGTTCTTTCCCTCCTTTTTTCAAGTCAATCACTTTCCTTATTACAAAACTTTTTATTTCCAAGTGTTTATATTATAAAGTATTCACAATCAACCCATAATATTTAAATGAATATTTATTAATGGTATACCACCCTTCACTCTCATTAATCTATTCAATGAACTTTCATTTAAACCCATTATGATTTTGAAATTATCACTTTATTTTCCATGCCATGCCTTTTTTGTGAACACCCAACCCTAATTTCATTCAAGGATATTTACCTATATATAACTATCCTTAGTTGATTTAGGACCTCCATATATGAAGCACAAGAATATTACTAGTGATATTAAAATGATTAAACAAGATCTTATACTATATGATCATTATGGTACTCATAGAGTTAGACATGTGGAGGGTGTTCCCTGATAACACTCTTATGTATTGGGTAATATTAAAATATCCCGTGATACCATGTATAGTTCATGGGACATTAGACAAATAACATAATTTTATTATTTCTTGGTGGTTAACGCCGACTTATGATTTTGATGATGCATTTAATACTATTTCCACATTCCTATACTACCATGATTTTATGATATCATTTTATCATTCCATGCCCCCTTGTGAGTGTGTATAATTTTCACCTCTTTATTTCATCTTGATATACCTTTTGGAACATATGTATTGTTCATCATCATGATATGATTTCATTATTCCCTTACCAGGATTTATAGCTCACCCCATAGTTTTTTATGTGCCCAAGTTATCTTGTACAGTTTTAAGAGTTCAAAGGAAACTAGGACCACATTATGGAGTTTTTAATAATGATGTTTTATTTTATTTAATCTTAATGATTTATGTTTCTAATTTTCCAAAGACACTGGCACATTAGATTTTCTAGGATTTTATTATATTGATATTTATGTTAAAAAATAGTAAATAAGTAGTATTAAAAATATGGGTTTTTATAATATCATTTTAAAAAGATTTATCATAGTAAATAAGTCTTGGTAATATTATAATAAACCTTCTATAAAATCTATAATTCCATATAAATAACCTAAAATGTTTCACAGTGGCAGGGTATGAATGTGTAGATATGATACCAACCTTTTATTTTCCATTTAGACACCTTCTTTGGAAATTATATAGGAAAGGAAATTACATTTCTCCACCATAAATTTACATTTTAAAAGTTTAAAACCAAATTATTATCAATGTATATTTTTGAAACATTTTCATTATTATTAAGAAAATTTTCAATATATATTCCATTCTATATAAATTCATTGAAAAATACCACCATGTAGCTTGGAACAAGGCCTGAAAAGATACTTACCATGAAATGTTGTAATATAACTGGGGCATTGTATAAACCAAAATGAATTATTCTATATGAAGACGTACCAAATGGTAATGTAAATATTAAATTGACTTGATCTTCTAGTGTTATGGGGCCCTAAAAATATCGAAAAAACCATTAAGAAAACTATAAGTATCCTTACTAGATAATATATCTAGAATTTTATCTACAAATTTTATAGGGAAGTGGTCTTTCTACGTGATATTGTTGAGTATTATGTAATCTATAAAGACCCTTAAACAATTATGAATCATATTAGGAACTAATTCACTATTTTTATTCTAAATAATGGGTATTAAAATATTTTTTGATATAATATAGATTTGTATCACACATTAGGAGTCTGATATTGGATATATTATGATAGATCCAAAAAGCATTTTAATATCTTTTTAACTACATCCATTAGGGTTAGTTTTAGCCTTCCTTGAGGAAACCTCAGGGATTTGTCCACATCTTTAGAAAGAATCCAATGTACATAAATAATTGAACTAATCCTAGGGATATCTCTTAATTTCCATCCTATGACCCTAACATTTTTTTCCAAATAGTTAATTATTGGTGTTCCTAATTAGGTTCCAAATTATTTGAAATTATCACATTTATTTTTTCATTTTTTTAGAAGACATGCATATTTGAGATTTTTTAATAGAAGCTTTAATTATAGTTTGGGTTAATTTCCTAGAGATAGTTTCAGTTTAGTTTCTCCCATTATTGTATCTTATAGGTGATAAAAATAAGTTATAGATATATTTAAGTAGATCATCAAAAAGTTCTTTATCCAATTCATCTTCTTACTAGCTATTACAGAAGTTTGGTTCCAAATTCAATTAATTTTCAAAGAAATAATTATTAAAAAGGTCCAATTGATTATGATATGTGTCTGAATTTATTATTTTATCTAGAATTTTATTTTTTTCATTTGATGAGAAAAAAGGTTTCTTGATCAGAATGAGTAAAAATAGAGTTTTTTTCTTGAGGAAATTTTTTAATGTAAGTGATATTCAAATTAAAGGTATCTTTTCTAAAATAAATAAAATGGGTTCCCACATGATAATTTATTATAATTTTTGTAGATTAAAAAAATGGCCACCTGGAGTTGATATAAGAATGAGAAGTACCACTCTATTTTTTTTTCATATTTAGGATTTAAAGTTGGAAAGGAATGAAAAACCTTTTACCCTTACTAAAACATCATCCAAAACTACCCTAAGGTATTTTGTATATCAATTAAATAATTTTATTGCTACTCTAGTTGAATTTATTTCTCCAACATGTAATGAAAAACAAATTTTGAGAGGCCTTCCATCTAATAATGCTCCCAAATTACATAGTGAATTAGTAAAAGTGACTATTACTATAGTGAAATAAATAGTTAAAGTACTTGGACCCTAACATTTTATTAAATATTATGGGGTTTTTTATGTAAAAAAATTCCTTCCAAGACTTACCATTTCATCTCCATGTTGTCTTCTCTTCTTATTACAAAGTACCCTAAGAAATTTTTCATACTTGGGAATTTTGGTGATTCCATCGAGTAAAGGGATGTTTATTTTCACATTCCCAAAGGTTTCAAATAATTGTTATTATAGTTCATCTTCACTAGTTTTCAAAAGGGTGAAAATATATCGACATTAGTTTTTCAACTCCATCAGTCTTGATCCATGAATTTTTAATGTGGATTGTTGATTCCCTTAATGCTCTATTAGTTTTCTTAACAGATCAATCATCAAGGAATCTTGGTGATTTACTTGTGGTTTGTGGCTTGTAGAGGGTATAGAGTTATTCATATGAAATGGTGGTGGATAATATTATTGTTTAAATTTTTGATAGAAGGGGTTTCTATGAGGATTCTATATTCTAAATCCATATTTTATGTTTGAATACTCTTTAAATACATTCATCTTTGGTTAGTATTTGTGATAACTCAATTATATTTAATTGAAAATCTCTGTTTCTTGGAGTTATGGGTAGTAGTATATGTACTGACCCACTAAATGACATGACTAGAAGAATATTTGGGGTATATATTGAAAATTCATAACTGAACCCATTTACATTGTTTGTTTCAAGAACTAAGTGAGTCACCAATAGACATCGGATGTGCCTCCCTTAATTATAGATTTTCCAACTAAAATCTAGGGTCTAGGGTAGTACTATGGGGAGATTATACCCGCTTATCAGACTGTGAAATAATATGAAAATAATCCTAACATCATCCAAAATAGTAAATAATCAAATTTCATTTAAGAAAATAAAAAACAAATTCCATGTCAAATGAATTGAAAGAAAAAATGAAAGAAACTCATAACCATGCTACTATACAAAAAATACAGACCATTAGGTTGATCACATATACAAATAATGAAATAAATAAATGACCAAGTGGTTTTCTTTCTACCCCTTACCTAACCTCATCTAAAAATTAAATATCATATAATCTATTACATTTGATCAGGTTACCCTAGGACTCTTCCCCGAATTGACCTTATGATTAGTGAAGTCCACTTAGGTACCCAATTTCCAGGGCTACCTAAGAATGGTGTGAGGGAAAATTTGTTGGGAACCACAAACACGATCTTGTATATTACCATGAAAAGCATTGTATACATGTGATATGCTCAACTGAATAAATAAATAATCCTTGTATGGTTAAATTATAATAATTTTTGATCCACAGTTTATTTCAACCAAACATAGTTTGAAAATACTTATGAATTGATCCTAGGTAATAAAAAGTCATTAAGCATCGCAACCAATCACTAGACGATAGTACTAGGAAATCCAATAGTCATCGGGATCCAAGATATTCTCTATAAGGTAATACTTGATGATCAATAACAATATTTCATCATCTCCAAAAGCCAAAAGGAAATCTTATTCATTTAATTGTCACTAGGAACAAATTTCGAACCCCATGAGGTAATCCTGTTCTTTTCATAGTTATTAAGATCTATGTAAATCCCTAAGAGGTAATCCTAGGTGATCAATAATCAATTGAAATCATCGTTGAACCCTAGGATGTAATTTTGAGTGTTCCATTGTCATTTGGCTCAAATTAAATTTCTATGAGGTAATATTAGGTGATAGATAATCATCATGTGTCATCACTAAACCTTAGGTGTTATTATTGAGTGCTCCATACTATGAAATGCCTTTTTCTATTATTTTCTAGTATCCCCACCACCCATCACATATATGAATTCATCCCAAGAATCCCTAAAACCTATAAGGGTTTAAATCATAGAAAAAACCAAGATTTTCTATCATAAAAATAGTAGTATTCCCAATCCAAATCTTGATACTCAAAAAAAACCCACTGAAAAAATAAAAAATCATATTCCTTTTGAACTTCATAGTTCGTTTGGACATGGGTTATTATAGTATCCCCACCATTGAATTTATCATATTTTATAATTATCAACAACTGTTGAACTAATTATTATAATCCACTAAATCATCCAATCCATACTCAATTTACTGTTTTCTATCTTAGAATGCCCAATGAGATTGTTCTGTGAAACTCTAAACATGTGGTATACAATGCATTGAAAAACAATCCATAGATCATCACCATTATTTAAACATCTATATGGATCTCCAAAACACCGATCCATACCAATACAACATCATGTAATCAATCAATTCATCTCCATTATTATGGTTCTCCCCACTATAATAATCAACTCATAAAGAAAAATTACTGAGAAATGGTGGTCTCCGCCATCAGAATCACCTATTGAAATATATTCTTTATGTAACAACAACCTTTTTGGTGTGGTTTCCATATCATCACATGTAATTACACATGAAAACACTAACCAAACCTTATTTGGTAGAACTTTGATAGAAACACTTACTCTCAATAGCTAACATATTATCTCAAAGGAAAATTCGGCCTCCTACTGAACATTTTAACTAATAACCCCAACCATATCATGAATCAAAATCCCCCTAAAAATGTCAAAAATCACTATTCTCAATAGAATCACATGTATATCTATGTTTTACCTCATAAAACATGCCACAAATCATGGTTTACCATAAACATCTCCCTCAGATCCCATCAATATCAACTTGAGTCTAATGTTAATGCATTGAATCCATCCAGTATTACATCTGAATCAAGAATTTTAAATTTACATGGGGCCGAATAATCATGATAATTTCATAGTTATCAAGTAAAAACACAAAAAACTAGGAGTTAGTATTAATCATTTTATATTTATATGACTCTAAATTGATCCCAATGAGGTAATAATTGATGATCAATATTCATTAGGCATCCTCCTAGAACAACATTAGGTTACTCTAACTATTCTATAGCCATTAGGATCTAAGTTGTTCATTGGGTGGTAATCCTAGGTGATCAATAATAATCATGAATAATCAATGAACCACTAAAGGTTGTTCTAAGTGTTCCATAGTTATCATAATCCAAACTAATCCCTAGGTGCTAATACTAGGTGATCAATTATTTTCTTGGAATCAATAGGCTTATATCATCAACTTGGGTTCTACGGTGACACCCATGATCATCACCACCAATTTACCATATGCACCCTCTATAAGGTCCAAATATTACCTGGGCACCTACTAAGGTCACCTAAGTCATGTCATAATACAAATTCCATTACATTGGTTCCTCTATCTCATACTCATCTCTTGAGTCAAAAACAAGAACTCTGTGTAATATGTCCCTTAATCACATCAGGACCTTCTTGTGGCCTCACAAGACTCCCGAGGAAAGACTCACTCACATTAGTTTCAATTGATAGAACAGGGCCCAAATCACTTTCATTTTATATAATATTGGTCCTATCACCCAATCCATATATAATATTCCAATTCCATATCCTCTCATTTATAATTTACTAGTGGGGGAGCTCCAATAACCCATGGGTTATCGAGTCTATCACAAAGGCTTTAAGGAATATCAAGTTTCCCATATGGATATTCCCAAGGCCATCTATCTTAATTCATCACTCAATTCTTCCTAGAAGTCACTAAGGGAACACATCACAAGGGATAATAAATCACATTCCTTTAATTTTATTTAATTTCATTTACACCTCTCCGGATCCATGCGTATCAGGGTATATAAATATAATAATGGACTCGACCCTCAACAGCTGAGACATCAAGCTAGTTCAGAAGGATCCAACATGGCCCTGAAACTCTATACATTTCATACAAATGCATTTAATTTTAATTAAAAAATTTGTATAATTTAATAGATTGATGACACTTAGTAGTGAAAATGAACATATAAAATTCATCATTAATAAAGAATAATACCATATGATAAATTTTTAAGGACCATTCACCTCAAAAACAATGTTACTTCATTCAATCACTCCTGAATCACTCCTACATGGTTTCATCCATGTCTAAACTGCCACCGAACATCATTGCAAGGCCCAAAATCACACCATAACATCCAATAATTAATTATATAATATCTTAATTACTTATTCAATTATTTTTAAAAAAATTATCAATAATTAACCATTTAAATTTAATAATCATAAATTATGAAAAAATCATAGAGTTTTCAAAGGATGCTTAAACCGTAGGCGATGGGGTGTGGTCTAATCTTGATTCACCCAAAGCCTATGAAATAAAAAATCCTAATTACCAATTGTAAGTTAATAACCAATTTTACCCAAATTCTCTAAAAAACTTTGAAAAAACCGTATATACATTCACTAAAATAAATATAAATGACATGACTACATCACCTCATATAATCCTCTAGTCAAGACATCTAAAATACCCTTTGAAAATGGGTAATTCCACCATGATTCCATTAAAATAGTGTTGAGACCCTAAGAAACATCCAAAATTAGTGATATATCTAGAGAAAAATGAAGGAAGGAGGAAATGAAGGGAATATACCTTTGACATTTTCAAAATAAGAAAAATAATTTCCACCTTCAAGGGGATTCCAAGTGGAGGAAGTGAGAGGTGTAAAATGGAAAAAATGAGCTTCTCCCAACATCAAATCCACCTATTAATGGAAACAAATTGACCCCAAAAGACCACATTTCCTGCACTAAAAAACATACACCCATAAATATTTCATTGCATTATCATGAGGTCAAAACAATGAAATTTCATGAAATGGCCCTCCTTGTTGTCCAGCCTACTTTCATTCCATGAATATACCCCATTAAACCCATTAATAGTGTGAAAAGCGTTTTACACCATTAAAGGTCTGGTTATGCTATTTTATAGTAGCCTGACCACCTAGTCCTTCTCCCACTTCCTCTAAATAACCCATGCCACCTACAAGTCTTCAACCCACTTCAAAAAAATGCAATTTAGAGATATCCAAATGCTCAAATTTTCAATATGTATCTTGGTTTTCAAAAAAACCCACCATAAAAATCCAAATTCCTTTCAAGTTTCTTAGAACATCTGGACATATGGAATTACATAGATGGTGAAGCTTAAAAAACCTTATTCAAGGCTAAATATATCAAAATGTTGGATATATATTCAGTTTTAGCTTCAATAAAAGTATAGTTATAACTCATTAACTTATGTTTAACTCAATTAGTAGACCCTATACCAATTTTTTGTGGGTTCTATAAGGTCCTATCTATAAAACCCCACCCTCAAAAGAATATTATTCTTTTAGAGATCCTCATGATATTATTGGAATACTAATCGTCATGGTTCAAAAAAACCTCAAAAACAAGAAAAAAACTAAATAAATCATTTCTATAAAACAATGGTTCCATGTTTATATGGTTACTTTCATGGTCATTGTAGAAAAAAAGAATAAACCAAAGTATAAATGTGGTAAATTGTGACTCTAGTTTTCTCCAAGGAGACATGAATTTTAGTATCACTAGTGATTAGTGGGTGGGTTAGATTTGAAATAGAAAACAGAGAACTATTTTTGTGTATTTCAATGCAATTAAAAGGGCTATTTTAATCAATTTTTAAAATTGTGGTCTTACATTGGCTATTAAATCGTGATTCATTTAGTTTAAACTCTCACCCCTTCTCACTAGACAGTTGAATTCTAAACTGATTACTCTCTCATGGATTTTTTAGTTTAAAATGGGATGTGAAATGATCACTTTTATCCTTGATCTTACCTAGCCCTGTGATCATAAAATTATCATCACTCACGGATCAACCTACTTTTCTCTATCATATTTGAAATGTAGTAAATCTAAGGGGATTATGTATATAGTTTGAGAAGAAGAGAATAATTGAAATAGTAAATACAATGGAAAGATCTTGCTACCGAAAATAAATAATTACTCCTAATATGACTGAGCAAAAAATAATTATCAGATAAACTCAAGATTCATTAACACGGGTGGGAGAAGTATTTTTGGATCATGCACTATTCTTATAGTGTTCTATCATTGAAGGAATTACACATAAGAAAATATAAGATAAGAAGACTCCATCCAATATTGCCCACCTTCGATAGTGAGTCACATTTTATTTTATAAGGATTGATTGTTTTTTGAAACATTCCTAAAGTTTAGATCATCCTTGTAGAATCCTAGAATATTTTTTCTACCCCACATTAATGGAACATAATTTATTCTTTTTTATTTTTCTAGGCTGATGTTTCCTTGATGTATCTTATTAATAATTCATATTCTTGGAATTAATTGATTTTATCCTACTTAATTTAGTTTTTATTATCTTATGCACATATATAGAAAAGGGTGAATATTATTTAGATTAATGCATATCAACTGTTCCTCTTTCATAAAAATTCCATCTTTATTTCCGATGATCGTCATATTTTATTGATTCTTATATTGAGGAAACATGGAAGATCAAGATTGTATTAATTGATTCAAGAATAACATAATAATTAACTTATTTTAATTTAGTACATCAATATTTTTTTTTAAATTTGAATTTTAATAACCCCATGGATATGAATGTGATTCAGTCAGTTATTCTTATGTTACACTCTACCATGAAAGTAACTCTTATGAATACTAGTTTCATCCCCACAGAAAAGTCCATAACACTTATGAAATGAAATATGCCCCTTATGATTCATAGGTTTCCATGAGAATGAATCTTAAATTTTGGGTTGAATTACACTTATAATCCTATAATTATTGAAAATTCTACACTTCACCTAAGATAAGTACTATGTTTTTGAAAGATAGATCTTATGAAATGAAATTTTTCTCTTACAAAATGAAGTTTACTCTTATAATTTTCAATAGTAACATTATGAAACAATACTAAGGACCCTTATAAAATATTTGGGAAACTTGAAATGATTCTAACATTTTATTCCGTTTCAAAATTCTACTATACATATCTAAATGACCCTTAAATAAATAATAGCCATAAAATATTTTTTTCAATTCAATCCCAGTCATATCTGGTTACCCTTGCATATACAAGGAGGTTTCATTACTTGGCCATTTTTAAAATATTCCCAACCAAGACTCTTTTAAACTAGATGAGAACTCAAACCTTTTCTATTTAAGCCTATATCTTCTAGCAGTTCATATATGTTTATTGCATTTCCCAGAAATTACAAATTCCCAATTATTCTCAATTTATTAAATTTACTTTTATGCCATGAATGTCAAAATATAAATTCCAGATTTGATAAAAAAATTCTAAAATTATCTGATCAATTAAAACCATGAATACTTATATTATTTTCAATAATTATAAAAATGTGATTACCACCGAGTCATAGGTATAATTTAGTTTGGTCTTTGTTTATCCTTTGGACCGCTCTATAAGTTTTCAAGAGATAGAAGTTGGAACCTTCTTTTTTTAGAGTAAAATGGACTGGTGGATTGTTTAGGTGCACCATTATTAGTGATTTTGAGTTATTCCATTATTAGGATCTAGTGGAAGTTTTACATGATTTGATCATGGTTATTTAAAAAGTGTAGCTCACCAAGAAACACAATTGATTGTATATGTGTTTTTATAGAATTATCAAACGACTTGAGAAAATTTTACTCAAACGTTTGGTCTCTACCCAAGTATTGGTGTGACTCCAATTTTCAATGGATAGAGGCGACATGATGTTAGTGCTTGTATTTCTAAACCATATGTCTTAACCATCCACCATGATCTAATCCTATAAAAGGTTATAATTTACCTCAATTCCATAGATCATTTTTATATCTAATAACATCTTAATCTATATTAGGATCAAATTAAACTTTTCCAAAGTCTTCATTAGCCTCTATTATTTCATCGTTAATGATCTCCCTTACTTATTTGTGGATCCCTTTAAGTTATGTTCCTTTTTTTAGTTTCACACCAACTTCTTGGTTCCTCATCTGATCTCTTTTACCCTTTCATTGTTGGAACCCGATTGGCATGCTGTTTATAGATATAAGGGTGTTGATAAATAATTTTTGTTGTTTCTAATTGATTTAGGCTAGTAAGGATCATATTTACTCATTTTTAATATTTATTCTTGTTGTAAAATTATTTCCCTCTATTCACGAGGTCGGTGTATCTATAAAAATGTTCTAAATTATGAATTACTTGATGTCCTATTGTATTAATTTGGTTTGATTTATGATTTTTTTTATTTTATATAATGTTTATTTTTTGGAGATTCATGTTTTTAAAGTACTTTATATAAAAAAAATAATTATGAACCCTATGTGCTTGATCAAATGACTCAAAGTATGTTTTTTCACAAAAATTTATTTCTATTCTTGGGAGTGGTGATGCTCTATAGTAAAAATGTTTTATAAATTATATACCTGGTTTTCAAATGGTTTTTAAAAACATTGTATAATGATAACCTTAGGTGCATTGTGTTATGGAAATATGAAAATGTAGTGAGCCTGAAACCTATAAGGGTTATTTTGTTGGCATCGATATGTTGTGGTAGGGATCAATATCGGTAGGATTATTGTTATTCTTGAATTAGTGTTCCTCCATGCATCTGAGTATATATTCCCATAGGCTACTGGCCATTCGTTTTGGGTTTTATACATGATGGTACATTTCAGGTATGATTTTATGACCTTTTTTTTAATATTTTTTCATATCCATTGATGGGTTTTCTTATACTTTCATTCTATCTAACATTCAGTTTTCAAATTCCTCATTTATGTGAACAAGAATTTTTTTATAAAAACCAAAGAATGTTTTATGAAATTATTTAACATTTTATATGGATTTATTAAATGGTTTTATTGGGGAGTTAGAACCAATGGTTTCATGGTGTTATAATTTTTATATATTATTTTGTGTTATCCCATTGGTCTTAGTTCTCACACCCTAGTTTTTACTTTGGGAATTTTTATATATGGTTTTACAGGTCTTTTGTAAATGTAATGGAATCTTGTAATTAACTAGCTTTAGTTGGATATTTTCGTCTTCCTAGTGGGTTATAATGTAGGGGATGGATAGTCACGTAGAGACTATAATTTTTAAATTAATTTATCATACTTTTAGGTTTGGTCTTTTTCCTTTAAATTTTATATCTTATGGTTATGTACTCTTCTTCTACACTATACTTTGTTGGTTTATCTATTTTCTATTATTCAAGAGACTTTTTTATTTTTTAGTTGATCTTCACATTGTGGTTGACCATCTTGGGTGATGTGTAATGTCTACCTAGGTTGGTTGATTAAAAAATGTAATCAAATACACTACCCATATGAAAGAGTTTTGAAATTTCCTGGTTTTGGTTTAGTGTGTTTGGATGAAATGAGTTTGGACTATCAGAATTCGGGTAGTAAGTGAGAAAGGGTGCCTAGCCTGCTCACTTCCATGTCTGAAATTTAGTTACAATGGGTGGGTGGGGATTTTTTATTATTATTGTTCTTGGTTTTTTATGGTATTTAGATGTAATTGATTTGGATTTTATATAGATAAATTATTTCTTTTTATTTTTTGTGTTTTTATTTCACCGAATCAATGTTTTTTAAGTTCATGTTTCTTAAAAGAATAAATATACATTCTTGAAGTTAATATTTTATTTTAGGAATTATAATATTCTAATTGGTTATTTTTTATTGTGATTATTATACAATCACTCCTAGAAGTTCCCTTACAAATCTAAGAGAGAAATTTATGAGAAAAGTTTCACTTGCAAATATTCCAGTGGACCCTTCTTTAGTGGATGTTGTTATCTACCCTATAAAAAATCTAGGTCAAGAGGGTGTTGGAAACCGTGGATAAATTGTGGATACTATAAAAAAATTTACTAAAAATAATCCACCCATCATCTATAATGAAAAAGAATCCTAGGAATTTGATGGGTGGGTCAACCAGATTAAAAAGATCTTAAATTTTCTTAAAACTCTAGAGTACTCTATGGTGGGGTTTTCCACTTACATGATTGAAGTATTGGTAATACATTGGAAAGAATATATTGTGAAAGATAATTTTCATAAGGAAGTTACCTAGAATTATTTCATGAAAATAGTCAATTAAAATTTTTATCTTAGAACATTGCATGGGGAAAAGACCTGAGAATTTATGACCTCAAAGCAAGGGCTGCATTAAATTATGGTATTTTCTACCCATTTTAATGAGTTGGTTAACCTCAAACCTGATCTTATTACTAATTATTTCCTTAAAGGTTAGTGGTTTTAGATGATCCCAAGGGATTATATTTGATCAATTTTGATTTTATTATTCTTTAAGCCCTTTTTTGAGGTAGTCAATAAAGTGAATATGGATGTGGAAGACATAGATGGTAAAAAAGGCTTGGGTAGATATTTTTTTGCTATAGGATGTAGTTAGGGTGTGTCTTCTAGAAAGAATAGGAAATTTAAGGGTAACTAGTTTACATCATGACATGTTTCAAGGAATTATTTGGGGAAGCTGTAGGTTGTTTTCTATCATTGTGGAAGGAATATTCATTCCAATTACTAAATATAGTAAATATCATAGGATATGTAATCATTCTAATAAATCTAGTCACATTATGATTTTTTTGGATAATTTCTCAAGTTATAATAGTAGGATACAATCTTAAAAAAGTATCATAGGTTTGTTATACTGTATCAAAAGGTGGAGGATATCATTCTCATCCCAATGAGGTTACTGAAATAGTGAATAAATATTTGGTTGGATCTAGGATTGTACATCTCTATGCAGTGGATTGTGCACTGGAGGAATCTGAGGTAGGACTGGCTATTATTGGAGGTATGGTGGTCATTTTTTCCACTATGATACAAGATTTATTTAATATAGGAGTGAGTCATTATTTTTTTGTCATTAAGGATAATTTATGTGTTGGGATTTCATTCAGATCCTACGCCATTCAAGTTAGATATTTATATTACTTTGTGAAAGAGGTTAGAATGAGTGTTTAAACTTTTTGTGTTGGGTTTTGATTTCTAGCTAATAAATGGTGTTTTATTTCCTTAGTCTTTATCTTGAAATTTTTTATCTTATTATTAGAAATGATTGAATGATCATCATTAATTAATGATAAGATTGAATATTATTATATTCAATTAAAGTCATTTCTTTCGATGGGGTCTCACACGTATTTCGGGGTGAGTGGGATTCTAGATCCAGGTGCATCACGACATTTTGTTCCCAATAAGGGAATGATCTCATGTCAGTTGTTTTTGATGTTCCCTAATTTTGTTGATTCTTATTTGATAATACCACTTCATATAAAGGTGAGTGCATACCATGAGGTCTTTTATAATGTTTTTTCCAGATTACCAAAGGATAGAGAGGCTGAGTTCACTATTGACTCACTCCTTGATACATTTATAATTATTATGCCACATTATCAAATAGAACCTTATGAGTTAAATAAACTTAAATTTTATCTTTTGGATCTTATGTACAAGGTATTTATTCATTATATCATGTCACCCCAGGGTTTTCCTATTCCATTTGAAAAATAATGTAGAAAAAAAGGCCTCAAAATTTGTGTTGATAATAGAAAGATAAATTTGATGACCATTAAGAACAAATACCCCTTACTAAGAATTGATTATCTCTGTAATGAAATCATAGGGGATTGTTGGTTTTCCAAAATTTACCTATGGTCAGGATACCATCAATTGAGAGTTTGAGAAGAGGATATACCTAAGAATGTGTTTAGGATCCTATAAAGAAATTTTGAGTTTTTCCTTTTTCTATTTGGTCTTAGTAAAATTCCTGTGATATTTATAACATTGATGAACCCGACATTTATTTGGTTTTTGGAATCTTCCATCATCATGTTTTTGGATGATATTTTGGTGTACTCTAAGTTAGAGGATGA
The DNA here is from genome assembly GCA_963277665.1 of Viscum album. Lineage (NCBI taxonomy): Eukaryota > Viridiplantae > Streptophyta > Magnoliopsida > Santalales > Viscaceae > Viscum > Viscum album. The sequence continues at coordinate 1,363,739,852 of OY728151.1, read as the reverse complement.
TCACAAGGATAATTTTAATATCATCCTCCAAATCAGGAAAGAACATTTCTTATATGGAAAGTTTTTTAAATATGAATTTGGGATCCAAGAAGTAATGATTATTGGGAATTTTATAACTAAAAGGGATAGGTTAGTGGACCCTAAAAATATTTAGGTGTTAATTTAATGGAATCCTATAATTTTTTCATGATTTATAACTTCTTGGAATTATCTAGTTATTAAAGGTGGTTTGTTCATGAATTCTCTAATATTGCTTCTTCAATGAAAACGTTAACCTGTGAGGGTATAATGTTTTAGTGTAATGAAAAATGTGAGAGTTCTTTCATGGAGTTGAGGAAGGCATTGAATTTGACTCTTATTTTGATTCTTTTGGAACTGAGTTTGGGTTATGATGTTTTTTTGATGCTTCAGGTATATTATTGGGGTTTTCATGAAGTAGTGGAAAACGTTTGTGTTGTATGGCTCTCACTAATTCTGAATTCATGAGAAGAACTACCCTAACAAAAAAATTCAATTGGAATTTATTGTAGATTATCTAAAAACCTAGTTCCACTATCTCTTTAGTGAGAGATTTATGATATATTTCAATCATAATGGATTTTAGTATATTTTTACCGAGAGGGATCAATGTTTCCAATAGAGATATTTAATTCAGTATCTTTAGAATTTAGATTTTGATTTTTCTTATACTTATAGGAAAGGGAATGTGGTCCCTCATTAATTGAGAAGTAAATTAGTTTATCAATTGTTAAAGTAATAAGTGGAGTAATAACATCTAATGTGTTTGTTTGTTGAGATGAAACTGGGGGTGAAAGAGTCTTATGGTAAGATTTTATTAGCTTTGGTGAAGGATGAATCATCATTTTGTGAGAGAGTTCATCCCAAGAAGGTGTTAGAACCTGATTGACAGTGTTTTAGAAGAGTCCTATATAGCAGGGATACCTTAGGTGATTCATCTCGATCTATCATTAATACTTTATGTTTATGAGGTAGGTTTTTTATTCCTATATCTCTGAGTTAGGAATTGATAGATAGTAGACATAGATCTTGTTTGTTTTTGAAAATTGGTACTACCATGATGAATCATGATCTAAGACATTTGTATTGTTGTCTTGGAAGGTGCAGTAAATTTCACGCTTCATGTTATAGTGCATTCCTTGTCAAAGAATTAAGGCAGAGCACTAGATACCTACTAGTTTTTTTGAAACCTTATCCCATTTTGAAGTGTATATGGGGGGATATTTATATAGAATATATCAATCATTTACCATGGACTCGTAGAGGGAAAAATTAAATTTTAGTGATCATGGATCACCTTATATAATCATCCCATTTCAACCCTATCAAGGAGATGAAGAATGTATATAATCTTGAAAATTTGTACATTTAAGAGATTGTAAGGACTTGTGGAGTTCCCTCTACCATTGTTTTTGATAGGTACCCATGATTTACATGATTGTTTTGGAATTTTTTGTAAGATTCAATAGTCTCATAGTTGAAATTAAGCATGAAATATCATCCACATATAGATTGGTAGACTGGGTGTGCTATTCAGATACTTGAGGATATGCTTTAGGCTTGTGTGTTTGATTTTAGTGGTTCCTAGGAAAGACATCCATCTATAGTCAAATGTTTCTATAAAAATATCAATCAAGATTAAATTAAAATGGTTCCCTTTTAAGAATTGTATGGGTGACCATGTAGATCACCCTTATATTGGGAAGAGTAGGGTGAGTTCTCCTTGGTTAGACGATGCCTTATTCAGGCATCAATAGTGAATGTGTGGCTAATCCATAAGAGGTTTCAGATTACTCGAAATATTTAGAAATATTATGTGAAATGTCATCTTCATGCATTAGTGTTTGAGGTTGGTAGTTAGGACTTTCTTAAAGTTTCACCTCTCTTTAGACACCTTCAATTGGATAAGCAAGGTATATTGGCATTGATGATTTTAGTCCTTTTGAGATCATTGAATGACTTGGAAAAATGTCTTACCATTTGTTATTTTATCATAATTTACATCGATTCATGGTGTGTTTCATGTTTTTTGACTGGGGAGGTTTCAATTTTACCCTTCCCATGTGATTTAATGGAAGGAGATTGATCTTGAGCCTAAAACCTCTCTGGTTTAATAGCTAAAACGAATTATAGATCACCAAAATGAGGTTTTGTGGGATAAATAAATTCTCATGGCCTGTTTACTATGGTGGTGAAGATGTGATAACCATGAGACATGGGAGTGAGAATTGTTGATGATGTAGTATTTGTATTCTCTATTTGTGATTTCATAATCTTGGTAACTTTCTTGGTATAGAAATATTTTATATTTGAGAGAATTGCGACAACCTAAGACCCATAGGAATTCTTTTCTTTGATCTTGGTTTATCCTTTCGGTTTTTCTAGATGGGGTTTGCTGAAAGTGGCATAAAACATGGTTTTTTTGAGTAAAGTATCCTAGGTTATAGTTTAGAGCCAAGGTTAGTACTCACCATGTGGTAACCATTGGATATGTGACTATGAGGATCTATTGGAAATTTTTATAGTCTGAGAATGTTTAGTAAAACCATGCAACTTGCCAAGGAAATCACACGGTTTTCTAGGTGTTTGTCATGCGCTATTTCATGTATTGAGAATAGTTTTATCAAACCATGTGGATCTACCCAAGTATATGCACACATGAAATTTTCAGAGGAATGACGCAACACATAGTTGGCACATTTTATGTTATGCTATTCCACTTAACTATAAAATCTTATCCAAATATCCAATTTTTTTATTTACCTCTTTTACCTTAATATGTTTTTATATCTTATCACCTACCATCCCTATTAATCTTGAGTTAAACCTTCCACATTGCTCTATGGGATCCTACCCTTGTTTCTTTATTGACATCCCTTCATTATTGGTGGATCTCTTCATTGTATGTTTTATTTTGGATATTTTTTCTCTCCTCTTATTATATCCTCACTTGATCACTTATATACTTGTCTTGTTGGAACTTTATTGGAATATAGTTGCTCTATATAAGATTTTTATAGTGAATTTTTATGGTTTATAATGGATCTAGTATTTTAGGGATTGGATCTACTCATTTCTAGTCTTTTTCTCCATCAAATTATTTCACTATATTCTTGGAATATGTGTCTTTGTATAATGTTTCTAACTAATGAATTACTTAATATTATTTCGAATTCCATTGGTTTAATTTATTAAATTTCTTTATTTGATATCAAATGAACTTGTTTAATAAGATTCATGTTTTTAAATGGGTTTATCTTTAAGACCATATTTTCTCACACTATGTGTTTGATGGATTTATTCATATGTGATTTTGACTTAAAAATGGATTTTAAAGAATGAGATCAGTGATGATTCAAAATGAAAATGTTATATAAATTGTGATCATGATTTGAAAATTCTTTTTTGGTAAATATTACAAATTGAAAACCTTTTGTTCATTGGGTTATAGAAATATGAAACCTTAGTGATTGTGACAACCCTATGGGTTATTTTATTGATATTGAGAGACTGTGGGAGGACTCAATATCGGTATGATTCATATTATTCTAGGATTTGTTTTCCTGCACATGTTAAAGTTTGTATTATCATAGTATAGAGCCCATTTGTGCTTGGTTTTATACATGATGGTGAAATTCATGTTTGGTTTATCACTTTTTTATCTTATGAAATAAACATGGATTTTTTTTATTCTTTCATTATATATTACATGTACTTTTAATATGCCTCATTTATGTGAAGAAGAAATGTTTTTAGGAAAACCAAATCTTGTTTTAGGAATCATTTTAGATTTTTAAATGGATTTATAAAGAGAATTTGTTTTAAAGAAAAAACAAATGGTTGGATGGTGTTATACTTTGTATAGATTATTTTATGGTATACTTATGGGATTAGTGCTTACCACATACTTTTACATTTGGGAATTTGTAGATCTATTTTTTTAGGAATCATATAAAGGTAAGAGAATCAAATAGTTCTATTGATTCACTTGGATGTTGTTATCTTTATAATGAGTCATGATAGTGAAAACTTTTATCTTATCTGGTTTTAGTTTCAGGTTTATCCTTTTGGACTGGTATTGTATGTCTCAAGGATGTGTAACATTTCTATACACTATTATCTATATATTTTTCTCTTTTTGATTATTCATGAGACTCATTTGGTTGTTTTTTGATCTTCACCTTTTGGCGGAGCATCTCAGGTGATGCGTCATGTCTTCCTCGGTAGGTTCGTTACATCAAAGATCATAGAAATTCAAAAAACATTGATTATATTTAAAATTAAAGGGAAAATAAATATAAAAATTCTATAAAATCCTAAAAAGACATTATAAAAAGTGTGGCTTGATTAGGGACTCCCATTATCAGGGGAATACAGAATTGTAAACATCAAAAGGGTCCTATCAATCAAGGAGGAAAATTAGGAAAGATCCATTATCAATGGAAAATATGATTGATGATATGAATGATGTTGTGAATTTTATAGTATTGTATATGAGGTGGCTATGGATTAGGGCCATATTGGAGTAATATTTTTATGGATTTCAACATGGTGAAAGGAATCCAAGGAGGTTATTTAGGTTAATTCAACCTATGATGCAGAACTAGGAAATGGAATGTGTATAAAAGAGTTTTAAATATATACATTAGGAATCCATCAAAAAATATACCTCTATAGGTTGAATCATTTTCATCTAAGGGCCACTAGAAAGAGAATGAAATATTTTTTTGGAAACCTAAATTTCATACAGGATGTTATTTTTATAAAAGGGGGTGATGTTATATAAATTCATTTTTTAATGGTTGTTAATGAAGGAAATTATGCAAGTAGCACTCCAAAAAGTAATATTCTCATTTTCCTTAATGGTAGACTTAAACAATGGGTCTCACAAAGGATATTTGTGGGGTAGCATTATCATGATGATATTTCATGAAATTCCATCCATTATATCAGATTCAAATTTTAAAGTTACTTAAGGATTGTATTAAAATACATGTGTAAATTAAGTGACTATTAAAGGATGATATCTCTCTCTCATGGAGTGTACTATACATGAAATAATTCTATAAAATTATTTTTCATTTTTTTTGAAGTACATTCTATGTATTTATAAGAAATACCTCATAACCACCTTTGAGAAATATGTTGTAACATTGGATGTTCATGATCACCATACGTTATGTGATTATAAAGAATCATCACCTTACCCTTTTAAAAAGACACAACACCATGATGAACCATACATTACCCTAAAGAATATTGTTAGGCTTCCATAAATTGATTCCTGACCATGAAGGATTGTTTATAAACATAGTGTAATAAATTTAGTTTGTCATAAAGTGATGTTGGTCACAATGGATTGTCTACTAGCTTGAAGGCTTTTAATTTACATAAATGATTAAATTTTATTCATGGTAAACCTTCCTTTACTATATTTTCCTTCATCAGTTCATTATTTTCCTTATATTCCACATTTTGGTGATGGAAAAATTTTATGGGAGTCAAAAAAATCCCCCCCATTAGAATTGGATCTGATAAAAAATAAGAGGATTTAATTTGGAGGAGGTATAAATTCCATGAAGGCTATATAATATTCCCCACCCACTATAAATATGTCTAGTGAGTCCCTCATCATTTAATTTATGACCACTTGGATCTAATTTTCACCAATTATTCTCTACATTGAACTTAACACATGGATACTCCAATGAAAAGAGATTTTAGAAAATAAATAACTCTAAAAACAAAGATATCGTTGAACAACGAATTCTGAGAATAAACTATACTAAGATAATATTTATTACATATGTCAAATTCATGTATTTTCAATGCACTTTTCTGAATTTTCTTAATTAGATGGTTCTTTTATATGAACAAAAAATTCCATAAATCTTATGAAAAATTATTTACTATGATATTTTTTAATTTTCATTCTGCAGATTATATATAAAACATCAACACATTTGTCTCTTGTAGAGTTGATTCTGGAACCAGCAATAACACCCCTATATTTTACTATATATATATATATTTTAAATAAATACTATGTTCATTAGCTTGTTTCATACAAGACAATGAACTAAAATGAGAGATGTCATTTTAAAATATTACTAATATGAAAATTATAAGAATAATGAATAATCTTGTGACTAATAAGAAATTAATCAAAAAAAATATAAATGGATAGGATGAATAATTAATATAATTTAACATTAATGGTTGTTCCTTCTCAAATAACTATTTTTTTATAATTTTTATGTATTTTATCCTAATATATTAAACCAATAAATATTAAATGATGTTTTTTACAATATATATTATTTAAATATTTAAAATAACATATTAAAATTATTAAAGTTATTAATTTTTATGAAATATTATGTTGAACACTTAATATTTTAAAAAACTGTTTTTTAATAAAAATGATATTTCATTATATATTTTATTATCATTAAAAATATAAAATTTTAAAATTTTAAAAATTTTATTTTTTAAAATGAAATCTATTATTTTAATTGATAATTCCAAAATTAGTTTTGGGTTAATTTTTGAGATTTTTTTTAAAATAATTTATTTTTAGGTGAATAGTGAAAATATAGGTTTTAGAAAAACTGTAAAATTTATCACATTATCATTATATAAGAAATTAATATTATAATTTAAAACCTTTTAATTGGTAAAATATTTATTTTAGAAACTAAAATATAGATATTTAAAATATTATGATGAATTTATAGAAACGATGTTTAATATTTTGGAAAATTTGGGAATATTTTAGTATAAAAATAATATTTATTCAATTATATTAAAAATTACATATCATATTTAATAGAATTTAATTCTAAAAAATGGATTTCATATATTATATCATAGTTTTATTTTTATTTTAGGCGTAAAAATATGATTATTATAGTTATAGTTAATTTCTTTGATAAATGTAAAACTATTATTTTCAAAGAATTATTTTATTAACATTGTATAATTTGTATCTAATAAAATAAATCAATATCTTATAAATAATTAATGTAATATAATTTTTAATCCAATATAATACTATATTGACACCTATTGAATTGAAAATTAATACTAAATTAGATTAAGAACACTTAATTATAAAAACAACTTCTTTGTTCAAAACAATTTTTCTATATTAAAAATGTTTGAATTTAAAAGTTAATTTTCACTTATTCAGAGTTGAACTAGATTTTATTGGGACTAAATTCTTGTTAATAACAAAAAAATGAATGAATAGTTAAATTTAATTTTTAATAAAATATAAATTACTTGGGTAAAAACTAGTTACCATGGTAAAAACCAAAATGGTAAAATTTAAAAATCAAATGGTAAAGGGATTGAAAATATATGAAACATGCATGAAAGTTAGTGTTCAAGGATTCATCGAACTTATACCTCCCCAAACTTAATTATTTCCCATGTTTTGAGTTGTTTTCCCTTGAACAATGTCATTCTATTGTGGAAAAAGTAATGGGTATTTACAAAGGTTCCATTTTATTCATTTATAAATGTTGATAAATTCCACCACATTTCTCAACCCTTTAAAAAGACTTATATCTACTAAAACTTTCCCTTATTCTATCATCAACTCTCTCCCCATGTCCTTGTATCCTTTTTCATTCTTAAATACAACATTATGGTTCTTTATGGTGTTACCCACAAGAGAACATCCAATTAGAGATATATTGTTCTCAACCAAGGTTTCTTAATTATTTTCTTATTATACCCAATAAATATATTATATCCATGAAAGTATGATAAAATTAGTATTATTAATTTTTTTTATGTTATTATACTAATGTAAAATCCATTTTCTGGCTTCCTCCAAAACCGCTCTTAAAAGGAAGACGTCCCCATTTGTACATGCGGACCACCACCTCCATGAATGAAATGTATATTTTTTCATCACTTCATAACATTAATAACTTAAAAAATTAATTTATTGTATTATCATAATATTTATGACACAATTAATTTTATATAAAGGTAATATTGGAAAATTTATAAGTGATATTTAAAAAAAACATTTGTCGTGAAGTCTAGTCCTAAAATAAACATAGTCGGGGACCTTTCTTGATTTGAGTCCATTATGGATAAAATTATGGAACCATATAAATTTTTACTAATTTAATAATAAAATATATAAAACTATAAAATTTTTAGGATTATGAATCTATGTTATATTAATTTTGAAAATGTTTAACATACTAGGGATGTTTTAGAGAAATAAACCAAATCACCTCAAGTAACCTCCATAAAAAACTATTTAATAAATAAGTAAGTTATTATAATAAATAGATATTATAAATTGAAATATATATGGAAAAGTTTATGAATAATTTTTTAAATAGGCTTAATATTATTATCTAGGACATTAAGAGACACATAATGAAAATATGAACCTAAAGTAAGAGTTATTTGTCTCTATTTTCAATTCCCTAAGACATGTTTAACATTTCACATCTTCAATTATTTTATATAGTGATTTAATACACTATTAGATTTGAGTATAACGTATATATTTCATTTTATGATATTTTAATTTCTATTTCATTGCAACCCTCTTATGTTCATTTGATTCTTACGTTACTATTATAATAAGGGTTTATGCATCTCAATTTTTCATTATTAAGATATGATTTTTATTAACCACTTGTTTATTTTTATGATGTATATATTTTAAATGGATTTATTTTAATATATTTTTTCATAAAATATATGGTATTCACAAATATATAACATTTTTAATATCCATATATTTTTAATTTGTAATATTACAATGTTGTAAGTGTTTTCTGAAACTCAATTCTCATTCATTAATTTATTACTATTATTCTTTAACTTATGTCATATAATATGGGAAAATTATGTTAGTTTATTTTATTATGTGTTATTTTGGATATTTTTCTATTTATTTATACTTCAACCACATAAAACGTCTTATAAATGTATCTTGCTTCAAGAATTATGCTATCAATAAGTTATTTGGTTAATTTTAAGTTAAAATTTTATTACTTGAAAAAAAATTCTATTAAAATTTTTAAATTATTATATCTCCAATTTCATTAGACATTTAATCTTTTATCTACCAAGAAAATGATGTGTTTAAATCAAATATCATTTCTTAATGAGTTTCTTTCCCATAAATTTGCAATATTTTTAATGAAAAAATGTCATCTCTTTTAAAGATATTTTTTCATCCTTTTACATGTTCATTATTGATAAATATATTTTCCTTTATTATTTTTAAATCCTAATATGTGTTTCTATCTTGAACATAATATTTTACTTTATCACTTTTCAATGGGAAATTTTTCTACCTCTTTTTATGATGTTTGTTTTGAAAAATCATATTTCAAAATATTCAAAAGATTTTCCATCCATTCAAAATCAAATATTTTAGCTTGTACTTCATATTAATTTTTGATAAGCCTTATATATTTTTAAATATATATTATTGAAGTTTATTTTTAAATGTAAAATATTTCAAGATATTTTAACTTCACATTTTTTGAGCCTTTGAGTTATTTTCAAAGATTCATTATTGAAAATCAATTTTTTAAAATATAAAATATTTTAAGATGTTTTCAATTCACTTTGTTGAAATATTAATTCCTTTTTCAAGTATACAATACTAAAATTTCTTTTAAAAGGAAATTTATTTAATTTTTTTCTCACTTCACCTCATCAAAAATGAATTTTAAAAGTAATTGTAAATTTGTCCTTTATGCTAAATATAGATGTTTTTTCTAAAAACTCTTTTATGATTTTGGTTATATTATTTATTTATTTATTAATTATTATCTTCATTCAAAATTGTTTTTTCATGAATAATCCTATAAATTTTCATATTAAATAATATTTTTTGGTGATTGAATTTTGGGTATCATCTATTTATATTCTTGTGGTTAATTTGGGTGATACTTTCTAGAAATGTTAAAAAACCATTTTTTTTCTTTGCATGGGTTCTTAATGACGTGATTAATGATTCATTTCAAGTGGCACCACTATTTTTGGATGATTTATTGGTGGGTTACTATATCACCCACAAATGCATGGGTTAAAGTTTTATATATCATGATCTAATAAAGGGTTAATAGTTTTTAGACTTACCTTAAAAGGTTAAACAAGTAGTAGCTTAATCCCAAGAGGGTACAAGGGCAGTATCCCAAGTCTAATAGAGTATACGAGTTGTAACATAATCCCAAGAGGGAACACAAGTATTTTCCTAAGGCTAAGATGGTTCATGGGTAGTAGCCCGTGCCCAAGAAGGTACACATGTAGTTATCCAATACCAAGAGGGTATATAGTTTGTAGATTAAGCGTAAGATGGTACATGAGTTACCATCTGGAGCCCACTATGTTATGATAATCTGGTGGTAATTCCAACTTCACTATGTTATGATTTCATATGCATTCACTTATACTATTAAACGACCCAAACTATTATAAATAAATTCCACTATGATTTAATGTTTTATTATGTAATATGGTTATAGAAAACACATGCACTTCTTTTATTGTGTCCAATTGGATTCAAAATACCATTAAGAATATTTACCATTGATAATATAGTCATTAAATTGTGATCACTTGATTACTAAAAATATAGGGTTTTAAGAAATCCAATTAACTAAAACAAAGGAAGTGATGGCCTTATATAGTTGGATTTTAGCCTATGAAGCCCATTTATCAAATCTTATGAGGGAGACAACATCTCTATGTTTTTTCCTCAACCAAGAACAATATGAGATCCAACAACTTAATCATGAGAGAAAATGTTTATGGGAGTCGTTCAAGCTCATCAAGATCATGAACCAAAACATTTTTTAGAAACAACCTCATGAAAGTCTCACCGTCATGCTCCTTACTGTTAGGGTGTATTCTAGTGTATTAAATTGATATGGATCAATACCCTATCAAATTTATTATGTATATTATTTTGTAAATAACAATGAATATTTTTTTATACTATAAAACATGAATAGTATTTTTGGGTAATATTCAATTAAATTAAGGAATTTATTTTGATGAATTAAAGTATTTTTGGAATAAATTGTATTTTAATTAATTTTTTATTAGTTTTTTTATTAAATATAAATTTTCATATACTTTTTATGAAGTCAAATGTAAGGTTTTATTAGGGTTCAAAAATTGTGATTGCTTAAATCCCATCATTCTCAATAAATGGTGATTATTATTTTTTTAAAGTGAAGATTACATATTTAAAAAATTATTGAGATAAAATGAACATTATTTTTGGAATCATAAGATCAAAATTATCCAATATTTATTTTTTACAAAATTTTGGATACAATTATTTTTTTTGGTAAAAATTAAATACAGTATAAATATATGGTGTGTTTTATAACATCATAATGACAAAAAAATGATGTAATAAAAACTATAATGGGTATCCTAGGATAAATAAAAGTTTTATCCCTAAAATAATGTGATTTCAAGTTAATTTGATTAATTTTATAAAACCTTTATGGATCCTCCAAACATATAATATATTTTATAATTTTAAATTTATTTCATTATATGTGCTATTCACCTACACATAAGAAAGGGTAATATTTAAATATTTTCAGACCTTTTCCTAACAAAATATTTAAAAACACTAACATTTTTCCATAACCATGGGCAAAAACAATGGGAATGTTAGTTGTTTTGACTATTTTATTATATAGAGTCCAAAACCTATTTGTGAAATATTAATGAATTCCCCTCTCATTTCCTATATATACCCACACAATCTCCCATTTCTCTTTTCTAAAAATCCTTTCAGTATGTCTCTAATATTTTATCCTGTATCTATAATCCTTCCAAGGTTCTCCATGCTCTCATGAAGCCCATTTCAAGATTTTGGTGTCGTACAATAATGGTAAGTGATCCTCTCTTTCTCACTTTTATTCAAGAATCTCCACTATTTTATGTCCTTACATTTTTAATTCATAATGATGGGTTATGTTTTTAATCATCTCCCATACTATCCTTGTGATGTTTAAATGATGTGATACCCCCATTATATCTCATTAATCCCTCCTAATTACACTCATTACCATGCTGAAATTTCACAAGAGTTCTTCCTTCCTCTTCCTTAATCAAGTTTCATTACCATCATATGACTTATATTTCCAATTATTATTGATATGATATATATTTCCTTGACCCTATTATGGGCCAAATTGTTTCCAAATTATGATAGACCATTTTTTATCATTAAGACCGTTTATAAATTTTAAAGTGATGTCGTTATGCTGCAGAAATTTTACCATGATTTACCATTCCAAAGCAATTGTGTAGTGAATAACATACCCATTTCCTATTAATGGTGTTCACTTTTAAACAATTATTATTATTTTAATTCGTAATTACATGTATTTTTCCACACTCCCTTGTCATGGAAAAAGTTATGATGACGAATGAATCCGTGTTGTATGATCTATATGGAACATTTTATCATGAGATTGAAATGAAATTGACATGTGCACCCAGAAATATATGAAACTATAATGCATTGAGAAATGTTTAGTATCATCATAAATCATGTTAGGATATAGGGTGAACCTTATTCCTTTATGTGGCTTTTTCTATTTTAGTTTCTTGGTAGTTTTCCTTGACCAACGATGAAGTGTTTTAAGTTGTTGCCAAATTTCCCATGTTTCCATTACATTATCATGTTATATCATGTCTTATCACTAATTTTTATCATTCCCACTATTTTTATTCTCCTTAATATTCCTATTTTATAAAATTTTCTACCTTATGACATGTTTATTCCCTTACGATGCTTTATAGATCACCTATTTCTGATGTATTTTCTATGGTTATCCCATGCAATATTAAGTTTGAAGGAAAATTTTGGTAATGTTAATAAAGTTTTCGATAAATTTGTTGGTTTTCATGTTTTAAGTTGTTATGTAATGTACTTAATTTACCAAATACACCATACCTATCAATCATATGGGTTTTCTTAAGTGTTATTTTATGTAATAAATCTTGTTTAAATGTGAATTAAAGAGAAGGGTTGTTATAGTCGGTATGAGAGGAAAGTTTAGTTATTTTTGGGAATAGGATTATAAAACTATAAAAAATTTCTTAGGGATAAAAATTATTATAAGAATACATCCCTAAATTTTGGAAAGTATAGATTATATTATTTATCGAGAAAAAACATGTAACAGCCCGGGATTTTATGAAAAATATTCTTTTTAATTTTATTAATGTCTTGTGTTTTACGCTACATCAAAAGGAGCTTGCACAACATGCATCCTTGACTTGCCTTGCATTACACGCAATCGCGACCTTCCTCGATAGCGTGTGTAGTACGCAATACCGAGTTTCACTAAACAACGATATGCTATTAAAATATTATTATAACTAGCCGTTATGAATAGTAATAACCACTTTTTGAAATTTTGTAAATTTTATTTTTCAAAATGGACATCATTTATGGATTCGGAATATCGAAATTAGCTTAGATTGAAATTTTGGTGATTTTCGGATAACTTTCATATTTTGATGAATAGTGAAAATTACTAAATTTTAATTAAAAACAACTTTTTCAATCGAAATAATTAATAGTGATAAATTATTAATTTGAGTGGTTTTAAAGTATATTTAGAATATATTTTTACAATTTAATACAATGTTGGTCGTTGGATGTAATTTCACATTTAAACCAGTTATAAACAAGTGTCAATCTTTTGATAGTTATTATCTCTTAAAAACACGCCTTTTGTTTAGACGATGGGAATTAATTTTTAAATTAATTAATGCAACTGATATGTTTTGAATTTGGTAAAATAGAAATCATTTTTGATTTCATAATATCAAATATAGCTTAGGCCTAATTTTTGGTATTTTTCTGAAAACTTTCAATTTTTGATGAATAGTGAAACCACTAAGTGGTAGGTTAAAAATTGAATTTTGCATAAAACTTAATTTTACCGCTTCTGTGAATGGAATTTCGAAAATCCGACAGACACGGTTAATATCAAGGACTAAAATGTGGTTCAATGAGATGAAAATAATTTTTGGTGAATAGTAACTTTTTACTTTTTTTTTACCACGGTTAATAGTAAATAGGGTAACTAAGGGTAAATATGATATTACTATTACCCTAACACATGTCCTAATTCTATTGGATAAGTGTAATTCGACCAAAAACAACCTTATGAATATAATATGACCATTTAGGTCCACTTGGATTATATTATGACATTTAATATTATTTTATTTAATGAATAGTTAAAATAGTTAAAATCAAAGTTTAATAACTAAAACATTTTTAATATGGGGTTATACATAATATAAATTAGACCATAAATATTAATTAGAAAGCTAAAACTATTTCCTACATAATCATATTTTATTTATAATTTTTAGACTTTAAATAAATTAATTTATTTATGACACAACGATGATGCAGTAATTACCCTTTTAAGGAAATATTAACATAATTGATGTTATAAATGCTCAAATGAATGTAATTTGAGACTTTTTATGAATTCCACTAATTTTCTAGGTTACTATGATATATTAGTGTTGATTTAACCAACTTGGTTCGAACATATAATTCTGTTATGACTTTCACCAAAATCATATATCAAATAGTGTCAAAATTGACACAAAATAGTTTTTAAATCAAATATTATATTATTAATTGTTATTTTATTCCTAAAAATCTACGGTTCGGCCAAATGACTTAGATAAGGATATATATATTAATACTAAACAATTTGGGGTTCGTTTTTCATGTTATAGTAAGTGTATTAACCATATAGTGAAAGAAAAAAAAAGACACAGTAAAAGTTAAATTATTTAACTTAGAGTTAAATCTAATTGATAAGGTTAAAATAATACCCTAAACTTGTCTAAATACTATTGGATGATAGGATTTCGACCCATCCCCACTTTATCTTCGAAATAAGACTCTTTGGAACCATTATAAACCGATTTTGACTTTAATATAAAATAATATTTTGAGATATTCCTAAGGTGCCCCTCTCCTCCCTTATAAAAGGGCACCTCCTCCCCTTCCTCCTCACACCAATTTGAGCACTCAAGCTCGGCCAACCCCTGCCATTTTCTCCTCTCCACTTCCCTAGAATAATCCTAGAGGTCCTGGTCTTCTTCAAAGACCAATCTTAGTTCCCTAAGTGGAGGATTCAAAGAGGCGTTCCAAAGAAGAGGTAATATCCATTACCGATCTTTTCAATTTCTTTCTTCTTCAACTTCTTCTTCTTTAGTTGTTTCATGATAAAGTAATAACATCAGTATTACTTACATACTGATATGTTATTATAAATATGAAACAACCCTAATTCACCTTCTATCCATCCTACGGAAAAATGAAATCACCGCGCGTGCGTACGTACGGAATACCGTCTCCACGCCGTGGTGTAATCTATTTTCCACCACCACCTTACAAGGATGGGTATAATGGTGTAATGAGTAACTATTTATGATTATTATAAAGTAATATTGATACTTAAATAATATACATATACTCCAATACAATTCCACGATCATAGGAATGATATCATCACTCGTGCGTACGTACGGAATACCGTCTCCACGATGTGATGCGACTCGTTCTACATGATCATCATTAAATAGTAATTATATAAATGAATTGAATGAATAAATATGATATATGTTACACTAATACCATTCTGGATATAAGGTATCTATAACCTTAAAAGAAGAATAAGAATTTATTCGACAAAACACGCATAAGAACAAAAGGCAATAAAGACCCGAGTAACAAGTAACAATGAAATATTACTAATAAGAAGCTAAGAATATGACCATATATGATATCATATCAATATGTATGATTCTGGAATAAGTCAATAACATTATTTAAACCATTATACAGGAGCTTCGGACACATACAAAGCAAATCGGACCTAAGGTAAGGGAAATATCACAATCTCATTTTTATCCGAGATTGTTTATTCGTAAGTATTTACTGGGGTGTATTTTATCATCCACATCCATGTTTCATCAATATGTCATATTATTTCCATCCACCTACAATTGTTTAAATCCATTTTTACCCTTTGGTGAGTTTTTAGTAATATGTATGAAAGGAATCTTTTGTCGTTTTTCGTACGAGGTACTTTTTGACTTTTCCGACAAAAGTACGAAGAATGTTTTTTTTAACTTATACGGAATGAATGGATTTCTAAAACATTATTTCCATGAAGATTCCTTTACAAGTTTTCAAGTTATTTTTAATCAACTTCTTTTAGTTTATAATTGTATGACATGTTAAGAAAATAAAAGTGTTTTTGAAGAAGAAAGGATATTTTCCTCAAGAATGGAGTTCAAGTGTTTTATCAAAATTATTTTCCATCTAAGATAATAAAGGGTTCTGTTTTTATCCCCATTATTACATTGATTTGATTATGTTGTGGGGGAATTATTTTTATGAAGTCATTTACCTTATATGATTTGTTTTATGATGTCATGATGTTTCAAGAATCCCATTTTTGTTACATGTGTTATGCGATGATGTATGATTTATGATTATGTGGCACACATAAGAAAGGATTCATTATAAGATGGGTGGGACCTATATCTCCCTCCAATGAATTGGGTAAAGATTTTATATCTCATGAGATAGACATGGCTGAAATGGTAGGTTATACCGGTTCAGTGAAACAGGACTGAAACGAGGGTTACTCGATTCAGAAAGGGACTTTGTCCACTAAGATAGTCTTGGCAATGAGTCTTGACTAACAAGAAATGATTATCTATGATTATGTGTGTATGCCAAAAAGTTTCATGTTTTAAGTTATGATTATTGTGATTACATTTCACTGCCATGATTTATCCCAGGTTATGATATTATGAGCTCTTTTGCAGGTTAAGATTTCCAAAAGCTATGTTCTTATGTATATGATGTGATGGATATTTCTTTTGTTTACCCTTACTGAGCATTTGAGCTCACCCTTTTATGTTTTCTTTTCCCCAGGATATAAAGAAAGATTTTAGGTATAAAAAAAAAGAAGATCTTTATGGGAGATGTTGAAGATCTTTCACCACGATTAGAAGATTACGTTCCGAGTTTCCAAAGACACTAAACTATTACGATCCTTGTGTGTTTGTGTTTTTTTTTGTAATGTACTAAGTATTCCGCAAAAGTAATGTAATGTCCATGTACGTCAAGCTACGGATCTTTACAGTTGGTATCAGAGGAAAGGTTTAGTCAACCTTTGGAAACTAGGATGCGAAAACGTTAGTGAGATCCCTAGAGATATTTCTAAGGTATGTCTAGGGATGTCTCTAAGGTTAAGTATACGTATAGGTTATAGTCCTAGAATTGCGCTAACGATCTTATAATTTAACCTAAGATGTTAGATATTGAGGGTACTACCCCTTTATTATGTTGTTTTCCCTAGCATGATTTTTGCCTCTCACACTATTCTTTTGGGGTTTTAGACGATGGTTGGAACCCGAAGGAACCGTGTTGATCAATGCAATGGACAATGCAATGATTGTCCCCCTGAGAAACCAAACGATATGGGAGCTGGAATGCAAAATCTTGTAGCCATGCTCACACAACTTTCTCAAGCTATGAATCATGCAGGACTTCCAAACGAGCAAAGGAAGGAGCAACATTCTGTTGAATCCTTCATGAGGCAGCGTCCTCCTTCTTTCAGTGGGTCTACTGATCCATTAGTTGCTGAACAATGGATTAGTACTACTGAAAAGATATTTTCAGTTCTTAAATGTTCTGAACATGATAAAGTCATCTTAGCAGTATATCGTTTGGAAGGTGAAGCTGATCAATGGTGGAATCTTATCAAGAATACGAGGCCAAGAGATGAAATTGAGTCCATGGAATGGGACGAGTTCAAGAACTTATTTTTCAGTAAGTACATCCCCCGTATTCTTCGAACAAAGATGGAGAAGGAGTTTCTTGAACTAAAGCAAAAGGATGACGAATCTGTTGGTATATACGAAGCGAATTTTACAAGACTTGAAAGGTATGCATCTGGCATTATCATCCAACCTGAAAGTAAAGTTGATCGATTTTTCAGTGGCTTAAAACCAAGTCTTCGAAGGGCATTCGCTATAAGAGACTTCAGTAGCTATGAAGAAATTGTGCGTTGTGCTATCAAGGTATAAATGGAAGTTGGTGTTACATATCCATCTCATGGTTTTGACAAGAAAAGAAAGATGGAGTTCAAGGAGAAATCTCAGAATAATGGTGAAAAAAAGATGAATGTTTCCTTATGCACAAAGTGTGGAAAGAAGCATGGTGGAGATTGTCTTAAAGGGACTAGAAAATGTTTTAAGTGTGGAAAAGAAGGTCATCGAGCAGCTGAGTGTCGAAGTAATGGAAAAAGGGTTTCTAATGATGTGAATAAAGAAAACACTACAGAGAACGCACCACCAACACTTCAATGCTTCAAGTGCAAGGAAATGGGGCATTATGCTAATAAATGCCCTAATCCAAGGGTTAGTGATGATCAACATGAGAAACCACTGAAGGCAAAGGACAAAGGGAAGTCACATGCGATCACTATTGGCAATGTTGAATATGACAACGATGTGGTGGAATGATTAAGTGTTTATGTAATGGGATTCCAAAATAATGTTGTATCATTGAGTATTCCAATATTTATTGATGTGGTATTCAAAGTGATTGGGATATTTTTTGGAAATAAGATGATATGCACATAATGAAGGGAAAACGAGAAAATGAAATGTTTAATAGTATTCATGAGCTCATGATTGATATAAGGACTAAGTGATATCATGGTTTGAGTATATAGAATTTTGAGGATTTTGGTATGTGGAAAGTGTTAACTTTTAACTGCATTCATGTTTTCACTAAGGTATTCAAGAGAATACACGATTAGGGACTTTGAATGTTTGGAATGTGACCAAAAAAAAAAACATATCTTATGATATATGGGGATCGACGATGGTGTTAAATCTCTGGTAATCATTTTCACTATATTATGAGAGTCGACTGCAGTATTATGGATAAGCCTAAAGATTGGAATGGATTATGTTGGACATAAGTTAGTATTGTTTGTTTTTTTTGATATTATTGATGGGATGTTATAGTAATGTAGTTTTAGAAAAAGGACAACCTGCAGGACGGGCGACAGCCCATCATGTCGGACAAGGATATGGGAATCGAACCCACAACCGAAGTGCGACTGGCCTTTATCGCCTACCACTGTCCTACATGAAGTCCCTGTTTAGTAGAAACTAGTTTTATTATATTAAGCAGTATGATTTATGAAGTATAAGTCCATTTTAGGAACCATATATGATTAATCTCACTATAGAATGACTTATGTATATAATTTTTGCTAACCTTTTGTTTGAGACAGATGGAATGACCCATCATTCTATCACATGATCTGCTAACACTTCACGAATAACAAATTCAACTTCATTTATTTAAGAGATGAAGTGGAAATTGTTAAAGGCACGAACAACAGTGAGATTGTACCAAAATAAAGTAAGTATTTATTCTAATTCAAATTCTTTAACATTAGGGAAACGATCTTGAAAACCAAAAATGTTGTCCTAGTGATCTTATATCTGATGAATCAGATGGTACCTTAGATCGTCACAAATTTATGGCTTTGTGATTGCTGGCTTTTCCATAGCCCTGTTCTCTACCACTCTCCATCAGAACATGATGGTTAGATTTCTCTTCCATATCCATATTTTCACCTATGTGGAAACCCAGTGACTAGTTTATTTGGGTAACCGTTACGTTTCATACTTTTGTTTTTAAAGATTGGTTTTGATATTCCTTTTTACGATGTGGGTTTCTATTAAAGAAACTTTCGAATAATAAACCATTTATAACCCCGACGAATTTCGAGGGCGAAATTCATTTTAAGGGGGGTAGAATGTAACAGCCCGAAATTTTATGAAAAATATTCTTTTTAATTTTATTAATGTCTTGTGTTTTACGCTACATCAAAAGGAGCTTGCACAACACGCATCCTTGACTTGCCTTGCGTTACACGCAATCGCGACCTTCCTCGATAGCGTGTGTAGTACGCAATACCGAGTTTCACTAAACAACGATATGCTATTAAAATATTATTATAACTAGCCGTTATGAATAGTAATAACCACTTTTTGAAATTTTGTAAATTTTATTTTTCAAAATGGACATCATTTATGGATTCGGAATATCGAAATTAGCTTAGATTGAAATTTTGGTGATTTTCGGATAACTTTCATATTTTGATGAATATTGAAAATTACTAAATTTTAATTAAAAACAACTTTTTCAATCGAAATAATTAATAGTGATAAATTATTAATTTGAGTGGTTTTAAAGTATATTTAGAATATATTTTTACAATTTAATACAATGTTTGTCATTGGATGTAATTTCACATTTAAACCAGTTATAAACAAGTGTCAATCTTTTGATAGTTATTATCTCTTAAAAACACGCCTTTTGTTTAGACGATGGGAATTAATTTTTAAATTAATTAATGCAACTGATATGTTTTGAATTTGGTAAAATAGAAATCATTTTTGAGTTCATAATATCAAATATAGCTTAGGCCTAATTTTTGGTATTTTTCTGAAAACTTTCAATTTTTGATGAATAGTGAAACCACTAAGTGGTAGGTTAAAAACTGAATTTTGCATAAAACTTAATTTTACCGCTTCTGTGAATGGAATTTTGAAAATCCGACAGACACGGTTAATATCAAGGACTAAAATGTGGTTCAATGAGATGAAAATAATTTTTGGTGAATAGTAACTTTTTACTTTTTTTTTACCACGGTTAATAGTAAATAGGGTAACTAAGGGTAAATATGATATTACTATTACCCTAACACATGTCCTAATTCTATTGGATAAGTGTAATTCGACCAAAAACAACCTTATGAATATAATATGACCATTTAGGTCCACTTGGATTAGATTATGACATTTAATATTATTTTATTTAATGAATAGTTAAAATAGTTAAAATCAAAGTTTAATAACTAAAACATTTTTAATATGTGGTTATACATAAGATAAATTAGACCATAAATATTCATTAGAAAGCTAAAACTATTTACTACATAATCATATTTTATTTATAATTTTTCGACTTTAAATAATTTAATTTATTTATGACACAACGATGATGCAGTAATTACCCTTTTAAGGAAATATTAACATAATTGATGTTATAAATGCTCAAATGAATGTAATTTGAGACTTTTTATGAATTACACTAATTTTATAGGTTACTATGATATATTAGTGTTGATTTAACCAACTTGGTTCGAACATATAATTCTGTTATGACTTTCACAAAAATCATATATCAAATAGTGTCAAAATTGACACAAAATAGTTTTTAAATAAAATATTATATTATTAATTGTTATTTTATTCCTAAAAATCTAAGGTTCGGCCAAATGACTTAGATAAGGATATATATATTAATAATAAACAATTTGGGGTTCGTTTGTCATGTTATAGTAAGTGTATTAACCATATAGTGAAAGAAAACAAAAAGACACAGTAAAAGTTAAATTATTTAACTTAGAGTTAAATCTAATTGATAAGGTTAAAATAATACCCTAAACTTGTCTAAATCCTATTGGATGATAGGATTTCTACCCATCCCCACTTTATCTTAGAAATAAGACTCTTTGGAACCATTATAAACCGATTTTGACTTTAATATAAAATAATATTTTGAGATATTCCTAAGGTTCCCCTCTCCTCCCTTATAAAAGGGCACCTCCTCCCCTTCCTCCTCACACCAATTTGAGCACTCAAGCTCAGCCAACCCCTGCCATTTTCTCCTCTCCACTTCCCTAGAATAATCCTAGAGGTCCTGGTCTTCTTCAAATACCAATCTTAGTTCCCTAAGTGGAGGATTCAAAGAGGCGTTCCAAAGAAGAGGTAATATCCATTACCGATCTTTTCAATTTCTTTCTTCTTCAACTTCTTCTTATTTAGTTGTTTCATGATAAAGTAATAACATCAGTATTACTTACATACTTATATGTTATTATAAATATGAAACAACCCTAATTCACCTTCTATCCATCCTACGGAAAAATGAAATCACCGCGCGTGCGTACGTACGGAATACCGTCTCCACGCCGTGGTGTAATCTATTTTCCACCACCACCTTACAAGGATGGGTATAATGGTGTAATGAGTAACTATTTATGATTATTATAAAGTAATATTGATACTTAAATAATATACATATACTCCAATACAATTCCACGATCATAGGAATGATATCATCACTCGTGCGTACGTACGGAATACCGTCTCCACGATGTGATGCGACTCGTTCTACATGATCATCATTAAATAGTAATTATATAAATGAATTGAATGAATAAATATGATATATGTTACACTAATACCATTCTGGATATAAGGTATCTATAACCTTAAAAGAAGAATAAGAATTTATTCGACAAAACACGCATAAGAACAAAAGGCAATAAAGACCCGAGTAACAAGTAACAATGAAATATTACTAATAAGAAGCTAAGAATATGACCATATATGATATCATATCAATATGTATGATTCTGGAATAAGTCAATAACATTATTTAAACCATTATACAGGAGCTTCGGACACATACAAAGCAAATCAGACCTAAGGTAAGGGAAATATCACAATCTCATTTTTATCCGAGATTGTTTATTCGTAAGTATTTACTGGGGTGTATTTTATCATCCACATCCATGTTTCATCAATATGTCATATTATTTCCATCCACCTACAATTGTTTAAATCCATTTTTACCCTTTGGTGAGTTTTTAGTAATATGTATGAAAGGACTCTTTTGTCGTTTTTCGTACGAGGTACTTTTTGACTTTTCCGACAAAAGTACGAAGAATGTTTTTTTTAACTTATACGGCATGAATGGATTTCTAAAACATTATTTCCATGAAGATTCCTTTACAAGTTTTCAAGTTATTTTTAATCAACTTCTTTTAGTTTATAATTGTATGACATGTTAAGAAAAGAAAAGTGTTTTTGAAGAAGAAAGGATATTTTCCTCAAGAATGGAGTTCAAGTGTTTTATCAAAATTATTTTCCATCTAAGATAATAAAGGGTTCTGTTTTTATCCCCATTATTACATTGATTTGATTATGTTGTGAGGGAATTATTTTTATGAAGTCATTTACCTTATATGATTTGTTTTATGATGTCATGATGTTTCAAGAATCCCATTTTTGTTACATGTGTTATGCGATGATGTATGATTTATGATTATGTGGCACAAATAAGAAAGGATTCATTATAAGATGGGTGGGACCTATATCTCCCTCCAATGCATTGGGTAAAGATTTTATATCTCATGAGATAGACATGGCTGAAATGGTAGGTTATACCGGTTCAGTGAAACAAGACTGAAATGAGGGTTACTCGATTCAGAAAGGGACTTTGTCCACTAAGATAGTCTTGGAAATGAGTCTTGACAAACAAGAAATGATTATCTATGATTATGTGTGTATGCCACAAAGTTTCATGTTTTAAGTTATGATTATTATGATTACATTTCACTTCCATGATTTATCCCAGGTTATGATATTATGAGCTCTTTTGCAGGTTAAGATTTCCAAAAGCTATGTTCTTATGTATATGATATGATGGATATTTCTTTTGTTTACCCTTACTGAGCATTTGAGCTCACCCTTTTATGTTTTCTTTTCCCCAGGATATAAAGAAAGATTTTAGGTATAAAAAAAAGAAGATCTTTATGGGAGATGTTGAAGATCTTTCACCACGATTATAAGATTACGTTCCGAGTTTCCAAAGACACTAAACTATTACGATCCTTGTGTGTTTGTGTTTTTTTTGTTATGTACTAAGTATTCCGCAAAAGTAATGTAATGTCCATGTACGTCAAGCTACGGATCTTTACAAAACATCCCTGTCTGGATACTACAAGTGGACATGTTTTGGGAAAAGATGTACCTAGGGGTAAAAACATTGAAAAGGTGTCCAGGGTGTGAATTAGTGTAACTTAGTACATGTAAATGAGCCTTCCTACACACCTAGTTTGAAACTCATAGGGGATATTATTATGTATATTTATAATCTCATTACAAACTACTTTTAAGGGGAAAACATTTCCCTTAAGAATATATGTTAGGAAATATATCATAGAGAACATTTATTTATGCCTATAAACTAATTAGTGAAGTAAATACATGTTAGTCATAAGTTGACCCTTTACTGTCATTAAATTCCCCCTTTATGTGTTTAATAGTTGAAAAATACTCATCCTTAATTTTTCCATTTATTCTATAGAATGGACTGAAAAATAAGGAATCAGGTAAATAATAAATGTGAAGAGAAATGTGGTTACTGACCCTATAATATGCCCAAACTATTGGGGGTAGGAATCACACACTTCATGACGATGATATCTCAATTGAATCAGGTTCTAAATAGAATCCCGGGTCAGGATTAGTGTCCAAATACCCCTAAGAGAGAACAAGACACAATCAAAAGCTTAATATGGTAAAGTCCTCCTTCTTTCAATAGGTCATCTGATCACTTAATAAAGGAACAATGGATCAAATAAATTGAGAATATATTCTCTATCCTTCATTGCTCCAAAAAATAGAAGGTCCTTTTTGATGTTTATCATATGGAGGGAGAAGCTGGTCCGTGGTGGACAATGATCAAGAATACAAAGCCTGATGAAGTATTGAAAACAATGGAGACGAAGGAATTATAGAGAATTTTTTTTGGTAAATATTTTCCTCTCACTCTATATATTAAAATGAAAAAGGATTTATTTTCCCTCATGAAAAAATATTATGAATATATTAGGATGTTTGAGGAAAACTTCACAATAATATAATGATATACCTATGGTTTTGTTGTTACCTACGAATGTAAGGTTGGGTGCTTGTTTTGTGGGCTAAAATATAGTCTATGAAAAGACTCTATGATTCATGAGTTTCATAGCTATGATGATATTTTCCTATGTTTCGCGAAATTAGAAATTTATACTGGAATCTTTTGAGGGTTTCTGGGAGATAAGAAGTAGAAAGTGGAGTGTAATTTTGGCAGTATGATAGAGAGATCTAGCAGTTCCAAGAAATTCCAACACCCAACTTGTCAAATGTGTGGAAAAAAGCACCCTGGAAATTTCCTAAAGGGTATGAAGAAATAATTTAGGTGTGGTAAGGAAGGGAACCTAGCCAATGATATATAATAGGATAAGCCCACTACTATGATAGTGGAAATGAATGCTCTAGTAAAGCCTCAATGTGTTGTTCACTATTTCAACTACAGGGAACCATTTAACTTTTTGAACCAGTGCACTATGCCAAGGATTTTCAGAGGCAACCAAAAACCTCTAAGTTAGCAAGGGAGATATTTTTTCATCTCTACAGAAAAAGTTAATCCCAACAACGAATTAGTGATAGGTACACTAGTTATTCATTCAAGAATAGAGAACACACAACCTGATTATAGTTATATGAATTTTTTAATATCATGAATGTTTAGTAGAACTATTCAAAGAAAACCAAAAATAATGGAATTAGAGATGTTGGAGGAAATTGTAAATGGAGAAACTATTTCATCCCAAGTATATAACTCCTCCACTAGAAATGCTTGATGACAGAACTTCCCGATGAGCCTTTTCATACACCCCTTTATGGAATTTGATGAAATTATAGGAATGGATTTGATTTACC
Source organism: Viscum album (assembly GCA_963277665.1). Taxonomy (NCBI): domain Eukaryota; kingdom Viridiplantae; phylum Streptophyta; class Magnoliopsida; order Santalales; family Viscaceae; genus Viscum; species Viscum album. The sequence continues at coordinate 1,363,714,112 of OY728151.1, read as the reverse complement.
TATGTAGAACCAAAATAAATTTATATGAGAAGTAAATCACTCCATATATGGTGAATCAACCCTAGATTATGTACAAGTTCAAGGAGGAGGATGAATCTTCTTTAGCACTATCATCTCAAGCATGGATATTATGACCCTATGAGAAAGTGTATCTACATAAAATGATTGATTCTAAGGGAAGGATCATCCTCAAAGACATGATTACTATGAGGTAATACACTAATATGTTTCACAAGGAATGTCTTGGTCTTCATTATAGCAGAGAGGTCAAATTATCAATCAAGGTTATACAAGGGGTGTTTCCAATATCCAAGACTCCGTATAAGATGGATGTTGTGGAACTGAATAAAAAACTACAAAAGAATATAGATAAAGGACTCATATGACCAAGTGTTTCACCATGGGGTGAACTATTTCTCTTCATCAAGACGAAGGATGGGTCAATGAGCCTTTTTATTGATTACCATGAGCTTAACAAGATCAGGAAAAATAACTTATAACCATTACCTCAAATTGATGAATTGTTCAAAACTTTACGTGGAGTATAATACTTATCCAAGGTGGATATACAATTGGGATATTACAATGTCAGGGTGAAGAAGGAGTATATTCCCAAGACTGCTTTTCATATGAGGTACATACTCTATGAGTTCATAGTGATGCAATTCATACTCACTAATGCTCCAAAAATCTTCATGGAATTGATGAATAGATTATTCAGAGATTATCTCAAAAAGATGATGGAATTATTTATAGATGATATTCTAATATATTCAAAAACTAAGGAGGACCATGAAGAGCATCTAAGAATTTATCCAATGGCCTTGCAAAAGGATAAGCTCTATGAAAAGTAAAACAAGTGTGAGTTCTAGTTAAAGGAAGTCTCATTATTTGGGAATATCATCACAAGCAATGGGATGTCTGTGAATACTTTAAAGGAAAAATAAATTGAAGGATGGATGATTCCAACATATATGAATGATATTCATAGTTTCCTTGGGTTATCTAGATATTATAAACAATTTTTGAGAAATTTATTATGATTGTAAAACTCTGTTACCAAGATAAATAAGAAGGGAGTCATGTATTCCTGGAATGAAGAATGTGAAGAATGAAACATGAATTAAAAAATGAGTCTTATCACTAACACTATACTCACACTACTGAAAAGTGGGGAAATTTTTGTAAATTTTAGTCATGATTTAAATAAGGGATTGGGCTATCTTGATTTATAATGATAAATTCATATCCTATGCTTTAAGACAGTTGAAAATTCATGAGAAAAATTATCCCACACATTATCTCGAGTTGGCAGTAGTGATTTTAGATTTTCAAATTTGGTGCCACAATCAATTTGGGGTGAAGTGTGAAATATATATATATATCATAAATGTAATAAATATATATTAACATAGAAAGAGATGAATATCCACTAATAAAGATGTTTAGAACTCATCAATGATTACAACTGCTCAATCCACTACCATCCAGTGAAAGTGAAAAAAGTGGAGGATGATCTAGTTATAAATTATCCATCAATTTTATCTTCAATGATAATTGAGAAAGATATAAACTTCTTTGATTTGAAGAGGATGGACATAAGAATCATAAAGGAAGGAACATCATTAATCCTTTAAAAATTTATTTCTCAACTATATATTCTTGAAAGGATAAAATATTATAAAAAATATGATGTAAGAATTTAGGATAAAGTGGAAATTATAACAGAAAGGGAAATCCTCCAAGTTTAATGTTAATGAAGAAGGAATTCACAGATTTGGGTCAATACTATGTGTTCCATAAATTCCTGATTTATAAAAGGAACTATTCGATGATGCACATAGTTTGACTTTCTCCATTCACCCAGGAAACATAAATATTTATCAAGATCTTTGAGAAAACTATTGGTAGGATAAAATAAAGAAGAATATTAATGATTATATGTCAATGTTCCTGGTACATCCGCAAGTGAAGGTTGAAAGTAAAAAGTCTAAGGGGATAATGCAACCATTACCCATAACAACATAAAATGGGAAAACATCACCTTGGGATTTATCACCAGGAATCCAAATAAATCCAAGGGAAAACTGATATCTGGGTTATTGTGGACCATATTTCTAATACCACACACTTAATTTTGTTTCAAGAGGATTTATCATTGGATCAACTGGTACGGATATACATTAGATAACTGGTAAGGCTGCATGGAGTACCAATATTTATTATGTCCGATTGATATCCAAGATTCACCTCTAAGTTTTGGAAAATTCTCCAGCATGCTACAAACATTGAGATGAACTTTAGTACGAATTATCACTCCCAAACTGATGGATAATCTAAGAAGACTATCCTAAAACATGAGTATATATTTAGAGAATTATTAATTTACATCTAAGGAGGATGGGATGAACATATTCCTCTTATAAAGTTCTCTTACCACAACAGTTTCTACTCAAGAATCCAAATTTATCCCTATGAAGCCCTTTATTGGAAGAAGTGTAGAACACTAACATGTTTGGATGGTGTTAGGGAACAAAAACTACTAAGTCCAGAAATGGTTGCGGAAATGAGGGAAAAAGTTAAGACCATTTGGTAGCACATTAAATCTTCTCAGAGTTTATAGAAGATCTATGATGAAAGTCATCAATGAGACCTGAAGTTTGATGTTTGAGACATGGTATTCATACACATATCTCCATGGAAGGATGTGATGAGATTTTGGAATAATGGAAATCTTATCCCAAAATACATTGGCCCATTTGAGATCCTTTACTGCATCAGACCGGTGGCCTATTAACTTGAAATACCACCAAACCTGTCTCAATTTCAGGATGTATTCTATATATCACTCTTGAGGAAGTACATACCTGAACCCTCACAAGTAATCAATACAAAGGTGGCACCATTGGAGAATGATATTTCATATGAGGAGCATCCGATGAAGATCTTATATTGTAGAGACAATGTTCTATGAAATAAGATAATTCATATTGTCAAAGTGTTGTGAATAAACCACTAGTTTGAAGATGTAATGAGGGAACTAGAGGTATTAATGAAAAATAATTACCCATATCTTTTTATGGTGGTGAAATGAAAATTTTGTGAGTGAAATTTATCAAGTGGGGAATATTGTAATGACCCGAACTATTATAAATATAATTCCCTTATGATTCAATGTTTTGTTATGTAATTTGTTTATAGAGAAAATATGAACTTGTTTTTTATCTAGTTGGATTCAAAATACAAATAATAATCTTTATCATGGATAATATAGTCGTTAAATAGTGATTATATCATCAGTATAAATATAAGGATTTAACAAATCCAATTAACTCAGAGAAATTAAGTAATGTCTTTATTCAGTAGGATTGTATCCTATAAAGCCTATTTATCAGAGCTTACAAGGGAGATAACATATTTGAGAGTTTTTCTCGACCAAGCCTAAGTTGAGATCCAACAACTTTAGCATGAGAGAAATCATTTATGGGATAAGTTCAAGATCATCAAGATCACGACCCAAACCATGTATTTAAATGGACCCCTTGATAGTCTCACCATTTTTCACCTTACACATAGGGAGTATTCTGGTGTATTAAATCAATATGCATCAATACCCCAAAAATTTTATTATGTACAATATTTTTCAAATAATAATGAATATATTTTTATTTTGAAACTATAAAACATGAATAAAATTTAAATATTAAATTAAATTAAGGAATTTTATATTGATGGATTAATGCATTTTTTATATTAATAGGATTTTAATTAAATATTATTATTAAATTACTTTTATTAAATATAAATGACTATATACATTTTACTAATTCAAATGTTAATGTTTTATTAGGGTTCAAAAACTCTTACTCCCAAAACCTGTCATTTTTAATAAATAGCGGTTATCGTTTTTAAAAGTGAACATAAAAATATTTGTAAAATTATTTAGATAAAATGAATATTATTTTTCGAATCATAATGCCGAAATTATCCAATGGTTAATTTTTCATAATTTTATGAGATAATTGAATTTTTGGGTAAAAATTAAATACCATATAAATATACAGTGTGTTCTAGGACGTCATAATAACCAGAAAAATGATGTAATAAATACTATAATGGGTATCCTCGGCCAAATATATTTTTTCTTCTTAAAATTTGTGATTTTAATTTTATTTTATTAATTTTATAATTCCTTTATGAATCCTCCAAAACATATATTATATTTTATGATTTTAGATTCACTTATTTAAAAGTGTAACTCACGTCCACATAAGCAAAGTTATACCCTTTTCCTAAAAAAAATATTTAAATAAACTCCATTTTAGTGTAAAAAATGGTAAAAAACCATTGGAAAGTTTTTGGTTTTTAATAATTTGTTATATGGGGTCCAAAACCTATGATTGTGAAATAAAAAAAGAATATCCCACTCATTTCCCATATAAACCCACCCAAGATTCCATTTATCTTCACTAAAAATCATTTTATAACATCCATTATCTACCCTCCTCTATCTAGACTCCTCAAATGCTCAACCAAGCCGTCAAAAATCCCCTTTATGGCTTTTGGTGTCATACTCTTAAGGTAAGGGATACTCTTTTTCAAACTTTTATTCAAGAATATCCTCTATTTTATGCCCTTTTATTTTTAATTCATAAGGATGGTTTATGTTTTATAACCTCACAATAATTCCCTTATGATGTATAAATGATGATGTAAACTGTTTCTATCTCATTAAACCCTCCCATGTACACCCGTTACCATACCGAAATTTTGTAAGAGTTATTTCTTCCTCTTATTTAATCAAGTTTTGTTATTATCATATATCTTCTATTTTCAATTACTAATGATGTGATATGTATTTACACAACCCTATTACTACCAATTTTATTACCAATTCATTATAGAACCTTTTTATTCTCATCAACCCTTTTTAGGAAATTTTAAGCAACGTCGTTATGCTATCAAAATTTCACTGTGATTTACCATTCCAATGAAATTTTGTAGTGACTACCATAACCATTTCTTATCAATGATGATAAATTTTATAAATTTATTATTATTTGAATCAGGACCTACATTTATGTATCCCATAATCCCTTTTCATGGAATAATTTATGATGATGAATAAATCCATGTTTTATGATCTATGCGGTACACTTAAACGTGAGATTGAAATAAAAGTGATGGGTGAACAAAAAATTATATAGTGCTTCAATGAATTGGGAAATGTTTAGTATCATGATACATCTTTTTGGGACATGGAGTGAACCTTATTCTTTTATGGTACCTTTTCAATTATGATTTATTGGTATTTATCATTGACCTATGATTTTGTGTTTAATGTTTTTGTCACATTTCCCATGTTACCTTTATGTTATCATGCTATATCGTGTCTTATCATTAATTTTTATGATTCATAATCTTTGTGTTCCCCTTGATATGCCTATTCTCTAAAATTTTCTACCTTATTACTTGTTTATTCCCTTACTAGGCTTTGTGTATCACCGCTTTCTTATGTATGTCCTCAGGTTATCCCATGCATTATTATGTACGAAGGAACGTTTGGGTAATGTTAAAGATGTTTTCAATAAAGAGGTTAAATTTCATGTTTTATGTTGTTATTAAATTTACCAAATTTTACAAAGACACTATACCTCTTCATCTTAAGGGTTGAATTAAGTTTCATTTTTTAATGAATCTTGTATAAATTTAAAATAAAGAGTAGGGTTTTTATTCACCATAATTAAATGTTATATGATTATGTAATGCTACCACAACTCATTTTTATTTTCTCATGTCTCTACAATCATTTTACAAGGTATATGTTTAATCATCTGTGAATACAAGTCATTATATTATATCTTGTATACAAATCTTACTGTTCCATGTTATTTTTAATAATATATTACCCCCATTATCATGATATCTTCTTTTATTATGATATCATCCACGATGAAATGTTGTTGAGTTTTTTTCCTTACTGAGTGCTTGAGCTCACCCCTTTCTTATGTTTCCACTCCCTATATAATTAAGTTGAGTGTAACTTATGATAATTGTAAAATTGATTATATTTTTTCTCAATTATATATAAATGTGTAAAATTATCATAAAATAATGTGTTTATTTTTTTGATCCTAGAAGCCATTATACCTTCTATTCTTGGGGTTTTTGTGTTTTTTGTGAGATATAATGTTTAAATTATATAAATGATATAATATAAAGTTATGTTTCTCTTGGGTCATCTAAATTTGAATAAATCCCTTTTTTAAATTAAGTTTTTTTAGCATAAGATCTGGGAGTATAGGTTTGGGATGCTCAGTTTCTATCAAAGTAGAGGATTGTTATTTTTTAGGACTAGTTTAGATATTTATTTAGATTAGTATTAGATAAAAATAGTAAAAAACCATTGGATAAGTCTATTTATAGGATAATATCTTGAAATTTTGGTAATGTTTTAATTTTGTGGTTTTCCAAGAAATTATATCCTTGTTTTCATATTAGAAATTGGATGTGGCTATGGTATAGATGCACGTAGAGGTAATCACCCTAAAACAAATTTTGAGTATTAATTCGATCTTTACACGGTAATGAGTGGGACTAAGACTATATAATTGTATTGAAAATGAGGGATATACTTTAGAAATTCCTTCACTTTTTAGAAACCTTTACAATGGATTTTATCACATATTCATGGAAGGGTCAAAAAAATAGTTATATGGCCATGGACAACCTTGGTAAAAATGAATAAGTTATTGGTTGATCCAATTAAATCATAGATTAACTGAAGGTATCCTTGGTTTTAATTAAGGTTTCATTGGATAATATATTTTATGTTTTATTTTCATATTTATATAATCATTTATCCTAATTTTATTTCATATTATCATAATTATTTTTGGTTTTTGAGTTTGGTTAGAAGCAAGATCTTGAAAATTAAGTTGTGTTAGGTAAGTCTCTAAAACTACAAAGATATATCTATAAAGGTACATTTATAATAAATAATTGAGAATATTAATATATACTTATTATTTGGGAAATGAAAAGTAACCTTGATTACCTAATATAATACTGGTTTCATCTATTTAGAAGCTATATTTTCTGTTTTTATTATCTTTTAGATACCCTTTGGAACTTTTTTAGTAAGTAATGATTACAAATTATGACGATGTAATATATATATGGGGGGAGAATGTAAAACCCTAATATTTTACTTTATATTTTTACTTAAACAATTACTATGTTCAATATCCTATTTTTCATGAATCACTGAACTAAAGGCTGTCACAGCATTTTAAATAAATATTATTAAGAAAATTATAAGAATAATAAAACCTAGAGTAAATAAAATGTTATTAAATAATTAAAAATTTATTATATTTATATCAAAAATAATTAATTTGACTCAATATTAAATATTATTATCTATTAAATAACTTGTTTTTTTTAAAATTGGTGTGTAGTAAAGTTTAGAAAAAAAACATTTGTGGCCACTTAGGGACCTGAGAGAGGATATATGAAATAGTATGATAAAGGGAAGGCCAATAAGGTTTCCCATAAAGGGAAGGATGTTAAGGTGTACCTGGAAAAACCTCTGAGGATATGTGATGTCACCTTAAGAAAAACCAAGGAAGCAACCATTACCAAGAATACAACCTTGGGTGGAAATGTTTAAATATCTAAGAATAGTAAGAAATGAACATCCCTTATTCGAATTATTATGGGAAATCTAATGTGGACACTGAAATTACCCAAAATGGGTTTATCTTAAAAAACCACTCTATTTTTATTGGTATTACCGAATTTTTTTTATCATATCTGTTTTAGGGGTGTAAACTTCAAATATTTAGTATAAAATACCATTGGGATAAACAATGACTTTATAGATGTGTAAAATATTTTAATTTTATTCTCTAAAAAAACATCTTACTTTTCCTTGATTCATGCTGGTGAGAATCTGATTACCATTATGATAACCATGGATGGTAGCATCTTTTTTTTATATATTATTTATTCTACCTCTAATTATCAAAGGAGAAGAGCTGTATAGGAAGAAATTGAGAATATCATAAATGATATTAAATGTATGTTGGTGTTTAATAGAGATTTAAATGTTTTAATTCACTCTAATAAAAGAATGGTAAAGCTTAATATCACTAAATACAGTAGAGAGTTTATGTAATTTGTTGATCTTAATGATTTGGTGGAGGTCACTATTCATGAGGACATATTAACTTAGTATAGGAAAGTTGTGGACAAGGCTATGTCTAGTAATATCAAACAAAAATTTATAAATTTCAATGCCCTAGATCAATGGGAGGAATTCTGATCAAATCTCTCTTGAGGTATAATTATAACCATCATCCCATACCAACCTATATTATTTTTGGGATTGAGTTGGTTCCCCTACCCTTCTGATTTGACATTTCATGGGTTAAGAACCCATACTATTGGAGGATTTTTAGGAGGTATATAATATGTCTAAAACCTCTTATGATCTCTATGATTGTATGATTAAAATAAATAATATTAAAAATCATATTGAGGAATTTTTACTAGGAAATTTTATAAGATATGTATGGGGACATTTTGTTCTTGGAAAAGGGATTGAAGGATATTTAGTATATGAATGAGGAAGAATTTTATTTGACTCACTTCAAACAAAGTGGTGGAGGTTTCTTCAAAGATGAATGATATATATCCTTGAAGAAGTTTTTCCTTATGGGGAATTTAAAGAAAAAATTATTAAAAGAGGCGGATAGAAATACCTATTTATTTAATAAATTTTTGGGGTAAAGGAATGTTTCAAAACAAAATTAACTTAGAGAATCGTAATGAAATAATTTCTAGTGAGAAGGATATTTGTGATCATAATGTCTGGTATTTTCAGGATATCTTAAACAATGGTGATGTGTTAACAATGCTGAAATTATTTATTTTATTCCTAGGGATGTTGATCATATATATAGTTTGATGCTCACTAGGTTGTGAGACTAAGTGAGGATCAATAATTCCAACATTTATCCAAATATAGAAATTCATATTTGGATAGATAAATTCAAAAATCTATCTTTCTAGGAATAATAAGATATTATTCATATAGATATTAAGAAGTTTGTTCACTTTTTTTCATGAATGAAGTATTTCAAAAGGATTTAAACACCCAATTCATGGTTCTTATAGCCAAGAATGATACTGACGACACTCTTAGTGAATATAGACATGTTTATATTTCTAACATGGTCTATAAAATCAGGAAAATATTCTATATATCTAGATATCTATAATAATTGGAATGGTGTTTTCCTCTAACCGATTTGGTTTTTTATGGAAGATAAATCCATGATTGAGTTTTAGCAGCATCATAATACATTAATTTAATGAGTAATCCTAGAATAAATGGGAGTTTTTCTCTTAAACATGATATTATAAAGGCCCTTAATATAATGATTTCAAATTTCATGAATGGAGTTTTTCATAAGTGTGTTTTCGTTAATTTATTTATTAATATAACCCTATATTTTTTAATTCCATGAAAATATCTAATCTAACTAATGGAAACCCTGGATGTTATTTTTTTCTCTTGTGGTATTTGGAAGGGAGATACCATGTCTTATATCCATTTTATAATTTAATATTACTATTTATGTATATGAATCCTTAAAATTGTAGAAATTGGATCACTTAATACCATATAAGTCAAAATAGTGGTAAGTGCACTATGACACTTTTTTATACATATGATCTCATTATTTTTCTCAAGGGGACATCCAAAACATTAAATTAATTAAAGAGTTTATTGAGAACTATGATGTCATTTCCCATAAATATATTTTCGAGAAAAAGTCACAAATTCTATTCAGTTATAATTTTAGTTATTACGAGATTATGATAAGTAAGATTATGTTAGATATAATTGTGGGTACCTTTTCCTTTATTTATTTGGGATATCTGTATTTTTAAGAAGGCCATGGGTTTCTCACTTTGGAGAAATTTGAGAAAAAATCAAGAATCCAATCAGTTCTGGGAAGGGAAATTTAGTCTCCTAACCTATAAGGATCTCCCTTATGAAGGGTCTTTCCATGCCTAAGAAAATTTACTCATTTGTGGTCTATAAATGTCCTACTACTCAGATTAAAAAACCTAAACCCATGATTCAGAAATTTCTATTGGAGTGTATGTATATTTAAAAGGAAATATATTTCTCTGAAATGAAGTATGTGTTGTAAGATCCTAAAGGATTGAGGGATATGAATTGACAATTTATCCTTGTTTATTTAGACTTTTCAATATCATTTTATATGGATACTTTTAACTAACTCAAACATTTATCATTTCTTTAAGAGATTTTTTTTTTGAAATAGTATTTCCATAGGGAAATTACATTATCTTTACCCCTCTATTTTTACTTGTTTTAAGAGTATATATGTTTCTATTATGAAGCACTATAGATATATTCACTTCCTCAAATAAAATCATAAATTTTGGAAGGATAGGTGGTTGGGCCCTCTATTGATGGATAAGTTTCAAGAAATATTTCACAACATAAATTTACCCATAATGGATAAAAATTTTCTTCTATAGAGAATCTATCAGCATCTATTAGATAGTCTATTATTTCCTTCTATTTCATAGATAAAAAATTCACTCTAGTTTAGGAGTCGACTAGGAAATTGACTCTTTCATGTAATCTATACAATTGTTTCTATATGGATAGGGCTCTAAATTTTCCCACTTTTATGACACCCTTATAAAATCCCTAGATTGTTATATCCAGTTACACTCTTATATGTAAGAAATCCTTGAACAAACCCCCACAGATTATTTGATTATTAAAACCGTATTAAATATGTGCTTGATATGTAGTTTTTTTCTGGCCTTAGAAAACTCCATCACTCATATATACTTTCACCGCCCATTTTCTATGTCCCTTTGTGGTATAGTTACTAATCTATTTTAGATTGACGGAATCACCAACAGTGACGTAACTAATTGATGGTCCACTCCAACACCCAAGGTTGATCTATAAACATCAAAATCCTTCTTCGTTTTATAGTTTCTGAAGCCTGGTATTCCATCTGGTGGAATAATAATGTTAATAGGAATGATGGGAATGTTGTTAATATCAACTTGACCTTGAGGAATATTCACTTAGCTATAAAAATTAATTCTTCTACAAATATTGATCTAACGTGAAATTATATTAGGGGGATGTCTATGTATGATGGGTTTGACGTTCATGGTAATTTTATGACTTATATTGGATGTATCACTTTATTATATAAACCCCTTTTAGAGGTTGGATCAAAATCACCACATATGGAGAATACAAAGGAAATATAGGACCTTAAGGATGAGGTGGGATCATTTGGGATACTTAAGGGGATCCATCTCAGGATTTATCAAGTACAGTGGGACGATAATTACTTATGAGGAATAAATGGAGTGAGCGACCATGTCAATTTATACTTCCCAATTCAATAATAGGAGGAAGATCTATATTGACCCAAAATACTTATTCATTATAAATTGCATAATTTTTGGTGCCATCTCTCACTCTTTTAGGTTTTAAATAGCCTAAGAGGATGACCATATATACTGTAAGAAAATCAATTTTATAGTCTCTCAAATCTATTCGGATGATGATTTCATTGATGAATCTCTTGAAAATTTTGGTGTTGGGTTAGGGGAAAGTACTTGTAAATTTGAAATTCCAATTTTGATAGAGGATAGACTACTACTTGATATTTATAAAACCCCATCTTATAGATATTAATTTTATGATCCCTTGAGCTTACCTAAGGGGGAGCTCTTTTTATTTTATTTTCACTTAAAAGATAAATTTATAAATTTTATAATTTTTATCCTCTGAAATGAAAGTTATTTTTTAGTTCATTATGACTAAATTAGATTAAAGTATATTTTTTTAATTTTATAAAATAATTCATTTTTAGGTGAATTGTAAAAAATACTGTTTTTACAAAAATTGAAAATTTAATGACATTCTCATTATATTAGAATGTATTAGAAGTATATAAAACCATTAAATTAGCGAAAGATTTATTTAAAATGTAAAACTATACATTTAAAAAAATCCAATTTAGAATTTATAAAAACCATGTTTATTTTGTTAGAAATTTATGTAAATATTTTACTCTAAAAACTATTTTTATTTTATTATATTTAAAATTAGTATTAATAAATTTTTTAAATTAAATCGAAAAAACTTATTTCATATTTTATATAATCACTTTCATATTTTCAAATAATTTCAATTTCATTTTAAGATATAAAACTTTGATTACTATGATTAAATAAATTACCATGATAATAATAATACAATTACATCAAAGAATGTTTTTATTAACATTGTGTAATTTTTAACCTAAAAAATAAATTAATAACTTAAAAAAATGAATATAATATATTTATTGAAACTATATATAAAAATATTTACAATAATTCAATTTATAATCAATACTAAATGTGATTAAGAAAACTTAATTGTAAAAAATAACATTTTTCCTACAAAAGAGTGTTTATATATTAAAAATGTTTAAATTTAATGATTTGTTTTATCTAATTTGGAAAATGAATTATATTATCTATAGAAATTTTTTTTAGTATTTTTTTTTAAAATGTTTATAAAATATTTTTAATAAAATATAAATTACTTGGGTAAAATCTTATAACCAAGGTAAAAACCAGAATAGTAAAATGTAAAAATCCAGTTGTAAAAGGATTGAAACATCTCTAAAACATGTGTCAAAATTATTAATATAGGATTTATCTACCTTATATCATGTTTAATTTAATTTTGTACTTTTTTAGCCATTTCCCCTTGAATAACGCCATGCCATCATTGAAAAAGTCATGGTTATTTAAAAAATTTCTATTTTATTCACTTGTAAAAGGGGATCACTTTGAAAACTTTTATTCATGATTTTCGAAGCCTTTGTTCCACAAAAACTCTTCCCAGTTTATCTAAAACTCTATCCTCACATCCTATAAGCCATTTTCAATGCAATATACCAAGATAAGTTTCCTTAATGTGTTACCCAAGGGAGAACATCCAAAGGTAGAGGTAATGTTATCAACCAGGCTCTCTTAATTATTTTCTTCTTCTAACCTATAAAATATCTTCTATCCATGAAAATATTATAAAATAAATATTATTAATATAGTGAAATTTTATTATACTAATTTAATATCCATTTTTTACCTTCCTCCAAAGTCATTCAAAAAAGGAAGTCGTTATTATGTGTATGTGCGGACTACTAACTCTAAGAATGACGTGTTCTATTTTTCAAGTACTTCCTAACATGGATGACTTTAAAATTTTATTTGACAAATAAAAATTATATTATTAAAAGTATTAATATTTTTTAAAGACAATATTTTAAATTATATAAGTGATATTAACAAATTTTTTTCATAGTAAACTTAACTGCCAAAAATAACCATATCAAGACATATTTCTTAATTTGAATCCATTTTGGGAAAAATTATGTAACTGTATAAAATTTGTGAAAATATAATAAAAAATACATAAAAATATAATATTTTAGAGATTATAAAGCTATTATATAATACACTTTACCATGGTCATCATAATGAGAGAGTCTTAATGAAATCGACCGAACCAGATCATGCAACCCCTATAAGAGAAAACTATTTAATAAATAAATTAAATATTATAATAAATAAACATAATTAAATGAAATATTTTTATATAAAGTTCTAATTTTTTTATTAAACTTAATTTGATTATCCATGTTGTTCGGCACTCACGTAGAGAAAATAAAAACCTAAGAAAGGGTTTATTTTTCTCTATTTCTAGTTCTATAAGACACTTTTTAATATTTCACACCATCAATTCTTTTGAATAGTGTATTAATTTCCATATTTCCTTCAATTAAAATTAAAATCTTAAATTTCATGATATTTTAATTTCCATTTCATGGTAACCTTGTTATATTCTTTTGATTCTTGTTAAAAAATTACCATAAGAGTTTTTACATTACAATTTTTCATCCCTGGTATATGATTAATATCACCCACTTGTTTCTTATTATGGTGTATATATTTTCCATGGATTTATTTTATAATGAATTTTGATGAAATAAAATGGATTTAAAAATCCATTCCATTTTCTAACTTCAATTTATTTTCAATTTTAAGGATTATTATGTTGTATGAATATTTGGAAATACAATTCTCATTCCTTGAGTTTTGATTATTCTTATTGAAATTATTTTATATAAATTTGGCATATTATTCTATTTGATTTTGTATTTTTTTATTTTCTCTGATTTTTTTTCTATGTATTTACATTTCTCCCACAAAACCCATTTTTAAATTTCTATTGCTTCAAGAATTATGATAACCATATGGGTTTTTTTAACCCGAATATCATTTATTTAAATTAAAATAGTACTCATTAAGTATAATTATTCTAATTTTGATAAATTCTTATATCTAAAACTTGATAATACATTTCCACATTTCTTTCTGGGGAAATTTATTTTTAACTAAAATAAACATTCTTGATGAGTTACTTTATCATAAAATAGAAATATTTTTAAGGAAAAAATATCATTGCCTTTAAATATTTTGTTTCCTCCATTTATATGTTCGTTATTCCCAAAAAAAATTCCTTTATTATTTTATAATCTAAATACGTGATTACTCATACTACAAGAACATTTTCCAATACCTACTTTTTGAGGATTAATTTAGTACCACTTTTTATGATTTGGGTGTTTAATAAAAGTATTTCAAAATATTCAAATGTTTTTCCATCCTTTAAAAATAACATATTTTATCTTCCAACAAACAGTAACTTTTCAATAATTCTTATTTATTTTTAAATCTCTATTTTTGAAAAATATTTTTATATTTAAAACTTTCCAAAATGTCCTCAGTTCACCTTTATGAAACCTTTACGTTATTTTTAAGGATCTATTATTTAACATTATTTTAAAAAAATTAAAAGTCTTCAAGATGTTTTCACTTTACCTTTTTAAAATATTTATAAATTTTACAGGCCCCATTATTGGAATTTATTCTTAAAAGTATTTTTTTCACTTAACCACTTTTAAAACCACTTTTTAATAATATTATAACTTATCCTTTTTTACAAAGATAAAAACATCATCTAAATACTCATCTTGTATTGGGTTTCAATTTTTTATTTATCTGTAAATGATTTAGGTTCATGAAAAATATTTTTTATAAATTTAACTATTAACGTTCTTATAAAATAATATTTTTGGGTGATTGAATTTTGGAAATAACCATCTAAATTTTTTGAGGTCAATTTTCGTGGAACTTTATGGAAATATTATGAAGTCTATTTTTCATTCCATGG
Organism: Viscum album; assembly: GCA_963277665.1. Classification (NCBI taxonomy): domain Eukaryota; kingdom Viridiplantae; phylum Streptophyta; class Magnoliopsida; order Santalales; family Viscaceae; genus Viscum; species Viscum album. The sequence goes on along the minus strand of OY728151.1, from coordinate 1,363,698,745 downwards.
GTTCTTAATGAAATGAATAATTATTATTTTCAAGTGGAAAATATATTTATGGAATATGGATGGGTGTGTTCTTATGTCACCCTCTAATGCATTGGTTGAAGTTTTATATCTGATTAGATGGAAAACGGTACATGGGTTAGAACCCTAACCCAATAGGGTACCTGGGTAGTAACCCAACACCATAAGAGTACATGGGTAGTATCCTAAGACTAACATGGTATAAAGGTAGTAGTATAATCCCAAGAGGGTATACAGGTAGTAACCCAAGCCCAGGAGGGTACATGAGTAGTGGAACATGCATAATAGTGAAAAAAGGTTGTATCATAAACCCATGAGGTTACATTGGGTTTAGTCCAAACCCAAGATAGTACATGGGTTGTTAGCCCAATACCACATTATGAGCATTTGGTGGAAATACCTACACAATTTTTTTTTGATTTCCAATTATTTCACTTATTCTACATTTCTATGTTATATTATTATGTCATGACACCATGGATCACGTTTATTGTATCATGTTTCTACACTCAAATGACATGATATATTTTTGATCTTTTCCAGATACATGTTATTCGATTATATATTGTAGAAAACTATTATTTTTCAAAGTTCTTTTTAATAAGACAATTCTTCCCTGCTCATGATTTCTTAGGTACCTATGACCAAACCCCTGATGAAATTATATTGAGTTTATTCACTTAATAATCATTGTATATAATCCTTTTTTATGTTTCCATTCACCAGATTATGAGGATGGGTATAACTTATGAGAATATGAGATATGTGTCTTGTGTGACCTAGTTATGGAGAAATGTTCACAAGTGTCGTAGAATAATATTATTTTGTAGTTGATCCTCAAAGACACAAATACTTATATTATTAGGATTTATGTATTTATTTATGAGTTTTAATGTTTAAATTTGGTTAATGACATAAAAAAATGATATGTTTAGCTTGGTTAATCTCACTTTATTTCAAATACCGTGTTTAATGAAAGTGTTTTTAGTACTAAATCCAAGAGTGCGGGTATGGGGAGCCTCACTAGTTTCTTGAGCTACCAACATGAGTAAAGAAAAGATCATCAATAATGTTAAATCCAGTTAGTTCCATTGAGTTCTCGCAATACACATACTACTCTCAAAGATTATGGGGGAGGTTCTTTGAGTGTATCTAATATCATAAAGACTACCCATTTCCCACCATGATGGGTTAATCAACTAAAAATTTGGATTATTCATCATTATAAACTAGCCAATGGTTTTGAATTTCATCAGAGAATAAAATAATGTAGAACACTCTATCCTTGGGTATAGAGACTGGGGAGGTCCTTGAGTTGGGACATTCACCCCATAGGATCCTTCAACATGCATTGAGTTTTTCCTTTCTGAGTATACTAAATCTATGTAGTGTTTGAATCGGAACTCTTGGTAGTAGGTCTATACGAAGAATTTTTAGTTTCATAGTCATTATCCAACCAAAATTAAATATTTATCCCATATTGTATCTACAAGTATAGATCCAACATTCATATGTTCCACTTGATAGATAGAGTTGTTTAGATCAGCCTATAGGATGTGCACATGAATAGTGGGGCTTTAATATTAGAATATATGTATGATGAATATATCCATCTCCCTTTCAAATGAGATGATATATATAGAACCCCCCAATTGTATCAAATATTCTTTGGCATAAAAAAATTCAATGGGAATGCATCTTCACCCGCAAAATTGATGACAAATTGAGCACATATGATAATTTATTTATCATGCTGACTAACAAAAAACTATAGACAAGGAGGCATAAATTCCATTAGTCCTACCTGACTCATGGGAAATTGGTTTTTTACTAGTTGACATTATAGAGAGGTCAGTATGATTAATGGGGTTGGGGGGTCACCCCATCGAGTATATCTTTTGGACCTTCTATATCTCTTTTTGGTTATGTTTATCAATGGATACCTCCTATTGTTGCATGAATTTCACACCAAGGTAAGGGTTAGAGAATTAATAATTATTACTTAGGTGGGATCCAAAAATTAGATTAATTTGGAGGTGTCAATGGTGGACAAGTTATATCAGAACTTTAGAAATATATATATGAAAAGGCCCCATTTAGACTCATAGGGATATTCCAATTATTATGGTGTTAAATTTCAACCCATATTATAAGATATGATTTTATTAATTACTACATAATTCTATATTTATATATTTTAGAACTTTATCTAGAGCATTTTTAGAGTTAGGCGACTCCCACATGATGACCTGGATATGAGAAACATGTTAAATCACTATAAATGGTTCATATTTGGGATATACCAAGACTTTATAGTGTTATTAATGATAATGTGACTAAAACCCACCAACATAACTCATACTTAGTATTTATGGGAGAGGGTGTGATGCATCCAAAATCAATGAATAGAACATCTATGAGGGGTACACACCCTATTGATTCGTGGAATTGTTCCATTGTGTATAGGAGATGTGTATTATTGATCCTTAAAATGTAAAACTCAAAAAACATCCCATAGTTTGATTATTGTTCTATATAATTTTCATAATAGAGAAAATGGGTTCTTAGGTCACCATTCTAATAGTCTATGCCTCTATCATGAAAGTGTTTGACTATATTGAAACTTGAATCTGGTTATACCACGGGTGGAGATTGTTTGACTTGTTGCATCAATTGAAGGGCCCTCCAATGACTGAAGGTGTAGAAGATCTTAAGTGGTAGGTGGAGGCATGTCATCCTAATAAGAGACTGACTCCGATAAAACTTTTGTTGACCTAGATACCCAGGATGTGGGTTAGGCATCTCATATCCTCTCCTTTGATGGGTGGGAATCGCTTCTACCACTCCTCAATATTGATGATTAGTTTTCAAAATCTTATAGGGAATGATATTATCAGAGGATTGCTTAAACTATTAATTATATAAGGTATGAAATCTTAGTGGATGAGGTTTTCCTGATAGATTTTGGTTAGGTGAACACACTAACTAAAATCTCATAATAGAATAACCTTAAAGAGGTGGAATCATACATTGCGGATCTTAAAATAGAAATTCAATTGATCATGGGAGGTAGATTTTACAAAGTGTTAGTTATTACACTATTAAAGGATAGGTTTAATGAGGATGAGGTTGGTACTAGGGTATGATATAATGATTAGGATCCTCTAAAGGCTAGGGGTTTGAAAAAATAATAAAAGGATGGTTAAGGATCTTCATAAGAAGAGGCTCAGTGTATTCCCACATTTAAATAATATTTTTTCATTAGTTTCATCACCATATCATTCACTTTTTTTCTATGGAGTTCAGAGGGGCACAATCATCCATTATGTCTCTAGAGTTTTTGACCATAGGAACTCTGATTTGTCTTTGCACTCACTTGGTTTCCAGGATTGAATAAGAATGTTAACTTTCTCTGATAATATATCTCCACGTGGTGGTTTATGACCCAAAGATAGTATTCCCACCACTATTTCTAGTATTTCCTCATATATAGTTGTTTATGAGTAAATCCACAGGCAAGAGATTGTATGGTTATTGAAGCTACGACTTCACCTTAGACCAATTAGAAATAACTGTATCTATATTCTTATCTCTTAAGTTTCCTTCATGAGTCCATACCGACCCATCTACTTACTCAAATATCAAGCCCATGTTGATAGACATAGGTATGAAAACTGTGGAAGTGAACATAGAATTTGCACCCCTTGAACATATTTCTATTGGGGAAAAACTGGATAATTCCCAAAAGTGGCTTATATTAGATCCTATCATAAATGTTCCAACCAATATTTTAACCCTTTTATACCCCGTAGAAGATTTTATGGGTGTTGAAAATATGGATAACTTTTCTAAATAATAGGTCACCTCACCCAATTCATACTTGAAATAAAGTGAGAACTCTTATAATTTTAACTTACTTTTCCATATACACTAATCACTGTTGACATTCATGTGTAGCTCAATAGGGGTTTTCTCTGGATGTTCCTAGGATGGAGGTTCCCTTTGAGACTGTGGTCCCACTAGAATATATGCCATCATGGGGATACCATCTTGTTATTCCTCCTGAATATGTGACAATGGTCGAGGAGGCTATCACTATAGTGAATGATTATGAGTTTCCACATCTTTTATTATTTAGATTTTCCTTAGTTTTGTTGACTAAAATATTCCATCAATTTATTCCAATAGTTTCTCCATAGACTATAGAAGTTTAAGATTCTATTTCTTTAGTGTCTCAATTTGAAAAAATAATGGGTATACCGACTAATCTAGTGCCAAATTACTCTATAGATATTGCAAACAAACCCTCTATGAGAAATTTATTTCGGATTATGGTATAATTTCTATGATGGACTATGAATCATAAGTGTACTATGAATTATTTCAAAAGAGGAAATGTCCTAAAGTGTGGAGGAATATCTCAAGACTTGTTTGTGAGACTCCCCATAATAGTCTCTGCAGCCAATTACATTACCTTACATGATCATCACTTTGGTATACGACATGTATAATTATAATGAAATACATTCAACTGTGAAGGAACTGATTTCCACTAAGGTGTTTATCATTTCAATCCAGTAAAATCTCTCAACTATGGAATCGATGGACACATATATATGCCTTAGGATAACGACACATTACGAATCTTATAAACACGCGGTGGTGGTAGATAAGTGAAGAAACAAAGTTATATAAATAATGGCCTTAATGAACATAATTTTCCAATATAGGTCAATTATCAAGATGGTGAGAGAGGATTGTATTTTTTTTGATAAAAATAAAAATAAAAACAATAGATGATGTTATAGGGGAATAGGAATTGAAACCTGATATAGAAAAGTAAATGACAACACTGGATGAGAAACGTTAGGCTGTGAATGACTAAAATAAAACACTAAACAAATATTGAGAGTCTATTAATATATACTTGAAGGGGTATTCCAATCCATGATTCCTGTTATATATAATGCGATAGACTCAAAATTTTGGATGTTTCTATGATTCTTAGTCAATGAATAATAAACATTATGTTTTGAATCATTGTAGATTTCTCAATTCTACTGTTATTTTGGCTATTGGTCTACAATAATCTATAAAACTAATAATGGGTAGTATCATCATAACCAAGTGCACTTGAATGATAATTTACCAAGTAAGTTATATCTTCAAAATGATCGAGTCAATTATGACATGCATGAATCTATCCATCATCTTTAAAACATAAACCCTTAGATCGATAGAGTTGGACTGAATATGGTGAATCTTAGACCATCATTATTAGTTGGGGAGAGTTGATGAGGTGAAGGACTATTAGATTTTATTTCCTCTTGAATGTGTTCTCTTGGATGGATAGAAGTGGTCTAAAAATACTAAGATATGTACCATCACCATAATCCATGATTGGTCAATTCTAAAGAATTCCTTCAAAATGTATGCTATGAGAATGATATAGGATGTCTGAGTATGGAGTCACATATACCATTACTTTATGCAATGGCTGGTACATTTATTTATGAGATAATAAGATGACATAGAATAATTAAAATTATGAAGTGATATTTTGTAATGCGGGTTCCAATGTTTAAAATGGATAAAGTATAATTAAATTAAAAGTTTCTAAATTTGAAAAAAATCATCTGAATTTTTATGCAATAGAAATAGTAGTAGTGTAACTTTTTCATAGGTTTAGGTACCTAGTGATCATGGATTTAATTCTTATATGACCACATGTTATAATTTAAAGGCTTTATGTTTTTCCAACTTCCCCATAGTTTTTTCCAAATATAGGGATGAGGAAACTCTTAGTAGGTAAGAACTTGGATTTTTAAAAGGCTTATATTCATGAGTTTTTAACTTGATAAGTTTTGCGACTTTCCCTTTCTTTTAATGGTACAATTTTACCGAGGCCTAGTTTTGTTCATTCGAAGAGAGTATGGACTTTACTTTTTTCTTCGATTCGATTTTTTGAGTTTTCATCCCAATGAGAAATACGCCTCTTACCTTTGGAAATTTTCAATCATTCTAGAATGACTAATGAAATTGGTGTTTAAATTCAAAAAAACATTGACCAACAGATAATTTAGTTTTCTTAGAAATAAGGGAAACCTAAAAAATGTGAAAAATAGATCCCTGTAATAGTATAGAATACCTCATGTATAATTGAACCGAGTTTGTGATCATAGTGCTTGAACAAATAATTGATGAATTTTTAGGTTATATAGCTTTGACCAGAGGGTGATATAGTTTATATATAAAGGGAATGTAAACTCGAATATGAATTGAGAGCCAAATTATTATATTAAAAATTTCATGGATGAGTGCATGTATTTTAAGGTCATAGTGCTCAGAATATAAATTTATGAGGTTTATGGTTAGAAAGCTTCGACCAAAATGTTATATTATTTATGTAGTAAGGTAAGGGGAGATCCAATGTGACTGGAGAGCCCAATCGTAGTATAGACCATCCCAATGAGGGGTGTGATGTGAAAAACGAAGTGGAGATCAGGCGATTGGATTTATTCTAATACCATTTTCATATAGGGTGAAGATAATGGGAATAATGACTTGAGGCATTGGAATCAGGAAGTGATGAGATGGAACAAGTATAATACGTATGATATTTTACCAATATTAGAATGATGGGGTTCACAAAAAAGTTTCTTTGAGAACATGGTGTTAGAGGACCTTCTCCTCAAAATAAAAAATTTCATATAGTAGGTAGGTTTTATGAAGATACATATATATTTTTACCTAGTAGAGGTTTCCTTTTGTAGGAGAATGCACTTTTCATCAGTATCCATGAAAGGTTTATGGTGATCTAACTTATGGAATAATTTTTGGAATATTAAATATGATATTCAAGAGGTTATTGGAACACTATAGTGATAATTTGACCAAGATTAGGATATTATATAATTTTAAAAATGAGTGGACATGAATTTTGATCCATGAATCTATTTAAGATATACGGATCATATGACACTATGTATAGTATGATAAAAGGAATTAATCCACATATAGTCCCTCTACAATTCATTTTTCTCTTCGGGTGAAGATCTGAAAAAATAGGATCCATGGCCATACCAAGTATAGTTCAATAATGTATATCTATGGTTTGAAATATTATGTAAATATAAGAGGCCCAAAAAACTAGGATATAAGGGAAATTTTATCCTATTATAGTCTTATGCATGTAAATAATATATCGGGCACCCTTACATGGATTAGAATCACACGTAAGGAATAACTAAAGTCATATAACATGAACCATTTTAAGTAGTTTTATGGTCATCCAAGGTGGACTATATGTCATATGGTTTAATGTAATTCAAAACAATTCACTTGTCACTCATTTTAAATTAGTATGAGAAATACCTCTATATAGGGAATTTTTATAGATCTGAATCACACACAAAGGAAAATGGGAAGGTTCTATCCTACTCTATTACCATTTTAGAAGAGCCGACATAAATGAGAACCCTAACACTAGGTTGGTGTGGGAATAATTTTTCAATTAGAATCAAGATAAGAAATTTGGGCATTAATACCTATCCTAAAATAATAATAATGTATAGAAATATAGTTCTTGTAGGTTTCCCAATAGGATCATGGTGACTCATGGAATTTTTTAATCATAGAAAATGCATACCCAAATATGATCAGGTATGAAAGAACATGATTTCTCAATAATTATTTGAAAATGTGTATGATGTAAAAGTGTTTATTATTAAGGTCATTTAAATACCCTTGAATAATTGGAATATTGAATGCAAAATTCATAATTTTAGATATTTTAATTGTGAAATGATGGGATGGAAAAAACAGGTAAAGGATTTTTGTTCCCTAATTTTCAAATGATGGGTTCCACTACATTACTGGTAATAGAATAAGGGGTTATAATAACTTCATTTTAGGATGAAATACACATCTTTTTAGTAGGATGGATTTGGTAGTATGAATTTTACTTCTAAAATGGGTTTCCTTTTAGTGTTGGATCTTATTATAACCAATATCCATGAAATATTTACAAAGAATCAAATGGATAGGGTATGATTTCATTTTTATATAGAAAAATATATTCAAGAAGGGGCACCCTAATGGCCATGCCACTATGTATTGAACATACTCTCAAAGAGAAAAAATATTATCAAATATGGATTGATTATATTACCACCATAATGCAGTGTATGATTCTTGTGAAGATATGGGTTTGTATCAAATGATAATGTATATATAGAAAAAATTAAACTTCTATATATGGGAAAAATATCGACTAAAACTATTTCCTAGAATATTTAGTCTATAAATTTTAGTATGATTTCTTATAGTTCAATATTTTAGTCTCTAAATGTTTTTTCCATTTTCATTTTCACTTTAAATTTTTCCTAACCCATGATTGGGAATGAATTAGTGAGTGGAGACTGGAATTTTTCTCATGCATCCCTTTGTGGGTTTTCAAAATGACGATCCTTTGTGTATCCTATATTTTTATTTTAAGGTTATGAAATGTAGACCATTTATGGATAGATTTTATGTTCTTATATATTTTTCCAATAGTGGATAAATTTTAAGGTCATTTAGCTTTGAATAAATGTAAGGTGAAATATCCTGTGATCTAGAAGAAATTGACCCAACCTAGATGAGGAATCTTATGTTTAACATCAACCCATATTAAAGGGGAACAAATAACATGATTTGAATGTTCTATATCCAATTCTACTATACGAATCCCCATAGTAGATGAAACTACATGTATGGTAGTAATATGATCAAGCCACATGCAGTCCTAAGAAAATATATGACATCCCATTGTTGGGTCTGACATAAAATGACCTAAACCAATTCAAGAAAGTCCTTATACAAAGATAGGGAATTGAATTTGATGGAAATTTATAGTTGATCCCAGGCGAAGATATCAAGGCATCACAACTTGTATTAAAAAACTATAATTAAGAAATAGATAGTTCTGTATTAGTAGCATCTTCACAAATTGGGATCATGTGTAAGGATAAAATGAAAATGGATTCATCCTAGTGTTATATTGTTGTTTAATTTTCAAGAATGAGTAAGACTATGAGAACTCAGAATAAAACCAATGGGGTTTGAGTCTTGTATTATGGTGATAACTTTAAGTATTACCATGTTTGATGAAATTATAGAAATTAAGATATATGTGGTACTAAGATGATGGGATTTTTATTTTTTATAGTATGAGTAATAGAAAAAACTCCACAGTTGTACATAATATTGGGGGTCTGAGTCTATATACTTGGTTTCCTAATATATGATTGATATATTGGTCTCATAGTGAATTATAGGGATTAAACATTTGAACCGATAATGGGTTTATGTTGATGGTATTTATGAATGGACTTGGTTCAAGAATGTTGGGTATCACTTTGCATCTCGGGATAACATGAATCATGCGATATGTAGTTTTTAGTAGATAATTATCTATGAATATCTAACTCATGCATAGAGATAAATTGAATTGCTGTTCTTGGGCGATAAGTGAGTAAACCCAAAATGACTGAGGTCACACCCCCATGAAGACAAATAACAATCATATCTTAATGAATGGAAATTCTAAAACCTAACCTGATATAGCGTATATATTTTCATCTAGGTAAGGTATTGTGTGGAGATATAATCATTGGCTAGGTGGATGATAGGTGATATATGAATTTATATGTATCTGCTGAAAACATGAATTAATCCCCAATTAGTTCTAATGTAGAATACTAATATATAGATCTAGCCTATGAAAATGAGGTAAAGAGTGAGATGTATGAATGTTTTGGTGAGAAAAAGGATGAAAACTAACATGAATTAAAAAATTAATCATGACTAGAGCCAAAACTAGTTTGGAAATTGAAGTTAAAATTATGCATATAATAGAAGATCCAAGAAACACTACATATCTTCAGGCACCAAGAATCAATCCACACATAGTTTTGTTAATGGATTATTTTTCCCATAACTTAGGTAAAACATGATATCAGTTTTGGTAGTGTAAGAAAAACCATCAAATCCTTAATTAAAGAAAACTACCAGGTAGATCAGGTCTAACATAGTGTGGGAATTTATGAATTAAGGTTCTGTAGAATATTCCTCAAAAAATAGTTAAAATTTATGTGATATAGACTATATTTCATATAGTATTACATCATGTTACATGCACTAATATGTCATTTCCTTTGATGTCATATGAATAGAACCTTTTCAATGAATTTTATAGTTATGTGTAGTGGAGTTTATTCTATGTTATTTGGTTTATTATTGTGAGGAATTAATCAAATGATTGTGAAATTATGTTAAGTACTTCTTGAATAACCTTGCGTTAGTAGTGACCATGATATACCCTCCATTCATGGTAATCAAGAAGTGAGATCTATTGTAGTAAAACTTATATATGTCATAAAACCCTTCCTATTTCATCCTCACTTTTGTAGATTTCTTCCATGGTATCATGGGAGTTATCATGTAAAAAAATAGTTCTCCTTATATTAATGATTGAAGTAGAACATTCTTGAAGAATTCTCTCTTGGAGAGTAATATTATATAGTACTTTAAATCATAAATTCTCTCTTTTGGATTGATCATCGTTAGACCGTTTATTATAAATGGCAATATAAATTGAAGGTAGTTGAACCTTGATGAATATGATCACCTCTATCTCATATAAAAGTGAATATGGGGTTTCCTATATGGAAATACACATTTTGTTATGGTAAAACCAGAAATAATATAAGAGTTTTTATGATCAAGAGTTATTATATTTACTGATTATTTTCAAGAAGACATTAGATAGGGTTTTTAAAGGATTCTATATATCTGTTCATTATTTCAAGATGAAGGGATGAATGGTTTGACTATATTTTGTACTCATTATAAAATATTTTCAAATCATAAACATAGAAAATGGTTCCATTATACCTCAATATTATGTGAGGGGTGGAAAATCTGGTGATGATGTTATACTTTCAAAACATTTATGATATCTTTCATTCTGACTTCCTTTAATGATATAGCCTCTTCCTATTTGGAGAAGAAGTCAGTGGAAGTAAGGATCTACTTGAACTTCTTGCTATAGGTGGGGGATATGTACCCATTATATCTATTCCTTATATAAAAAATTTACAAGAGTATTTGGTTTTACCCAATAAATCTGGGGGTTGATGAATAAAGTTGACATGCATCCGAAAAGAAAGTAATTTTTTTTCTAAAAACTCCTTGTGATGTTGAATCATTATGAACAAATGTATCCAGGTATGCTTATTTGTTGGAAAATATTAGTTCCTAACTGGTGGGTGACACGATATCAAGTTGGGACTTCTTTCATATTAGCAAGATTTCCCCCCTCCTTAAATTACTCAAAGGATTACTCCATTAAATCCACATTTTTATAGAAACATATTCTAATTTGAACCTTCATAATATATGAAATATATTGTTTGATGATGAATCTATTCTTTATGGGCTTGATCTGATAGGATAATCCCATTCTAAATGTTGTTATGGGAGGAATCCCTCCAATTGTAGAGTTATTGTACAATGATATAGGATTTCATTGATCTGAGGTGGTATTGATTTCATTTTTTTACCTCTATACCACTACCGATGAATGGGGATACCACACTAAGTCATGTGATGAAAATGGCCTCTTCATCCTGATAAGTATCTTTAAATGCTTTAGTTATATTGGATCGTGAACCCATGTAGGAGTTATGTGATTACTGGATGTGAGATAGTATTGATTTGGAGGGGAATTCATCCCTCAACCACCATATGTATTCTGGAAAGGAAATAAAATATTCCTTCTTAATTTTATATACAATTTTGATTTTCTTTGTTTTTGACACTATATATACTTTAAAAACTAGCCAATTTATATTTATCTACAGGGAATATTACATGCTGATAATGAATTCCTAGTATTCTCCCTCATTTTTTGTATATCCTTTTTTCAATAAAAAATAATAAGGTATAACGACTATTGAAACAGAGAAGAATAAAATACCCAAACCAACCCTGTTGAGATTATAATTTACCAGGCTTCTCCCCATTGGTCTTCTAGAGGCACCCTCAATGTATATCTCCCATGATTGGGAGGCTTCATGGATGGAGTGAACATCCTCTTTATGGAGAACCATATTCATAAGTGACTTCTCTCAGATAGGGTGTCATGTGAGGTAATTTTTTAAGACATTCACTTTAATCACCTCCTGAGGTAAGAAATGGATCTCAAACTACTATACAATGACTTATCATTTACAAGATTCCCAATTAACATTGGGTGATTGATGATTTACTAGATTATATTGATATTAGATATTAAATGAACCTCATGGTGTTAAAACTAAGTATTAGTTTTTTCACTGTAGTGAAATGAAACTCTTCTCTGTGACAGAATATCAAGTCTTGAAATCCAACATAATCCTACTGAGATAGTAGTGGCTATTTATATTTTTATGCATTATTCTTTTGAGCAATGAGGTTTCTAAGTTATATTCTGAATGGTTTCACATTAAGGATGATAGGTTTTCCTCCCACATGCAACATTAAAATCAATGGATGTAAGATATACTTCTTGGGACTATCAAAAGCATTCTAATAGTCTTGATACTAATGAGAAGTGACCCTATTCTTCATTAACATTGTTAAGAGATAACATTTTTTTGAAAGATTGTATATGGATCTTCTAATATAGACAAGACATCCATACATACCTATTAACTATTTAAGTTTTCAAAGATGAGGAATATAAATTATCACCTTTTCCTTATCAGGGTAAATATCAATGTCATGATGGAATAAAGTAAAGTTGGAGAATTTTTCTGATGTTACCCCTAAAGCCTACTTTAGGGGGGTTTCCTTCAATTTTTGTTCCATTAATTTGTTGCAAACATTCTCAATATTGGTAATATGATCCCATTATTATTCATACTTAACCACTAGATAATCCATGTTTCATTCCATGTTTTTTTCCTAGAAATGGATTAAATGTATGGTGCATGGAGCACTTATATATGGGACTGACATTATTTAATCCAAAGGTAAATACTTATAAATAATATTATTATTGGGTTTTTTTAAAGGTAGTGGTATATTAATATTCATCAATCATTTATATAAGATTATAATCAAAATAATCATCATTTAAGGAGAGTGCAAAGAATTTTGATGTTGCTTCCATAAGTAATTCTGTTGTTGGGACTAGAAATCTTCATTTAGAAAGTTCTCGTTGAGATCCTTCAAATGAATTCCTTATCCATTTTACCATTATTTTTCTTGTTAGCAAAGATATTTACAAGAATTTTGGTTATTGGATTTTTTTGTTGATGTTTTCCTTGAGAATCTTATCAACTCCAACTTCTACCTTGGAAACTTGGGTCACATTCATTCTCCTTGATACTTTTTTATAACCAATATGGTCATATAAAAAACCAAAATAAAAGGGGACCACATAGGGATCCAACCTATTCATTTCTCTATAATTATATGAAAATACATATTGATTTTATTTTTATAAATATATGTAGTTATGCTATCTTTCAAGAGTCAGGGTGACATTGATCAATATTGGCCACTATTTTCCTCTACACCCATATTTACTTGTTTGAGTTCCTCGATGATTGTTGAAACACTTTATTTGAATTCCAAAGGAGAATCTCTAATATATTCCTCTATTTATTCACTATTTTTACGATCATAAGATGGAATATCATAATAATATCTTTAATATTATGTGGGGACATTTTTAGAATATCCATCTTCTTCTAAATGATGGAGTTTATCCGATACAACCAATACCATGGGAATGAGAGTGATTATGACTAAACCCAATGCTCTTAATTTTTTTTGGGATTCATATCATCTTGATTGAATATGCTAGTATAGGTCAACTAAATATCAGTCAAACATAAAATATATTTGAGGCACTGATTAGAATGACTGATCTACATGGAAAACACAATGGTGTTTTAATTTATAGGTTGTGGATATATGATAATGATGAATTACTGACCATAATATTAGAGAAAAGTTATTGGATGAGTTAATATATTATCTAATGCTACCCTTATAACCTGATGAAATCCTATATCAAAAGTTTTCTCCTTATTTCTATGGATAAGAATGATTTAGTCTTCACTAAGATCACTTTATGGATTGATAAGACTAGTTACCATGCCATTGAGAACAATAATTTGGATGGGGTAATTACCATTGGTTACTTATCCTCCCTTTTTTATAAACATACATCTATATATTGATATTATTATAACTCAAAATTGGAATGTTCACTGAACAGTACCCCAACTTTCCCACTAATAAAGCACTAAAGGAATTGTTGGAATGATGATGGAACTACTGTATTCTAGTGGGTCCAAGTTATTTCTAAAAATACATTTAAATTTATGTCTTTAAGGACCACAATAAATTTAGAGTCATAAATAATTTTTATAAATAAATTTCTTAGCCTGATATTTCTATGAAATCTTTGTTTTCTCCCATCGTACTATTGAATCAACCAGTAAGAGGGAGAAAATCCTACTTCTCTATCACCTATGTGTTATAGGGTTTAGATCATGATGATATTGATCCCAAAACCATTATGAACTAGATCCCAATGAAAATAAATATCATTAATCATCTGATATATTTTTAAGGACATAATTTTTCTCTTTATTGAAGCTTTATAGTCTTATTCTTTGAAGGAAAAAACTATACAACCTCTGACAAAACTATTCTCTACATGATATGTCTCAGCCAAAAAAACATTTTCCTCAAAATATTTGTTCAGGGGGGGGAGGGGTGCTCAAAAGAGACTTAATAAGATCTTACCTATGTTAATACTATATTTAAACAACATCTTAGGTTGATATCATAGTTTGTGCGATGAACATATGCTTCTAGATGGCATACTTCTGGACTAGGAGACGATTCTTCTTATTGTTAGGTATCTCCCATACTTAAGGCTTTAGTACAAATGTTGTATATGTTGGAGGTTACTTTCTATGATTTAAATTGGTGGAAATATTATTGTTTTATGGTTCGAGATAAACTAACCTTATTATACCTTAGTGTCAACTATAAAAAAACATATCTACTAGTAAGTCCTCTAATATTATTAGATCTAAATAAACCCTAGATGATTTAGGATCAGATCAACGTTCCATTCAATCTCTTAGGAGTGAATTTATTCGTGTTTATATGTAATATATGGCTTCATTATAAATGATTATTGAACATTGGGGTCTAAAAAAACTTCATTTCCCCCCAGCCTCTTCGGACTTTGTGACCTCCTCCCTAAACATGGATGGGGAGCTTAGGTTCATATACGTCTTTATCATCATTGAGGTGATATGTTAAGTGGATAAAATATTTTGGGGAATATCGTGTCTCTATATCTAATGATAATACCATTTAGTGGGGTGGTTTCCATCCACCATGTGATGGGGTTAATAAATCATAAAGAGTTTGAAGTACGTTGAATAATTGAAATGGATCCTCACCCATCACCTTGTTCAACAAAAGATGATTTCAAAAATTATTAAATGGTTTAGATGATGAAGATACTATCTTTATCTTCCTATTGGGAACTTGGGTCACAACTGGTTGATTTAGTTTCACTTTGAGTATAAAGTGTTCCAAATTGACTGATTTCACGACCACCCAGTAATCAAATTCCAATACACATCTATTCGAAATCTCCCATCATTTACCCTTTTCCAATGGATCAGTAGAGACACATTCCACCTACACCTCCTGTGAAACAACAAAAAACTCCCCAAAACCACAAGGTCATCTCAAATGGATGATGGGAGTCTAAAAATAAAAAAATATGTTTTTAATGAATATGTCCAATAGTTTCTCTTATAGAAGCTAGAAATTCAAAGAGTTAGAAAATCCTTTCCTCTAGAAGGTTAAGTATAAAAACCTTTCATTGTCACATTTATTGCAAGTTGATATGATCAAGATAAATTATTTTCATTTGTGTGGAGCTTAATTGAGAGAGGAAATATCATCCCAAATCATCCATGTTAGTGATATATTTTAATATTAGTGTGTTATACCTAATGAACATTGGTCCCTCCTAGTATTATAAAAAACATTAGAGTGTTACTTATTCATATTATTTGAGTGTTCCATAATTTGGCCACATTGATATGTGAAGTGGGTGAGAAGATGCTTCGGGCCTCTTATACCATTTAATATTAGGAATATATAATTCAGAAAATTAGGTTAATTAGGAGTAAAATACCATAATTTTTTGGTACATTTTACATTAAATTTATATTGGGGAACATCACCCTTTCATGGATACCATTTGAATAGAACGGTACTCGATGGAGTCAAATAGGTTTTATGGTATCAAAACCTCAAGCTGATGCTTGAGTAGATTTAGTGGGTGGATCTTGATGTGGTTGGATCATAGTGTCTATTATTGATATTTTGATTGAGACATCTTGGGGTAAATCATTTAAAATGGAAAAAATTTCTGCCCAAGGAAGGATATTCTTCGAAATACTCATCCATTAGTTTTAGATAGGCTATTTTCATGGCCCCGAGTTAGTAGTATGATTAGAATACACTATTACTAATTGAGAAGTACCTATTGTTTTGATGAATATACATTTGAGGAGATATATTGGCATTAAATTGAGAGTTTTACTTTGGAGGAATCATTTCTCTTAGTATCACAACATTAATTTGATTTAAATTATCTATCCTCACTTCATATAGAGAAATTCCCCCCAGAGAAAAGAAACGTTTAGATTCTATAGGTTTTTGGTAAGATATAGACACACATTGAACTTTATCTTTGGTTGAATATCACTAAGTAATCAATAACATAATTTTAGGAGGAGCTCCAAAATCCTGAGACTACCTCAGTTTTTGGGTGCACACATCTTCTTAATAGACTTTTGTGGAAACCACATTTTGGTTGAATGAATCCTCATAACATTTATAATTATTGTTTTCATGATCTATATTAAATAGGGTTTCTAACACCAATAATATTTAGTGATTCATATTATTCAAATGGATTAAAATATTCATCTGGGTTTTAGGGGGATTTTTTCTCCTCTGAATATCTATTTATGAAAAATTCATAATCCTACATTATATTTTCCTTCTTGGTTAACCATTTTGTATTTCAACCCTTGTGGGGATCTACATTCTCTCTTAGATGATTCCTTTTAAGTGGTTTATAGATGATGATCTTAAGGCATTCTTAATAGTATTTCACTAAATACTCGTCTAATGAGGGAGATGGATTTTGAAGATGGAGGAATCATATGGGAATTTCCTATAAGGATTCTATCAATATAGAGAACGCAAGATTCTTTGGAGAAGGGGTATGTAATAATTACCCGAATACTATGGGATGTGATGGTTTTTTATACTTCCATCATTACTTGGATCTACTATATATTTTATGGAGGTAGTGTTAAAAATTTCCTCATCCCTATAGGTTGGGGTTTCTCCTGTAAAGATGTTTTGGTAGCTACTACTCTTACCTCCTTAACCCTTTGGACATCTATTTGTTTGTGATCTGAGTGAATTTCCTATTTTGGATGATAATTTGTTTCTATTTAGGGTCACTTCATGTTTGGAGGATTTGTTTTACCTATTAGAGAGTCCAATTTCTCATTCTATAAGTTGATTTCTCTCATTGAGTATGCCCATTCTGTGCTTTAGGTACAATGTTGTTTAGATAAAAAAATAAAATAGGATATAAAGATATAGCACCTAAGACTTGGCCTAAAGAAAAGACATTACAAGAAACTTTTCCTAAATATCCTTGATTTCATATGATCATGGAGAAATGTAGTTCTCTATATTCACCCCACCATCTGATATGCACATTATATGGTGTGTCATTGATTATCTCAACAATTATTTCATAAAACTTGGTATAAATGATAGAATCACTTTCATTGCTACTATACCCAGGGTTCATGACCACTAAAATGGTTTCTATGTCAAAATTATGGCATGGTCTGTCCAATGTCTTGGGATCAATGACATACAACACATAATACATAAATTTTCATTGAGATAGTGAAATGTATCTGACATCTTATGATGAAAGTAATGAATTTAATACTCTTTTAGTTCATTTAGAATGAAATATTTTAGAATAGTGATAGTCTAAAAGATTGATGGTATTCTATGATTGACCAATTAATTTAATATAATGACCATGAACACTTTATCCTCTACGAGGGGTTCCTTGAACTAATATGATCATGAAGGTATTTTTTACACTAAATTGGAATGGTCATTAAAAATCTCCTTAGTTGTATAAAAGTGTATGAGTTTTAATGGAGGACTATATAATGATTTTCACCATACAATGTATTTCAAGTGGGATTATTTTTCCTTAGTTTTTGATGATGTACTTGGTGTATCTGAACTCAATTTCTAGAGTGATTCTTAGTTTCAGGTATATCTTAGGGCAATGTTTTAACATGGATTACTTTACCACCATGAAGATAAATCATCACAATTAGTAACTTTTCAAAGATCCCCATTGGGAGGATCACCATGGTTGATACATACGTTGTCTTTATAGACAAGATTTACATTATTGATGTGTGCTTTCTCATAGAGAGGACCTCTGTGACATATTCCATAAGGAAGATCTGTAGGGTTATTAAACTTTATTCCATAGATAGGGACTCCAAAGTTATATATTATTGATAAGTTATCAAGGGTAGTTCCTCCTTCCCCATAGAAATTCATTCTCTATAAAGTATATTCACAACATTCACTATAGAGAGTATCTCCATAGTTTATGTTTATAATAATTTAGGGAGAAAATTCATAGAGGGATATCAAGGGAGTAACTACATAATTACATGCCACAATTCTATTGGGAGGACCTCCATGGCCATAAATAACTTCTTCCGTTTATGTGGATATGAAAAATTCTTAGGTTGTTAACAAAATATTATTAATATCATTAAGAATACTTTTATCTATTAGTATAGGGATATAATTCTAATATAGGATTCCATACTACCCTTGATATTATTTTTTAGATGTCCTATATTAGGGGAGAGGGGTTGGAGCCTTGATCATAATAATATTTGTGCAATGTGGATAGTGGCCCTCATGAGTGGGATCCCTCCTAAGATACTACTCAATTGTTATTAGGGTATACAAGAGACCCTTCCATGAGAGAGAAGGGATATGATTTTTCACTAGTTTCAATGACAAAAGTTTCCAAAAATATTCTTGATAGTGGGAATAAATATGATATTACTCCCTTAATTCCATTGTAATATATGAATAATCCTCTTAAGAGTGTTTGGAAATGTGTTCCCACTCTGCAGTTTCCATTGAAATATGTTGATGAGTTCATGGAAGTTACAAGGAATATAAGACCATTGTGTGGTTTCCACTAGAATATGATGACATGATTTGGGATATGAGAGGTAATATGAGAATACTACTTGATTTTCATAGAGATGCGTAGGTGATATTTTTAAATATATATGGGACTTGGTATGTGATCACACTCTTGATTCATTATTAGATTATGTCGATGATTGTCTTAAGATAAAGTAGGGATATGTTCCCACTCCACGGTTATAAAATGAATATGATGATAAAAATAGGGAAATTGTGCTTTAGTATAGGAATTTTCTAAAGTACCAATCAAAATATGTTGATCCCATTATTGAGAGTGGGTAGGGATATGGGCCTACTCTCCTATTTCCATTGAAATATACCAACAAAAAATAATAAAAATAGGTATGCTAGTGGACCACTAATTGAGTGTTCATCTGATCTTGATATGTTTGGATGAGAACATTGATATAATCATACCCTCAATCTATGATAGGAATATTCCAATAGTACTCAAAATATTAAGCATGAATAGGAAAAAATACAATTCTTAAGTCTTAGTATCTCAAGGCCCTTGATGATACATCCTTATAGGTGGAAATTTTTGAGTGACATGGTTGAAGTCTCTAAAGTGGCCTCCTTAGAACTTCATTAGAGGTCAGGGTTGTGCAGTGTTGGTGGTGATGGTTCCCAAAAAGACCTGTCTTGGGGATTTTATGAACAAAAATGGGGTTATTAATGAACTCCTCTACATCACTAAGGTAAATGAGAGAAATTTTGTTTTTATATGGAGATAATCTCTTCAAGTGGTTGTCCATGGCTAGATGATCCACTTGCTTCTTTTTGACTCATCATATATGGAACAGAAAATGGCGTTTTATCTCAAGGTTTTCTTATAGGACACCTCTAGAATTAGGATGAATTCTCTTAGACACTTCTCTCACATCAGTGCATTCACTAACTCTAACTGGGTATTCTGGGTTTCTAACAATGTTCTTTGGGTCTTTAGGGTAATAATGTTCTTTGCTGACTATGAATATATCCCATGCATTAGATGGTTGTGCATAGTGGGATGAGGTTTCTTATAACCACTTTCATATTTTCAATAGATATCAATGTTTAATGGCGCCCTTGTAGATGCCATTTGGGTAGATAATATTTATAAGAGGGATGAAAAACACATAAAATAAAATCCTTAATAAAACATTATAAGAAAAAGTTTATGGATGATTTATCTATTTCATATATAAACTATTCACATCATGTTCACCATTTTTTCCCAATGTTCCCTAAATCCCACACTATTAGTGTCAATGGGAACCATCTTTCCAATGTTAGGAGATCACTATAATACATCAAATACACATTGGGTTCTGAATTAGTCAATAAGATGGGATGTTGGATCTTCCTTTACGGGTTTTGATGCCTAGTTATAGACCCTCTTAAATATTTAATATGTATTCACAAATCCTTCCCAAAAATAGTATTACTACTAGATACCCACAGGTAACTGATCTAAATCATGCATCTTTCTGGATGGTTATACAATGGATTAAACACAAATAGATGATAAATATGTAATTTATCACTGTATATGGAGGTGTTAGGTTCAATAGATCTAGAATCATGCCCAAAATAGGGGATAACAATGTTCTTATATAAATGGAATTCAAAACCACATTGTTCAATGCCACTTAATGGGTGATGTTGAACTCTTTAAGGTCATGTAATGAGGACTAATTTAGTTCCATTTAAAGTCATTCACCATGTCCAAGTGATGTTATTTTTAAATTCGTCATTCAAGACCTATTAAAAAATAGTTTAACATTTTTTATAATGGATGTAGTGATATGAAATTTAATGTAATACAACTAATACCATTATGCCAAATGATTCCTAGTAGTGGTCAGCATGGGACTTACACATGAATAAACATTTTTGGTTCATCCTATATATTTTTAACTAAATAGGAGAGGGATTGGATGGGCTTAAACCTTGTAGGAGAAACATATATGGATATCCACTTCCTCTATATTGTTAAGTTTATGAGGAGGGAAGATGAGACTCAAGAGGAATAGAGACTAATAAGGAAGGGTTTTAAAAGGGTTATAGCCTTGGTGTAATGGTTTTCATGGGGAATATGGCTTATTGAGGATAGGATTCAGGGGGAATATGGCCTGGTAAGGATTACATTTGAGGTAAATATTTACTTGTGAGTTTTTCTTGGTGGATTACACCAATCGAGAGTCCAATTCTCATTTGACGTAGAAGATGACTCAAGTGAGTGTAGGTTTAGGGACTTACATTAGAATGGACACCAATATAGAGGTATATGATTCATTTGTAGGACAGGGTATAATACCATAAATGAGGACGAGGTTCTAACATACAATTAGTAGGAGGCCCATTAAAATATATGCCTCATTAAATGAATGAAAGGTTCCTGGTCGGATGGTTAAAGGTCATAGAAAATAATTTGGTTTTAGCCAAGATGACCACCATGATCAAGGAGAGGTTCCACCGATATCATTGTAGAAATGAATCTCATTTTCAAAGGAATAAAATACTATAAATAAAATATGTGTCCCTTTAGTTATGAAGTAAAAATGGTAAAGATTTTTTATCAATGGAATACATGATCCATGGGGTGCATGTCGATGTACATAACTGAGTGAAGTATATCGAAAGGCTATAGAGGGGGGCCTAGATGGAATGGTGTGGTTGAGGATTTAACTTCGAGAAAGGGATCCAGTGAGGTCATTTTGGTTAATTTCATCCAAGTAGGTTACTTAGGAAAAGGACGGAGAGTGAAGGAGGCCCAAATATCTATTATAGTGGTCCTTCATGAAATAACTTACCATGAATCTAATATTTCATGGATAGGGGATATTGGGAATAGTCTGAAATATACTTAGGAAACCCCAATTTTTATTATGATTAGGGTGTCATGTGATATGTAAGAGTTCTCTAATGTCATTTTTTCAGCAATCCCACAATATTATTTGATAGAGGAATTATGTATAGGGCTTCACAGAGGAATTTCTTGGTTATAAAATCATTATAAAGATCTTTTAAAATTATACCTTCCTCTTCTTAGGTTAAGAAATTGAAATTACCTCAGTGTTGTCTATTAATACTTTCCCAGAAGTGGTTCCTCACAAATGGTATGATCTCTATCTCAAGGAGAATACCTTAGAAAAAATGATTCATCTTAGGATTAATGTTTATGTTTTTTCATTTTGAAGCGTGTTTCATGTATTTAAAGGAATCCACTTGTAATCTTTTTCTTAGAATATTTGGTCTTGTAGGATATTCAAATTTACAAATAATTATGCAATAATGAAGCATCAACACCACCCCTCCCAAAAATGACCATGACTGTGAAGGAATTTCCACGATCGTGAATAATATTTTTAGGGGTTTTAAAAATGAATTATTTATATGTAGGATCATATGAATCCATAAAGGATTAAAATAATACTAATGTAAAGATATGATGGTTTTTGAGGATCAACCGTAGCCCCAAGGGATTAGAATTTTCAGGAACATTAAAATATCCTTCGTGGTAAAATTTATTTTACTGTATTTTTCTACATTAGGTCACAACTTCCCATCCAATCCTATTAAAGTTAATGGTCACGTTTTTTATGAATCTAAAACCATATTTTTCGTCATTAAATTTTTTTGTAAAATTAATTTTCCCTAAAGAAAAAGTACCTGACTCAACCCTAATCAGGGAAATTTTTTTCCCTAAGGTACCCAAAGCTAAATGAATCATTTATTTCTTTTAGGTAACCAATTTCTAGGTGAAATTATCTTTATGGTCAGTTTTAATAATATTATTGATCTATTTGATCCACCCTTATTTCTCTTATAATACCCTTTTGTATGATGATTCTTCTTATATAGTAAATCCTAACTCTAAATAATTGTGTATGATGCTTGTATGTTTTTCACTCTATCAGTAGTGGCTCTATTTTGGTAGTGAACTTTTTTTTATTTAACTATATTAATGTGAAACTATGCATAAAGTGGACACCTCTTATAGGTATCAGTTATTTAAATTGAATAACTAACCAACATAGTTAATTGACACTATGAGATCAATTATCTCGATGCTTCCAGTGTTTAATGAGATATCAAATGCTTCTATAAGAACCACAGGGTTAGTATGAGACGATCAATAGAATTTTTCAATATCACCATCAACAAGGTAAAATCAATGAGTGTTTTTCTTGTTGAGTTGATTCAATTTCTTGCTAATTTTTAAATAGAATTTAACTAAACCATCCTTATTTTTTCTAGTTAGTGGAGTAGATCTTTTTGAATCCTTTAGTCATTGATCATGAATTATTCCATGAATCAGAGTAACCTTTGAATATATGAGGATTAGTTCTATTGATCTATTGTACTCAGGAAAAATCATTTTGATGGTTCAAAAAATTATATACCTTATGTTATTTCTCTTAAATCATGTCTATTTTACCCCTTATCAATAATTTATATGGTTTTAATATGTTCTTTTTAGGTCTTGGTTTTTTAAAATCCCCTTAAGTTGACATCATATAGATTTTGGGTTCTGTTTTTTAACCAATAATGTTGACACAGTTCTAGTGCGGAGAGGACCATGAGGTATTCATGAAGGAAGGTATTTAGAGGTGTGTCACCCCATGATTTTAAAATATACATTTTCCATTAAAATCAAATGTTTTCTATAGCTTTCATCAAATGAAAAATTGAACTAAAATCGAATAGGGATATATTAAAATAAAATTTTACCATTATTATATAACCATTAAATTATTGGGTATAAAAAGAAATAACTATATTATAAAATATAAGAAGAAAAAGGGAATAAATGGCATTAGGTAGTGGAAGTATCCCTTATGTTTCTCATTTATATGAGATTAGGAAGGGATCAGCTTCACTAGGTTTTTCCTTATACCAATCCCAATCCAAACTCTAACAATTACGGTATGAGGGAAATCTTATGTAAGAGAAATAAAAGCATGTGGAAAGTTCCATGAGATCTATGCTAACATTATCATCACTATTGACTGAAACTAGATCTTAACTTATTCATAGATCATACATGCTGATATTGAGGGGATTTATTGTAATGTCCCAGACCCGGGTGCCACGCAACAGGTGCCCCGAACCTGGTTCGCCACATGACCTCAAGCGCATTTCCCCAAATGCCAGAGGCTGCCGACTAGCAGTGAGGGCCCATGTCTGATAGTGGGGAAACTATGCCCTCATTTGTCAAAGTGTAGTGCATCAGAATTTAAATAAAATATACAACAAATAGCGGAAACAGTAAACCATACACATCTGAAATAAAGTAAAGCAGTGGATATAACCAACAATATATAAATGATGATGCTACATGTTTCAAGTTCTAAGAAAACATCCAGAACATGTTACATATCAACACAGTACAACAAAATACAGAGTACAACAAAACAAGAAAAATAGCTGGCAGCACCCATGCCCTCCTACTCCTCAGCAAACGTTAAGTACCTGTATAGGGACTCTTTCTCCTTTCTACACCTGCAGAAATGTAATCTGTTTGGGCTGAAAAGCGTGACCCAAATAGGGTGTGAGAAATATATCTCAGTAGACACCCACCAAAGGCCCGTTCCCAACTGTGTGATAACATGCAACAATAGTGTGCAGTGGAAAACAATGAAATAAAGTAAGCAGTACAATAAGTAACTAACATAGCAGTTAAATTCACATTAAATTATTCATTTAATCCATTTTATATAAGAAATCACCATAGTGCATTTCTAAGTAATCAACTAGTTTCCTCAGACACGTAAACTCCTACCCTCGGGTAACGAGTATCCAACACAAGAATCTGTGCTCAGGCATAATAGAATTTTCCCTCAGGCGTAGGTAGTGTTGCCCATAGGCACAGAGTCAGCTGCCCACAAGCACGAAAGAAGTTGCCCTCAGGACGAAATAACTACGGCCCGCAGGCTAAATAGTGTAGTGCCCCCAGGCTAATCACAAAAACGCCCTCAGGCTAAACAGGTAAACAGTCCATGCCCAACATGTCAAATTCATGTAGTAAATAAGCAATTCCTCTCATGGAAATTCTATGATTACTACTTTAAAGGTATACCCTCAGGTATCCTGGCCAAATGAATAAACAGTGAAACACACCCCGGGGTGGTTCAGGATCCAAGCAACGATACCAAACAACATTTTATTATCACAATTTAATCACCTATGCAATTCTAGGCATTAAATATTGCAACGACCTTAGCCACACGACACCCCAACATGGGTTCATGGCACGAAAATGCACATAAACGCACGACAATTGGAAATTTACACCAAGCCACCTACCTTATACGCCAACGAACGTTATACCCGAACGCCGACTCCAGAAACGCCCAAGAACGGTGTAGATCTGACGAAGAACAAAACCCATTCAAACATAAATAACTCCTGTTAGAAGAATAATTGGTCAGAAGCGGCCAAGGATGTGGAGGCCCTTACCCGTGCGGTTCCAACAGGATCGTCCGAGGCGGAAACTGATTCCAGACGAACACTCGGCGGATCTTCAAATGTCCGGCCTCCTCCTTTGGCTCCAAAAATGGATCAAATGCCTCCTCTATGAAATGAGGAGGCTACTACCTATTTTAAGCTGAAAAAACAAAGTACACGGCGTGTACATTTGAATACACGACATGTACTTTATTCATTTAACTATTCCTCTAGCGGCACCGCCACACTATTCAGCCGTCGACATGAGTACACGACATGTACTCCTAAGTACACGGCGTGTACTATCGCCCAAATGTTGGCTACTCCACTGCCTTACTATTTAGGCTTGCCAACTGACTACACGGCGTGTAAGTACCACTACACAGCATGTAGTGGGTTCCTACACCCATCGTCGCCGGCATGGCTACACACCCCGTGTACTCATCTCCACACGGCCAGAAGTACACGGCGTGTGGAAAAAGTACACAGCGTGTAGTTCCAAAATTTAGGATTTTTTCCCATTTTCCATATTTTCTCAAAAACACTTAAAGAAAAGGAAATAGAAGAAGCCCGTACCTCAAAAATAAGAACCGGGTTCTTACAAAATTCCCCCGTTATAAAAATTCTTCCCCAAATTGCCCTTCCAAGGGTGGAGAAGATAAAGCTCAGAACAATTATGGCCACTGAGCACGTACGTCGGCCTCCCGCTCCCAGGTCTTGTCCTGCACTCGGCCATGCTGCCATAGCACCCGTACGAGAGGAACTGACCGGCCTCGGAGAACCTTCGTGCTTCTGTCAATGATATGGATCAGATGCTCCTCAAAGGACGCATCATGTTGAAGCTCAACCTTCTCTGGCTGAAAGGTGTGAGATGGGCCAGAATGGTAGCGACGTAACTGAGACACGTGGAAGATGTCGTGCATGGCTTGGTACTACTACGATAATTGAAACCGATAGGCAACCAGTATGACTCTCTCTAGAATCCCAAATGGCCCACATACCTCGGTGAAAGCTTACCCTATCTACTGATCTGCTTGTGTCCCAGCCTCGGAGAAACACATAGATAAACCTGATCCCCGACCACGAACTGCAAAGGTCGACTGCGGTGATCAGAATATGACTTTTTTCAAGACTGCGCGGTATCCATCTGCTTCTGAATCAACTAGACCTGCTCAGATGTCTCCTGCACGAGATGTGGTCCCAGTAAAGCTGCCTCATCTACCTCTAACTAGCACAAAGGTGATCGAAATGCCCTACCATATAAAGCCTCGTAAGGGGCCATATCAATAGTCTCCTGAAAACTATTATTATAGGAATAATAGACTAAGGGTATATGATTCTCCCAAGATCCCCAAAAGTCTAGGACACATGCACGCAACATGTTCTCAAGCACCTTTATTGTACGCTTTGACTGGCCATCGATCTGAGGGTGGTATGCTGTGCTCAGAAGCATCTATGTACTCGGTGCCCTCTGAAAACTCTACCAGAAATGAGACATAAAGCGGGAGTCCCTATCTGAAATGATAGAATGAGGGACCCCATGAAGACGTACAATCTCATGGATATACATCCATCCGAGCTTGTCAAAACCAAAGGTCTCCTTGATCGGCAAGAAGTGATCTACCTTCGTGAGTCTGTCCACAACAACCCACACGGCGTCATTTCCACGAGGTGACCTCGGCAATCCCATCAAGAAATCCATCGCGAAATCATCCCATTTCCACTCTGTAATGGGTAACTATTGTAACAGTCTAGCTAGTCTCTGATGCTCTACCTTCACCTGCTGACAGGTGGAACATCTCGTAACAAAACTAGCTATCTCTCTCTTCATTCCTGACCACTAGTACTGATGCATAAAGTCACGGTACATCTTGGTAACCCCGGGATGAACTGCCCAAGATGAAGCATGAAACTCCCGCATCATCTCCTCATGTATATCCCCTGGAACCCACACACATCTATGGAAATGAAAAACCTCATCATCGCCTATCGTCCACCCAGGGAGAGGGTCCTCACTTGCCACCGACTCCCGTAGAACTAGGCCTTCTGAATCTGATAGCTGTCTCATCCTCACTCCGTCCAGGAGGGTAGAAGTCACTGCTAAAGATGAAAGATAAGTCTGCCTCTGACAGTCGTGCACCTCCAAATGCATCTCAGAGAACAAGGCCATGAGATCCCACTCACCACTGGCCTCCTGGACTGCCTGTATCTAAGTCTTCCTGCTCAGTGCATCAGCTACTGCATTACCTTTACCAGGTGTATAGGCAAGCTCAAAATAGAAGGTTTGAAGGTACTATCCCACCTTCTTTGCCTCAGATTTAGGTCTCAATGAGTAAAGATATAATTGAGGATTTTGTGGTTAGTGAAAACCACAAAATGCTCTCCCAATAGATAATGTCTCCAACGGCGCAACGCATGAACAACTGCAGCCAACTCGAGGTCATGCGTCGGGTAATTCCGCTCATGTGGCCTCAACTGCCGAGACCCGTACGCAACAAATCAGTCACCCTGCATCAAAACTGTTCCTAGCCCAATCCCCGATGCATCACAGTAAACTGTACAGCTCTTCCCCTGCTTTGGGAGTATCAGGATCGGTGCTGATGTCAACCTTCCCTTTAGGTCCTGAAAAGCCGCATCACAAGCTTCTGACCAAATGAACTTCACACACTTCTTATTCAGACCTGTCAACGGTACTGCTAAATGGGAGATGTCCTGTATGAAGCGTCTGTAGTAACCAGCCAGCCCTAAGAAACTCCGTATCTCAAACACGTCCTTAGGCTGCTCCCAAGAAACTACTGCTCTCACATTCTCTGGGTCTACTGCAACTGCTGCCTCTGAGATGATATGACCCAGGAAGTGAATCTGGTCCATCCAAAAGTGTCACTTCGAGAGATTAACATATAGCCGATGCTCTGTCAGTGTACTCAATATGATCTCACAATGGGTGGCATGGTCTTGTCGAGTGTGAGAGTACACCAAGATATAGTCCACGAATACTACCACAAAAGAATCAAGATACGGATGGAACACACAATTCATCAGAGCCATGAAAACTGCTGGCGCGTTCGTGAGTCCGAACGGAATAACCAAATACTCATACAAACCATATCTTCTCCAAAAAGCTGTAAGCGGTATATCAGATGGTCTCACGCTCAGCTGATGATATCCGGATCTCAAGTCAATCTTCGAGAACACTCGTGCTCCACGAAGCTAATTAGAAAGATCATCAATCCTCGAAAAGGGATATCGGTTCTTAACAATCAACTGGTTTATCTTCTGATAATCCACGCAAAGTCTAAGGGTATCATCCGCCTTCTTTGCAAAAAGGACCGGAGAACCCCAAGGAGAAGTACTGGGTCAGATATATCCCTTTGCCTGTATCTCCTCTAACTGCCTCCTGGGATCTTGAAGCTCTGGTGTAGCCATCCTATAAGGAGAAATGGGCACTGGTGCTACTCCTGGCACAAGATCGATAGATAAATCCTCCTCTCGCACTGGAGGTAGACCTGAAAAGTCATCCGAGAAGACATCCCTGAAACAATCAACAAAAGGAGGTAAATCCATCTGAAAAGTCCCCTGGTCATACAGATATAAACTCAAAATCTGGGATGTGACTCCACCTCAACCATGATGCTCTGGTCCAGCTCGACTAACCTGAACATCCCATTCGCCCTTGTATAGAAACTCTCGGCCCTCTGGTGACGTGAAACACACCCTGCGACAATAGAAGTCTAAAAAGTCTCGATAGGGAACCAGCCAGTCCATCCGAAGAATGAAATCATAGTTCGTCATCTCCTAGACATAGACTTCCCAAAGGAAGTGACACCCTCAAACCTCAAGGGGGAACTCCTTACACTGACGCACACCAGCCATCCTAGTCCCCAACTGAGTTTCTAGCGTCATGATATCAGAATAAGTAGAAACACAGAGCCCAAGGCTCTCCACAACGGGTACAGATATGAATCTATGTGTATCACCCATATCAAAAAGCACAGAATATAAGACAGAAGCTACTAGTATAGTACCTCTGACTGTAGAAGGTCCTGGATCCTGCTCCTGCTGGGTTTGATGCACTGCATATTCCTACCCAGTGCCACGGCCCTACGACACAGCCTGGCTACCCTGAGCTGTCCCGCCCTATTGCCTCTGCGATCCTGGTGTCTGGCTACCACGACCACGACCACCATCTCTACCTGCACGCCCTGAAGGATTCCAGTTCCCTGACTAGTAAGAAGCCACTGGTCCTGCTCCCGCATGCGGAGTCTGCACATAACCCCTCTTACTAGCCCCTAGTGGAAACACCCTACAAAAGCTCTGTAGATAACCCATCTTGCTGCAATCTCAGCACTCCACTGGGTCACGTGGACACTGAGGCCTCTTGTGCACCTCTCTACCACATTGGTAGCACATAACCTGGCCACCTGAAGCATTCTTTTGACTGGTACTGCTACCCTGAGATATGTCCATATGTCTCTTCCTCTTACCAACAGAAATTTTACCAGTAACTGGTGCTGAACCGCACTGGCCCACACCACTCGATTCCTGCAGGTTCCTCTCAGTAATCAGCACCTGGTTCAAAATAGCGTGTACTGAAGGCAACCTGGAAACATTTACCAGCGCTCAGATGTCATAACGAAGACCATCCTCAAAACGTCTGGCTCTCAATGTCTCATCACCCACCAACACGGGTGAAAAATGCTGAAGCTCCATAAGACGAGCAGAAAAGTCCATCACCGACATAGTGCCCTACTGTAGATTCATGAACTCTCGAGCTCTATCTACCCTTAGTGTCTCGAGAAAGATGAAGTCATAAAATACTGCCTGAAAATCTTCCCACGCCATGTCTCTATGATGCTCTGACTAGGTGGTAACATCCCACCACCTCTTGGCGGAATCATGCAGCATGTAAGTTGTGAGCTTGACCCTCCACCCTAGAGGCATCTCAAGATTCTCTAAAATAGTCTGCATCGACCCCAACCAAGACTCCGCAGCCTGTAGTCTGCCATCCCCTGAAAATGTAGGCGGATGCTGCTGCTGAAAGATATATGTCAGCTCAGCCATAGATATGGCAGCCTGAAGTGCTCCCTGAAAGGTCTGATTGAACCGCATAAAGCCTTCACGGAACTGTGCCTCTGCGCCTATGTCCGGTATAGCAGCTGGTGCCATATTTGGCTCTACTGGAGGATAAACTGATATCCCATGGCCCACCATCTCCGAAGTATAATTGTAGCCGCTCTGCTGGCGAACAACTCGCGGTCTTCTAGGTGTCACGACACTACAAGGTCAAAAGCACGCCTCAGATTCAAGATTATTATGACCGAAAAGTGAAGGAACCTCAAAGGAAACAAGAGGAAGATGGCATTCAAAATTTGAAAAACAAGACTACATGACATGTACACTGACTACATGGCGTGTACTTGTCTTCTCTTCCCCTACCTGGGTCCTTACACACGGCTAAGCCACACAGCTTCCGTTGAACAAAAACTACACGGTGTGTATAATATCTACACGGCATGTATGGTGCTATTTTCCAACTGCCCGTGTCATCTGTGACACGGCCGAATACTCGGCTCAACACTACACACCGTGTTACACCCGTACACGGCGTGTACAACACCGAGTTTCCCAGCCACATGGCTAACACCACACGGTCTGTCCTCGGACAAGACTACACGACGTGTTCAGGGAGAGGTGACACCGGCCCATGTCGTTAGTTACACGACCGAGTCCCTAGGTCACACTACACATCGTTTCCACTATTGACACGGTGTGTTCTGTCAAAGAGTTCACCGACCTGTGTTGTTAGTTACATGGCCGGACTCCAGGTCAACACTACACGACGTGTACAAAAGCTAAACGGCGTGTTCGCCCCAAGCTCTTCCCTTCCTCATGTTGCCGACCACATGGTTTGTGACACGGGAAGAGTCTACACGGAGTGTACTTATGGTACATTGTGTGTACTCAAAAAGTTCATTTTTTCCCGAACATAAGAACACACACGACATGCATAAACTTACTACACGGCGTGTATAATGGGTTTCCGGACAATATGGCTCAGAAACTTCCCCGGAACCCAGAAAATACCGTAAAACAACACCTAAGTGTCAAATTCCGACCCATTGGGGCCCATACTCCCCACGGATCAAATTTTGACATCTCATAAGTGTTATAACCAATAAATAGTCAATGATCCACCAAATTCCGGTCAATGGGGGCCCATACTTCCCAAAAACAAAAGTGTGGCGTCTATTCTTTAAACAAGCTCAAACAAAAGTGCCACATCACAAGAAGGTATTTATCAAGCAGCTATCACAACAACATGCTTTATTATCACAACAACTATCACGACAACATGCAATTTGTAATGCACCTACATGGCATGGAAACTATGCATGGAATGTGATATCTAGCATGTTCCTATATGATTCATGAGATGGAATACCATCATCTCATCGGGTTGCAACTAAAAAGAACCCATAGATAAAATATAAACTGCACAATCTCAAAGTGCGTCACCCAATGGTGAAAACACATCAACTGTAAAATTTGCAAAATCAAATGAATTGCAAAATATGAGGTAGACTGGATTTTTCCTGTATACGGGTTAGCTACGTCTGGGCACAAATTATTACCAACTACCGTTCTTCCTATCCCTAACGACGGCTCCAATTAGTAAATCAAAGAAAAGAACTGCCTCTGATACCACTTTGTAGCATCCCGGACCCTGGTGCCACGCAACGGGTGCCCCGAACCCGGTTCACCATGTGACCTCAAGCGCATTTCCCCAAACTCCAGAGGCTACCGACTAGCAGCGAGGGCCCAGGTCTGATAGTGGGGAAACTATGCCCTCATTTTTCAAAGTGTAGCGCAGTGGAATTTAAAAAAAAACATACAACAAACAATGGAAACAGTAAACCATACACACCTGAAATAAACTACAGTAGTGTATATAACCAACCGTATATAAATGATGATGCTACATGTTTTAAGTTCTAGGAAAACATCCAAAACATGTTACATATCAACACAATACAAAAAAATCTAAAGTACAAAAAAACAAGAAAAAAAGCTGGTAGCGGCATCGCGAGCCTAGGCTCGGTCCCATGCCCTCCTACTCCTCAGCAACAGTCAAGTACCTGTATAGGGACTCTTGCCCCTATCTACACCTGCAGAAAAGTAATCTGTTTGGGCCGAAAAGAATGACCCAAACAGAGTGTGAGAAATATATCTCAGTAGGCACCCACCAAAGGCTCGTGCCCAACTGCGTGCTAACATGAAACAATAGCGTGCAGTGGAAAAAATTCAATAAAGTAAGCAGTACTATAATTAACTAACTTAACAGTTAAATTTCCATTCAATTATTCATTTAATCCATTTTATATAAGAAATCACCACATTTCATTTCTAAGTAAACAACTAGTGTCCTCAGACACATAAACTCATACCCTCGGGTAACGAGTATCCAACACAAGAATCTACCCTCAGGCATAACAGAGTTTTCCCTCAGGAGGAGGTAGTGTCGCCCACAGGCACAGAGTCAGCTACCCACAGGCATGAAAGAAGTTTCCCTTAGTCCGAAATAACTACGGCCCACAGGCTAAATAGTGTAGTGCCCAAAGGCTAATCACAAAAATGCCCTCAGGTTAAACAGGTAAACGGGTCATGCCCAACATGTCAAATGCACGCAATAAACCAGAAATTACTCTCAAGGCAATTCTACGATTACTACTTTCAAGTCATACCCTCGGGTATCCAGGCCAAATGGCTAAACAGTGAAACACACCCCCGGGGTGGTTCCAGATCCAAGAAACGATCCCAACCAGCATTTTATTATCAAAATTTAATCACCTATGCAATTCTAGGCATTAAATATAGCAACGGCCTCAGCCACACGACACCCCAATATGGTTTCGTGGCACGAAAATGCACAAAAACACACGGCAGTTGTAAATTTACACTAAGACACCTACCTTATACGCCAACGAACGTTACACCCGAACGCCGACTCCAGAAACGACCAAGAACAGCGTATATCTGACGAAGAACAAAACCCATTCAAACGTAAATGACTCCTGTTAGGAGAAGAATTGGTCAGAAGCAGCCAAGGAGGCGGAATCCCTTACCCGTGTGGTTCCAACGGGATCGTCCGCGGCGGAAACCGATTCCAGACAAACACCTGGAGGATATTCAAAGGTCCTGCATCCTCCTTTGGCTCCAAAAACGGCTCAAATTCCTCCTCTTACAAATGAGAAGGCTACTGCCTTTTTTAAGCTGAAAAAACAAAGTACACGGAGTGTACTTTTGAGTACACGACATGTAATTTCTTCATTTAACTATTCCTCTAGAGGCACCGCCACACTGTTCAGTCATCGACATGAGTACACGACATGTACTCCTGAGTACACGGCATGTACTGTCACCCAGCTCTTGGCTACTCCACCACTTTACTATTTAGGCATGCCGACTGACTACATGGTGTGTAATTACCACTAAAAGGCGTGTAGTCAGTTCCTACACCCCTCATCGCCGGCTTGGCTACATGCCCCGTGTACTCATCCCCACACGGCCATAAGTACACGACATGTGAAAAAAGTACACGGTGTGTAGTTCCAAAATTTAGGATTTTTCCCCAATTTCCATATTTTCTCAAAAACACTTAAGGAAAAGGAAAAAGAAGAATCCCGTACCTCAAAAATAAGAACCAAGTTCTTACATATATAACTAAAAATTAGGACGATATAATATGGTAATTATTATTTTTTTAAGTTATTTATCACATGTATTTGAGACACTACTGGAAATTAAGCCTTTACCAACGGTTGAAAGCCGTTGGTAAAGGCTGCCAAACCTTTGGTATATAATATACCAACGGTTTGGAAAACCGTTGGAAAGTAAGGCGTGGCAGTATCCCATTACCAATGGTTCCTGTATAAATGTTGGGGAAGACAGTGAAATTGGAGGATTCCCAATGGTTTTACAAACCGTTGGAAATACTGGATTGTAAATGTTTTTTACCAATTGTTTCCAGAAACCGTTGGTATATACTAAACACTATACCAACAGTTTAGAACCATTGTTATAGTTTTAAAATTTATATTTCCAGAACTGTTATACCAACGGTTTAAAACCGTTGGTAATGAGTTTTTCCAGAACAGATATACCAACAGTTTAACACTGTTGGTAATAAGTTTTTCCTGAACAGACATACCAATGGTTTAAAACTGTAGGCAAAGAGTTCTTCCAGAACTATTATACCAACGGTTTAAAACGGTTGGTAATGTGTTTTTCCAGAAGTGTTGCACAACATCCCTCTAGTAGCCCCTTCAGTATACACCTGCATAAAAAATATCACAAAAACCACATACAGACTTAAAACAGCATAAAAACACCTAAAATAACACAAAACAAAACACATAAAACCATCAAACTCTTCCAACCATGTCATGTACTACAATTCCCTATTTCAATCTTCATATGACAACAGTCATCCAGTAGACTTAATAATAGTTTCAATAACTCAAACATTATTTACACCCATTTCTATCTTCAAATGACAACCACTCTTCCAGTAGTAATTCACCTCACCCCTGCACAGCACCCCCATGTCCCCATCAATTTTTTATAGCCAGAATAGTCTAGGAAATACTTATTAGAGTTGAATAAGATTTTGAAATTGGCTCAAATCCCAATTTTTTTTTCTGATCCTAGATTTGGGTATGTAATGATTTGTGATGCATTTTGCATTGAACTTGTATTTTTTAGAATATATGGTGAAAATGTATTTTCTTAGGAGTCTCGTCACTTATGACCCCATGAGTGAAACTACCCAACTCATGAAAAAGAGTTTGCGACTATCGTTGATGAGTGTAAATTTCAGTTGTTGTATTCACTTAAAATGATGTCCTTTTGAAACAAAAGAGAGACACTTTTAGTGGTTCCGGCCACACCGTGCCTCGAATTTAAGTGGTGTTAACTAGTACACATCACAAATGACCCATGGATAATTTTCTTAAAGTATCAACACAATCTGAATGTGTTTGGTAGGGTTTCCATAAGCTGATTATTTTTACTTAAAAGCGTATCCATTTTAAACAACAGAAAGACACTTTGAGTGGTACTAGTGACACCATGCCTCGGATTGAGGTAGGGTTGACTCGTACACGTCAAAAATGACCCATGGATCGTTGTCCTAATGTATCAACAGAATCCGAATGAACTTGGTTTGTTTTCCGTATGTCAGTTGTTGTTTTCACTTAAAATGTTGTCCATTTCAAAGAAACGTGAGACACTTTGAGTGGTGCCGGCCACACCACACCTCGGATTGAGACGGGGTTGACTCGTAAACATCAAAAATGACCCATGGATTGTTTTCCTAAAGTTTCAACATAATACGAATGCATTTGTTCGGTTTTCCGTATGTCAGTTGTTGTTTTCACATAAAATCATGTCCATTTTAAACAAAAGAGAGACATTTTGAGTGGTGGTGGCCACACCGACCCTCGGATTGAGGCGGGGTTGACTTGTACACGTCAAAAATGACCCATGGATCGTTTTTCTAAAATATCAACACAATCTCAGGATTTTATATAAAGATGGGAAACAAAATCATCAATCGTGTGTATGTCTGAATACCGCCTCACGAACCGATGTAATTCATTTTCCATCAACACTTCTCAGGATTTTATATAAAGATGGATTTAATGTATATATATAATATCTATTATATTCTTATAATTATTTAATTTTAATATCACTTATACCATATTTTCTTCCATTCCATTTAAAATATAATAACATTTCTTGTGTGTACAACGAACTACCGCTTCATGAAGCGATGTGATTCATGTTTTACTTATTCTTTACATAGAAGGTAATAAGGATACATTTAGTTAATATATGTGATATGAAGGAAATTATATTGATTCATTAAAATTAATACATTACCTAATTTATTACCATTTCACCTGTTATGGAAATTATAATGTTGGTCGTGCGTACATAGGACCTACCATCTCTGCCATGTAATGCGATCCATTCTACATGTTAAAATTTAAATAATTATTATAAAAATGTATCTAAAAGAAAAAAAATAGATAACATTAATTTAATTATTTTTATGATTTTACAAAATGATATATACAATATCTATACATTTCATGAAAAACAAGCATGGGAAAACAAGGAAATTAACTCCCAAAACGTGAACATAATGAAATATTATTAACAAACAGGTGGTAAACTGTTATAAGGGGATAATATATGGTGTTATAAATATTAATATGGTTTTATTATAAATAAATTACATGATTAAAAACATTATATAGGATTTTCAGTCATGTTTAACCAAACATAAGCATGAGGAAAGGAATTTCGTCTCAATTTCCACTTTATAGAGATATATTATTTAATTTGTACCTATTCAATTTTATGTGGTTTATATAATACCCCTTTGTTTATTTCAAATTTATACCTACTTATTAATTAGGATTTATGTTTTTTTAATTTTATTCTTCAACTGGTTCCAATTTAAAAGTTACCAAAGTGGTAAGGAATTTATTTTCTAATCTAACACACTTTTGTGATTTCTTACTTTCTCTAAAAACACTCACTATTTTTTGGTCATTTTTCAATGTAGATTACATTTTTATTAAATATCAATGATATAATATAATGGATATTATTTTCTGATAAACCAAATATATAAAATCCTGGGATTTTCAAACATGGATATTGTAACCTTTTAGATGATTATTCAATTTATTAAAAAAGTACACAACCAAGAACGATAATAGGTTAGTTCCTTAAGAAACATAGAACAAAATATTATAATTTGGTGAAATTGTTTCAACACATCCCACAAATATCTTCCCCTTTTGCACTCTTTATGAATATACCCTAATTAAAACCTTTATTCATAACTTGGGTAAAGGAGATATAAGAAATGGTGAGTTTAAATGATCAATAACGGTAAACAAAGAAGATAAAAAGGAATGAAATGTGCATAAGGGTATGAGAAAATGAGCATAACATTGAAAAAACATACCCTTCATATCAAAGATCATATACTTGAATCATGTAATAAAGATTGTTAGTTATTGAAACATTAATTAGAAGGGAAATAAAGAACATGAGTAATGAGAGAATAACATTGGAATAAGACATAGATTTATGGAATAACACAAGTACAAATACTTGTATGTTAAGGCTTCCCACCATGACATTCATAACATGTTAGGCATGGGCTAACCACCAATGTACCTACTTCAGGATTAGGCTAACCACTCGTATTCACTCCTTTAAAGTCTTGGGTTGACCCCTCGTGCACCATCCTTTACCGGATTGGGATGACCTCCCATGTACCCTCCTTTACCAGACTAGTCTAACCACCCATGTTCCATTTGATATTATAGAGAACAAATCCTTACCCAATGCATTGGTGAGAGATTTAGGTCCCTCCCATAACATATTAGTATCATACATATGTCTTCCCCTTGATAATAAACATTCATCCTATAACAACCCTAGATATGAAATAGGTATCATAAAAATTTCACCATATCTTAACATGTGATAAAGATATAGGTTTCATAATCATTTAATCTTAGAATAACCTATGAAAATAAGTGAGTTTCATAGTCATTTTAACATAGTATAAACCATGGAAGAGAAGTGAGTTTCATAAAAATACTTCCATGAAATAATAAACCATTAAGATAAATAATATGAATTTTATCCATGGATAATATCCCTAATAATTCAAAGTTAACACAAATGGATTTCATCATAGATGGAAAATAATTTTGAATGATCATTTAAAACATTTCTTGAGGAAAATAACATTTTATAGAAAATAATTTTTAAAAAATAAATAATTTCGGAAACGAAATTTCATTTAAAAAAACCTTGAAGATAATAGAATCTTAAAAAAAATAATTTTTTGAGGAAAATATCATTTCCTCTTTGAAAAATAGCTTTTAAGGCATAACAAATTTGGAAAACCTTTTTCTTTAGAAATAAATTCTAAAACTTATAAAATAAGGTTTGAGAATCATTTAATACAATTTTTTAAAAAATATATTTTTCTGAAATAATTTTCATTGAAAATGATATTAAAATACCATTTAAAAACATTTTTGAACAAATTTTTATAAAACATTAGTTTGGATGAAAATAGATTTCTGAATGAAGATAGAAATACAATATAAATTTCATAAAAATATTTCCTTTTCTACATTAAGTAAAAAGAGTGGAAAAATATTAACATTACATGAATATAACATGAATAACCATATTAGAATAACATTCATGAGATTTATTGAGTATTAGAACCTGATATTTCATCAATAGAAGCATAATCATAAAAAATCCTGATAGATGATGAGATTTCAATAATGAAAAGTTACCACTTTGGTAACATTGAATCATAATCCCTATGAAATAAAAAATTTAAATAAAGATTAGAATATCATGAAATGAAGTATATTGATGGTATAACATGTTAAATGGGCATTATATAAACATCATAAAATAATATTGGTGCATAACATAACAAGTGTCTCAAAGAAGGTAAATTGAGACAAAATTCCCTTACCGCTTTGGTGACTTTGAAACTATAACCACATAAAAGAGAGATACTCAAATAGATGTGTAAGTAAAAAAAATTTAAGTATTAGAATAATAATTTTAATTCATGGGTATTATATACACCAAATAGAAGAAATAGGTGGTGAATATAGAACATGTCTCATAAAAGTAAAAAAGTGAGACATAAATACATTACCATAAGTCTTGACTTCCATCATACTCATTAAAACCTAATGTATAATAAATATATGTTCTCTATAATTATTTTAGAGAACCATTTAAATTTATATCTCACCATATATTATTTTCTTACAACCTTTTATTACCCATTTATTAATAATTTTATGTTAAGGTTACGTTTCGGGTAATAACCACTTGATTTACGTATGTGTTTTGACTTGTCATTTTTGTTCATCTAACATTGATCACAGTTTCATAATTTTCAGAATTTAAACAATTATATAAATAATATATATATTCATTATATATGTAGTTATATTAATCCATATAATTTTGTGATGGGAAATGGAATACATTATTCATTGAGACGGTAGGTCGTACGTAAGCATGGATGTTGTTTTAATTTTCTTGTAGTATTGAAAAATGAAAGAAAAATTATATATATATATTAAAATTCTAATATAATTATTATATAATATAAATCACATATTTTTATTAAATCCATCCTTAATACATTTCATATAAATCCTGAATGAATCATATCGCTTCATGAGGTGGTAGTTTGTCGTACGCACGTACAATGTTATCGTATTCACAAAAAATTGAAAGCATGACGGTATGTGTCATATAATGATTTAATAATAATAAATACATAATAAATATAATATATATCATATATAAACATCATTTTCATAACTATTACCAACCTTGAAAGGGGGTAATGAAAAAATGAACGACATCAGTTCATGTAGTGGTAGTCCTCTATACACACGGATGATGATTTCATAACCCATTTGTTGAATATGTGTGTGGTTTTAGGTAGTAACCATAATATAACAATATATCAGTATATATAATATACTTAGGTTATTATAAAAGAATTATATAAAAGTAAATTAATGGTTTTTAGGAAGAAGTAAAACAAAAATTTCTGTTGATGAATGTCACCTATTCTTTAGGTATCTTCTTTTGGTTTTCACCAAAGAACTTTCTAGGAAGGATTTATGAAAAAATTAATGATTTTTGGATGTGTGGAGGGAATTTGGGAAGTTATTTGGGATGAATTTTGTTGATAAAAATGGCTCAAGAGGTGTAAGGAATATGGGAGAGTGAGTGTGATTTTAAAGTTGAGGAGGGGTGGAATCCTTGTGAATACTCAAAAGTATTAACTATTGGGAGGTCAACCTTACCTCATGTGGCACCATAATTGGATAATAGTTGATATTGGGGTATATTTATTCATTAAAAACATCCAAAAATTAAAAATAATAATAAATTCTTATAAAATTATTCCTTAACTTATAAGTTTCCCTATTTTTACCATTGTCGTTTTTCTTATGGTAACTAATTTTCTAACATAGGTACTTTATCCATTAGGAATAAATTTAAGTGATAATTATTATAAAATTTATCCCCTAGTATTATAAAATATGATATATAATTTATAAAATAAAAATTACCTTTGTGTTGAAAATTAATTTTAACAGAATCACATGTAATGTTAAAAAACACTAATTTTACCCTAGTCATGCTAAGAATGTTGTTTACTATTTAGATGTGTATAGTTTCATTATAAAATATAAATTGTTAAATGAATGTAATATAAGTTATATTTATTAAATTTATCAAATAAAAATAAATAATATACAATTTTTTGTAATTTCAAATCATTTAATAAAATATCATTTATTTTAAAATAACATTAATGTCAATTTTATCATTATTTATTTAATTTGAATTTAACAATTTCAATAAAATAATGGAAATAAAATGAATTATTTTAGAAATAATTTATAATTATATATTCATATAAAAAAATTTTAATACAATTATTCATTCAATTTACCTCACTTTAAATGTTTTTAGTATCATTTGACTTAATGAATTATTAACTAAATTATTACTATGTTGGTGTTTCTTAAGAATTTAATGTAGTTATGTTATCTGAAAAAAATAATCATGATAGAAAATCATTTATAGTCCAAAAAAATATTCATAACCTAAATTATATATTTTTCCCTATTCTAAATCTTTATAGAAACTAAAAGTAAGAAAGGAACATTTTTTTACTTTTTATTTTATTACCTTATTATATGGGTCACTTTCACGGATTAGTGTTCCAAAACTCCTAAAATATGATACTAAAGTTACAAGGGTATAAATATATCTATAAAATGGGGATTTTAAAAGTTTTATATCATTATTACACCTTATATTCTAAGTTTAACCACTAAATAAACCTCTATTTATCTTAATAATTATAATTAATTTTAACTATATTCAAAATAACTTTAGTAAAAATTAATTTCACCTTATTAGACATTATAAATTATTCTTATTAAAAATATGGAATTAATTTTTCCAAATTTAGTATATATAAATGGAAAAAATTAATTGGAACTTAATTCATTAGACATGACAAGAAATCATGTTTTTAAAGTGAAAACGTTCAAAAGTTTGAAATATTTCGATATCCAAATTCAATATAAAAATTATTACAATGAACTAAATTGGATTAGTGGATGAATTATTAAACTAATTCAACATTAAATCAAATTTAAAATATAATTTTACAATATAAATGTTTTAAACTAAAAGTAGGTTTTCATTTAAAATTTCATATTTTCATTATCTATCAAAAAATGAAACTTCTCGGAGAAATACAAAAAATTAAAACTAAATTAATTTTGAAGTTATTATTAAAAAAATAAGGTTTATTTTTTTAATATAATTTATTATTTTTTTATAATTTAGTTTTAAAATAAGTTTTCCATTAAATGGTGATAAAAATAGTTTTTTATAAAAATACAGTTTTGAAGCGCAAAATTGAATTTATTTCTATATATTGTCTAGAAAACATATAATATGAATTTTAAACATCTATTTGAATATTTAATACATATGGTTCAGTAAAATAATTAACCAGAGGTATTTTTGTTAATTTATTGATATAAAACATACTTTTGTGCATAAAAATAGGTTTTTTCCATAAAAATATTTCTTTTTATTATCAAAAGGGTTTTATTTTCATATTTAATTAATTGTTGTCAAAATAATTATATAAACATGTTTAAACTATATTTTAATAATTTAGTTAATTATATGCATACCCATCATTCTAATGATTAGTTTAAAACAATCATATTAAATAATATTAATTTTATATTATAGTTTTCTAAAACTCAGTCTTGTGTGTATCATAAGACAAACTTAGTGTTATGTGTTCCACAAGGTAAGATAAGTCTTATGTGTAGCATAATATTAACTTTTTGTTGTGTATAAATAATGTTTTACTAGATGTTGTGTGAAATTTTATTCATGGGAGAATTTTAATTTATTCAAAATTAATAATTCATGAAAACTCAGGGAGTTATAGTA
This sequence comes from Viscum album, assembly GCA_963277665.1. NCBI lineage: Eukaryota > Viridiplantae > Streptophyta > Magnoliopsida > Santalales > Viscaceae > Viscum > Viscum album. The sequence continues at coordinate 1,363,655,728 of OY728151.1, read as the reverse complement.
TACCATTTTTACATATGTGTTTATTTTAATGATATTTGATTAGTTGGGTAAATATTGATAAATTATTATCCTTAATAAGTATAGATATTTAATGATAAAGAATATTGAATCATTAGTTAAATCTTCCTTTAATATATGTGGAATGCATTGGAAATGAAAATATAGGTGGGACTTGATTATATATTTCCACTTGATGCATCAGTAGTCTCATGAGAGGAATTAGTTGGCAGGACTTAATAAAATGGGTTTCCAGTGTATTACTACCCATATGTTTTGAACTATCTTGTGAAAGGTCTTGACAGTAGATTTATCATGATTCTCGAGATCATGAAGTCCAATAATTAAGAACTTCCTTCAGTAATAGTTAATTTATTATTATCTGTGACACTTTCAAAATGATATTATACCTAGATGCATTTCATTCTTAGTTTATTCATTAAAAGGTACACATTTTTATTAATTTACCTTACCATATTTACTATTCATTATTTAATCATGATAGTTATGTTATTGATTTAACAAAATCTATGTTCATATATTTTCATTTTAATATTGATTAATCTTTAACTAGTATTGCTAGTCAAGTTATTGTTTAAATGGAATGTGCATTTAGATATTTAACTTTCCATATTGATTACTCCTTATATAATCATGATATTCAGGTTATTTATTTAATTGTATGTGTTTTTAGATATTTACCTTACCTAATTTATTATGCATTATTTAATTAGGATTGTCAAGTTATTTATTAAATAACATGTGTGTTCAAATTTTTACCATTCCTTATTTATTATTCGTTAATTTATTATTATTCATTTACTCATGATAGATTCTTATTTACATAAATCTTACTAATAATTTTAGATCACCCTTATTTTTTTCCTTCCCAGGAATATTGGAAGTGTACTATGAATGATATACACAGATATGATAAATAAAATAATGATATTCTCAAGAAAAAAAATTATGTTTTAATATGTTTATTCCAATGTAATATAGGAATCATGTATGTATATAGTTTAATATGACTACTAAACTATTTGGTCCTTTAGGATGTGATTTGTTGTATCTAATGACAATATATTATTATAGACAAGAGCCCTAGGCTTCTGGGGTTGGGGTCATTATAGTTGGTATAAGATGAATTTTTGTAGAAATGTTATGAAATAGATTTAGTAAATCATAGATTAGGGAACGTAACCCTATGGTATACTTTTTGGATAATTATATAATAACATCCTTATGTTTTGCTAAGCTACAGATTATGTGGTGTTTCTTTGAAATACATCCCTGATAGGATAATCTCTATACTTCAATTTTTATAAAGGGGAAGGGGGGAAACAATACACAATACAAGAGGAGGTGATATAGGGAGAAGAGTCTACGATGACCTAAAGTGATGGAGACCGAGGGCATACCCTTTGATCAAATTGACTCCTTCAGGCTTGAGAGTGAGTATGGTGTGTAAAAAAACTGGGTTGGGGTAGAGTAACTCAAGGGAAGCATGGTGATCCACAACTTGGTTTCCCTTGCGCCACGAGTGGATAACTTTGGTGTCGTTGGAGATCATGCCTCTGCACTTTCGGGTGATATAGATGATAGACCATGGAGTTGGGAAAAGACTGAGCAGGGCATCATGATGGATTTTCGAATCTGTTTCAACCTCCTAAATTATGATATCCTTCTGTAGGAAAAGGTTTAAACCACGAATAAGATCCTTGGCTTCGTCCTGGAGTGAGGATCCATGGCCCATGCATGAGGATAAGGCCAAGAGGGTTGGGCCTTGAGTGTTCCGAACAACCCCACCACCTCGTAGGACCCCCATGTAGCAAGACCCATCAGTATTGAGTTTAATTCCCCTAGAGGGGGGATTCCAATGAACCCAGTGACCTCTCATGGTGCTAGTGTTGAGCTGGGTATCATGAGATCACACATGCATGCATCGAAGAGAGGGAGCTTCCTGCTAGTTGCTAAAGAGATGGGCCGTAATGGGTTTATGAGTTTAAGGTTGATCATAGGTTCAAATTATTAACCACTCCTTTCTTAATTTTTTTGGATGGAATATAGCATGAATAAGTACATTTTTTGAAAAAATTTATGGGAATACAATCCATTGTTTACATTTTTTTGTACTTAATATTAAAGGTGTTGGTAAACTTTATGGTTTATCTTATCTTTGTTGTTGTAGTAATTATAGTTCATCAAAATTTGGGAATGTTATAGGAATTATATTGATATTGTTTTATAAAAAGGATAACCTTCATATCAAGTAACAAAAAATCGATTCTGGAATGGGCACGGGGCTCGAACCCATAATTAAAAGATGATAAGGGTTTAACGCTTACCATTGTGATATGTGATGTTTTGGTTAATATGTAATTGTTTTTACTTAAAACATTTTATGAATAAATATTAATTATAAACCAGTGGTGTTACTGTTGTGGTAATGAGATAAATAACTTGAGCTAACCATATTGGTTTTGGAAAATATTTTTAATTATGCCTAAATAATGGTCATTATTTTATAGATCTTATGACCCTTTACAAGTTAATTTTTTTGATTTAGGAATAAAAAGTTAATTATTGGGTATTCATTTCATAGATTAAGGGATAACATAGAAATAGATTGAATCATAATAATTAGATGATATTTTTCTTAAGAAAATAGAAATATATTAAGTAAGAATATTCACTTATATTCTTAGATAATAAAATAATTCCTAAAATTTTGGAAAATTATCCTGAAAAAAAGTTATCTTGTCACCTTCAAGTCTAATGAATCAACGGTATTTTTAATAATTACATATTTATTGGTTTTTTTGTTGTTTATTTTCTATTTATCAATCATATTCTTTTTATAAATTACCTTTATCACCCTCCATCATTATTTGGGCCTAACAATTTTATTCCATGTCTTTATCTTCACTTCCCACATATAATCTCCTACATGGATAATGAGTTTTTTTTCTAAATAAAATTTTATTTTTATTTTTCATTATTTTAAGAATATTTTTTGTTAACATTTTTTAATATGTGGATTTTTCAAATAGTAATTTTTAAACATAAATACCTTGATTACTAACATCAATTTTAATTTGTAATGACACAATTTATTAATTGTGGAGAGAATGCATCACCTTAAAATTCTAAAAGAATTTTTTTTCTCATATCATATATGGAGTGAAACACCATACTTAGAAGATAATGTAACCCCCCTATGACTTTGTAATATATTTATTTTAAAATAAATTTAGTCTCTTCGATAGCTTGTGGAACATGAAAACCCAAGTCTAAATGAACCATAATATAATATACCATTATAACATAGATGTTAAATTGGAATGTGTAAATAATACTAATAAATTTATGAAAATTATTGTAATATATTGTTTTTAAATAAAATAAGAATCATTAAAAAAATAAATGATTTTTTTCTAAAAATATGTATTTTTCTAAAAGTCGGTTTTGTCGTTCTATACTAACATAATTTATAATTAATTTTTTTCCACTTTTATAAAAATTATTTGATAAAATGAAATCGATTTTTAAAATAATAATATAAAAATTATTCATGGGGGAATTTTTGGGTTTTTTAAAAATGTTTCATTTTTTGATGAATAGTGAAAAATACAAATTTTTATTGAAAATTTATTTTTTGTTTAAATAATTTACACCATTAAATTGTATTTTAAATTTATAATATAGTAATATTATTTTAATTATATTAAAATTTAACTATTTTTTGTTATTTTAATCAAATTCATATTAAATTTTTATATTAAAACCTTCTATATTTATAATAATTCACTCTTTGGAAACTCTCTTTTTTCGTTGTGTCTGCCTGTATAATTTTCAATTGGATTATTACAATTGTTTGAATTGAATTTGGAAAAATATATTAAATATTTTTAATTATAATAATTTATATTATCTGAAAATTTTAACTTAATTTTTCACCATTATTAATAATCAAATAATTAAAAATTAATTACTATGGTTAAGGGAAAAATGATTAATCGGGTGGTTAAATGAAAAATATGGGTTAAAATGAACTAAAAACTTGTATATCACCAATTTCATGATAATATATTGTCCTTAGAATCTAAATTCTTCAATAATTTCCCATATTTGAGACATCTTTTGAAATAAAAATGTGGGTGTAATTAATTATTTTCAAAAATTTCTTGTGTTTTCCCCCAACTTAAAGAAGGCCACCTCCTATCATCCCATCTTCTCAATTATAAATTCATTTGGTTCATTCAATTAATTTCCAAATAACTTTAAAAATTCATTACAAACATCCTATATCTCTTGGTTTGATCATAAATCCAACCCATGTTTACTTTTATGTGCAAACCTAAAGAAGTCCTTCAAAGAAGAGATAATGATGTTAATCAATCGTTTGTATTTTATTTCATTTTCCACCTCCTTATAATATTATTAAATAATGATAGAATAATTACACAAAAATATCCCATATTATTATATTTTATTATTTTAATTTCATAACTTTTATCTGTATCCCCCTCCACTAAATGGGAAACAAAATCGTCGATTGTGTGTTCGATGGACAACATCCTCACGAACTGATGTAACTTGTTTTATGTCAACAAAACTCGATATTGTATATAATTATGGAATTAATATATATATAAATATATATAAAATTTATGATACTATTATACTTATAAAATTTTAATATCACATATACCTTCATATTTTCTATTCCATTTGAAATTTGATAATGTCTCTTGTGTGTACGGCGGAATACCGCCTCATGAAGCGATGTGATTAATTTTTTAGTTACACATTACATGGTAGGTAATAAGGATAAATTTAGTTATTATATGTGATATATATGAAATTACATTGATTATGGAAAATTAATATATCATCCAATTACCTAACCTTTCACCCATTAAGGAAATAATAATGTCACTCGTGCGTACGTGCATCCTATTGTCTCCACGAAGCAATGTGATCCATTCTCAATGTTCAAATTTCAATAATGATTATCAAAATAAATATAATAAATGAAATTATTTTTATAACATGAATTTCATTATGTAGATTGTGGAACTATATAATATACACATGAACCATAATCTTCATGAAAAAATGAATAAGAAAACAAGACAGTTAACAACCAAAATAATGAAATTAACGAAATATTATAAAAAAATGGGTGGTAAAATGTTATATGGGAATCATATATTATAATATAAATATTAATATGGTTATATTATAAATTAGTAACATTATTAAAACCATTATATGGGAGGTTAAAACATGGTCAACAAAAAGGATGTGTGAGGTAAGAGATTTCGTCTCAATTTCCACTTCATTGATACATATTTATTAATACGAACCTATTCACATTTATGTAACATATATACTACCAATTTGATTTATTTAAAATGATTAAATATTAATTCATGATTTTTAATTATTTATAATTTTTTTCTTAAATGGTTTACAAATTAATAGTTACTAAATAGGTTAAGAATTTATTGTATAATCACGCTTTATTTTGTGATTATTTACTTTCTCATAAAACAATCAATTTATTATGATATATTTTATATAAAAATCAAATTTCATTTAAATAAAAATATTATTTTATGATTTATATGATTATTTCAATATACCATATACCATTTTTACATATGGTTTTTTATATTTAAAGTTATTTGATTCACTTGGGAATTATTCATAAATTCCCATCCTAACTCAATACAAATATTTTTTGATAAGAAATATTGATTCATGAATTAAATATATAATTAGATATATAATAAATGCACTGGGAATGTCGATATATGTGTGGAATATTTGTAGATATATATATATTTATATATATCCCCTCAATGCATTAGTAGTTTATAAGAAGAATCAGTTGGATAGACATAGTTAAATGAGTTTCTGGAATACACCTACCCATCAGTTTTAAAATGCCTTATGAAGGGTCATAAAAGTAGAGGTATCCTGATTCCTGATATCATGATTCCCCAAAATTAATAATTTCATTAATTAATAATTTTTTTATTATGATCCATGATATTTTTACAATACTTTTATTTCCGAATGCATTTCATTATCAATTTATTGATTAAATGGAATTTATTTTTTTTATTTACTTTCCATGTTTATTATGACATATTTAATCATGAGAGTAAAGTTATTTTTTAAATGGAATTTGTGCCAATATATTTACCTTTCCATATTTATTATTCCTTATCTAATCATGATATCCAATTTTTTCATTTAATTGATTGTGTGTTCATATATTTACCTTGCCATATTAATTATTCCTTATCTAATCATGGTAGTGAGGTTATTGATTAAAATAAATTTTTTACATATATTTAATTTATACATATTTATTATGACTTATCTAAACATTATATTCATGATATTTATTAAATTATAATTTGTGTTTAGATATTTACCTTTCTATATTGATTTTTCCGCATTGATTATTCCTCATTTACTCATGATAAATTCTATATTAAGTAACTATTATACATATTTTGAGATCAACATTTTTTTCTCTCCCAGTAATCCATGAAGTGTTCTATGATTTATGTTCAAATATATTATAGAGGGAATAATGATATGCATGAAAATAATAATATTATAATTTATGTAGTCCAATGTAATATGGGAATAATGTATGTATCATGTTTACCAACTCTTTTAAACTATTTGGTCCCTCAGGATGCGATTCCTTGTATCTTATGCCAATTTAGTATTCTTGATACTAGCTCTAAGATTTTGGGGTTGTGGTCATTATATTATGATGATAATTATCTATGTAAGGGATCCCCTCCTCCTTTTGATTCAAGAATGTCATTTGGGACAAAACCTTTTTATTTTATAATAATTATACATCAAGGTGTTCATAATTAATCTTTTATTATCTTAATAATTCATAATTTATGAAATTATAATCTTTTATATCATTAAAATCATTTCATAGTCCCCTTTTTTGGCCATCATACTTCTAAAATCACTCCATAATTCTCACCCTACACATTTTATTTCAATCACTTCCTTTGTTATTAGAATTTTTATTTCCATGTGATTATGATTGAACATGTTCATAACAATTCCTTTGATATAATGATTTTATATTAATTATTTAATTCCATTTTAACTCATTAAACAAATTCATAATCCCGTTTTTATAATTTTCATACTTCCAAAATCACTCCTTTATTTTCCATGTCACACATTCATGTTTTTTTCCTTTTGATTTCCATGATATTATTCTACCCTTTTTATAATAAAAATTATACAATCCAAATTATTCCATATTGGTGAAAGATGATCACCCCTATGATTAAAACCATTACCTAAACCTATTGTATACCCATGAATCTACTGAAATCATTCCTTGACTTTCCATGTCATATCTTCATGTTTTGAATACCCAACTATAATATCATTAATGGGGGTCTATATAGATGTAAAGTTATTTTATTAACAAGGGAATTCCTTATTTGAAATAAAAATACCCTAATTTTTTGTTAGAATGACATGTTCTTATGATATTTGATTGATATGGAACGCATAATTATAAACTTATTAAAGGTTCACCTTGATTGCACTATAATACTTTGGGTAATGAATTAATCTCTATATATAACATGTTGATAATACCCCAGATGCATGGATTTGTAATGTTTTTGTATACATTAGTGAACTACTTTGGTAATATTAAGGGTGTGTCCCGATAACACTATAATGTATTGGGTAAATAATTAATATGTATAGATGACATGTTCATGATACCATGTCTTAATTACTTTATAAATTTTATTATACCTCATTGGATAACCTTGGTAATATAATGGGGTTGAAATCATTGTTCTCCAATTTATTTTATGAAGAATTAATCTCCAAATATTCCATGATCATGATACATTATCTAGTTTCTTTGGTAATGGTTTTTGATACTTGGGTGAATAACCTTGGTAATATGATTTTACGACACCTTAGTGATGAAATTTGGGTATATGATTATGAATTTCCCATGTTTATGTTATATACAAACTTCCATGTTTTACTTATATTTTTATGTTCATATTTTTTATGTTATTTACCCTGTTTTACCTATTTTTCTGTGATCCTATGATATTTAATTCCTTATTCTAAAATCCCAATTCAATTATTCTTGACTCATGAATCTATGTTTATTTGGGTATGAATTATTCATGAATTATTCATATTATTAATTATAATCTCATACCCATATATTCTTCTAATTCTAAATTATGATCTTTGATGGTTATTTATTATACGAAAAATACTTAGATTTTGAGTTCACCCCATTTTTTTGATTCATTTTCTAGATGTTATGAATAAAAGTAATATGTATGATGTTTCTAGAAGTTTATTATGTGCGTAATACTGGTGGGATATTTTTAATGTTTTTTATAGAATAATCAGTAGCATATATTGTGGAAAAAATGACTTTAGGTTAAAAAATACATGGGGTTTGTAAGTTACTATTTTTTCCTAACTATCTAAAACATTAAACCTAAAAAAAGAAAGGTTGATTACAAACTCAATTTTCACTCTGGTGCACAATGGGTGGGCCTAATACAACTCACCTGGCTGGACACTTCAAGGTGATATTATTTGGTTAATGACATGTTATATACATAAGAATTAGGTTAATAAATATGAGATTGATCAACCTAAATAAACCTATATTAAAACAAGAGTGGTTTTGGTTTAACTGAAATATTAATTAATAATTTCAAAGCGTGGGGAATTTTGAGGTTTATCTTGTCACCAAAAACAACTCACCTATGGTGTACATCACTCAAGTTAAATCCTTTTGGTTTTTTTAATTGATGAATCCTAAAGAACCCATGTTTGTGTTAGGTATGATCAATAATGTGGTGAATATAACAATTTAAAACCAAACAATATAATAAATGAAGTGAGAAATATTGTGATTATACCATTCCAAATATCAAAAAATATTATTAACAATGTGAACATAGTCTAATATCCAAACAAAACAAAGAAGGCAATAATTAAGTAGCATGGAAGTTTGGGTGAAAAATATGATGAAGAAAATAGTATTAAATTTATATCCTATAAAAAATGTGGTAAGAATCACCAATGAGAATGTTTCAATGGAATTGGGAGATGTTTTATGTTTTCAAGTAAAGGGAATAGAGCAAGTAGTTTCCAAGAAAAAAATTAAAAAATCAATTGACATAATGAAGAGAAAATATGTGTTTCCTAGTAACACCTATGATATTAAGATAAGCCTATTATTTTAAATTATATATGGAGTTATTTGTGTCTTTTATAAATCCTTAACATATTATATTAGTGAGTAAAAATTAAAATTTCAAGGAAAAAATTTATTTTTGGAGGGAGAATGTAACACCATGATATTTTGAAATATATATTCTTCTTCAAGATTAAATGCATTGAATAATTTTATCCACATATAACAAAAAATTAAAATGGGACCGTGATAATTTAAAATAAAATTTTACCATTATGTTGTAATTATAAAATTTGTGGGTATAAAGTGGTGTAATCATGCTATGAAAAATCCAAAGAAAAAAAATATAAATGAAATCGTGTTGCAGAAGCCTAAATTATTGTAACGTTCCGGTCCCGGGTGACACTCAACGGGTTCCCCGAAGCCAGTTCGCCACAAGACCTCAAGCGCATTTCCCCAAACGCCAGAGGCTGCCGACTAGTAGTGAGGGCCCAGGTCTGATAGTGGGGAAACTATGCCCTCATTTGTCAAAGTGTAGCATAGTGGAATTTAAATAAAACATACAATGACAGCGGAAGCAGTAAACCATACACAACTAAAATCAACTACAACAGTAGATATAACCAACAATATATAAGTGATGATGCTACATGTTTCAAGTTCTAAGAAAATAGAAAGAACATGTTATATATCAATACAGCACAACAAAATACAGATTACAACAAAACAAGCAAAATAGCTGGCAGCGGAATCGCGTGCCTAGGCTCGGTCCCATGCCCTCCTACTCCTCAGCAATAGTGAAGTACCTATATAGGGGCTCTTTCCCCTATCTACACCTGCAGCAACGTAATCTGTTTGGGCCAAAAAGCGTAACCCAAACAAGGTGTGAGAAATATATCTCAGTAGGCACCCACCAAAGGCCCATGCCCAACTGCGTGTAAGCATGAAACAATAGTGTGAAATAGTAAAATGCAATAAAGTAAGCAGTACTGACAAGTAACTAACTTAACAATTAAATTTCTATTTTATTAATAACATAATTTATTATATACTAGAAATCACCACATTGCATTTCTAAACAAATAGTCCATGTCCTCAGACAAGAAAAACCTTACCCTCGAGTAAGCGAAATCCAACCCGCAGGTATAGCCCTCAGGCATAACAGAAATTTCCCCCAGGCGTATGAAGTGTTGCCCTCAGGCACATATGTCAAGCCCTCATGCATGAAAGGTTTCCCTCAGGCGAAATAACTACAGCCCTCGGGCTAAATAGTGCAGTGCCCTCAGGCTAATCACAACAACAAGCTCAGGATAAACAGGTAACCGGGCCATGCCCAACATATTAAAAAGTAGTAAACAAGAAATTCCTCTCAAGTGAATTCGACAATTACTACATTAAAGGCATACCCTCAGGTATCCTGGCCAAACGGCTAAACAATGGAACACACCCCCCGAGTGGTTCTAGATCCAAGCAACGATCCCAACCAGCATTTTATTATGAGATTTTAATCACCTATTCAATTATAGGCATTAAATATAGCAATAGCCTCATCCACCGGACACCCCAACATGGGTTCATAGCACAAAAATGCACAAAAATGCAAGACAGTTGGAAATTTACACCAAGCCACCTACCTTATACTCCAACACACGTTATAACCGAACGCCGAATCCAGAAATGCCCAAGAATGACGTAGATCTCACGAAGAAAAAAAAACCATTCAAACGTAAATAACTCCTGTTAGGAGAAGAATTTGTAAGAACCAGACAAGGAGATGGAAGCCCTTACCCATGTGGTTCCAACGGGATCGTCCGAGGTGGAAACCGATTCTAGACGAACACCCAGTGGATCTTCAAAGGTCTGGGCTCCTCCTTTGGCTCCAAATCAGCTCAAGTGTCTCCTCTTCCAAATGAGGAGGATACTACCTGTTTTAATCTAAAAAAACAAAGTACACGGCGTGTACTTCTGAGTACACGACGTGTACTTCTTTCATTTAACTGTTCATTGGAGGCACCGCCACACTGTTCATCCGTCAACATGAGTACACGACATGTACTCCCGAGTGAATCGCATGTACTGTCGCCCAGCTGGTGGATGCTCCACCGCCCTACTGTTTAAGCCTTCCGACTGACTACACGGCGTGTAAGGTATCACTACACGGTGTGTAGTCGGTTCCTATACCCCTTGTCGCCGACATGGCTACACGCCCCGTGTACTCATCCACACAAGGCCAGAAGTACACGATGTGTGGAAAAAGTACACGGCGTGTAGTTCCAAAATTTTGGATTTTCCCCAATTTTCCATATTTTCTCAGAAACACTTAAGGAAAAGGAAAAAGAAGAATCCCATACCTCAAAAATAAGAACCAGCTTCTTACAAAATTCCCCCCTTATAGCAATTCGTCCCCGAATTTCCCTTCCCAGGGTGGAGAAGATAAAGCATAGAAAAACTCTGGCCACTGAGCACGTACGTCGGCCTCCTGCTCCTAGGTCTTGTCCTGCACTTGGCCATGCTACCATAACACCCATACGACATGAACTGACCGGCCTTGGAGAACCTTCGTGCTCGTGTCAACGATACTAATCGGATGCTCCTCAAAAGACGCATCATGCTGAAGCTCAACCTCCTTTGGCTGAAAGGTGCGAGATGGGTCAGAATGGTAGCGATGCAACTAAGACACGTGGAAGACTTAGTTCATGGCTCGGTACCACTGCGGTAACTGAAACCGATAGGCAACCAGACCAACTCTCTCCAGAATCTCGAATGGTCCCACATACCATGGTAAAAGCTTCCCCTGTCTCCTGATCCGCTTGTGTCCCAGACTCGGCGAAACACGCAAGAAAACCTCATCCCTGACCACGAACTTCAAAGGTCATCTACGACGATCAGCATAAGACTTCTGACGAGACTGCACGGTAGCCATCCACTTCCGAATCAACTGGACCTGCTCAGATGTCTCCTGCTTGAGCTATGGCCCCAGTAAAGCTGCCTCACCTACCTCTAAACAGCGCAAAGTTGATCGGCATGGCCTACCATATAAATCCTCATAAGGTGCCATCTCAATAGTCACCTGAAAACTATTTTTATAGGAAAACTTGACTAAGGGTATATGCTTCTCCCAAGAGCCCCCAAAGTCTAGGACGTATGCACGCAGCATGTCCTCTAGCACTTGTATCGTACGATCTGACTGGCCATCGGTCTGAGGGTGGTTTGTTGTGCTCAGAAGCACCTATTTACCCAGTGCCCTCTGAAAACTCTGCCAAAAACGAGACTTAAAGCGGTCATCCCTATCATAAATGATAGAATGAGGGACCCCATGAAGACGTACGATCTCTTGGATATACAGTCTTCCGATCTCGTCCACATCGAAGGTCTCCTTGATCAGAAAGAAGTGAGCTACCTTCATGAGTCTGTCCACATCAACCCACACGGCGTCATTGCCACGAGGTGACCTCAACAACCCCGTCACAAAATCCATCGTGACATCATCCCATTTCCACTCTGGAATGGGTAACTGCTGTAACAGCCCAGCTGGTCTCTGATGCTCTGCCTTCACTTGTTGATAGGTGGAACACCTCATAACAAAACTAGTTATCTCTCTCTTCATACTCAGCCACCAGTACTGACATCTCAAGTCTCGGTACATCTTGGTAACCCCGGGATTAACTTCCCAAGATGAAGCATGAATGTAACGCCCCGACCCCAGCTACCCAGAGTCGGTGCATTACTTCGTAACATTGGCATGATCACAAGAAAGATCAAATCTCGAAAGACCGATTAGTTTAGTAGCCTTGGAATCACTAGATATAATCATAAAGTTTTACATTACATTTCAAAGTGAAAAACTACTACAACAACAAAGTCTTCATATCCACACTATTAACCCCTCATAATATCCCTTCAAGTCAATCATAATTTACTTCTTCACTACCTGGGAAAAATAAAACATAGAAAAGGGGTGAGCTCAAATGCCCAGTAAGGATAACAATATAGCGGAAACTTTCATAAATAAGAATAAACTTTTAAGGCAATGTATAACTAAAACAAAAGCCTTTCAAACATGAACATTCAACATGGTATGGCATAAATAAAATGAAATAATGCCATTTACTTATTCACATGGATATTCTACTAATCGAATAATCACATGCAAAAATCAATAACCACTTTTATAATGTTGGAATGCATAATGCCAGACTATCATAACCACATAGCCAAGGCCTCGTGCCAAGACTACAAATAAGATTTTGTCAAGGCCTTGTGCCAAGACACTAGTTTGTCTCATGAGACCTACCGATGCATCGAGGAGCTATAGCGGGCTCCACCCGTCACTTATTAAGTCCAATGCATTCCCATATGAAAAGGTTTAAACATAACATAAACATTCGTATTAAAACTAGAATACGAAATGTCAATAATTTCACCATAAACTATGAATGGTATAAAAATATCACATCCACAGTCAAACATATCACAAAACCTTCAATACAATATAGAAGTTTTGTATCATAATAAATCAACTTCAAATAATCTTAAAATCCATCAAAGGATGTTGACATAGATGAAATCAAAATTCTTTTTAAAGAAGTATCTCCTTTTATTTTGAAATCATTTAAGGTCCATATAAAATAAAACATTTTCTTTGAAAATATTCTTATAAGCTTGTAAGGAAAGCTTTGACGATTTTATAACGGCGTAAAATAACCGCACCCGCCGTATAAGTTAAAAAAAACATTCTTACCTCAATTCAGTCGAAAAGGTTAAAAAGGACCTTGTTTTGAAAACGACGGAAAGATTCCTTTATAAACCTCTTATAAAAAGTCAAACAAGGGTATAAATGACTTTAACCCATATTCTTGTAAATAGTAAAAATGTTTTGAAATACATTTCAAAGAAACATGGATGTGGATGATAAAGAGATCCCAGTAGATTATTACGTATAATACAACCTCGGATAATGAAGAGATTGTGAAATAACCCTTACCTTGTACTTTTCCTTGGTTGGGGTAGGTTAACCTCCTGTATAATGGTGAAATAATTGTTATTAAATTATACAAGAATCATATACATTAATATGATATCATATATGATCTTTTAATATTGATTTGATAATAATATCTTAGTATTATCGCCGTTTCGGGTGTTAACTTACTCATTTTATTTATATGTTTTGTTACATAAGTCATGTTTGTTGTATCTTATTCATATCCAGAATGATATCAAGTCCTTAAACATCATTTTTAAATCATTAAATGATAATTATACTTGAATGGATACGATGGATAATGAATCTCATCGCGTTCGTGGAGACGGTAGTCCGTACGTACGCACGAACGCTACTTCCATTTAATTTTTATTTTAAAAGAATCGAATCCAAATGATACATAGGTATATTACTATTCCAGTATAATATAATATTTTATATATGTTACTTAAGTTCATTAACACCATCCTTTATACGTTCCATGTGTGGTATGAACGAGTCATATCATTTTAAGGGGGCGGTAGTCCGCACTTCCTCAAATGAAATTGTCGTATGTATATACAACATGAAACGAATAATGGTATGAAATAAAATGGAATTACAGAAGCTTATATATAAAATATATATCATTAATATCATATTTAATTACAGTGCCATCATAATGGCCACCATGAGAGGCGGTAAGATGTATTTGAACAATCATCGTTTCGTGAGGCGTTAGTTTGCCATCCACAGAAACATTATGTTCATCATCCATTAGATGGAATTGTGTGTATGTGTAGTTTGAATCCTTCTTATAACAACATCCTAGTATATTGTGGATACTGGTGTTGTTACAAAATAAAGGAAATAAAAAGAGTTTGGGGGTTGGAGAAGCAAAATAAATGAAAATAATTTAAGAGAAATCGTTACCTTTAATCTAGGTAACTCACTTTGGTTGGAACCAAAGGATTTCTTGAAATGCTTTCTGCCTAAGGGGAAGCTTCAAGGAGGAGGATAGGGATGTGGGGAGCTTAGTTGGGCAGAGTTTGGACGAGCCAAGTGGCTTGAGAGGTGTGAGGAAAAGAGAAGGAGGAGTGCCCTTTTATAAGAGGGGTGAGGGGCACTTTTGGAAAAGCTAGAAATATTAATTTATAATAAATTCAAATTCGGTTTCCAAAGGCTCCAAAGTTGACTATTCAAAGGATGAGGTGGGGATAGGTCGAAAACAACTCATCCAATAGAATTTAGACAGGTTTGGGTACTTATATTAACCTTATCTTTAAGTATTAACTCTAAGTTAATTAGTTTCACTTTTACAATGTCTCTTTGTATTTTTATATTATATGGTTAATAGACTTACCATATACATACAAGCGACCCCCAAGTGGTCCATTAATGATTAACCTATCATAATATAAGTCTCTTGTCCGAACCTTATATTTTTAGGAATTTAATATCAATTAATAATATAATATTTGTTTTAAGAACTCTTTTATGTCAATTTTGACACTATTCAATAGTTGATTTTTGTGAAACTCATAACAGATTGATTACTTCGAACAAAGTCAATTAAATCAATACTAATATATCATATTATCCTAGAAAATTAGTGTAATTCATTAAAAGTTTCATATTATATTTATTTGGGTATTTATAATATCAATTATGTTAATTTTTTACTATTTTAGTAATTACTGCATCATCATTGTGTCATAAATAAAATAAATTATTTAATGTCTAAAAATTATAAATAAAACATCATTATGTAGGAAATCTTTTTAGCTTTCTAATGAATATTTATAATCGAAAATCCAACATATATAACCCTATGTAACAATTGTTTTGCTAAAAGATATATGCTTGTGTCATTTTTGTATTCATTTTGACTTAATTAAAATAAAGTGTCATTATCACTTACAAGTGGATCCATGGGGTCCCAAAATCAACACAAAGATGCCCATGGTCGACCATGTATCAACCAATAGGGTTAAGACACGTTTTAGGGTAATTTAGTATTATTATAATATTATTTTTTAACCCTTATTTACCGGATTTACCCTTAACCATGGTAAATAAAATATTTACCGCAGTAATTATTCAAAATGTCTAAAAATAAAAGTTACCTATTTACACAATTTGAACATCCTGATTCCAAATATGGAATCCATTTTCCTAAATTCAAAACACAGAAGTGGCAGAAATTAATTTAAAATTAATTCCCGCTGTCAAAACAAAAAGCGTGTTTTTAAGAGATAATAACTATCAAAAGATTGACACTTGTTTATGTTCGGTTTAATTGTAAAATTATGTCCAATGACCAACATTATATTAAATGGTAAAAATATATTCTAAATATACTTTAAAACCACTCAAATTCATAATTTATCACTATTAATTATTTTGATTAAAAAAGTTGTTTTTAATTAAAATTTAGTAATTTTCATTATTCATCAAAATATGAAAGTTATCCGAAAAGTACCAAAATTTCACCTTAGGCTAAATTTGATATTCCGAATCCAAAAATGAATTCCATTTTAAAATATAAAATATATATAACTTCAAAAAGTAGGTATTACTATTCATAACAGCTAGTTTGATTGGTTACGGTGTGTTAGAACTCGAAGTTGCGTACAACACACGCTACTGTTTTATTCAAAGGAAAGCGTACCGTGGAAGCTTGGGATGTTTCATTTTAAATTTTTTGATGTCTCCATTTAGTCAAAAAGTTTAAAATATTGTATTTAAAAAGGTTTCACTATCAAAAGTTGATAAAAGTGCAATACTGAAAATGAATATGTTCTTGCATTATGACTAAGAAACTCATAATATGGATTCTAAAATTATAAGGATTATATAAAGTTTAAAATTTAGTTAATACTATTCATGACCTCTTTTAATGGCTTTTTTTGTGGTAAGTCATGGTGCAATTGAACTCAGTGTTGCGTGTAGTGCAAGTTATCGAATTATTTTGAAGAAATTACACACTATGAAATCTTGGGGTGTTACATTCTCCCCTCCTTCAATAAATTGCGTCCTCGCAATTTGAAATTGTTCTTCAAAAATAAAAGGTTGAAAATAAAAAATATCTTTGTGGGAAAACCCACATCGGAAATTGGGTTACTAAAATTTATTCTTAATATGAGGAAAAGAGAAATGAAAGGGTCACCACCAAATTATGATCTCGATTAGGAGAACATTGGTGGCAATTAGAGACATATAATTGGAGGAAAAACGTAAATATTTATAGGTAGTGATTGAGGTCATCAATCACAAACAAGTATAAAATTGAGGTCCTTAAACTCATCAATCTATGGTGATTTGAAATACCATCGGTTCAACAAAACATAGGGTATTAGGATAACACAATTTTGACGTTTCAAAATATCTTAGTTGAAATCCCACATCGAAAAATGAATTAATGAGGCCTATATTTAAAATAAAGAGTGGAAAGTATGAAGATTACCGAAAATAACACATACTAGGGTTCCATGTAGGAAAATATGGATATGGAAGAGAAATCTAACCATCAATTATCTGATGGAGAGTGGTAGAGAACATGAATATGAAAAGGCCAACAATCCCAAAGCCATAAATTAGTGATGATTTAAGGTACCATCTAGGGAAACATTTTTGTTCTAAGTTCCTTTTATTAATGTTGAGAAATTTATTTATGAGGTTGGCTAAGATCATAAGGAGATATACTTACTTTATAATCAGAGTTTTTTCCATTAATAAGTTTCTACCACAAACTCATCTTTCACTCTAAAAGATAATAGAATGTAATTTTTTATTTATTTATACTATTCGTACAGGGTTCCAAAATAAATTAATTTATAATTCATCTACCAGATCTTTAAAAAAACAACATTATTTAATCCAGGACATCTCATGGGCCAGTGGTAGGTGATACACCCTTGTCGCCCTTCAGTTGCGGGTTCAAGTCTCGCAGCCTTGCCGGACGCGGCGGGTTGCCGCCCAACCTCCGGGTTTTCCTTTTATGGTAATCCAAAATAATCTAAACTATAACTATCCAAAATACTTCTGTCCAAACTCACAGTCCAACATTTATAAGGAAGGTAACATAATATAGATCCTTTTTACCCCGCAATAACATATGAATACCTTCATCTTGTATTCTTTTAATAAACTGAAACATCTTGAATTACCATATTCCTTATTGATTACATTCATTCTCCCCTATTCCATATAGAATGCTGGATATACTTCATTAATCCAAAAATGTTTTAAAACCCAACAATGATGGAATATACAAATCATTAATCAGCTTCAAGGTAGTCAAGAATATCCAATATAATTTATCCAAAACAATCACATATTATTCCAAAATCACTACCTCAGTATCAGAACTATATTATGTTTTATCATTCTCTCAACCATATATTTTCCAAAAATTTATCCTGCTATTGAGTCACTTTTCTTTGTTCCACATAATCTCAAGTCCTTAATGAAATAGTACTGCAGTACAATCCTTATATACTCCATAATTATTATAACAAGTACATTGTTGATAAAACACTCAATTGACATAATCAACATAAGAACTCTAATCATTCCTCTTCATCTGTGGTAGTATCATAACTTGGTTATTATCCAATAACATCATTTGCGGCATAGTCTGATGACTGGGACATAGGTTCGCGTAGTGTCCAAACTCCTTGCAAATGAAGCATTGTACATTTGAAACCATTTTCTTACCCTTGCAGTCACGTACTTTGTGCCCTTTTCCTCCACACTTATAACAAACTCCCATTCCTTTTAGGCAAGTTCCAGGGTGTTTCTTTCCATAGTTACCACATATGAGAAAATTCTT
Source organism: Viscum album (assembly GCA_963277665.1). NCBI lineage: Eukaryota > Viridiplantae > Streptophyta > Magnoliopsida > Santalales > Viscaceae > Viscum > Viscum album. The sequence continues at coordinate 1,363,636,681 of OY728151.1, read as the reverse complement.
CTTTTCCCTCTTCCCTTTATCCATCTTTCTCTCTTCCATCCTTTTCTTCTCTTGCTTCCCTTCAAAGCCATAGGACTCAGTAAACTCTTTACTTATCTTATCAACACATGATATTATTTCTTCATATGATGATAATACATGGGAGACTATTTCTCTTATAAATTATAGCTTAAGACCATGAAAGATATGATCCTTCCTTCTCTTTGGATCATGTGCATTTCTGGAGTTCTCATTCCTTCTACTGGGCGCCATTTCTAAACAATGGCATACACTAGATTAGTTTATGAATCAAAATACATATTCCCATACTTATAAAACACTTAACATAAATTGAACTATTTATGGATATAATCCATAATCATAAGAATGTTTTCTTTAAGGAAGTATATACTCATTATCCCTTCAAAATGATTTGTAAAGAAAATGAGAGTTATCCTAAGCATATCCCCCGGGAGTGTCGTAACCAAGAGTGCAGCAAGGCCCGTTGTCGTGCACCAGTTCCCGTTCGAGTCTAGCTCAAAGCGGTGTTTTCGGGTTTTACCCCTAGGTACATCTGTGCCAGAGCCGCCTCTACCTGCTTGTATCCAGACAGGGATGTATTGCTCGGAAAACTCACAAAATCTCTACAATACCAAAATTCTAGGAAGTTCTTCTATACTTATCCTCAAAGTTCATCTTAGGTCTACGTGCTCTAATCAGAGTTTATCTAAATCTAGCTTCCAAGGTTTGTACTAAACTTCCTCTGATACCAACTGTAACGCCCCAACCCCAGCTACCCAGAGTCGGTGCATTACTTCGTAACATTGGCATGATCACAAGAAAGATCAAATCTCGAAAGAACGATTAGTTTATTAGCCTTGGAATCACTAGATATAATCATAAAGTTTTACATTACATTTCAAAGTGAAAAACTACTACAACAACAAAGTCTTCATATCCACACTATTAACCCCTCATAATATCCCTTCAAGTCAATCATAATTTACTTCTTCACTACCTGGGAAAAATAAAACATAGAAAAGGGGTGAGCTCAAATGCCCAGTAAGGATAACAATATAGCGGAAACTTTCATAAATAAGAATAAACTTTTAAGGCAATGTATAACTAAAACAAAAGCCTTTCAAACATGAACATTCAACATGGTATGGCATAAATAAAATGAAATAATGCCATTTACTTATTCACATGGATATTCTACTAATCGAATAATCACATGCAAAAATCAATAACCACTTTCATAATGTTGGAATGCATAATGCCAGACTATCCTAACCACATAGCCAAGGCCTCGTGCCAAGACTACAAATAAGATTTTGTCAAGGCCTTGTGCCAAGACACTAGTTTGTCTCATGAGACCTACCGATGCATCGAGGAGCTATAGCGGGCTCCACCCGTCACTTATTAAGTCCAATGCATTCCCATATGAAAAGGTTTAAACATAACATAAACATTCGTATTAAAACTAGAATACGAAATGTCAATAATTTCACCATAAACTATGAATGGTATAAAAATATCACATCCACAGTCAAACATATCACAAAACCTTCAATACAATATAGAAGTTTTGTATCATAATAAATCAACTTCAAATAATCTTAAAATCCATCAAAGGATGTTGACATAGATGAAATCAAAATTCTTTTTAAAGAAGTATCTCCTTTTATTTTGAAATCATTTAAGGTCCATATAAAATAAAACATTTTCTTTGAAAATATTCTTATAAGTTTGTAAGGAAAGCTTTGACGATTTTATAACGGCGTAAAATAACCGCACCCGCCGTATAAGTTAAAAAAAACATTCTTACCTCAATTCAGTCGAAAAGGTTAAAAAGGACCTTGTTTTGAAAACGACGGAAAGATTCCTTTATAAAACTCTTATAAAAAGTCAAACAAGGGTATAAATGACTTTAACCCATATTCTTGTAAATAGTAAAAATGTTTTGAAATACATTTCAAAGAAACATGGATGTGGATGATAAAGAGATCCCAGTAGATTATTACGTATAATACAACCTCGGATAATGAAGAGATTGTGAAATAACCCTTACCTTGTACTTTTCCTTGGTTGGGGTAGGTTAACCTCCTGTATAATGGTGAAATAATTGTTATTAAATTATACAAGAATCATATACATTAATATGATATCATATATGATCTTTTAATATTGATTTGATAATAATATCTTAGTATTATCGCCGTTTCGGGTGTTAACTTACTCATTTTCTTTTATATGTTTTGTTACATAAGTCATGTTTGTTGTATCTTATTCATATCCAGAATGATATCAAGTCCTTAAACATCATTTTTAAATCATTAAATGATAATTATACTTGAATGGATACGATGGATAATGAATCTCATCGCGTTCGTGGAGACGGTAGTCCGTACGTACGCACGAACGCTACTTCCATTTAATTTTTATTTTAAAAGAATCGAATCCAAATGATACATAGGTATATTACTATTCCAGTATAATATAATATTTTATATATGTTACTTAAGTTCATTAACACCATCCTTTATACGTTCCATGTGTGGTATGAACGAGTCATATCATTTTAAGGGGGCGGTAGTCCGCACTTCCTCAAATGAAATTATCGTATGTATATACAACATGAAACGAATAATGGTATGAAATAAAATGGAATTACAGAAGCTTATATATAAAATATATATCATTAATATCATATTTAATTACAGTGCCATCATAATGGCCACCATGAGAGGCGGTAAGATGTATTTGAACAATCATCGTTTCGTGAGGCGTTAGTTTGCCATCCACAGAAACATTATGTTCATCATCCATTAGATGGAATTGTGTGTATGTGTAGTTTGAATCCTTCTTATAACAACATCCTAGTATATTTTTGATACTGGTGTTGTTACAAAAGAAAGGAAATAAAAAGAGTTTGGGGGTTGGAGAAGCAAAATAAATGAAAATAATTTAAGAGAAATCGTTACCTTTAATCTAGGTAACTCACTTTGGTTGGAACCAAAGGACTTCTTGAAATGCTTTCTACCTAAGGGGAAGCTTCAAGGAGGAGTAGAGGGATGTGGGGAGCTTAGTTGGGCAGAGTTTTGACGAGCCAAGTGGCTTGAGAGGTGTGAGGAAAAGAGAAGGAGGAGTGCCCTTTTATAAGAGGGGTGAGGGGCACTTTTGGAAAAGCTAGAAATATTAATTTATAATAAATTCAAATTCGGTTTCCAAAGGCTCCAAAGTTGACTATTCAAAGTATGAGGTGGGGATAGGTCGAAAACAACTCATCCAATAGAATTTAGACAGGTTTGGGTACTTATATTAACCTTATCTTTAAGTATTAACTCTAAGTTAATTAGTTTCATTTTTACAATGTCTCTTTGTATTTTTATATTATATGGTTAATAGACTTACCATATACATACAAGAGACCCCCAAGTGGTCCATTAATGATTAACCTATCATAATATAAGTCTCTTGTCCGAACCTTATATTTTTAGGAATTTAATATCAATTAATAATATAATATGTTTTTTAAGAACTCTTTTATGTCAATTTTGACACTATTCAATAGTTGATTTTTGTGAAACTCATAATAGATTGATTACTTCGAACAAAGTCAATTAAATCAATACTAATATATCATATTATCCTAGAAAATTAGTGTAATTCATTAAAAGTTTCATATTATATTTATTTGGGTATTTATAATATCAATTATGTTAATTTTTTACTATTTTAGTAATTACTGCATCATCATTGTGTCATAAATAAAATAAATTATTTAATGTCTAAAAATTATAAATAAAACATCATTATGTAGGAAATCTTTTTAGCTTTCTAATTAATATTTATAATCGAAAATCCAACATATATAACCCTATGTAACAAATGTTTTGCTAAAAGATATATGCTTGTGTCATTTTTGTATTCATTTTGACTTAATTAAAATAAAGTGTCATTATCACTTACAAGTGGATCCATGGGGTCCCAAAATCAACACAAAGATGCCCATGGTCGACCATGTATCAACCAATAGGGTTAAGACACGTTTTAGGGTAATTTAGTATTATTATAATATTATTTTTTAACCCTTATTTACCGGATTTACCCTTAACCATGGTAAATAAAATATTTACCGCAGTAATTATTCAAAATGTCTAAAAATAAAAGTTACCTATTTACACAATTTGAACATCCTGATTCCAAATATGGAATCCATTTTCCTAAATTCAAAACACAGAAGTGGCAGAAATTAATTTAAAATTAATTCCCGCTGTCAAAACAAAAAGCGTGTTTTTAAGAGATAATAACTATCAAAAGATTGACACTTGTTTATGTTCGGTTTAATTGTAAAATTATGTCCAATGACCAACATTATATTAAATGGTAAAAATATATTCTAAATATACTTTAAAACCACTCAAATTCATAATTTATCACTATTAATTATTTTGATTAAAAAAGTTGTTTTTAATTAAAATTTAGTAATTTTCATTATTCATCAAAATATGAAAGTTATCTGAAAAGTACCAAAATTTCACCTTAGGCTAAATTTGATATTCCGAATCCAAAAATGAATTCCATTTTAAAATATAAAATATATATAACTTCAAAAATTAGGTATTACTATTCATAACAGCTAGTTTGATTGGTTACGGTGTGTTAGAACTCGAAGTTGCGTACAACACACGCTACTGTTTTATTAAAAGGAAAGCGTACCGTGGAAGCTTGGGATGTTTCATTTTAAATTTTTTGATGTCTCCATTTAGTCAAAAAGTTTAAAATATTGTATTTAAAAAGGTTTCACTATCAAAAGTTGATAAAAGTGCAATACTGAAAATGAATATGTTCTTGCATTATGACTAAGAAACTCATAATATGGATTCTAAAATTATAAGGATTATATAAAGTTTAAAATTTAGTTAATACTATTCATGACCTCTTTTAATGGCTTTTTTTGTGGTAAGTCATGGTGAAATTGAACTCAGTGTTGCGTGTAGTGCAAGTTATTGAATTATTTTGAAGAAATTACACACTATGAAATCTTGGGGTGTTACAATGAAACTCCCGCATCAGCTCCTCGCGTATATCCCATGGAACCCACACTCATCCATGGAAACGCAGGACCGCATCATCGCCTATCGTCCAACTGGGAGGAGGGTCCTCACTTTCCACCAACTCACATAGAACTAGGAATTCTGAATCCGATAGCTGCCTCATCCTCACTCGGTCCAGGAGGGTAGAAGACACAGCTAACGGGGAAAGATAATTCTGCCCCTGACTGTCATGCACCTCCAGATGCATCTCAGAGAACAAATCCACGAGCTACCACTCACCACTGGCCTCTTGCACTGCCTGTATCTGAGTCTTCCTTCTCAGTGCATCGGCTACTGCATTACCTTTACCAGGTGTATAGGCAAGCTCAAAATCGAAGGACAGTAGGTACTCAAACCATATCCTCTGCCTCAGATTTAGGTCACGCTAAGTAGAAATATACTTGAGGCTTTTGTGGTCGGTGAAAACCACAAAATTCTCTCCCAATAGATAATGTCTCGAACAACGCAACACATGAACAACTACAGCCAACTTGAGATCATGCGTCGGTTAATTCTGCTCATGTGACCTCAACTGCCAAGACTCGTACGCAACAACTCGGTCGCCCTACATCAAAATGGATCCCAGCCCAATCCCTGATGCATCAAAGTAAACTCTATAGCTCTTCCCCTAATCTGGGAGTATCAGGATCGGTGCTAATGTCAACCTTCCTTTCAGGTCCTGAAAAGCTACCTCACAAGCTTCTGACCAAACGAACTTCACACCATTCTTAGTCAGACTTGTCAATGGTGCTCCTAAGTGTAAGAAGTTTTGTATGAAGCATCTGTAGTAACCAGCCAGCCCTAAGAAACTCTGTATATCAAACACGTTCTTAGTATGCTCCCAGGAAACTACTTCCCTCACCTTATCTGGGTCTACTACAATTCCTACCTCTGAGATAATGTGACCCAGCAAGTGAATCTTGTCCATCCAAAAGTGGCACTTTGAGAGCTTAGCATATAGCCGATGCTCTCTCAGTGTACTCAGTACGATCTCTAGTTGGGTGGCATGGTCGTGTCGAGTGTTAGAGTACACCAAGATGTCATCCATGAATACAACCACAAAATAATCAAGATGCAGATGGAACACATGATTCATCATAGCCATGAAAACCATTGGCGCGTTCGTGAGTCCGAACGGCATAACCAAGTACTTGTATAGACCACATCTGCTCCTAAAAGCTGTAAGAGGTATATCCAATGGTTTCACGCGCAGCTGATGATATCCGGATCTCAAGTCAATCTTCGAGAACACTCGTGCTCCATGAAGCTGATAAAAAAGATCATCAATCCTCGGTAAGGGATATCGGTTCTTAGCCATCAACAAGTTCATCTTCTGATAATCCACGCAAAGTCTGAGGGTACCATCCGCCTTCTTCATAAAAAGGACCGGAAAAACCCAAGGAGAAGTACTGGGTTGGATAAAACCCTTCTCCTGTAGCTCCTCTAACTACCTCTTGAGCTCTTGCAACTCAGGCGTGGCCATCCTATAAGGAGGAATGGACACCGGTGTTGCTCCTGGAACAAGCTCGATAGAGAAATCCACCTCACGCTCCAGAGGTAGACCTGAAAAGTCGTCCGGGAAGACATCCCTAAAACAATCAAAAACTGGAGGGAAATCCGTCTGACAAGTCCCCTGATCATCCAGATACAAAATCACAATCTAGGCTGTGACTCCACCCCACCCATAATGCTCTAGTCCTGCTCGACTTTCCTGAACATCCCATTCACCCTTGTATAGAAACTCTCCACCCTCTGGTGATGTGAAACACACCCTGCGACGATAGCAGTCCACAAAGACTCGAAAGGGAACCAACCAGTCCATCCCGAGAATGACATCATAGCTCGTCATCTCCAATACATAGAGCTCCCAAAGGAAGTGACACCCTCCAACCTCAAGGGGGCACTCCTTACACTGACGCACACCAGCATTCATAGTCCCCAACGGAGTGTCTAGCGTCATGATATCAGAATAAAAAGAAACAAAGAGCCCAAGGCTCTCCACAATGGGCACATATATGAAACTATGTGTAGCACCAATATCGAAAAGTACTAAAGACAATATAGAAGCTACTAGAATAGTACCTCTGACTGTAGAAGGTCCGGGATCCTGCTCCTGCTAGGTCTGTTGCACTGTATATGCCTGCCCAGTGCCGCAGCCTTGCGACACAGCCTGGCTACCCTGAGCTGTCCCACCCTGCTGCCTCTGCGATCCTGGTGTCTGGCTACCACGGCCACGACCACCATCTCGGCCTGCACGCCCTGACGTATTCCAGTTCCCCAAATGGTAAGAAGCCACTGATCCTGTTCCCGCATGCGGAGTCTTCACAGAACCCCTCTCACTAGCCACTGGTGGAAACGCCCTGAAAAAGTGTTGCAGATGACCCATCTTGCCATAAGCTCGACACTCCACTGGGTCTCGTGGACACTGCGGTCTCTTGTGCCCCTCTCTACCACAATGGTAGCACCTGATCGGGCCACCTGAAGACCCCACCTGACTGGTACTGCCGCCCTGAGAGAAGTCCATCTATCTCTTCCTCTTGCCAGTATAAATAATACTAGTAACTGGTTATGAACTACCCTAGCCCACACCACTTGATTCCCGCAGGTTCCTCTCAGTAATCAGTGCCTGGTTCACAATCGCGTGCACAGTAGGAAACCTGAAAACATTTACCAGTGCTCGAATGTCATACTGAAGACCATCCTCAAAACGTCTGGCTTTCAACGTCTCATCACCCACCAGCATGGGTGCAAAACGTTGAAGCTCGGTGAAACGAGTAGAATATTCCATCACAGACATAGCGCCCTACTGCAGATTCATGAACTCTCGAGCTCTTTCTGCCCCCAGAGTCTCAGGAAAGAAGAAGTCATAGAAGACTGCCAGAAAATCTTCCCATGCCATGTCTCTGTGATGCTATGTCTGGGTGGTAACATCCCACCACCTCTTGGCGGAATCACGCAGCATGTAACTCGCGAGCTTGACCCTCCGCCCTGGAGGCGTCTCCAAGTTCTCGAAAATAGTCTACATTGATCCTAGCCAAGACTCTGCAGCCTGTGGTCCGCCATCCCCTGAAAATGTAGGCGGATGCTGCTACTGAAAGATACGTGTCAGCTCAGCCATAGATGTGGTAGCCTGCGGTGCTCCCTGAAAGGTCTGAATGAACCGCATAAAGCCTTCACAGAACTGCGTCTCCACACCTGTGTCCGGTATAACAGCAGGCACCACATCTGGATCTGCTGGTGGATCAACTGGTAGCACATGGCCCACCATCTCCGGAGTATAATCGTCGCCGCTCTCCTGGCTAACAACTCTAGGTGGTAGGAAACTACATGGTCAAAAGCAGGCCTCAGATTCAAGATTATTAAGACTGAAACGAAGGAACCACAAAGGAACAAGATGAAGAAGGCATTTCAAGATTTGAAAAACAAGACTACATGGAATGTACACTGACTACACGGCTTGTACTTGACTTCTCTTCCCCTACCCGGGTCCTTACACATGGCTAAGCCACACGGCTTCCGTCGAACGAAACTACACGGTGTGTATAATATCTACACGGCGTGTACGGTGTTATTTTACAACTGCCCATGTCGTCTGTGACACGGCCGACTACTCGGCTTGACACTACACGGCGTGTTACACCCGCACACGACGTGTACACCACCCCGTTTCCCAGCCACATGGCTAACTCCACACGGTCTGTCCTCGGACAAGATTACACGGCGTGTCCCATAGGAACAAGACGTGTTCAAGGAAAGGTGACACCGGCCCGTGTTGTAAGTTACACGACCGAGTCCCCAGGTCACACTACACGGCATGTCTATAATTGACACGACGTGTTCTGTCAAGGAGTTCACCGACCCGTGTTGTTAGTTACACGGCCGGACTCTGGGTCACACTACATGGCATGTCCACTCGGTACACGGCGTGTTTTACCCAAGATTTTCCCTACCCCGTGTTGTCGCCCACATGGTTTGTGACACGGGAAGAGACTACATGGCGTGTACTCAGGGTACACAGCGTGTACTCAAAAAGTTCATTTTTCTTCCTGAACAGAAGAGCATACAAGACGTGTATAAAAATACTACACGGCGTGTATACTGGGTTTCCAGACAGTATACCTCAGAAACATCCCCGAAACCCAGAAAATACTGAAACTGACACCTAAGTGTCAAATTCCGACCCGTGGGGACCCATACTCCCCACAAATCAATGTTTTACATCTTATATGTGTTATAACCAATAAACAGTCAATGATCCACCAAATTCCGGTCAATGGGGGCCCATACTCCCCAAAATCCAAAGTTTGGTGTCCATTTTATAAAGAAGCTCAAACAAACATACCATATCACAAGGCAAGTATTTAGCAAGCAGCTATCACAACAGCATGCTTTATTAGCCCAAAAACTACCACAACAACATGAAAATTCTAATGCACCAACATGGCATGGAAACTATGCATGGCATGTGATATCTAGCATTTGCCTATATGATGCATGAGATGGAATACCCTCATCTCATCGGGTTGGAACTAAATAGAACCCATAGATAAAATATAAACTGCACAATCTCAAAGTGTGTCACCCAACAGTGAAAACATATCAACCGTAAAATTCGCAAAATCAAAAGAATGTAAAATACACGGTAGACTGGATTTTTTATGTACACGGGTTAGATACGCCTGGGCACAACTTATTACCAACTACTGTTCCATTCTATCCCTGACTATGGATCCAAATAGTAAATCAAAGAAAAGAAACCCCTCTGATACCACTTTGTAATGTCCCGGTCCCGGGTGCCACTCAACGGGTGCCCCGAAGACGGTTCACCACAAGACCTCAAACGCATTTCCCCAAACGCCAGAGGCTGCCGACTAGTAGCGTGGGCCCAGGTCTGATAGTGGGGAAACTATGCCCTCATTTGTCAATGTGTAGTGTAGTGGAATTTAAATAAAACATACAACGACAACGGAAGCAGTAAACCATACAAAACTGAAATCAACTACAGCAGTGGATATAACCAAAAATATATAAGTGATGATGCTACATGTTTCATGTTCTAAGAAAACAGCCAGAACATGTTATACATCATTATAGTACAACAAAATACAGAGTACAACAAAACAAGCAAAATAGTTGGAAGTGGGATCGCGAGCCTAGGCTCGGTCCCTTGCCCTCCTACTCCTCAGCAACAGTCATGTACTTGTATAGGGACTATTGCCCCTATCTAAACCTACAACAATGTAATCTGTTTGGGCCGAAAAGCATGAACCAAATAGGGTGTGAGAAATATATCTCAGTAGGCACCCACCAAAGTCCCGTTCCCAACAGCGTGTAAGCATGCAACAACAATGTGAAATAGTAAAATGCAATAAAGTATGCAGTACTGACAAATAACTAGCTTAACAATTAAATTGCCATTTTATTATTCATTTAATTCATTATATTCTAGAAATCACCACAGTGCATTTCTAAACAAACCGTCCACGTCCTCAGAAAAGGAAAACCTTACCCTCGGGTAAGCAGAATCTAACCCGCAGGTATAGCTCTCAGGCGTAATAGAAATTGCACTCTAGCGTACGAAGTGTCACCCTCAGGCATAGAAGTCAAGCCCTCAGGCATGAAAAGTTTCCCTCAGGAAAAATAACTACAACCCTTGGGCTAAATAGTGCAGTGCCCTCAGGCTAATCACAACAATTCCTTTAGGCTAAACAGGTAACCAGGCCATGAACAACATATTAACAATTATTAAACAAGCAATTCCTCCCATGGAAATTCGACAATTACAACTTTAAAGGCATACCCTCGAGTATCCTGGCCAAACGGCTAAACAGTGGAACACACCCCCGGGGTGGTTCCAGATCCATGCAATGATCCCAACCAGCATTTTATTATCACAATTTAATCACCTATGCAATTCTAGGCATTAAATATAGCAACGACCTCAGCCACACGACACCCCAACATGGGTTCGTAGCACAAAAACAGACGAAAACGCACAACAATTGGAAATTTACTCCAATCCACCTACCATATATGCCAACGAACGTTATACCCGAACGCCGACTTCAGAAACGTCCAAGAATGATGTAGATATGACAAAGAAAAAAACCATTCAAACGTAAATAACTCTTGTTAGGAGATGAATTGGTAAGAACCAACCAAGGAGGAGGAAGCCCTTACTCGTACGGTTCCAACAGGATCGTCCGAGGTGGAAACTGATTCCAGACGAACACCTGGTGGATCTTCAAAGTCTAGCCTCCTCTTTTGGCTCCAAATCGGCTCAAGTGTCTCCTCTACCAAATGTGGAGGCTACTGCCTGTTTTATGCCTAAAAAAGTACAAGACATGTACTTTTGAGTACACGGAATGTAATTGTTTCATTTAACTGTTCATTTGGTGGCACCGCCACACTGTTCATCCATCGACATGAGTACACGGCATGTACTCCCGAGTACACGATGTGTACTGTCGCCCAGCTGGCGGCTGCTCCACCGCCTTACTGTTTAAGCCTACCGACTGACTACACGGCATTTAAGGTACCACTACACGGCATGTAGTCGGTTCCTCCACCCCTCGTCACCGACATGGCTACACGGCCCGTGTACTCATCCCCACACGGCCAGAAGTACATGGAGTGTGGAAAAAGTACACAGTGTGTAGTTCCAAAATTTAGGATTTTTCCCCATTTTCCATATTTTCTCAAAAACACTTAAGGAAAAGGAAAAATAAGAAGCTCCTACCTCAAAAATAAGAACAGGGTTCTTACAATTATGAATCTCATTGGCATTATATTAGAAAAGAAGTAACTTCTCAAAGGTTTTATTTAGAATTATCACAAGACTAGCTCGAATAATTATGGTATGAGTGAAATCTTATTCAAGAGAAGTTCAAGCTCATGGAAATTTCCTTAAGATATTTGCTAGTAGAATCACCTTCCTTGACTTATACAAGAGTTTACCTTATGAATAGTTCACACATGGTTATCTTTATGCGATATTTAACTAAAAATTAGGATGATATTTCTTAGTAATTATTAATTTAATAAGTTATTTATAAATTTTATTTTACACATTTCACATTTTGAATTTTTAATAAATAGAAAGTTTATTTTTCTATAATAATAGTTTTTATTTATATATCACATTTAAAAGATTAATTTTTAAAATTTTAAATTTTCATTTTATGAAATTAACATTATTTTAAAATTAATATTTTTAGTATTATCTAAGGGGGAATTTTTCAGTTTTTTAAGATAAATGTTTTTTAGGTGAGTATTGAAAATACTGATTTTTCTAAATACCATCACTTTGAATAAATTATCTTAATAGAATGATGAAATAAAAATTCATGAAAATTTTCCCATAATATATTTTTATTTTAATTTGCATAATTATTTTAAAAATTCAATGATAAAATTTTAAAATCCATGTTTAACGTTTTCGAAACAGGAGTAATATTTCACTCTAAAAGATAACTTTTTATCCACTTAAATTATATATTATTGAACATCCCTTGTAAAAATTAAATATAAAAATGGATTTAATATATTCGATTATCATTTTCATGTTATATAATAATTTTAATTTCACTTTTTTGGAATAAAATTAAATCTATAAGTTAAATATTATTTACTACGGTAAAATGGTTATTTTTTAATGAATTATACTTTTCTAGATTTTGTGTATTTTTTAAATTAAATAGATTTAATTTAAATTAATAATATAACAAGTTTTTTTAATATTATATATAAATAAATCAATAATAATTTAAATGGTATTAAATGTTAAATAATATCAAGAACACTTAAGGATTAAAATGATATTTTTCTAAAACAACAATATTTGACACATTATTTATCCTAATTAAATAGTAAATATGCTACTGTTTATAAATTAAGTTATATTAATTATAGTCCAAAATTGGATTAATCATTTTAATTTTTTTTGGAAAATAATAATATTATATTTTTTAGTTATAAAATAATTACCATGATTTAATTTTAATTTTGATTAGTAAGTATTAAAATGGGTAATCTAAAGTGGCTCAAATTTTACAAAATCAATTTGTAACGTAGAACTTCTAAAATATATTTTTAGGATAGAAATTCATAACCACATGTCCTAAAATTATTATTCCACCTTATTAACCTAACTCACCAAATCCACCTATCCCCCATGTGATACCATTCTTAACCCTAACATAACATTAATTTTCAAGAAAATGATCGTTATTTTCAACTATAAATGAGCTCATTCCCAACCATTATCTCATCCCTATAAAATGAAATCCTAGATCATGAATTTACCTTCCCTCAACCTCTCTAATAAATTACAAGTTGTAACTATCATTTTAAGGTGTCCTCCAATATTTTTAGATTTGTCTTAGTAAGGTAAGGGTTCTTATACTCATCCTTTTGATTCAAGTATATATTTTTTGATAATTTAGTTTTATTTCAACATAAAAACGATTACATGTGTTCATAATCAATATTATTTTAACCAAAGGATGCCATTTTTTGATATAAAACCCTTCTATCTCATCAAACTCATTTCGTAATTACTTTTGTATATATTACATGTTGCTGAAATCACTCATTGATTCTCTTCCCCCCCTTTGCAATTTAAGAACTTCCTTTGTTATAGGCCTTTTTTATTTCAGTGAAATTATTCTTCTAAATGTTCATAATAAATACTTTACTATTAAAATCATTTCTTATTAATTATATACTACCATTATCACATGTTAAACCCATTTCCTAATCCATTTTGTATACCCATCATTATACTTAAACCACTCATTGATTTTCCATGTAACACTTTCTTTTTGTAAGAATTTTTATTTCTATTTAATTATTCTACCATGTGTTTATAATCATTCACTTCTATTCCTAATGATTCCCTATTGATGAGATACTTCCCTTTCCTATTGTTTTGAGAAAAATAAGTACCTATGATTTTATTATAGATAAAATATAAATAGTCATAATTACACAAGTCTGAAGATGTGGAATTTATATTTATCACTTTAGAGTAATGGAAGTAGTTCATTAGAGAGATTTCTAGAAATAAAACAATCCTCCTCAATCGAAACTTTGTTTTATAACCCATAAACATGATTACTGTATTTCTAATATATGTGAGTGATGATATAGATCATTTAATAGAGTTTCTCTAAAAAATTAGACCATTTCTCTATTATCCTCGAAGCTTGGTGAACCAGTCCAGTTCTGACAGCATGAAAAATATTTGTGGAGTCACATTAAAAGCAGATTTGATTCCTATTTTTTTGTTGAGCAGTCTAGACAACATAAATCAAACCAGACATCTCAGCTTATAGGGTCGTAGAAAAGCCACAAGAACCATAATGAAAGCCAGTGACATCTCTTGAGGAGTCCCTGAAGATGTCAGCATATCCAACTAGCCTTGGGTTCCCATAGGAGGCCCCATCAAAATTTCATTTTTTCCAACCATTTAAATGTAGGAACCAAAAAACATCCACGGTACGACATTGAGGAGGGTAATATCCATTGACCTCTAGGCGTCACAACACAATGAAAGACTTAATCGTGTTATCAAAGCATCTCAAGAGTAGTATGCTGGAATTTTTGATTGCAATCAGGATTTGTGACGTGGATGTATTTATATTGAATTTGGCCTTCTCATAGAGTGATTTATTCTAGCCAGTCCATAGTGTGTTATAAAGGTCAATGCAAGCAACCTTGAAGATAACAACAAACTGTTTGGACATTTGAATATCAATCACAACATACAATAATTCTTTGACCATGTTGGGAATTGGGAAATGGATTTAAAATAATTTAGAATAAAATTTCCACAAATATGAAGTAAAATTTCAATAGAGTAAAAGATGATCAGGATCCTCATGATGTTGATGAAAAATAAGAGACATTGAGTAGAGAGTGATTCCAACTTGTTCTAGCTTGGTATTAAAAATTTATTTATTAAAATGAAATATATAAAAGTGAGAAAAAACTGGAAGGGAAAATCCACTTCTTATTAAACTCACAAATCCATTTTTCTAGATCTTAGACATGGGACTTATAGAATAATTTGGTGTTAAGTTGTCTATTAAGCGTTGGTTCCCAAACCATCATGTCTTTATGGCTGAGAAATTCATAACTCTAAATAGCCTATATAATTTCACCTATATGAAGATCTAGGTTATACATATGATCTTTAATAGATATTTTGAACTTCAGATCATGATTTATAGAACCGATATTGTTAATAATAGGACTTCAAATCAATTTGGAGGTCTATAATTTTAGAGAAGAGTTAACATTGACCAACCAATGAGAGTTATCGATTTTTTTGTGATACTCTTTTGAGACCTGGAAAGACTAAATACTCTATGTAACTATTATTTCCTGACTTTAATTTATCCAAAAAACTAAGTTTGTGAAAATTTAAGGAGTTGGTTTCGTAATTGAGAAGATTTCAAATTAATTTATCTGAACAATGTCAGATTCTTGATCCCAAGGCTCGCAAGGGCATAAGGCATACAACATTTCTTCCATGAGAAAATAATGTTTTTTCTTTTGAGTATGATTCCAATCGAAATGAAGTTCCAAATTTTAATGGTGATGTAATTTATTACCAAGGTGGTAAAGGAGTAGACTGAGAATGAATAAACCATCTTAGATACAACCACATACCTAACATGACATGCTCTTCCTGCCAAAAAAATTGATTTTCAATTCTAGGAAGAAATATTTATACTAACATAGATAATTATGTTAGGGAAGTATGATTATTGTGGACTACCCCAAAAAATTGGGACACAAAGGTTGGTAAATGGGAGGAAGACCTCACATATTCCTAGGTCATTGATCATTCTCAATTTTCTAGCTGTTGGAATGTGTTTTCCAAAGTAAATGAAGTATTTTCCCCAATTAAATTCTAGGCCTAAGCATCCTCATAGTGAAAGATGGATTTTTTAGACTTTTGATATTACTTCTATCCCTTGGAGTAAAAATAATAATGTCATCAGATAAATACAAATGGGATGGTGTTGAAATACCTTTTGCTTCCCTAATGGTTTTAATCTCTCCATTATTCACCAAGTTCAGAAGAATTCAATTGAGATAGTCATGATTTTCCATGTCATATCCTCATGTTGTGAATACCATACTCTAATATATTTCAATGTTATCCATATATATGTAACACTATTTTATTTATTGCGCAATTCCATGTTTTAAAACCAAATCCACTACTCATGGGTTAAAATGACATATTTTTGTGATATTTGATTTATGTGGTACACATAATGGTAGAAATATGATAGATGAACCTTAATAGTTCTCCAATACATTGGTAAAACAATTAATATATAGATATGACATATTTATGATACTTTTTATTGATGAATTATTAATATTTTATGATAACTTGTTGAAAGAAATTTGTAATATGAAGGGTGAACCTTGATAACTCTCAAATGTATTTGGTAAATAATTAATCTCTTGAGATGAAAAGTTCATGATACCTTGGATTCATTCCTTGGTAATGTTTTATGGAACCTTGGTTAAAAACATACTAATATGAAGGTTACACATTGATATCTATCCAATACATTATGTAAATAAATAGTATTTACAAATGACATTTTCATAACACTTTGGCTACATGCCATTATAATGTTTTATGATACCATGGTGAAAAACCTTGGTAATATTATTTTACGACACAATAGTGATAAAATTTTGGGATATAATTATAAATATACCATGTCTATAATATTCCCAAACTTCCATATTATTCGATATGTACATATGTTCATGTTCATATATTATTCCCCCTATTTTACATATGATTCCATGATCTTACGATATCAATTTCCTTATTCAAAACACTAATTCTTTGATTCATATATTATGAATCTATGTTTCAGTGTGTATGAATTATTTATTAAGAGTTCATATTCTTTGATTATTTTCTCATACCCATTTGTTCATATTCTAATCACTTATGATATTTGATGGTTATTTTTTATAATCGCACTTTCTGAGCTGTTGATCTCACCCCATTATTATGTTTCTATTTACAAAGGTTATTAATAAAAGTAATAAACATGATATTTATTGAAGAATATACTGTGTGGAGGATTTTTAATAGATGTTGAAATATTTTCTATAGATTAAGTAGTTTCTTATATAGTGGAAGAACTATCTATTAGTTGAAAAAGACCTGGGTTTTGTTAGTTATTTTTTACCTTACTCTATAAAAATCTAAACCTAAAAGTTATTGGGAATGTATAAAATCAAATATTTATTATATTTCATTTAATTACCATATTTTCATATCTATATGGAATTATAGTTGTTTTTTAATGTTTATTTGAGAATATTTTTTAAGAATTTAGAGAAAAGGATTGTTCTCTAACAAGATAAGGAAATTATATCTAAAATAAGATTGAACCATATAACATAGAAAAGTGAACTCTTTGAAATTCATGAATGGATGTC
This sequence comes from Viscum album, assembly GCA_963277665.1. NCBI lineage: Eukaryota > Viridiplantae > Streptophyta > Magnoliopsida > Santalales > Viscaceae > Viscum > Viscum album. Next base: position 1,363,619,117 of record OY728151.1, on the reverse strand, counting down.
GATGTGTTTTATATAATCATGGAGGGTTTCATGACACAAGATTTACAGATTGATTATTCTTATAAAGATGGAACTAATCGATTTATTAAGTGGAGAATAAGACATAAAGAGGATCCAAGAGATCTATTTTTTTTCATAAAAGTCTTACCAAAACATACTCCTTGCATGAGATAATTTTTATGAACAAAAATTGTGATGAGAAATAATGTTATGTGAACAAATATTTGTGGGAACATATCTCTAATGAACATTAAAAATTCTCAAGAATGTGTTTAAATGAACCATATGGAAATTTATTTGAATTTATATGGTAAAGTGAATCCAACAAGCCCGTACCCGAGTGGTAAGGGCTCCTACTTGGCATCCAAGAGACCCAGGTTCAAAACTGGGTGGAGGTGAATTTCTAGGTTACTGTAACAGAACTGTAGAAGTACTGTAGTAGGTACTGTTCAGTACTATAGTAGCTAGAACTATTCACTTGATTTGGGCCTTTGGGCCACCAGTTTGGGCCTATGGGTCTCCAGGGCCTTCGGGTCATCAAAGGTCTTCAGGCCTCAGGGAATTCTGTCCATAAAAGACCATGGAGTAGCCCAGTTCATATAGTGCAGGCCCCAGAATAGGATTAGAGCAATAAGAATAGCATTCATTAAAAGTAGAGCTACCAGATTGGAATAATGAGAGGGTATGACAATGACCATCGGGACTAGGCACCGTGCATCTTTGTACGGGGAAATGCTAGTCGTTCAGCAATGCAAGGTGAGGAAATGGGTGATCAATGTTGCAGAAGCTAGGGGAGGGGCAGTTCCTGTGGGATGGGCATACGGGTCATGTATTAGGCATAGTATGCCTCTAGGCCTTCGAGTCATGTATTGTGAGTCATGTCAGGCCTTGTGCCTTGGGCCTACAGGTCATGTACGGGTTCCCCTTCATCCCTTAAAAGGGGGATTATCTATAATAAAATAAAAAAGAAGGCCTTAGGGACATTCAGATATGGTAAAGTGAAATTCATCATTCTAATGATTGAAGAGCTTCATGACATACTAGTTCTAGTTTAAACATAGATGATCCAAATATTTGAGGAATATTATGAAGAAATAGTGAGGGTGATTTATTTAATAGAAATCATTCAGTTCTAAAATTATGAGTGGTTGTAGACCTTGAGAGAAAGTGAGTCTTCTCCAAACATTGTAAACATGCAATGTGTTTAGTGAGTCTATTACAATAGGAACATATTTTTTATGATACATAGATTATCCAAGTATGGGTTAGCCAAAAAAAAATTATTGTGTCCATCTTTCGTTTCTTTTTCACTTCAAATCTATTTTGAGGGATATAGGTGAACCTTCTAATTAATGAACAAAATCATTGGAAATTGTGGCTTGTAGAAATCAAAAAACCCTAATTCACAACTCTTACCAGGGTATTTACCTTATTTGGGGAAAATAAATGGCATCAAAGACAAATTTTCAAGTTAGTGGAGTTTTTTTAACACCCTGAGATTTTGGGAAATATTTTGTTGGATTAGTTTAATATTTTAATATTCTTGATTTTACAAACCTTGAATATTGATTTTGTTATACGAAATCACCAAGATTGGCTTTCATTATTGATTAGACACTGTAAAAAGATTAATATAAATTTTTTATATTATAATATTCATGTGCTTCATTTTTTAAAAACCCCATTTTTATTTAATTTTACAATTTTAACATAATTTCACATCAAGATTACAATTCTTGCTTAAACTTCACTATTTTATGGTGCATTTTGGGCACCTCCTAAAACACCCAATGTTCCTGATTATATTTTCATAATTAAATTTATGGTCTCCTATGTTATTAGGAACATCCTATCCTTTTATAGTATTTGAAGATTCAATTATGAAGATGGCCAAAGTGGTCCTGGAACCAAGAACATTTTGGGTGAAGTGAACTGGATATTGGACCAATAAAAAGATAGTAGCATCCAATATAAAATACTAATTTAGCTAAAATGTGATATGGATATAGATAAAATCATGAGGAACATTTCATATAATAGTTAACCGATCTAATTATGAGATTTTAGGGGATTTTCAGGTAGCCTAAGTTGAAGATGAAATTCTAGTCCAGGTTCTACATCCTAGAAAAACAACCCACAACTTTGATCATATCTTTGAAGCCAAAAATAAATTTGGGATAAAATTTTACAAAATTTAGGGGAACATCTGGAGATTAATTTTCTTATTTTATGGTCCACCCAATGTAATCTATAAAGAATATCACATTGGAAATTCTTTTTTGGTGGATGAAAGTTGGTTTAGATTTTTTTCAATGGTTGAAAAGTATTCTCTATATTAACATTACACCCACCTAGGCCAACCACTATTAATTGGTGTGATATTTACTTTTGTAGGATCAGTAGAAGGATTCAAAAATTACTATTTAAGTAATTGGTGTTGGAGGATTTAGGGATCTTTATGCTTTTTCATTGAAATGTTATGTTGCCTCTTTGTCTTTATAATGTTCTTATTTCAATTATAAGATATTCGAATAACCTTTGTCTCATAATAAAGCCTATTATTATTCTAATTTATCATTATTATTGTTAACATGTTGATATAATTTCACCAAGGTGTGAATTTATTCACATAAGTAAGAGATAAATCCTTCAAATAACGGTGGAGTGTTCATTATTTTATTTATATTCACTTCTTTAATTCTGCTCACATGAGTAACCTTTCGTCCTCTACTGAGATCATATAAACAATAGAGGGATAATACTCTTATGATTTTATCCAATGGAGTAGAAATTCTATGGATTGGATGACATTTCTCACTATATTAAAGTTTAATCACTTCATTGAATATTGAATTTTGTTTGATAATGGTAAAAATTCTTCATCCAAGTTGAATTTAAAGCTATACAATTCAAGTTCTAATAAGTCCCATTACCTTGGAGTGATCATAAAAAGGATCCTCCAACTATATAGTTTATTATCATTATTTTTTGTAGTTATTAAACCAATAAGTGATGAAGTTGTGTGGATCTCCTTAAATTAATCACAATTGAGTCTAAGAATTTGAAACTGTTAAAAAGAAATTTATGCCAATTCATCCCGTGTAATGACCTAGTATCAAACCTTTATCCTAAATTGAATTCACTTAGGACTCTTTGTATTTTTGCAACCCAAATCAATTAAACCTCAAAGTTGACCACATTATAGTCCAAAACAATAATGACTACAAAATAAACTTATAACAACATTGTCCTTTATCAAAGCTAAAAAAATATCATAAAGGTTCCCTTTATTAGCACTTTTTTATAGCACTGATAAAAGACACCATTTATCAGTGTTTTTTGTTTAGTGGTGATAAAAGACACCCTTTATTAGTGCATTATTTCTATCCCTGATAAACGGTACCCCTTATCAGTGGGTTTTAGCATTGATAAGGGGTATACTTTAGCAACACTTTATTTTTAGCTCCCATAATGGGATCCTTTTTAGTTCTTCTTTAGCACTAATAATGTTTTGAATAAAATGAAATAATTAAATAAATGAACAATAAAAACGAGTTTATTAAAAAAAATTAAAAATTTTATTAATTAAATAATTATTATTAAAAAAGAATAAATTTATTATACTATATATAAATGATAAATACTAATAAATAGTATCAATTAAATATATATATTTATGTAAAATGAATATAAAAAAAATTAAAAATAAGTAAATTGAGAAAAATATTAAAATTTTTATTCATAAGATATGTACTAATAACGATAATAAATTGTAAATATTAAATATATATAATTATACGAATGTATATAAATAATTTTCTATAATACAAAATTTTTTTTCTTTATATTAAATAGTAATATATTTACAGAATAAAGGTTTATAATTAATATTTATTATGAGCTAAAAATACTAACTAATTTTATTGAGTAATGAAAATAATTGAATATCATTTGTTTTTTAAATTTTACATATATCTATCGTGTGTTATATTGATTTCACATATACATAATTAATTCTTTTCTATATAAATGCATGGACACACAAAAATATTTTTTTTGGGAAATTAATCAATTTCTTTTACTTATTTTATATACATTTATTTACTATGTTTCAATATTTTCATTATTTATTCTTCTTTATTTTGATATATATATATATATATATATTAATTTATATTCAATTAATAAAACTTGTCCATTTTTTCAATATTGTTAAATTATACTCAATTTAAATTATTCAATTTCATTCTTTTTTAACATGCATACACTTAAGATTAAATATTCATTAATAATGTTAAAAATATATTTATAAATTTTTTTTATAAATAAAAATATTTAGAAATATATATTTACTATTTGTATACATTAATATATTTATAATTATAAATTAGTAAATTGAATTTTTGAAAAAAGTATTTATATAATTATAAATAAATAGTTATATATACTTAAATAATTATAAAATTATAATAAATTTATATAAATAATGAATATATTTACTATATTTATATTTATATATATTTATTAATATATATATATATTTAAATAAATATATATAATGTTATAAATATTATTCTTTTAAAAAATATTTATATAATTAAAAATAAATAATTATAAAATTTTAATAAATATATTTAAATATAGAATATATTTACTATATATATATATTTATTAATTATGTATATAATTATATAAATATATATTTTTTATAAATATAATTATAAATCCTTAATTTGCACTTAATTAATTAACGCAGACAAAAATCATATTTATCGGTGCTTTTTTAGAGCTAATAAATATGTCTTTTCTTAGTGCTAGTTAATTTAACACTGATAAAATGCATCTTTATCATCATTTTTGGAAGTGCTAATAAAATTGTCTCGATCTATTTAAATAAACCTAACGAGTTGTGAACTTTTTGCGATACCAAAGAATTCTATGGAATCCACCCTCTATCAGCGCTCCTACATTGTGAATCGAAGCTCGAATCAACGTTCAAATCCAAGGATCAAACAATTTCAAGGCTCAAGTCCAGGGATCCAATAATTTAAGGGTTGAATGAATCCAAAGCTCAATTTTTTTTAGGTTTTCTATATCTCTACTTTCTCATGGACATTTCAAAGCTTCAGTCCGTGGTATTCTATTTTATCTTCATCCTCCTCAATCATTTATTTATTTTTTTGATAGATCTATTTGTTTTTTTATCATCATTATTTCTTTTCCATTAGCATATCCATGTGGTCAACAATTTTTTTGGAGATGTTTGGTAGAATGAAGATATGGTTATCATTTATTACACTCCCCTACCTCACCCCTTTTTGATTCTGTGAAACCCGTCCACCCCAACACCACTGAAAGACGTAACTATTTATTGTTGAGTTTAAAAATTCCATTGAAATCATGGATCATTAATTATGAAACTTTATTCCACTTTATATCCAAAAAGTGATGCATGGATTATTATGTATCTCAATTTTAAAATAATGTCCAATTAGTCGATGATAGATATCTTTAGATTACAGGAAGGTTATTATCAAAGATCACATTTCATATGATTGTTTCTTGAACATAGAAAGTGTTCGACACATACCGTGTTTTTGGATGAACAAAATTTTTGTTGGTCAGCTAGATGGAGTAGGATTTGGCTCAAGTTTCATGACTAAAAAGTGGAAAATTACTCAGGGTTCCATGGTTTTGGATTGAGGTGTAAAGTATAGGATTTTTTATATGTAGACACACACACATGTATATTTTTCAAATGCACACATATATAATATAGACATATATTATACAAATAAAAATATATATTATACTATACTAATATATAATATATAAATATATTATATGATTATATTATAAAATATATATTATACAAATATGTTATATAAATATATTACACAAATTTATATATATACAATTAAAAATTAAATATTTTTTATACATTTATATATATTATATTTATATGTTAACAAATAAGTATTACATATTAATTATTTATATATTATAAAAATATTCTATGAAAATATATATATATTATACAAATAAAAATATATATTATATTACACAAATATATAAAAGGAAAATTTATATTATAAAAATAAAGATATATGATACACAAATAATATATATATATATATATTATTCAATTCAAAAATATATATTATACAAATATGTATTAAAAAAGTATATTATACAAATATATTCTACAAATATGTTATACAAATATATTTTCTTATAAATCATACTTTTCATTTGACTGAAAATATTTTTTCTTTTCAACCGGTCTAGACATAATTTTGGAATCTTTTAATCAACTAATAATTTTGAGATGTTTAAAACTTTTATCGTTATTAGGTATATTGTTTTCCAAAAATTATTTGTTCTTTTCATTATCAATTTTTTTATTGAAATTATAATTTAGATATGTTTTCAAATATATGATATACCATTAATATTAAATGTAATAATTCCTTTGGTTTTTAAATCACTTGTTCCAAAAAATAAAATGAAAGTTATAAAATTCTATATATGTTTTAATAATTATTAAAAAATATTTTTAGATATTCATCATTTTAAGTCTACATGTATTGGTTCCACCCCTAGGAATCTCTAATTACCTTCCATGAATATGAAACTACTCTTTATTTATTTGAATGATTTTTTAATACTTTTTTATATCTTCTATTTGATCAAATGATAATTTATTATTCTTGTTTATCATATTGGGGTTTCTTAGTACTCTTTAATTTCCTATATTATATTTTCATTTTTTAGGGGATAAAAGAATGAACTGATGACTCATTTTAAAATATGGAGGACGAGTCTTAGAGGATTGAAAGTATTCAAAGTAAGATTTATTCTATAAATATATAATTCAGTGCCTCAAAAGATTCATATAGTATCACATGTCCCCAACATGACCCCTTGAATCACATACAAGAATGTTTAGGCCCCACGAATCTCACCTTCAAGATTCCATGAGTTAATAACTATTACTAATGGTGTAATTCTAAAAAATGGGAGGCATTACCCATTTTAGAGAACATAATGCAGTACAAATGTCATCCTTATCAGCTTTACCCATACAATTTTTATATTTATCACTTTCATTCAAGTTCTATCCATTTCCCAATCATAGAGTTAATATTATTGTTTTAAGAGTAAAATAATTGTCCAAATTATTAACTTATTGTTTCATATTTATGGTTAATTTATTTCTTTTTAATATTACTCACATAATAATTGTTTTCTCATATAGATGGTTTTTTATATTCGATTTGGGGCAATATTTCAATATTTCATGACTTTATGCACCAAAACATCCATATAATTCTTCTCATGCAAAATATTTTCACCCCTTTAGTGTTGGAATTTATCACTTTCCTTCAAGTTCCTTCCACTTCTAAATCACATAGGTAATCTTGTTGTTTTAACATTCAAATTATTTTTCATAAAATTAATTTATTCTATTATATTTATGTTTAATTTATTTATTTTTAGTATTACTCGTATAATAATTTTTTCTTATATAAGTGGATTATTATTTTTAGTTGGGTTGTATTGTTTGATGTTTCTCATGGTCATGGGATATTAGACTTCGAGCTTGCAACTGAGATAATGAAAATAAAGAAATGGTTCAAGAATTCATACAACCATCATGAAAATATGAATTCCTACTAATTATTTAATTAATTTTTTTTATCATTTTATCAACTATATTTATGTTGATATCCATATAAATTTTATCTAATACTTATTTAGTTTTTTTCAAAGTTCCTTTAGGATTTCATATTTGGCTTTTAATTATCTACAACAATCCAAAAATGAGATAAAATGTTTCTTTCGGCTAATGTTACCACATTTTCTGTTTACATTTCCAATAATTTTTAAATTACCAAAAGTGAATATTGATTTGATGTTGTTAGTTTGAAAACCTTTCTCATTTTTGAAATCTACAAGAGTATAGGGCACATGATCCATCTCTACTACTCTGGATATTAACAATGAGAAATGTTTTTTGGTTATGAACATCAAACCAATATGCAGTGTTTCCCATTTGATAAATAAAGACAATAGAAATCATGATAATATTGGTATTTAGTATTTGTTTTCGAGACTTTAGGATGTATAGAAATTAACCGCACCTCAATTTGATACATAGTGTGACTGGTATGAATCAAAATACTTCTTTTTTACTTAAAATTGACATTAATTTTAGTAAAAAAAAAAGACAACTAACATTATCAAAACCAAGAAAACATATTATAATTGTTTTGATATGTTAATAAAATGATCGATAAGTCATTTCTTCAAAGTATGAATTAGCTAAAACTCAATCTGATATGCAATGTTCCTGGTATGATTCAAATTGTCTGTTTTCAGTTTGAAATTGACATTTTAGTTCAAAAAGTTCCACTAATTGAAAACTAAGAAAACAAACTCATATTTTATTGTTAATTTAAGAAATAAATTCATAAATTATTTTGACATGTAGTAATTATTCACATTTCAAACAGATAAATGATGTGATCATTACGAGTGAATGTGCATGCTTCTAGTTTAAAGTGAAATTTTAGTAAAAAGTAAAAGTTACATATTCCAAATCGAGAAAATAAATTCAGATTGTTTTTATGATTATTAAACATATACGTAAGTCATTATAGACGTGTAAGAATCAGTATCACCTCTATATGAAACATGGTATGATTTTTATGACTCCAAGTGATTTTTTTATTTAAAACTGATATTAATTTTAGTAAAAAGGATAAGTGAAAAACTCAATAACAGGAAAACATATTCTGACATTTTGATACGTTACAAAAGGGATGAATAAGTCATTTTCAATATGTAATAATTTTCCACACATTAATCTGATCCACAGTGTGACTGATATTACTCCAAGTACATATTTTGATTTAAAATTGACTTCAATTTTAGTAAAAAAGACAACCCAACAACTAAAAACTAATAAAAAACATTATGATTATTTTTATACTTTAGATAAATGATCCAGAATTCATTTTTGATGTTTAGAAATCATCCTCACATCAATTTGAAACACGATGTGACCAGTATGACTCTCTGTGTTTATTATCTATTTAAAATTGGTAGTTTAGTTCAAAAAGTTTCATTCAGTCTAATTTTCTAGATAATTTAGGACCTAAATTAGTAAAAAAAATTGATGAGTATGAATTAGTCTCACATAAAACCGATACATTATGTGATCAGTATGATTCAAAGTGCATGTTTTCTGTTCAAATTGAAATTTTATTAAAAAATACAAGTGAAATACTAAAAAAATTAAATGCATTATGATAGTTTTTATAAATTTTGAAAATGATCCATAATTTTTTTGAAACATGTAGGCACAGCCACACCTCAATATGATGCATGGTTTGACCGATATGACACTAAGTACGACTTTTTTTTTTTAAATTGAAATAAACTTTAGTAAAAAGGAGAACTGGCCTATTAAAAACTAAAAAAATTCATTTTTATTATTTTAATAGATTATGGAAACAATATATGAGTCGTTTTTGACATGTAGGAATTAGAGACAACTCAATTTGATACATTATGTGCCCAGTATTGCTTTATAATTCCGTTATAAATTTAAAATCGACATTTTAGTTTAGTGTCACTCAATGAAAATTGAGAAGACGTGATCTTATTTTCTTAATAATATAATACATCCATTAATAAGTTATCATTTACATGTAGGAAAAATTATCACATAAAAATGATACATGATATGATCTGTATGATTTAAAGTGTGTGTTTGCAGTTTAAAATGACATTTTAGTAAAAGAGACATGTGATCTACTCAAAACAGAGTAAAAATATTCATATATTTTTTAATATATTTGGAAAATTATCAATATTTCATTTGATACTCTTAGGTATCACCCACACCTTAATACGATGCACGGTGTGACCAGTATGAATCCAACTGTGTCTTTTTATTTAAAATTGAAATCCTTTTTAAAAAAGGACAACTGACCTACTCTAATCTAAGAAAACACATTCCTATTATTTTGATACTTTAGGAAATGATAAATAATTCATTTTTGACATTAATTAACCATAATAACCTTAATTTGATAGAATATGTTTCCAGTATTACTCAATGTGTCCATTATTAGTTTAAATTCTACAGTTTAGTTAAAAAAGTGCCACTCACTGAATACTAAGAAAACATGATTGGATTTTCTTGATAAATTTGGAAATTTATTCATAAGTCATTTGTGACATCTAGGAATTAGTATCATGTCAAACGGATACATTATGTGATTATTATGAGTCAAGGTGCCTATTTCCTGTTTAAAATGACATTACAGTAAAAAAGAGAAGTGATTTACTCAAAACTGAATTAATGAATTTAGATTGTTTTGATACATTAGTAAAATGATCAATAAGTAATTTTATTCATGTAGAAATCATCATCACCTTAATATGATTAATGTTGTGACCAATATGACTCCAAGTGTGTCTTTTTATTTACAATTGACATTAATATCAGTAAAAAGGAAAACTGACCTACTCAAAACTAATAAAACTCATTTTCATTGTTTTGATACTTTGTTTAATAAATCCATAAGTCATTTTTCATCTGTAGGAATCATCTTTACCTCACTCTGATACAAGATATCCCAATATGACTTGATGTGTCCATTATCTGTTTAAAATCAATATTTTAGTTTCAAAAGTGTCCCTCACTCTAAACCAAGTAAGGATGATCAGATTTTCTTTATTATTTAGGAAATCTATTCAAAATTAATTTATGAAATTTTAGAATTAGTATCACATAAAACAAACACATGATGTGATCAGTTTGAGTCAAAGTGATTGTTTCCAGTTTAAAATGACATTTTAGTAAAAAATAAAACTGATATACTCAAAACTAAGAAACAACATTTGGATTATTTTCATACTTTAAAAAAGTTATACATAAGTAATTTGAGATATAGAGTAATTATTCACAAAAAATAAAATGCATGGTGTGACATGGATGACTCAAAGAACATCTTTTTAAAATATAAGAGTAATTTTAGTTTAAAATGCATATCACATTTCCAAAACTGAGGAAACGAGCCTTGATTTTTATATCATCATTATATATACTATTAATTAATTTATTTCATTATAATTTTAATCATATAATTATTTAGTTAATTTTCACAAATATAATTCTTCAAGAATAATTAGAAATATTATGATGTGAAGGAATCAACAAAAACTCAATTTGATAGACAATGATCTCGATATGACTCAATATTTAGTTTAAAAATATATATTTTTAATTTATGTGTATATATCATTACCAACAAAAGAATTGTTTTCATATACCGGTGAATTTTTTTCTTGAGTAGGGATGTGGATCAAAAGAAAAAGGAACATTGATGTTGTATGTAATAATTTTTACTTATGTAATGGTATAACCCAATGATTCAAATGTCTATAATATAGTGTTTTTATTGAATTTGTGATGTAAATTTTATTTCATTAAATTCATTATTGGTTCTTGATTTTATTGATTTTGTGGGGTTTTTTGTGTTATGGTGTGCTTTTACCGCACACTTCACTAGTGATGCAATGCTCTGTTACATCAAACTACAACATTCCCCTTTATCAACTTTTTTAAGCATTGATAAAGGACCATGTATTTTAAACTTGCTCATGCAATCAATGCTTCTATAGCACTGATAAATGCCATTTTTAGTGCTATTAAAGGCATATTTTATAGTTTTGTATCCATAGGATGCACGTGTCTGTAGGATTCTTCTTTGGTATTTGAGGATTATATAACCCAAGATACACTACAAGTGACCGATTCAACCCTAAAAACTTGGTTAAATTTTAGTGTGACCAGATTTTAGAACCGTTGTTAGGGGCCCTTGAAATTCATGTCAAAACACATTATATTTTCCCCCATTTCTCTATTCTCACATCAAATTATCTTATATTTCCCATTTTTTCACTTTTATTGGCTCATGTCTACCTATTTCAATGAAAAATTAAACTGACTTGTTGGGTGTATTATCTTGGTTTTGGGAGTCAAGATCAATTAGGGGTATCTTTCTTTAAGATCCTAATATTCCAAATTCCCGAGACTCAAACATTTATCCCATTTTAATGTAGGGTATTAAAAGAAACTAACTCATAAACCCGGGAGGGAATAAAAATGTAAATCCAAATGAGGTATCCCCAAACTTGGGGAATACCATCAATAAAACCATGAATGACTACCTCACACCTTCTTAGACTGATGCACCCTCTTGAATTAGGCATGATACCTCAATAGAATCCCACCAGGTCTTAAAACCTCATATCTTAAACCACCTTCCAATCTTTCTTGGGATGGGTTCAAAAATTCTTTACCTTTATGTCAATTAATTCAATGAAATTATTGTAACCATGTTCCCCTCACAACAACATGATTTATCAAATAAGAGGATCATTCCTTTCTCAATAAATTATTGAGCCAATAATTGGTTAAGAAATCTAAGACCTTCATTAACTCACTCATGGGACCAATTGCAGAGAGAATTCAACAAAAAATACCCCCATATGAAAACAATTGCAATCAAATGATACTTATGAGTATCTAGAAGGTGTGTCCAAGAAAAACCAAACATATAGAAAAATAACTTACTATGATATTCCACCCAAATCTGGTGTAATTCAAACACTTTTGTAAGAAGAAAGCCTCTGGGAAAACTTGTTCCCTCACTAGAAAGGTCTAAGATATCGATCATAGGAATGTTAAAGAAATCCAAACTATTGATAATGTTTGTAAAATTTGTGACAAACCTGACAACAAGATTGATAACTTCCCAACCATATCTTCAATTAAGAATGTTCTTTTTGGAGGACCACCAACAGAGGTCAATTTTTTAGTCTTTAAAAATCCCCAATACTGAAACAAATTAAATCTAAGGTACAATGACCATATATGATTGCATTGGAAAGATAACTAGAAACCCATCCAACAACCCAGTCATCCACAAGGACCGAACCCATAACCTCCAAAAACTTTCCCAACCCATACTCATGTCCAACCACAAAAAATCTAATATCAATGTATCTTTATCCAATACCAATAACCCATACACCAAAATATTAAGTAGGACATACAAAAACCTAAATATCCACGTAGGATAAACCAACCAGCATAAGACTCTCCCCAATCTATACATGTCCCAATCCCTGAAAAGTTGTGTATACAAATAGAGAAAATGAATTATGACATTTCAACTATTAGAAATGAATTCAAAATCATAAAAAATGAAGAGGCACCCATTACTACTTAGGTGGTACCATCCTCAAACTTAAAGGGAGAATCCTCTTACACACAAATCTCTCATGAATAACTAAAATTAGTGACTCTCTTAATAAGTCAAAAATTTATTGAGAAACCTAAAAAACCATCTAGAACCATTAAAATATTCCACATCACATGAAAATGTTAATGAACCACCTTAAAAATATGAAAAATACAATGAGAATATGAAGGAAACACAACCACACCAAATAATCAAACAACCCTCTCCCTCCCCTCAATCCATTAGAGAAAAATATAAACTAGAACTAAAAGATAATTTGAGGGAAATATTCTATCATGTTAAGTTGAACATTCCCCTTCTTAATGAAATCCAAACCATTATTTATTACTCAATATACCTTATAAAATTGTGCATTTTAAAAAGCATTTCTCATTAAAAAGACTAATTATTTTTGGCTAACAATGTGAGTACAACTATTCAAGGGACCATTCCTGCTAAGTTGAAATATCCAAGATATCCATATGTTGATTTTTATTTAGTAATTTGTTTTGTCAAATCCCATTATGATATTGGATCTAGTGTTAACCTCATTTCATATTCCATGTATTTTCATTTAGGGCTTAAGGAACTCAAACCCACATCTTTCTCTCTTAAACTTTATAATCATAATGTTCATGTTTCTTAAATCATATTAAAGGAAATTTTGGTGAAAGTTGAAAATTTAATTTACCCAAAAGTCATTGTTTTCCTTCAAAATCACAAACGATTAGGTCCTAGGTAGTTAAACCCCATTATCCTTGGTCATCCCTTCTTCTCAGAAATCAACTTAGACATATGATATTGGAATTAGCACATTACAATAACATTTGGAAACATAAGACTTGATCTAAACATTTATGTTCAAAACTCTAAAATTTCTGATGATAAAGAGATATTTGAGGTTGATTATATGGGTAATATTGATTCCGAACCATAGAAACATAAAGGATTCATTAAAGGATGTACAATTAAAGATGATATTTATTTAATTTTTTCATATGAGAGAAAATTTTATCCTTGGATTGAATCTCTTTTAGATGAATCCATTGATGATTTTTTAGGATCAATAATCAATGATACTATTGGTGAAATCAGAAATATTGAGTATATACCCATTCCAAGAATGATCTTTCCAATGTTGTTTCTGGAACTTTCATTCAAGAGAAACCACTTTTTGTAGAAAAATGTAGAAAAAGAAACTTAGTTTGTTACAAATTATAATTTTTATTTTGAAAGTGTTATTAAATATAATCTAAAATCTGGGGTCCTACCTTCATCACTGAAGTATTAATTATGAGGGGAAAATCATTTATTTCCTATTTTCATTTATTCCTTTCTTGAATACAATCAGGAGAGGATGACTTAAGATGTCATATGAAATCTTAATAAGGTAATTAAATAGACCCTTTCCGATATTCCTCAGATTAGCCCAGTCATTGGAAGTCAAAGGATTGTTATAGAACTTGACTGCAAACCATGTCTTCAACCTTAGTATCCACTCAATCCAAATCTCATGGATGTGGTACGAAAATCACTTCTTATGTTTTTGAAATCAGCTATCATCTACCCCATAACTAAGAGTGATTGGGTAAAACCAATTCAAATTATTCCATAGAAGGATTGAGTGAATGTGATTAAAAATGAGGATTATGATCTTCTCCCCACAATGGTTATTAAGGGATGGGGAGTGTTCATTGAAAATTTTAAGTTAAAACTATTCAGTAAGAAATACCCTTACTTGTTTCCCTTCATTGATGAATTCCTTGAGTGAGTTGTGGGTTATCAGTTCTAATATTTACAATATGATTACTCTAGGTACAATAAAATTTTTGTCTCCTTATAATATCAAGTAGAAATAACCTTCACCCAACCATTCAACACCTTTTTATTCATGTGCATGACCTTTGGGATATCAAATTAACCTAGTACATTCCAGTGTTGTATGATGGGTATCTTCTCAAACATGGTGGGGTATTATATAGAGGTATTTTTGGGTGACTTTTCCATATTTGGGGATATATTTGAGGGACAAATTGAAAACATTAAAAGGGTTTTATCTATATGTGTGGATAAGAATATCATCCTAAACATTGAAAAATTTTATTTCATGGTAAAGGAAGGATTAATAATTGACCATCTAGTCTCTATTAGAGGTATTGAAATTTATAAAGATAAGTTTGATATCATTGTTCACCTTACCTCTTAAAAAATATCAATGAAGATAGGTCCTTTTTAGAACATTATGGTTTCTATGGGGGGTTAGTTTTGAATTTTTTCTCCTTTTATTGACCACATTAGGCTCTACTAGTGAAAGGAACTCCAGTTGTATAAAAAAATATATGGGAAATCATTCTCAGCACTCAAGTAATATCTTATCTATCCACCTTTCCTAAAAGTTCAAAATTGGAAACTTCCATTCGAACTCATGTGTGATGCGAGTGACTTTGTTGTAGGATTTGTCTTAGGATAAAATTGTAACAAAACCCAAGGTGTTATTTATTATGAAATAAAATCATTAAATGATTCAAATATCATCCACATGGTTGAGATCCTTATAGTAGGGGTAGATGAGGCTATAATCTCACCCATGCTGTTGATTTTCCGAATTTTTATAATTTTATTGATTTTTTGTTGATTGGATTATTTTGGATTAATTTTTTTTGGCTTTTTGTTGTAATTTTTCTCATCCTTCATTGTTGTTTCTTTTTTCTTTTTAATGAAAAGGGTCTTGAATTTGTTCAGTCAAAAATACTACACCACCATTGAGAAAGATTTTCTTGTTCTTGTCTTTTCCTAATAAAAAATCACAGCTTATCTCTTATGATCCCACATCATTATATTCAAAGACCATTTAGGCTATAAATAAATTTTATTGAGACAATATTCCATGTATAGATTAATAAGGTGGTTCCTTCTTATTAAAGAATTGTTTATTACCATAGTGAATAAAAAGGGTGTTGAAAATGTTATAGAAGATCACCTATCAAGGTTATACTTCAAGGACAACTGAAACCACCTTTCTGTGTTTGATTCATTTCCCGATGAGGGCCTTTTTTTCTATGAGTGATTTGCTATGTTATTCTCACATAAAAAACCATTTGGTTATGGGTGACATTTAGAAATCTCTTAGGACCCAAGATAAGAGGAGATTCATTTCTTCTGTCATCCAATATGTTTTTTGTGATCCATACCTCTTCAAGTTCTATCCTGAACAACCATTAAGAGACGTGTTCCCGAGTCTTAGAAATAGTCCAATCTAACATTTTTTCATGGAGAGGCATGTAAATGCCACTTTTTTAAAAAATAAAACCACTATAAAGGAATTTCAAAGTGGTTTCCAGAGGCCTAAACTCATAAAGTCTTCCTAAAAATTATTCCAAATATTTCCATGATGTCAATAATTAGGATCCATAACCAAAAAGAATAAAATTCCCCCAATTAGGATCCATATCCAAAAGGAATCAAATTCCCCTTACTCCCATTCTTGTCGTCAAAATCCTTGATTGTTTGGAAATTAATTTCATGGGACCCTTAGCAAACTCTATGGGATATCTACACATCCTCTTAGATACTAATTATGTCACAAAAATGGGTTGAGTCCAATCACATCAAGTCCAATTACTATCATAATGTGATCTGATTCCTAAAATAGAATGTATTTTCTAGATTTGGAATTCCCAAGTCTACCATCTATTTTCATGGAACCTATTTACACAACTTTCCCTTATCATTAATCATGTCTAAGTATGTGATTTATCACAACATTTCCACTACCTAAAATCCTAAAACCAACGGTCAAGATGAGTTGGAATATAGAGAAATTGAGAAAATTCTCAAAAAAAACTATCAATCCCTCTAGGAATAAATTTTCTGAGAAAATATTGGATTCCCTTTGTTCATATCATACTATGTTCAAAACCATCATTGGAATTTCTTTATATCAGTTGTTTTAGGGAAAATAAATCCATTTAACTATTGATATTGAACATAAGGCCTTTTGGGTAATACAAAAATGAAATTTGACATTTATTTAGCAAAAAAAGATGAAATTAGATCTTAATGAACTTGAGTAACTTAGAATGTGTATTATGATAATTCTAGGATCTATATATCCAGAGTTTAAGACTACCAATCTTGGAATATCATAATCATTCAATGTTTAATGTGAACTTTTTTACTCTTGTATGGTTTCAAACTTTATTCACTCCTGGGAAATTTAAGGTCTACACGGATAGGTCCTTACATAATGCATCACATATACCCTCATTTGGAAATAGAGATTCAGGTTCTCACTAGTGGTCATGTCTTCAAAGTAAATTGTTATAGGATAAAATCATTCATCAAATCATTCAAAAAACAAGAAATATTGGAGGATTTAACTAATCCAACCTATGAACCATAAAAAAGTTGATATATTTAGGGTCCATATAGAGCTATTTACATTAAAGAAAAAAAATTCTAGAAAGAAATCTGGATTTTACTAACATTGACTCAGTGTTTGGAGTTACAAATAGATAGGTATATTTTTTATTCTTTCCTTTTGTATTTGTTTTTTATTTAATGCAAACTCATGGGATTTCTAGGGTTATTAATTTGGTTAATGTGTGAGAGGAAGGGGTTGTTTTGTTCAATGTTATTTTTCAGGGAAATGTCCTAAATCCAAAAATTCCACTCCATTATACCACCCACAATGGGGAGTCTATGAGTGACCTAGGGATAAAAGTATCAATATTTTATGACATGAACTTCAATAGTATGATAACTGTTGAACTATTTCCATTACAGATTTTCCAATTTTAATTTTTGGACTCTTCTCCTCTATCACTAGACCATCTAAATATTGTTTTAAAAAAAATTAGAGACAATTTTATTCTAAGTTTTGGGGGTGGTAAGGGGGTGAAAAGAAAGAATAAAATAATTTCCATGTCCAATAAAATTTTATGTGCATTAATGAAAGAAAAAATTTGTTTAACCTTGAACATGACAACACATATTGTACACAATGAAACTGAATGTCAAATAATTTTACTTGGGATTATTTTGATTTTAATCCGTAGTTAAGTTTGTGAGAATCGGTTTTGGAAATTGCGGTTGTCTAAGGTAATTTTCACCATTTAAATTTTCATTTAAAAAATCACAATGTGAAACATTTGGGTAATGGGGTATTGGTTTGGTTTCATTAGGTCCATCAACAAATAACATATGATTAGTGTCAATTTTAATTTTAAAATGAGTATTCAAAAATATCATCATATAAAATACCAAAAAAAGAATTAATAATATTGCGTGTAGAGAAATTTAATGACCTAATGTGTGGATTTTATCCCTTGGGGGTCGTGACTCCATATTTATCTGGCCTAGATTTGGGTATTTTTTCTCTATTTTTGGTAATTTGAATTTTTTTTAATTGAGTTAACTCGAGAGGATTCCCTAGTAGGTAGGATAAACTCGGTAACCTACAGTTATTGATCCTGGGAGTTATTAGGAAAGTGTAACTACAGGGGTTGAATTGATTGAGTTCAACATCAATTACTATGAAAAAAATAATAGTCATATTAAAATTAAAATGTTATTCCACCTAGAGATTCTATATTTTCCCACATGAATAAAAATGAACCACCATGTCTACTGTGAGGCACAACACATCATTATACATAGTTGAAATTGGATGAAATTGGGTGATGAATTTTTAAAATGGAGTGTTTCAGGATTGGGATATTCTTATGATACTATATTGTGTTAAATTATTTTTGAATGGTTTCATAATTTTTTGGTATTAGTTATTTTGGTGTGTATTGTATATTAAAAAATTTTTGGAAAAGATAATTCAAATTTCATATTATTAAGATACATTTTTCTCATGAACAGAAAAAGTAATTATGGGGGTGTGATTAGCCACCAAAAGAGGATAATATTCGTTTTTTATATTATATTATTGATGGGATTCATTATTCATAAACACCATTTTTATTTTATTTGAATGTTTGAACATAATTTCATATCATGATTGTAATTCTTGCTTTATGTGCACTATTGGTTTGTACTTTTTTTAACACATATTAAAAAAACCAATGGTATTGATTTTATATCTATATCTCAATTTGAGGTATCCAATTATATGAGAAACATTATATCTTTATGAAGATATTGGTGATAAAATTACTAATATGGAATACTGGGCCTTGAAATAATAATATTCTGGGTGAACTGATCTGGATAACATCCCAATAAAAATACTATAGCGGTCATTATCCAATCCAAATTAAGATTAATTTTAAAATGAAGATAGATTAAATCATTATTAATATTCCATCCAACACTTAATAGATTTAATTATGACATTTTAAGGGTGTTCATAGTGGACCAATTTGAAGATGAAATTCTTGAACTGATTTTGCGGCCTAGAAAAATAGCCCCCCATTTTGATCATATATTGAAAAAAATATCCATTATGGCTCAATTTTTACATAATTTTACATGTAAACAAGATATTAATTCTCTTATTCTATTTCCCACCCAAATTCATCCACATATAATATCATTTTTCCACGTCTATTGGTGGATGCAAGCTTGATCATATTCTTTCTAGGGTTTAAAAAATCAGCTCTTTATTTAATTTCCACCCACCTAGGCCAACCACCACTAATTTGGGTGACGTTAATAGTTGGGGACTCAACCCAGGGCTACAAAAATTCCTATTTAAGGATTTGGTGTTTGAGGGTTTAGGTAGATTTGTGTTTTGTTTCATTTTAATGTTATGTTGCTACTTTTTCTTTGTAACATTCTTCTCTCAATTGTAACGTATTAAAATCACCTTCATCTCTTAATACATCCAGTTATTATTATATTTTCATATTCTTTTTGTCAAAACTTTGACACAATTTTATCAAGGTGTTAGTTTATTCACACAACAAAGAGGGAAATCATTCACAAAATGTAAGAGTGTTCATTATTTTTTTGTTTTTACTTCTTTAATCCCATCCTCAAGCGTCTATTTTCCACATCCATTGATAGAATAAGATAAATTGATGGGGAGAACTATTATGGTTTGGTAAAAGGGAGTATCAAGGATTTGTATAAGATGTTATTTAAAACTATATTAGTGTGTAATCAAATATTTTATTGGTGAGTTTCATTTTATGATCTTAATAGTTCTTCATACTTGTTAAATTTTAATGCCACACACTTCAAGTGGTAATATGAAACTTTTCCTTGGAGTTTTCATAAAAATGAACCTCCAAGTGTATACATTATTAGAACTAGGTTTATGTTGTTATTAAACCAATAAGTGAAGAATTTTTTTTATCTACTTAAATAAATCACTATAGTTTCTATGAAATTAAAATCATTAAAATGGAATTTCATCCAATCCATCACTTGTAAAAACCCAGGAAAACCCTTTCACGTAAATTGGATTCACTGAGTTATCTTAGTATTTTTGTAACCAAAAACAAAAAAAACAAAAAATATTTCACTTCACATCTGAAAACAATCAATATAATATACGTGTCTATTGGTTTCTTCCGAGGTCTCTGAGGATTGAACAACTAAAGCTACACTAAAAGCGACCGCTTCAACCCTAAAAAAATGTGTAAATTTTGATGTGGCCTGTTATTCACAACACACATTTATGATTTCACTACATGAAACAATTATATTTTCTTGAGGTATATGAAACACTATTTTTTGATTGTGTTACATATAATATGGATTCCCTTTAATATCTTGTGTTACATAAAAGACTATGTTTTACCAAACTACAATGTACTATTATTATTATAATTAAAATATTATTATAGTGGTCACCAAGATATTGTAATGGGGGTTATTAATAAGTTTAATTAAATTATTAAAATATGATTTATATAGATACATTGTGATAATTATCTTGTGATTAATTAACTAGAAATTGAAATAAAATCCCTTTTAAAAATATAAGAAATCATTTGATGGAAAACTATATTTTTGAAAAAAACACATTTTAATTCAATTGTATTATTTTCATTAACCAAACCTAAAATCTTATTACTCTATATTTTTATAATATTTCATTATCCTAAATATAATTATATTTTGTTATGTTAGGGGTTTCACCTACGCTTACATAAAATTCTATCAAATGGGATAAAAATTCATCTTTTGTGTGTATGTTGGACAACAACCTCACAAACCGAAGTCGTTCGTTCTTTAATTAACAACTTTAAAGGTCTAGAATAGTTTTAAAATTCCTATTTTTATATTATATTCAATATTTATTTATGATGATATAATTATTATATTACACATAAGTTCTTGATTTCTTTTTTATGTAAATATGATAACTTCGTTTGTGGACGTGCAGACTACTGCCTCCCCAAAATGATCTGATTCATTCACACTTTACATGGAATGTATTAAGGATGAGTTTAGTGAATTTATATGATATATATTAAATAATTATACTATAATTATATATATTATATATATAAATATATATAATTTATTTTTCTCTTTCAATACGATATGAAATGGAAATACTGTTCATGTTTACGTACAACCAACTGTCTCCATGAACGGTGTATTTCATTTTCAATTTAGATATATTAATTAAATATATACTGAATATATATGATATATATATCATTTTTTACATCCTTGACAATATAATATGATAATTAGGGCAACAAATATAACAAATCAAAACACATGTTAAAAACAAAGCAGTTATTACCCAAAATGTAACTTTAACAAGGAATTGTTAATAAATGGGTAATATAAATTTGTAACTCAATTATATATGGTATTATATATATAAATAGGGTTCCTCTATATATTTATAATAAACCTATATTTATTAAATATAATCATTTAATTAGTACGATGAGAGTCAATACATACGGTAAGGGTTTTCTTGTCTCACTTTTATTTATGTGATATATCTGCTATATTAACCACTTATTCTTGTTGTGTGGTGTTTATACAGACATATTACATTGTATATACAAAATTTGAATTATTTAATGTTATAAAATTTTTCAATTTATTTTATTCTTTGACATATCTCGCAATTCAAATGTTACTCATGAATTTTTGGGGTTTCTAGTCTCACTTTTATTTCGACGAGACTTATGCCATATTCACCGATCATTTATTTTGTGTGGAGTATATACTTACAATGAATTTATTATATGATTACTATCCATAAATTTGGGTTTATTTGTATATCCATTTTACGATCTATATATCTTGGGGTTTTACGGTTCAAAATTTACCAAATTAGTAATGTAATTTTGTCTCAACTAACTTTCTTTGAGACACATGTTTTGTTATGCACCTATATTCTTTTATGAGAATTATATAATTACATTTTACATGTAATATCTTAAAATATTATCATTTTCATGATATTTTAAGATTTGGGTAATTAAATTTTAATATATTGGTAGTTTAATTCAATGTTACCAAAGTGGTAAGAGTTTTATGTGACAATCTCATTGTTTATCAGCATTGTTTATGATTATGCATCTATTGATTAGATCCTATGATCCAGATCTCAAGTACACTCAGGATTTTTCTGATAATTTTGTTATTATATATATCCTCATGTATTATTACCATTTTAAAATCTTTTTTCATTAAGATAATTCAGAATTATTTTAAGAAAATATGACCTTATTTATCTCTTTGATTAAAAATTGTTTTATAAAAAAACCATGTTTTCCAAACTTTTCCACTTTTATCATATGATATTTAATAGAAAGTTTTATCTATATTTTAACTTTTAAACCAAAGGGTTCCCAAATATAAATCTTCTTGTTGTTTTTCCATTGAGGTATGTTTCTATACATTTTACGGTATAAAAGGAATGTACAACATGTAAAACTTTATCCACCATCATGACCATCATTTCATTGAATCTTCTTTTAAAAGATTAAAATATTAATTTTTTTATGAAATTTTTATCCTAATATTTTGGACATTGATTGTTTTTAAATAGTGTTTTAATGAAAAAGATTTTCAAAAAGGTTTTATGTCCATGATGTATTTTACATTTTTTTTAAGAATTATTTATATGTTTTTGAAGATATTTTTAGTGAAAAAAGTTTTAAAAAGGTTTTCATACATCCTTTAGATATTTTCAAGGAATAATATTTTCATTTTTTTTAAATATTCCTTTTTAATTCTCGCGAAAAATTTTTTTATAATTTTTTTAATATAATTTTATATATTTTCAATGAAAATGGTTTTAAAAATGTTTTTAAGATTACTTTATTTGTTCTTAATTTTATTTACAAATAAAATGGTTTTCAAAATGATTTATAGTTAAAAAATTATTTTTTTTCATAGAATAACTGATATTTTCTTAAAGAAATGATTTTCAAATATTTCCTAAAAATTATGTTCCATATAAGATATAATCTATTAGAGTTACTCATGCCTTAATGGGGATATGATCCAGGGGTTACGTTCATATTATTTTTCTCAATGGATTATGTTTTTATGGCCTGATGTTTATTAAACCTATTTATATTTCATGAGTTATATATTTATAAAAATCATTTCTATTTTAGGGGTTATATTTTTATCAAACCTATTTATTTTTTATGGGTTATATTCTAATAAAACTTTTTTTTTCATGGGTTATGATTTGATTAATAATTATGAAAATTGTCTCTTTTATAGAGGTTTTGATATGATGACATGTGTATGATACTCATTTTATTTAATGGGTTGTGATTTGATTTTTTATGTTGTTATGAAACACATATGAGTGATTTCATTATTATATGGGTGGGACCTATATCTCCCTCCAATTAATTTGGTAATGATTTATATCTCATGATATATACATGGATAAACATGGATCAGACATGGTTCAGTAAAGGACTTCATATGATAAGATGGCCTTGGGAGTGAACCTTGACTACTAATATGGTTAATGGAGTGAACCATGAATACCAAATTGATTAGGGGACTAAAACAATTCCACTAATATGGCATTATCATTAAGACCTGACTAATATAGAAATCATTTTTATATGATTTTGTGTCTTCAATAAATTCTATATCTTATTTCTTTGTTATTATCTCATGACATATCCTCTTGATTCCCATATGATTCATGCCTTATGAGCTTCCATTTTTTATTCCATGACTCATATATATGATATTGGATATACTGGGTATGATCTTAAAATGTTATTCTAATGTTCTCATGCCCTTATTATTATGTTAATCTTATCTATCACATTTATTTACCTTTACTTAGTATCTAAGATAACCCTTTCTTATGTTTCCTTTCCCCGGGTTATAAAAAAGGTTTTAACTCAGGGTATTAAATGGGAATTTTTTTTTGGGAAATATTGAATATCGTTCGCCAAGCTAGAATATTGTGTTCAAAGTTTCCAAATACACAAAACTATTATGGTCTTCGACCATGTACTTTTTTAGCGTTCAGAATATTAATCTAAAATGATGAAATATCCATGTATGTTAATCTAGGGTCTCTATAGTTGGTATCAAAGGAAAGGTTTATTCAACCATTGGAAACTAGGATGAGAAAACATTAGTGATATCCATAGGTATAACTATAAGGATATTTACAGGTTTGTATGTAAGGTAAAGTCTAAGGTGTCCAAGATTTAAAATAAGGTATCATAATTTTGACATCCTATAAGGTATTTTTCATGATTATGAGGCCCTTCACTATGATATGTTCATCTCACACTATGATATTTGGTTTTAGTAAATGGTTTGAGATAGAAGGGACTAAGTTAACATTGAATGTGATGGTGAATTTACTGATGAGTAGTCAAATGCGATGAGTACTAGAATGAAGGATATTGTGATCATGCATAATTGATTTTCATAGAACATAATTAACAACTTGTACAATAACTAGCTCTCATACTAACCAATGAAGATAATTAATGAGTTAACTTAGTGTTAAGGTAATGGAGACCATAGAGGAAAGAATATTCAGTTTCTTTTTTGTCAACAATGTGGAGATAATCACCCAAGTTAATTTGTTAGAGGAAGAAAAGGAAGTTTTGACTATGTAAAAGAATGTCACAAAGCAGGTAACTGTATAGGAGAAATAAAGAGTTCAGTTAATGTAATGGATTTGAATGTTGGCCTCCCTAATACATCATCAATGATTAAATTCTATAAGTGTGGAATGAAATGTCAATTTGAAAATCGACATCCTAGGTAGAAAGATCGTGAAGAGAATCAATAAGGTGGTATGAGTAATCATTATATTGCTAATGATGATGATACTATATATTAAATGTGAAATAAAAGGGGCATTAAGTAATTGGATGAGGTAGCCCTATTAATGGGATAAGGATTTTGCGTAATAATATAATTTTTTATATATTTTTATTCAAGAATTAATAATATTGAAATATAAAAGGATTATTCAAATTATGTTTTTCACAAATTATTTACAAAAATATATTGAATGGTTCTGATGGACTATAAAATTTATTTAATATTAGGGTGATATTCATGATAAATACATTATTAAGGGAAATATTAATGTTAATATATTCTTAATGTTGAGATAATCATGTTTCGATAAAGATATGTTGGTTATGAATATGTAAATTTGATAGTATTCATTAACTTGGAACTTATAAAGGATTTGTTGACAATGTAGTATACGCTATCATTGATGAAGTCAACACCATTTTTGGATTTAATTAATATATCAAATTAAATTTGGAATAAGGAAACAAGAATGATTTTAAAATGGATTTACAGTAACTTAGGTTATTACCATGTTTTAAGAGAATACATGACAAACTTATTCACATGTTTATTATGTTTAAATAATAAATACTTTATGATATATGGGGGATCAATGTTAATATGGTTTTGATAAATTTAGTGACACTATTTCTAAACTTTTGTACATTAATATATTAAAATGGTTATTATTTTGACCATTTAAGGAATAGTTTATGTTAAACATTAGATGAGGTTTTAGAGAATAACATATCATCTCACCACATGAGGATTTATGCATATTGGATAAAATGTGATAACCATTTTTTGGGATCAAAACAGATGGAATGACCCCTCATTATATTTATGGATCTCATGATCTGTTAATGCTTCTAGAATTAAAAATTCTATTTCATTTCCTGGAATGAGAGATGAAGTGGAAATTAATCAAGGAACAAAAAAGGTTCAGATTGTGCTGAAATAAATTAAGTATATATTCTCATAAAAATTATTCATCTTCCCGAAAAAGGTCTTGAAATAAAATTTTGTTTTATTAATGACCTCTTTCACGACTCTTTAGTTTCTGGTTTTGTTACTATTAACTTTATCTGAATCACCCAATTTATTTTTATTTTTTATCATTATCACTCTATATAGTTATTATCACTTATCTTTCATGACCACATCTTCACTTATGTTCTCTTATTTGTAAATGTAGTTATGATTTACTTTGGGTAGCCATTATGGTTCTCACATTCCCTTTTAATGTATTTATTTGCATTTATTTTTACAATGTGGGATTCTATGAATGAAACTTTCAATTATTGAACTTTTGATAACCCAAATGAAATTTGAGGGTGAAATTCATTTTAAGAGGGGTAGAATTTAACACCCTGAGATTTGTTGAAATATTTTATTTCACATTAATTTAATCTTTTTAATAGTCTCCATTTCACACAACATTGAATTTAGATTTTGTTATAAAAAATCACTATGTCTGGATTTCATTATACACAAAAACAATTTAATATTTCACTATGCACAATAACTATATTATCTTGAAATATATGAAACACTATGTTTGTATTTTGTTACACACAATACTGGTTCCCTTTGATATCTTTCATTACATGCAAGTCCTATTTTTACCAAACTATAATATACTATTAATATTATTATTAAAATAATATTATAATTTTCACCTTGCCAATATAATGGAGGTTGTGAATAATTTTAATTAAATTATGAAAATATGGTTTACACATATATATAATAAGAATTATTTTGGGATAAATTAAAAAGAGATGAAAAAAACCCATATATGAAAATATTGGAAATCATTTGTTTGAAAACTTCATTTATGCAATAAAACATATTTAAAATCAATTAAAAAGAAATTTATAAATTATTAAAATTATATATATGAATATATATATATATATATATTATTTATTCAACTATTCAACATTCATCTTATGTGTTTTCTAGAAAATAGATTAGAATAAATCCAATTTTTTGAATAAATATATGTATTTTTATAAAAGGTAATTTTACTGCATTTTAATAGCACACCTAATTGAAATAAATTTTTTGTAACTTTTAGAATTTTTATTTCAAAAAATAAACATAATTTCTGAAAGAGTAATATAAAATTTTAATTTTGTTTAATTTTTGGTATTTTTATGAGAACTTTCATTTTTTAATGAATCTTGAAAATTTCTATGTTTTAATTGAAAACGTCATTTGGTCTAATTTAATTATATAGTTGAATTATATTATTAATTATTTAAATGTAAATTTAGACCAATTATAAATATATTAATCTAATTTATGTCATTTAAACCAATTTCACAATGGAATATAATATATAAACAGTTCAAACCTTTTAACTTGTTCTCTTTAAAAACCTGTCATCTCATCCTGTTTGTGAGATTAATTTTAAATTAATTTATAAAAAATTTATGATTATAATTTGGGAAAATTGATTCCATATTTTTAATCATCCTAATTTATAATTTATAATAAGATAAATTTATTTTTTTACCGAAAATATTATTGAATGTAATAAAATTTAATTACATTGATTAAGGAAAAACATGTTTACATAATGGTTAAACTTTAATATTAAAAGTCTAGATAACCTTGAAACATGTAAAAAATACATTAGATATAAATATTTCAAAAAAAATCCAATATTTGATTGAATATTTACAATTATTGGAGGTACATGATGTAAGGAAGGCCATTCAATAGTGTTTAGCTTTTTACATTATAAAGAATGATACTCCTCCCCACTATAAAAGGGTAGTTACCCCATCACTTATTAACACCTCTCAAGATCATTGTTTCAAAAATAATCTACCCAAATATCCTCTCAAATTCCATACCTTCATCATATAATTCTATCTTTTGGTGTAAATCCAACCAAGGAAGCCCTTTTGTGAAAACCA
Organism: Viscum album; assembly: GCA_963277665.1. Taxonomy (NCBI): domain Eukaryota; kingdom Viridiplantae; phylum Streptophyta; class Magnoliopsida; order Santalales; family Viscaceae; genus Viscum; species Viscum album. The sequence continues at coordinate 1,363,590,637 of OY728151.1, read as the reverse complement.
AATGGTGTTAGCCAAAGATGAGGTAACATCCTTCCACAAGCTCTTCTTTTATTGATTCTACACCCCTCAAATATTCTTATTCCATGATTATATAATAACCTTATTATACTTTGTATACTGAGATGTTTTTTTGTTATGTTTATGAACTACATTCACACAAACGTACATAAATTGGGATACACAATCATCGTTTTTGTGTACGACATACTATCACCTTGTGAAACAAAGTCATTCGTTATTCCATTATCAACTATAAAGGATGTGAATAATGATGTAATATAAAATTTTATATGATATATATGTTATTTATGATGTATTTATTCTTATTTATTTATTATACTACACATACCTTCTTTATTTCCATTTTTTCTAAATATAATAACTTTATTTGTGGATGTGTGGACAACATCCACCACAAAGGGATGTCATTCATTCAGAATTTACATGGAATGTATTAAAGATAGGTTTAGTTAATTTATAAGATATATATTACAAAATATTTATACTTTTATGATGTTATATATACACGCACACACACACATATATATTTAATTTATATTCTTTGTTTCAGTACGATAATAAATTAAAACAATGTTAATGCATACGTACGACCTACCATATCCGTGAATAATAATTTTTTTTCTATTTATATTTTTTATATAATACTATAATTTAAATATATAATAAATATATATTATATTTATACCATGTTTTACATTCTGGTGATCATTATATAAGTCAGACGACAAAATACATAAAAAATCAAAACACATGTGGAAAACAAAGCAGTTATTACACAAAATGTAACTTTAACATGGAGCTATTAATAAACATGTAATATAACGTTATAAATAAATAATATATGGTATTATATAAATGAATACTTTTTTGATATATATGTATAATAAACTTATATTTATTATACATGTAGTTTTAATGAGTACATTGAGAGTCAAGACATAAGGTAAAGGTTTTCTCATATCAGTTTAATTCTGTGAAATATATGCTATATTAACTACTTATTCTTATTATGTTGGGTTTATACATTCCAATATGATTTTATATCACAAATTTATTTTATTAATTATATTTCAATTTTAAATTGACTCTATTCAATCATGGATCTCACGATTCAAAAGTTACTCAAGTAGTAAGGGGATTTCTAGTCTCACTTTTATTTATGATAAACTTATTCCATATTCCCTACTAGTTTATTTTGGGAGGATTCAATATTTCACATGAATTTACTCTATGATTATTATACTTATGTTTATGGTTATTTTCATACCCATTTAAATATATCTATTTCATGGGGTTTTACTTTTCAAAAGTGACCTAATCTGTAAGGTAGTTCTGTCTCAAATTGAATTCGTTGAGACACATGTTTTGTTATGCACCTCTATTATTTTATGATGTGTATATAATAAAATTTTACATTTTATGTCATGAATATTATCATTTACAGGATATTTTATGATTAATTTAATTTCATTTTATTAAATGGGTAGTTTGATTCAATGTTACCAATGAATTTAGATTTATTGAAAGTATCTAATTGTTTATGATTATGCTTCCATTAATGAAATATTATGATCTATATCTGAAGAAAAATATTGGATTTTATTCTCCAAGGTTTATTAAATATGTCTACATGAATTAGAACCATTTACCCTCTCTTTAGTACTTATTATAATTATGATTTTTTAAAGAAAATCTGATCTTATTTCTCTCTTTGGATGGAAATTTTTTTTATTAAAAAAAACAGGTTTTATTTTTTTTCAAAAATGTTTTTATATTATCCTATAATCATTTAAATAAATTTTAACCCATGTTATAAATTTTAAACAAAATTTTTCTTAAAAATTAATCTTCTTTTTTTTCTAATCATTGTAGTTTTATAAACTTCTTACCGTGAAAAATGATTGTTCGACATGAATAGGTTTATCCACTATCATGACCATAATTTAATTTATTATTCCATTGAAATTTTATAGCATGATTTTTTTTAAGAAAATGTATTCATTAATATTATAGGCATTCCTTTTTTTAATTGGTTTTCAAATAAAAAGGTTTTCAAAAAGGTTTTATGTTTCATATGTTTTTTAAATGATTTTTAAAGCTTCCTTTAAATGTTTTCAAATATATTTTCAAAGAAAATGGTTTTCAAAAGGGTTTTAAGATTCCATTATAATTTTTTACGTAAAAGGGTTTTAAAAATGTTTTCCAGATACCTTTATATATTTCAAGGAAAAATGATTTCAAAATATTTTTATATTATTTTATAAGTTTTCATGGAAAAAGGTTTTATAAATGTTTTCAAGATTTTATTATATGTTTTCTAGGTTATTTTAAAAGAAAATGGTTTTCAAAATTTTTCATGTTTTAGAAAGTATATTTTTTCATATAATAATGGAACAAATGATTATAAATTATTTCTTAAAAATTATGGTCCATCTAAGAGGAAATCCAATGGTGTTACTCATGCCATTATGGGTATATGATCCAATGTTTCCATTAATATTTTTTCTTTGAATGGTTTATATTTTGATAAAATGAAGTTTATGAAGTGCGTTTCTCTTTCACATGTTATATTTTTATGGAACTCATTTCTCTTTCATCGGTTATATGTTTATGAAACCCATTTATCCTTCATGAGTTATATGCTTATGAATCTGTCATTTTTCATAGGTTATAATTCGATGGAATGATTATTAAGCCAGTCTTTTTTTCTATAGGTTATGATATGATGAATTGTTTATGATACACATTTCATATCATGGGTTATGATATGAACATTTATGATCTTGTGGAACATGTAATTATGATTTCAATTTTATATGGGAGATACCTATATCTCCCTCCAATAGAGTAGGTAAATATTTATATCTCATGAGATATACATAGATGGAATAAGGTGTGAAATTAATTCATTAAAGGATTTTTTTTCACTGAGATGGTCCTAGGAGTGAACCCTAGCTACTAATATGATCATTGGAGTGAACCATAACTACCAGGATGGTAAAATGGGTGGACCCACTACAATAATATAACCTTGGAATTAAGCCTTGAATACTATAGGAATCATTTTTATATGATTATTTATCTGCCAAAAATTCTATGTCTTATTCCTCTATTCTGCTCTCACACCCTATCCTATTGATTCCATTTTGATTCACATCTTATGAAATGCCAATATTTATTCCATGGCTCATGTATATAATATTTGATATGTAGGGTATGATCTAAAAATTTTATTCCCTTGTTCTCCAACACTTATGAAAACGTTATGTTTATGTATCTCTTTTATTTACCCATACTAAGAATCTCAGCTCACCATTTTTTATGTTTCATTTCCCAAGGTTTTGAAGAAATATTTTAAGTAGGGGTACTAAATGGGAAGATTTTTGTGGGAAACATTAAATATTATTCACCGAGTTAGAATATTATGTTATGAGTTTTAAAATACACTAAACAATTATAGTCCTCAATTATGTACATTTTTATGTGATCAATATTCATATAAAATAATGTAATATCCATATATGTTAATCCTTGGTCACTATAATTATTATTCACATTGAATTCATGGTATTTCTAAATCATAGAGGGTTATTGATATTTGAAGTAAATAACTTTCAATGATGGAAAATCACCAAGATAACCATTTATAATATTTAAGAATGGATATATTTTCACCTAACATTCATGGGATATCAATTAGCATGGAGATTCTATAATTATTCCCATGAGACCAAAAATAGTTATATTCTGAAACAAATGAGATCAATGTGTTATGGGGAGATTCATCCAACACAATCTATGTGCTTTTTGTTGGAAAAAATACACCACTATAACATTTTCGAGTATTTTTGTTATTTTTATAGATAAAACTTTTTTAAAAAGGTATATAGTAGAAGAATACATATTTTATTCATTGAGTAAGGCCACTATATGAATTTTCTTCAACAATCCTATGAGAAATTTTTAGGAAAAGTAAGGATTCCTTTAAAAGTCACAAAGGCTCTCACAGAATTGGATTTGATTGAATGTTCCACACAAGTGGAGTTGTTCACAGTTATAAAAAATAAAGGCACTGTGTTTTAAAATAAAGAATATTTTGAATGATATATTATCCCCACCAATAAATAATATACTAATATTTCATTAATGAGGTTGAGAAAACAGATTATAGAAAACCATAGAGGTTTATTTTCACATAATTACTACTTTAACACATTTCTTGGGAGAAGGAACTTTACATAACAATATGTTAAACATAGTGAGGAAGCTATGTTTTAAAAATAATAGTATGTGTGAAATTAAGTTACATGACTAATTCTTGTGAGAAAATGAGCTATGTGAACATCATTCATTCATAAGAAGGGAGTTTTGCAAACCTTAAGTAAATTTTCAGTAATTTCTATAGTAAATTTTAATTCATCAATTGTATGAAATAAGAGATTCATGGAACACCTATTATGATATAATCAAAGTTAATTCAATTAATTGTAAGAAATTATTTAAGGAATAGTGTTCGCACTTCTGTAGAGAGAGTAGTGAGCTTTTGACATAGAATTAGTAGTGAATAAGGAGGGATAATGAGTCTGTTCTGATCTGGTAAACAAGAAGTGAGGTTATTTGAGAGATTATTGAGTTTTCAAAATATTATTGGTAGTGAACCATGGGAAAATGACTCCTCTTCATATATTTTATATAATATACTACATTGTGATTTTGGTACATCGACACATCACCATTGTATTCCCTGTTTATTATCCCATCTAGGTCAACGAAGTAAAATTTATTATGCCTTTATTTAAGTGATTTATCACTTGACATATTTTATAATGGAAGTTTTCATACCTTGATCGTGGCTAATAAGTTGTATAATAGATAAAGGTTCAATTTAATGGAAATATATATTAACTATAAGATATTTTTATTGTAAATCAGGAAGAAATTCATATATTTTTTGGAAACAACTTTTATCTCTAAAAGCATCAGATGCAACACTGTTTCCAATATTCAGCCATATATGTCTATAAAGATACAGAAAATAGTATTTGATTTTGTATTGATGGTGAAAAATTATTAGATTATAGAATAAAATAATAGCTGCTGACACTTGTTGAATTATTGATTTAGGGGAAGATTCACCAAAAACATATATATGAAGTTGATGTCATGTAAATTGTCACATGATATGTAGGGAATTATTCTTAATATATATTAAAGTTATTCAATGGTATACGAAACTAAATTATATATTCTATGAAACAAGTAAGAGAAACTTAGGATGCATCTAAAGATATATATTGATATATTATTTGATTTTTTTAACATGAATGTGGAGGAAATACATGGTCTCAGAGAAACACTTTATGATGCGAACATAATAAAGCACATTTTGAGAAAATTTTATTCTCATTTTGTTAACAAAGTATTTGTGTTTTAGGATTAATATAAAAAATATATTATTTTGATAGTATTACGAGTTGTCTTGATTTATATGAGTTCAAGAATAGTGATTATAAGGATATGGAAAAAGGGAAGTACATTGAGGTGAGTGGCTGGGATTTTATCCTAGTGGTTGATCAATTCTATAATCATGTATATAGAAAATATTAGGATCAATTACAAAAAATCACATATTTTGCGATGTAAATTCAACGTGTAGTGATGGATATGGGGATGATGGCCTCATCGGTGGTTTAGGAGGCCATGAAAGACAATGATGTTGGGGTTGGTAGAGTCAGTAATAGGTTATGGTGGTTGGTATTAGTAGGGGATCTACAATGTTATTAAGTATGGTCCATGTTGATGGTGTTGGGAATGGTGATGTCCGTGGATGGTCACGGTGGTTGGTATTGGGGAGGTCGATGGGTTTTGGTGACCAATATATGATGTATTGGAGTGGGGAGGGTTTGATGGGAAGCACCATATCAACCATGCTTTTGAATTTTTTGTGGGGGATCAGAGGTGTAATGAAAGACCCATCATGTAAGATTTATTGGAAGGATAAAAACATGTGAGCTCTTCAATGTAGGCCACATAAGAGGTACAATGAAAGAAACTTCCCGTAGTAAAATATAATCATATTAGAAGTATGAGAGGGTGTGACCTTCACCATCGGTATAAGGAGCCAGAAATTTCTACAGGGGAAATTATTGTTGATCATCCTTATAGATCAAGAGTTTTAAATTTATTAAGAAAAAACCTTGGAGGGGTTTGTTCAAGGTCTGATCTTGGGGCCTTCAAGGTCATGTATTGGGGTATTGTTCCTCTGGGACTACAAGACAAGTAAGGTTTCCCTCAAACAAGTTAAAAGTGTATTATACAAAAAAATAAAAAAAATACTTCCTTCAGGATTTGGTGTTAAATGAGGTTAATTAAATTAATTTAAGAAGCTTACCATGGTGGATTATTAGGATGAAAATGAGGAATATTAAATCATGTCATTCCATTCCTAAAATCTAGAATGGGGAAAATTAATGTTCAAAGGGAAATTTCTACATGTGTGATTTCGTTGGTAAAAGGTTGTGGACCTCATATAAAAGTGACCTAAGATAATTAGGATGATTTTGGAGTTCCAACAATGAAAATTTCATACAATTTTTAAGGTAGAAGGACCACTAATAACAACATTTTTAGAAGAAAACCAACTTTTTCAAGAGGATAATAACTCAAGAAGACAGAAGTGGAAGAAAATAAGGACTAAAAGTAATTAAAATAAGGTTCTATGATGGTTTTTTAGACAATAAATAGACATGGGATGAAAAATAATCTATGGAAACAAGGTATTTGAATTAGATATTTGAGTTAGATTAGGTATTAGAATCGTCAATTTAGACTATATAGAGGTGTTAGGATTGTCTGGCTAGCATAAGGAATATTCCTCAGGAATGGCTAGGCTCGGGTTGTTAAAATTATATAGAATAAATGATATATTCCATGACATAGGGGATTCATGGCGTGGTGATTGATTCATGTCGTGGATGATGTGATACAATCCATTAAGTGACGAAGGATAGATTTTTGGTTATGTCTCAACTGTAAGGTAATAGTTTCTCTATGAAATGTGTGGTGGTATTGTGATAGTGGTGGTCATAGTGAGGGTGTAGTCATGGGGGTTGTCTTGAGTAGTGCGGTAAATATTCAGATAAATCCAATAGAAATAATAACAATCCTGAAGCATCCATCTTCCAAATTTATACCTTTTTCTTAGTCTCTAACTAAAAATCCCAAATTTGTAATTATTTTTTACATTTGTAAAAATTTTCTAATTGTATTTGAATAAACCAGATTTGTTTGGTGATTGGGGTCCTGTGAACTCTAGGTAGGTGGCACCTAGAATTTTTCAAAGATGTACATGTGTTATATAATTCATAGTAAATGGTAATAAGATGGGAATTTGGGTGAGACTAGGAATACCCCCACATGGAACATTTTCCATTCCATGGGTTTTGTCATGACCTGTCCTCGGGGCCCGTGTCGTGACTACCCCAAGCCCACCTTCCATAGGCCAAGGGCTGGCGACTAGCACCAAAGCGTAAATCCCGGTAAAAAGGGAAGGCATTGCCTTTGTAAAGTAAACAAGCACCACAGAGTGCAAGCGGAAGAAGTAAACACTAAGTAAAAACTGAGTACAACAGTAAGTACAGAAAGTAAAAGGGGCCGGAAATACAAGACCAACTGTAAAGTACAACTCGAAAGGGAAAATAGCAACTGTAAAGTAAAGCCGCTACACCGAGCTGTCCACTGGAAATCCCACCTGAAGGGTGGGTACAGATAGCTCCACTACTCCTCGGTCCCGCTGTCCACTCCGAGCACGTCCCGCCCAGTGGTCCACCTCCAGGTACCGTCCTGCTCTGCGAGCCTCAACCACGATCAACGCTGTCTGTCATCTGCAACCAACACAACGTAGTGCGGGCATAGCCCATGCAGGGGTGAGTATAAGATACTCAGTAGGGACCTCGAGACCCCTGAAGGTCTCCCAAAATCCACTAAGGATAAACCAAAAAGGAGAGATACAAACACGAAGTAACAACCGACAATGCTTAGGTGTATGCCCATACATATACCCAAGTCATCATTTCAATACGCTCAACCTCCGAGCCCAAGTACAACTCATTCCACACAGGAAAGTATACGTATTCCACACAGGAAAGCAAAACGTAATCCACACTGGACAGCAAAACACAATTCACACAGGAAAGCAAATAGGATTCAGCTCACACAGGTATACTTCTTCGAGGACGATAGAGATGATCACTGATCCATCTAAGTCGTCGGACCCACAAAGGATCGATAGGTACTAACCCCCGCAAAGTCCCACAGAGGATCGGACCCACACATGATCTCTAGGTGATGGTTCACACAGGACCGCTGAGCGCTGACCCACACAGGATCGGACCCACACAGGATCAGTAGCACTGATCCACACAAGATCGCTGAGTGCTGTAGTCATCGTCGTCGAATCCACTGAGGATCTCTGCACAGTCGTCGTTGCAGTCACGGTAGCAGTCGCAGCCAGCTCTAGGGTTTCCGCACACAGCAAGCTCATTCGGGAGGGTTCGCTCCACGAGCCGAGAGGCTGATACATCAACTGTCACAAATTCCAGAGTTGATGTATCCAAAAGTTCCGTATCGTCAACAGGAACTCAAAGCAACAGACGATGCATCAATCGGACGCCCGGTCTGAGAGTTATTGGCTTTTTCGTCCCAGGGGCCCGGTTGGTTTTTAAGGCAAAACCAACCTGACCGTACTCCACCTCCGTCCAAACCTCGGGCGGAGTATGCCAAAATATCCGTCTCACTAAGAGGAACTCAACAAAGTCGACGACACGTCAATCGGGCGTCCGTAGCTCAAGATGTGAGCGTTTCCGATCCGAGGGCCCGGTTGGTTTCGTGTACGAACCAACCCGGACGAACTCAAAGTATTCCGAAACCTTGAGTGCGATATACCGAAACGACCGTCTCGATCCGAGGATCGCATCGCCGCTGACGGTGCATCGTTTGGAGGTCCGTAGCCCGAGTTATGGGCATTTGAACCCAAACCGTTCGGTATCGGGGGTTTCGGGCCCGGGCCGACCCGGCCCGAGACCCCCCGGCTGGCCCGAACCGGGTCGAACCGCCCCGGACAGGGTCGACCCGGCCCATAACGGCCCGGCCCGGCCCGGCCAGGCGTGCCGGTTCAGCGCAAGGCAGCGCGCTGGGCGCACTGCCAGCTCAGCCGAAGGCCGAGCTGATTGGAAAACGGGGGGCGCCAGCCCCCCTTTGTGAAACCGCGACCCCCTCATTATGGGGGGCTGTTTTGCTGGACGGGGGAATTAATTCCCCCTTGTTTTTCTCCCTTCCGTCCGGCCCGACCTGGCCGGACGGTTCTTCCTCAACGGGACCGGCAAAGGCCGGTCCCCTTCCCGCTTCCGACACCGGCGGCCCGACTGGCCGCTGGTCTTCTTGTTCCGCCGCAGCCCGGAACCGGCCGCGGCCTTCGTCGTTTGGCGTGGCGCGACGGCGTCGCGCCCTTCCTCCGCGGCCCCGCTTCGGCCGCGGTGTCTTCGACTTTCTTCAACGCGGTGCGACGACGTCACGTCCTTGCATTACTTTACGACGCGGTGCGACGGCGCCATGCGTTTCTTGTCGTATGATCCTGCGTGGTGCGACGACACCACGCCACACCCGTTTCAATCCACAACAGAATCAACATGAAAAAGTAGGAGGGTCGGCTGTGTTCGTGCGGTCCGACCCCCTCGCATTATTCGCTAACAATTGGACAAATTTCACGAAGAAATAATCACGGGTATAATTCATGAACAAAAGAATAATAAAATAAACCCCTACCTCGGTTTCGAGTGCGGAGCACATCAACAAGCCGCGGAAGACTAGCGTCGCGGAGGTCGGGCGTCGCGGAAATCGAACGTCGTTTCCGTTGACGTCGGGGTGCGTCCGAAGAGGTACGTCGCTGGAGAAGCTTCGTAAGCTGACAGAGATAGTCCGAGGAGGAAATGGCGTCTCCTTTCGTTGACACGGGAAGAAGATCGAAGAAGCGGCATCGTCGATCTACGGAAACACACTGGCTACGAAGAAGAGAAGCGGCGTTCTTCGTCGGAGCTTAAGTGTTCTTCGTGTTCTTCGTCAAGGTTGAAGAAGATGAAGAGAGAGCTTCCCAAAACCTCTCAAGGTGGAAAAGGATACTAACCAAATAAAATAAGATTAAAGCTTATTTTATTTACACAACTAAACCACTTGAATTTCAAAAGTTTGAAATTAAAACAACTCAACTCAATTAATAACCGAAGTTGTCAAGATTAATTAGAGGGGAGTTATTGGGAGTTTAAAGAGGAGACGAAGTATTAGGGTTCGTGTGTGCCCAACCACACTTAATCCTCTCAAGGGAGGTTAAGTGGATGTGGGTCCCACCCCTATCTCCCTTTGGGAGGATAAAACTAACTTGGATAAAAATAAAATGTGTTTCCACATTTTATTTAACTTCATTTTAAATTCCCCAAAACTAACTCTCAACCCGTATAAAACGCAATCTCAGAAAAGGTCTCCTTAAGCGAATATCGGCGCTGCGAGTTCATCGGTGCCCTCGGAATTCGATTCTGGGCACCAGTTCAAAAGTTAGAAATTCCCGCTCGTTCGTTCACTGAACGTACACGAGCCAAACTTCGGAAATTAATTCCGGGCACACCGGGCCTCGGAATCAGGTGCCGTCAGAAACCGCGCTCTTGTAAAATTCCAAAGAAAATTAAGAAAAAAATTCCCTTGAATTTTATGGGTCTTTAAATTACTCCAACCTCAGGGCTTTACACCCCCGTAAAGATACATCAAAACTAGGGAAACAAATGAGGGTACTGAGCACGCATCTGAGCCTCCCGCTCCCAAGTGCTCTCCTGGAGATTCCCTTGCTGCCATCTGATGCGCACAAGAGGAATCGACCATCCACATAGGACCCGCTCCTGTCGATCCTCTATCTCCACCGGGACCTCCGTAAAAGTCGCCCCATCGTCAACGTCAAGCTCCCCATGGTCAATGATGTGCGTCGGGTCTTGCACGTATCTCCTCAACTGAGATACGTGGAAGACGTCGTGCACCCGGTCCAACTGAGGTGGTAGATCCAGGCGATAAGCTACCTCGCCAATCCTGCTGAGGACCTGTAAGGGTCCGATGAAGTGCGGAGAGAACTTGCCACCTCAGCCAAATCTTCGCATACCACATCGAGGTGAGACCCGCAAGAAGACGTGGTCACCATCCTCGAACTCTAGTGGACTCCGCCTCCTGTCAGCGTAGGACTTCTGCCGGCTCTGAACTGTCCTTATCTGCTCCTGGATGACCTGGACCTTCTCTGTCGTGGCCTGGACCATCTCCAGTCCCACAAGTGCTGACTCCCCAGGGTATGTCCAGCACAAAGTAGATCTACAAGGTCGGCCGTACAACGCCTCGTACGGTGCCATCCCGATGGTGGAGTGGTAGCTATTGTTGTACGCAAACTCCACCAAGGGTAGGTGGTCCTCCCAGCTACGACCAAAGTCGAGGACACATGCACGGAGCATGTCCTCGAGAGTCTGAATGTTCCTCTCCGTCTGACCATCCGTCTGAGGGTGAAAGGATGTACTCAGACGTAGCTGCGTCCCAAACGCCTCCTATAACCCCTTCCAAAGCCGGGAAGTAAAGCGAGCATCTCTATTGGAGATGATAGATGATGGCACACCGTGAAGCCGCACAATCTCCTGAACGTAGAGACGTCCCATGCTCTCCACTGAGCCCTACTCTCGGATGGGTAAGAAGTGAGCCGACTTGGTGAGTTGGTCGACAATCACCCAGATGGAGTTGTGACTTCTGGAAGTGCGTGGAAGTCCAGTCACGAAATCCATAGATATCCCATCCCACTTCAACTCCCAGACCTCCAAGGGCTGTACCAAGCCTGCTGGTACCTGGTGCTCAGCCTTCACCTGCTAGAAGGTGAGGCATCGAGAAACGAACTCTACCACAGCCTCCTTCATGCCCGGCCACCAGTGCTGTCGTCTGAGATCCTGGTACATCTTCGCCACTCCGGGATGTACCGCCAAGGGAGAAGTGTGAAACTCTCTCAGAACCTCCTCCCGCAAAGCGATTGGTACCATGGTACATCCTCTGAAAAGGACGTCGTGCTCTGCTCCAAGGTGGAAACCATCAGGTGCCTGTCCCGAGGATATCTGTGCACGCCGCGTCTCACAGTCAGCGTCCCCACGCTGTGCCTCTCTGACCCGCTGTAGAAGTGGAGGAGAGACTGTGAGAGACTGAAGGAAGGCTGCTCCGTCCCTAACCACGAAGGATATCTGCAAAGAGTCTAGCTGCTCCGTCGCCTCCTCAAATAGCTGAATGCCCGTCCTCCTGCTGAGGGCATCGGCTACCACGTTCCCCTTTCCACGAGTATAGATTATCTCAAAGTCATAGTCCTGGAGGAACTCGAGCCATCGCCGCTGTCTCAGGTTCAGGTCCTTCGGCGAGAAGATATACCTGAGACTCTGATGATCAGAAAAGACTGTAAAGCGCTCGCCCATCAGGTAGTGTCCCCATGTCTTCAGAGCTAAGACCACTGCTGCTAACTCCAGGTCATGGGTAGCGTAGTTCTGCTCATGCGGCCTCAACTAACGAGATCCATAGGCAATCACTGCCCGATCCTGCATCAGGACACAACCGAGTCCGGTCCCTGATGCATCGCAGTAGACTACGTACCCTACTCCCTCCTTAGGCAACCTCAAAATAGGTGCGCTGCTCAATCTCTGTCTCAGCTCCTGGAAGCTCTACTGACATCTGTCTGACCATACGAAGGGTTTCCCCTTCTTCGTCAAAGTTGAGAGTGGTGCTGTAACTCTAGAGAAGTCTGGCACAAATCTCTGATAGTATCCAGCTAGTCCCAAGAAACTCCGCACCTTCGTCACGCTCCTGGGTGGCTCCCAAGCTAACACAGCCACGATCTTTGCAGGATCCACTGCGACTCCCACCTCAGAGATAACGTGTCCCAAGAAGTGGAACTCACGTATCCAGAACTGGCACTTCGAGAGCTTACCATAAAGCTGGTGCTCTCGGAGTGTGTCTAGTACAACCTGTAAGTGGTAGGCGTGCTCCTCCTCAGTCGTCGAGTAGATCAAAATGTCGTCGATGAAGACCGAGACAAATCGATCGAGGTATGGTTGAAAGATCCTGTTCATGAGGGCCATGAACACTGCTGGAGCATTGGTTACACCAAAAGGCATAACCAAGAACTCATAGTGGCCATACCGACATCTGAAGGCCGTCTTCTCCACGTCCTCGTCTCTGACTCTGAGCTGATGATAGCCTGACCTGAGGTCAAACTTCGAGAACCACTGCGCTCCCTTGAGCTGATCAAAGATGTCATCAATCCTCGGTAGTGTATACTTGTTCCTCACTGTCACCTGGTTTAGGCGACGATAATCAACACAAATTCTTGAGCTCCCGTCCTCCTTCTTAGCGAACAATATCAGGGAAGCCCAGGGTGAAACACTGGGTCGGATGAACCCCTTGCCCTGCAAGTCCTCCAACTGTACCCGTAGCTCTAGAAGCTCAGAGGGGTCCATCCGATATGCTGGAGTCGATATCGGGGCTGTCTCGAGGTATAGGTCAATATAAAAGTCTACCTCTCTGTGAGGAGGTAGCCCTGGAACGTCTTCAGGGAAAACGTCAGCAAACTGATCCACCACTACAGGAAAACCAGGACTTCGCACGTCAACTGCTCCTAGGATGAGGCTAGCCAACTGATGAGTGATGGGATGTACTCTCCTCTGCAGAAGTCCATCCTGTGCTGCAAAGGCTCCCTTCTCGCCGGTGAAGGTGAACCTGCTCCCATCGGTGCGTACACATCGCACCTTGCGCCTAAAACAGTCAATCTGTGCATGGACCATAGATAACCAATCCATGCCCAAGATGACGTCGTAAGGCCTCGACGCTGCTACAAGAAGATCCCATCCGAAGCTCTCGCCTCCTAGAGTAAGCTCACACTACCGGCACCAGTGCGTAATCGTTGAGTCTGCTCCCGTAGGAGTCTCTAGCCGTAAGGATCGAGCCAACGGCTCTGTCGGAATCTCCGAGCTCCGAACAAGGACAGTGGCTATGAAAGAGTGACTCGCTCCTGTGTCTATAAGTACTGCAGCAAGGGTGGAATAGACACAGATAGTACCTCGAATCATCTCGGGCGCGCCGTGGTCGTAGGCCTTCGCTTCCTGGAGCCGTGCCTGTCTCTGCCCGCCAGCTCCCTGTGGTCGGGGTGGACCTCCTGGTGGTGGTGGTGGCGGAGCCTCAAAGCGTCTCCCACCACCTGCTGCTCGGCCAGCTTCTCTGCCTCGTCCGCCTCCTCCCTACGGACCGCCACGGTCGACCCTCTACCTCTGCCTCGGTGGTCCCTCAACCATCTGCTGCTCCTCGGCACGGCGGGTCGGGCAGTCACAAGCCATGTGTCCCTGCCCGCCGCACGAGTAGCACTGTCTGCCTATCGAAAGACTGGCTCCGCGTTGTGTGCCCCGCACTACTGTGCCAGTGTCCTGAGGTCGTCTGTCTAAAGGTCTGGTCTGCCTGGACCCCTGAGTCATCCGTCGACTGCCAGCTGCAGAAGACTCTTCCACGTGCTGCCCTGCGGTGGGTCTCGGCGCTGGTGTAGACTCAGCAAGAAAACTCTCGATCAAAAGGGCCCGCTCCAATACTCCTGTCTGAGTCGGAATACTGAGGGAGATCAGTGATGACCTGATCTCATGTATCAACCCCTGCTCGAAGGTCCGGGCCCGGAAGAATGGGTCAGGTACCATGTTGGACGAGTAGCACGAGAGATCTGTAAATCTCGCCGAGTACTGAGCGACCGTCATGCTTCCCTTCCGCAGCTAAAGAAGCTCCTGGATACGCACCGCACGGAGGGTGGCTGGGACGAACTCCGAACGGAAGAGGCTATTAAAGTCCATCCAAAGAAGAGATGCCTCATCATGCACCTGGAGCATCAAGCTCCACCATCGGCCCGCTGCTGCGTGCAGTAGGCTCGCAGCGAGGATCACCATGAGGTCTTCTGGTGTCCTCACTAGCCTGAAAACTCGTACGACTGCCTCCAGCCAGTCCTCGGCTGTCCTGGGGTCCATCTCCCCACGAAACCTAGGCGGTCACTGGCGCTGAAACTCATGCAATGCGCTGAGGTGACGTGCATCGTCAGCGACTGGTGCTGGAAGCATCGGTGGCTCGGTGGGCTGTCGTCACGCTCAACTCTCAGAACCCTAGCTGGCTGCCGTCGTGGGGCCATCCTGAAAAGGAAATAGGTGCGCCATGGTCAGAACAGTATACCTGGTGAGATGATATAAAGTAATCACAAAGAAAACTTGAAACACACATGCAATCAATGTTTTCGTGCATTAAGTTGGAAATCAGAAGTCAAGGTCCTGGTGTACGGATACATCAGCCGCCGCACCAACACTGGACTCCCTGGACTGATAACCACACTCAATACGCTAAACACTATTGCTTCACATAGAAAAGATCAAAGTTCGCGGGGGAACCGAACTCCTTTGATGCCAATTTGTCATAACCCGTCCTCGGGGCCCGTGCCGTGACTACCCCAAGCCCGCCTTCCATTGGCCAGGGGCTGGCGACTAGCACCAAGGCGTAAATCCCGGTAAAAAGGGAAGGAATTGCCTTTGTAAAGTAAACAAGCACCACAGAGTACAAGCAGAAGAAGTAAACACTAAGTAAAAAATGAGTACAACAGTAAGTACAAAAAGTAAAAGGGGCCAAAAATACAAGCCCAACTGTAAAGTACAACTCGAAAGGGAAAACAAAAACTGTAAAGTAAAGCCTCTACACCGAGTTATCCACCGAAAATCCCACCTGAAGGGTGGGTACAGATAGCTCCACTGCTCCTCGGTCCCGCCATCCGCTCCGAGCACGTCCCGCCCAGTGGTCCACCTCCAGGTACCGTCCTGCTCAGCGAGCCTCAACCACGATCAACGCTGTCCGTCGTCTGCAACCAACACAACGTAGTGCGGGCAGAGCCCGTGCATGGGTGAGTATAAGCTACTCAGTAGGGACCCCGAGACCCCTGAAGGTCTCCCAAAATCCACAAAGGATAAACCACAAAGGAGAGATACAAACACGAAGTAACAACCGACACTTCTTAGGTATATGCCCATACATATACCTAAGTCATCATTTCAATACGCTCCAACCTCCGAGCCCAAGTACAACTCAGTCCACACAGGAAAGTATACGTATTTCACACAGGAAAGCAAAACGTAATCCACATAGGATAGCACAACACAATCCACACAGGAAAGAAAACAGGATTCAGATCACACAGGTATACTTCTTCATGGACGATAGAGATGATAACTGATCTATCTAAGTCGTCGGACCCACAAAGGATCGATAGGTACTAACCCTCTCAAAGACCCACACAGGATCGGACCTACACAGGATCTGTAGGCGCTGTTTCACACAGATCCACTGAGCGCTGACCCATACAGGATCGAACCCACACAGGATCGGACCCACACAGGATCGGTAGCACTGATCCACACAGGATCGCTGAGTGCTGTAGTCGTCGTCGTCGAATCCACTGAGGATCTCTGCACAGTCGTCGTTGCAGTCACAGTAGCAGTCGCAGCCAGCTCTAGGGTTCCCGCACACAGCAAGCTCGTTCGGGAGGGTCCGCTCCACGAGCCGAGAGGCTGATACATCAACTGTAACAAATTCTAGAGTTGATGTATCCAAAAGTTCCGTATCGTCAACAGGAACTCAACGCAACAGACGACGCGTCAATCAGACGCCCGGTCTGAGAGTTATTGGCTTTTTCGTCCTAGGGGCCCGGTTGGTTTTTAAGGAAAAACCAACCCGACCGTACTCCACCTGTGTCCAAACCTCGGGCAGAGTATGCCAAAAGATCCTTCTCACTAAGAGGAACTCAACAAAGCTGACGACACGTCAATCAGGCATCCATAGCTCAAGATATGAGCGTTTCCGCTACGAGGGCCCGGTTGGTTTCGTGTACGAACCAACCCGGCCGAACTCAAAGTATTCCGAAACCTTGAGTGCAATATACCTAAACGACCGTCTCGATCCAAGGATCGCATCTCCACTGACGGCGCGTCGTTTGAAGGTCCGTAGCCCGAGTTATGGGCATTTGAGCCCAAACCGTTTGGTATCGGGGGTTTCGAGTCCGGGCCGACCCGGCCCGAGACCCCCCGGCTGGCCCGAACCGGGTCGACCCGCCCCGGACAGGGTCGACCCGGCCCGGCGCGGCCTGGCCTGGCGGACCGTCCAGGCGATCCGGTTCGGCGCAAGGCAGCGTGCTGGGCGCGCTGCGAGCTCGGCCGAAGGGCGAGCTGATTGGAAAATGGGGGGCGCCAGCCCCCCTTTGTGAAACCGCGGCCCCCCTCATTATGGGGGGCCATTTTTCTGGCCGGGGGAATTAATTCCCCCCGGTTTTTCTCTCTTCCAGCCGGCCCGACCTGGCCGACCGGTTCTTCCTAAACGGGACCGGCAAAGGCCGGTCCCCTTCCGGCTTCCGACACCGGCGGCTCGGCTGGCCGCTGGTCTTCTTGTTCCGCCGCGGCCCGGAACCGGCCGCGGCCTTCGTCGTCCGGCGCGGCGCGACGGCGTCGCGCCCTTCCGCCGCGGCCCCGCTCCGGCCGCGGTGTCTTAGACCTTCTTCGACGCGGCGCGACGGCGCTGCACGTTTCTTACCGTATGATCCTGCGTGGTGCGACGACACCGCGCCACACCCGTTTCAATCCACAACAGAATCAACATGAAAAAGGAGGAGGGTCGGCCGTGTTCGTGCGGTCCGGCCCCCTCGCGTTATTCGCTAACAATAGGACAAATTTCACGAAGAAATAATCATGGGTATAATTCATGAACAAAAGAATAATAAAATAAACCCCTACCTCGGTTTCAAGTGCGGAGCACGTCAACAAGCCGCGGAAGACTTGCGTCGCGGAGGTCGGGCGTCGCGGAAATCGAACGTCGTTTCCGTTGAAGTCGGGGTGCGTCCGAAGAGGTACGTCGCTGGAGAAGCTTCGTAACCTGACAGAGATAGTCCAAGGAGGAAACGGCGTCTCCTTTCGTTGACACGGGAAGAAGATCGAAGAAGCGACATCGTCGATCTTCGGAAACACACCGGCTACGAAGAAGAGAAGCGGCGTTCTTCGTCGGAGCTTAAGTGTTCTTCGTGTTATTCGTCAAGGTTGAAGAAGATGAAGAGAGAGCTTCCCAAAACCTCTCAAGGTGGAAAAGGATACTAACCAAATAAAATAAGCTTAAAGCTTATTTTATTTACACAACTAAACCAGTTGAATTTCAAAAGTTTGAAATTAAAACAACTCAACTCAATTAATAACCCAAGTTGTCAAGATTAATTAGAGGGGAGTTATTGGGAGTTTAAAGAGGAGATGAAGTATTAGGGTTCGTGTGGGCCCCACCAAACTTAATCCTATCAAGGGAGGTTAAGTGGATGTGGGTCCCACCCCTTTCTCCCTTTGGGAGGATAAAACTAACTTGGATAAAAATAAAATGTGTTTCCACATTTTATTTAACTCCATTTTAAATTCCCCAAAACTAACTCTCAAACCGCATAAAACGCAACCTCGGAAAAGGACTCCTTAAGCGAATATCGGCGCTGCGAGTTCATCGGTGCCCTCGGAATTCGATTTCGGGCAACGGTTCAAAAGGTAGAAATTTCCGCTCGTTCGTTCACTGAACGTACCCGAGCCAAACTTTGAAAATTAATTCCGGGCACACCGGGCCTCAGAATCAGGTGCCGTCAGAAACCGCGCTCTTGTAAAATTCCAAAGAAAATTAAGAAAAAATTTCCCTTGAATTTTAAGGGTCTTTATAGGTTAATAGAGGGTAGTATCATGTATGAAATAATGGGTTTAGTCCTAGTATAACATTAATTGTTTGATATGTGTTTTCATGGTTGGTTGAGAATGATGATGATGACTAAGGAATTTTTGGTGTAATGTAGACGATATTGACCATTAATATAGCGGGTGACGTGGTGAACAGGTGGAGATGGAGATGAACTGATGGTTTAGCCTAGGATTCTAGTGATTCTGTTCAACATGGGGAAGATGCTTTTGGGTTTGTGTGCACATAAAATAGGGACCATGAGGTGGCTTTTTCCCCTCAATGTGGGTGGTGGACTCCATATATTATGAGACATAAGGGGAATTGTTGGCCATAAATATGAAAAAGGTGTACACTATATAAGGAAATTGATAATGGTAGTTGAGATCACCAAATGATAGCTTGAGGGTCACCACTTATGTTTGGATTGATGGAAATAATTTTTTACAGTTGAGTATTTTTATTCCGTAGTTTCTTCAGGTCATTGATACAAATGTTTGAAAATGGATTTAGTATAATGTTTTTAATGTGACATGGAGTTTTTATGTGATTTTGGGGTGTTAGTGTGAATCAAAATTGTTATGTTAGGGTACAATGGAATGTGGATTTGGTTTTTGTTATAAGGCCAAAGGTTATTATGATATGGTAGACTGTGGATGTATCATTCAACTTAAACACTGGTGAAGGTGGGTTAAGATTCACTTGGGGATGACTGAGCTAGAGTTGAGTGAGTTGTGTGTTGTTATTTTTTTGTTATTTATTATTTTTTCATATTGAGGTATATGGGTGGATATATGTTAGCGACACATTTGTGGTGTCCCATTGGGTTCATTCTTAGACCCTTCATGGGTGTTCCAGGATGTGTTTAGAATATATGGTCTTTGGTATAGACATGGTAAAGGGTTAAATTATAGATACATAGTGGATTTAGGGAATAGATAGTGCGTGATTTGGTTGGGTGTTTTTTTCCGACAAGTCGGGTGGTTCCTCGTTGTCAGGATGGTTATTCATTTTTATTATTTTGTACTTATGATTGTGTGATTGGTCTATAGTAAATACTAGAAAATTTTATATGGTTGTCATGACATTGTTGGTAATAATTGGATTATCATATTTCTATATTTTTATTTTTTTCTCTAGGTTTAAATTGCTTCTACTATAGTTGTTATTATTATTAATTATATTCAGTGAGTATTTTCTCTCCACCATCACCCAATAGAACATCACTAATATTCATCTGCCTTTGGTGTGTGTGGAGGTGTTTCTATGGTCTAGTAGAAATTTGGTCTTGACACTAGTGAGTGGTCTCATATCAAAGAAATTAAAAATGGGTATCAAAGAAGGTTGGTCCCAAAATGGTACCACTGAGTTGTATTAAAGCATGCTTATTAGTGTCAGGTGGTTCCAAATTTCTACCCTTTTATTGTTATTATTATTCATTATTTTTAGAGGTTTTATTCTACCCACTGTAACACAATACATCATCGCTGTTAGTTGGTATCCTTGGGTGTATGGGGATATGTGCCTATGGTCTATTAGTGACTTGGTTAAGACATTGGAGAGTGTTCTCATGCTAGTGATATTATAAAGTGGTGTCAAAGAAGGGTTGTTCTAAAGTGGTACCACTGAGTGATGTTAAATTTTGTATATTAAAATGTGGTTTGTTATTTTGGGTTGTAATAAAATGGAGGTCTAGGCCTTTGTTGGAACATGGGATAAATATTATGCTTATGTATGACTAGAATGAGTTTGAATTAATGTCAAAGATACCCAGGATAATTCGTCTAAATTTTTTTCATGGTTGTAGTTTTTTTTATTTAGATAAATTATTATTTTATGTTATTTATTATTTTCAAGATCTTCTACTTGAAAGTAAATAGATGGTACTCATGCATCATTTTAGGCAAGTTGGGCTCATAATGAATATGTGTGTTTCTTATGATTATTGTTTAGTACCAGGCATGAAAAGGGGTTTTCTATTTAAATTATCAAAAATAGACCAAATAATGTTTTACTATATATCATATTAGTGTAATTATACTCAATCAACCCAGGAGGGTAGTAGATCTGAAAATGAATTGATTTTTAAATATTTAAAGTCTTCGAAACAACCCATATGGTGTTTTACCTTATAGATTCTTGGTGTAATTATAGTCAACCATCCAAGTCATGTGAAAATTAGTGTGATGAGTATGTGGATCCTATATGGGTATAATGGATTTGATGTCTAACGTTGATATGGGTAGGTAGATGATATAAGGACGGATGATTCATAACATGGGTGTAGTAGGGTGGTATATGTGCTAGTGGTTCATGATTCCTCCTAAAACATTTCCTATTTAAGATATATTTATTTCTATAACTATGTTTATTATGGTATTTGGATCTCTATGAGATTCAACATAGATGGTCTCTTTTTGAGAAATATGAGGGTAGAGATATGGTGTGTCCTAGTCATGCACATGATGATGCCTTTAAGGGAGGGGGATGGGAAAGAGCCATATGTAGAGGCTCTGGGGAAAAAATAGCCACTATGGGTAGAGTAAATAGGGAGATAGTTAGATGATAATTAAAGGGATATCTCAGATTTTTTTATCTAGAGTATTGAACAAGTGTCACATGGAGCTAATTCATATATGGAATACCTGACATAAGAGTTCTAGTCACATCATTTTACCTTTTTGTAGAAATTTTTCGCCCACAAGTGGGGGAATATTGGATTGAGTATGTGAAGATGAAATTTTACCAAATTGAGATACCTCTATGGTGAAGGGTGTAGTTAGAGAAAAATATAACTATTGGAAGAAAAAAAATTTGTGGAATGTACATGAATAGGGTGGTAGATGCATTGGGTTGATCTGGAAGGACATAAAGGACATATTTTTTTGAAAAATTTCCCTATGAATTGGAGGGAGAACCAATCCCATGATTTCATGCATTTTATGTTAAGAGAGACCTCAATTAGAGATTATATTCAATGGTTCACATTTATATTATTATTTGTGCAGGTGATGAAGGGATATGGGATCATCATGGTGTGATGGATTGATTATGGTTTATAAATGGCTATTAGGGTGTAGGTAAATACCTTTGTAAAGATATTATTCTCAGTGGTAGTGAATTTAGTATGGATATCCAAGCATAACTTAGTGAATGGGGCCATACAATATGAGGTAGTTTTATTAGGTGAGATGGTTAGTGGGGCTTCAGGTAGTTAGATGTGGGTATGTCAGGAGACATAGATGGGTAGTTAAATTAGAGGTTTTATGATGACACCATAGAGTTTATGGTAGATGATGTGTTTTTCAGTGTGGTTTGACTGGGAAAATTTTGGCCTTGTGTGATCGGCTACCGAAAGAGTGTGGAGTATGCAACCAAATTGGACATTTGGAGAGGTATTTTTGGACGACCTTGTAGGTATCTAGGAGTTATGGACCGAGTAAATTTCAAGTATCTGAGGTAGGAATGATATGTATACTAAGGGTTGGTATTTATGATTTATAAAAACACATGTCACATTATATTGGTTGAGATACCTGACAGTGTGGATAGTGGTTAGTGGAGAGTATGAATCTATAGGGAGGAAATAGATTGTGTAGTCAAGATTTGGGCCAACTATATGAAATTGAGATGATATATTCTAATTAGTTCGAAGCACTAATAATTGTTGGATGTACACCTTGATTGTGTGACTAAGGATTTTGGTCTCTTAAAGTAGATTCTAGTGCATGGTTTGTATATGTGATATATGAAATAATTAGAATATTGTTGAGGTATGAACATAAAATGTGATGGATGTGATGACCATGGGATGTGTTGGCATCAATTATGTTATAAGATAAAAGTATACCTCAGGTAAAATTTAGGATACATGTGGGAGCTATGTATAATGTGGGATGAGATATGGGTGTTGGGATGATACACGACGATGATATATTATGAATGATGTCTCTATATGGGTAATTGATGTGTATGGAAAGTATGGGTGTGATGTTATGATTTTATCCAGAGGTTGTACTGATATGAGATTAATAAGGTGATTCTTTTATTGGTGAGTTATTATAGGATTAATTGGTTTGTTTATGATATGTAGCCATTATATTATACGATTTTTGGGATCTGATGAATGTTTTTAGTGTTATCTCAGTGATTGGGAATGTGATTAATATAATTATCATGTATTGGAGGGATATCTATCAGTGTATTTACAGAGATTAATTGGGGAATAGATTTCATATGATGGGGAGAATTTAAGGACCTAGGTATTTTGTGTAGTGATTTAGGTCATATCTATGATCGACCTTCTAAATTTGGACCGGTAAAAGTGTTTGGGGTGCATGTCTAGGATGGAGAAGGAGCCTTAGGGCATGTTCTTCATGGGAGGTTGAATTTTATAGAAGGAAGTATTCCCACCTTGACATAGGTGTGTTATGGTGTAGTGAGGGCTTCATGCTACATCTCAAGGGAGATACTTAAGGAAGGGAGGAAGGAAACATTTTTTGTTAAGTATCCGATAAAAGGGGTTTTCATGTTGTCATATGGGTATTCATGACATGATGAAGGTGGTCACTATTGTGAGTGTATCCATGCAGGGTCTCTTGGGTGGGGTGGTGACACCATTGAAGATATATTCATACTATGATTCAATCCAAGGTAGTGAGTGTGAGGCTTGAAGGGGGATGATCCATGCTATAAATGGGTGTCTCGTGATGTAAGGGGTATAGAATAGGGTGGATTCACACCACCAGTTAGATGTTTTATTCATGACCTACCTAGGGAACTTAAAAATGAGTTTATTAGATTATTTGAAATTTTTTAATTTGAAATTATAGGGATAATATTGGGACAATTTGGCTAGTATTAAGAGATTCTATAATATATCTGCCTTCCTTTGTTCTTCATCTTGAAGTGTGATATCTCCCTAATTTCATTGTAGATATCGGTTTTATCAAAAGTGGGGAGTATCCCAGGGTAAGGATATCAATATGTAAGAATGAATCTTATAGATTTATCAAATTTTCATGGTATTTCACTAAAAATACCTAATTCCATGTCCTTTTTAAAGGTTTCCAAAATCTTCAGATTAGAGCCCAATCACTAAGCATTTTTTGGGGAGTGGATTCCTATAAAATCATGGTAGGTAGTGACTATATTGTCACTAACTTATACGTGTGGTATATGATGTGTAGTAAGTGAGGGTATGTTGGGGGGGATGGGTTTAGGAGAGAGTGGGAATAAAACCACATATAATTTTGTATAGAAACCCATATTTTTATTATATAACTTTTCATTACTTTGTAAAAAAAGGATCATTTTTTGGAAATAAGGTATATAATACATGAAAAACTAAAATATTATTCTAATCCACTTAAAAAGATTATTTTTGAGTTTATACCTATTACATTTAATACATCTCATAACCTGGGGACATAAATTGAAGGAAAGGTTGGACATAAGGCCCAGTGAGTGAATAAGAAAAAGAAACACTTTACCCGTGATCGTGAGGAATATCAAGATGAATACAAGGAATATCATTACGATATGATCAAGAGAGCATGATGAATATCATAAAAAAATAAAATCATTAATAAAATGGGAATGCGGCTAAAACATTTAATTTATAAATTCAGAAGCATATTCCCAAGTTCAATCACCAAGTTTTCATAAATGAAAATTACCAAGGTTATTCACCAAGGTATCATAAAACATGTAATTTATTGAGATTAAATTCTTTACCTAATGCATTGGAGTGTTGTGAGGGAACACCATTATTATGTATTATTTATCATGATACACATAGATCATAATCAACCATTTCATAAATAACCTATGGAGAAAAAAAAATTTCATATCAAAATCATGGCATTTGAAAAGTTCTTTAAAAATAATAATTAGTTAGTTTCAACGCATAGAAAGGGAATAGTGTTTTGTGTATGTTAATACAAAAAATAAATAAATAATTTTTACTTTTAGGTTAATACCCTTTGAAAATAAAGTGTCTTGGGTATTCACATGAATAAAATAAAAGATAATTTCATGAGGAGAATAGATTAATTTTGAGAAGTAAATCTGGAAACATAAAGAGTATACAAAATGGTTTTAGAAATGGTGAAAATTAGTGGGGATGTCATGACCCATTCCATGATGTCCATGCCTTGACTAAACCAATCCTGTCTTCCATAGGTATGGGGTTGGTGACTAGAAACGAATGGAATATCACTAAAACTGGATGGCATTGCCTATAAATCTGTACAAACACACAACCTAATAACACAATAAGATGTAACAACAAAGTAACACTGTAGTAGTAAAAGTGTGTACTTAAAGTAAAGGGGCTGGAATATAAGACCAACTAAAAGATACAACGACAATAGAAAGTATTAAACTACTCTTGGAGTCGACCACCAAGGATCTTACCTGAATGGTAGGTACAACTCATATCTACAGCTCTCTACGTCAACTGTCACCACCGTCCACCGCCAGGTCCTAGCTTCCCAAGTCTCAATCAAGGATGCTCGTTGTCTTCAAAAGACACTACAACGTGAGGGCGAAGCCCATGCAGGGGTGAGTTTAACAATACCTAGTAGGGACTCCGAGACCCCTGAAGGTATCTCAGAATTCCATAGAAGAAAATCACAAAGCATAATCTCAATCACAAAGCACAAGAAAAAGAATCAGCTCAAACAAGGTATACCTTATGTACAGAAGTACAAATGATTAGTCATAAAGCTATATCATCTTATTCTGTCAAGAGGTAGTACTGCTGACCCTCAAAAGATCGATAGATACTAACCCCCACTGACCCACATAGGATCGGTAGGTACTAACCCCCACAAGACCCACACAGGATTAATAGGTTCTTATTAACATAGAATCTGAAGGTTCTAATACACATAGAATCCCTAGGTACTGATTCAAATAGAATCACTAAGTCCTAATTCACACAGAATTGTCGGGTGCTGATTCACACAGAATCACTTTGTGATGATTCCAACAGAATCACTAGGTGCTGATTCACATAGAATATCAAGGTGTTGATTCACACAGAATCACTAGGTTCTTATTCACACAAAATTGCTCGGTGCTGATTCACACAAAATCCCTTGGGTCTGATTCACATAGAATCACTCTTAATTCATCACGTCTCAGCAAACCACAAGATTCCTACTCATAGTACGCTTGATTCTAGGTGAAACCTCACTTTAAGCCATCGGTCGTATTTCCACCATTATGAAGTCCTAAGAATAAGTTACCCAATGATCTGTCATGTAATAAAGGTTCCAACGCAACAGAAGGAATGCTAACCAGACACTCGATCTTTATGTTATTAGCATTTTAGTTCCAATGGCACAGTTGGATTCAGGGTTGATCCAACCTGTCCATACTCCAATTTTCTCCAAAACCCTTGTGGAGTATCTCAAAAGGACCGTCTCAATCTAAGGATCCCATCGTCATAGACAGATTTTCAAATGAACATATGGTTCACAAGATACAATCATTTAAGCATACTTCGGCTTGGGAGGGATCCAGGTCCGGTCCGACCCGGCCTGACCTGCCCCAGAAAGGCTGGGTCGCGACGGTGCGGCCTTCCGGCTTGTGAGACCCACGTGAGGGTTGTTCGGTCCACCTCCCAAATGGCTCAAAGAGCTGTTTGGTTTTTAAATGGAGGCGCCAGGTGCTGCCTCCTCATCACCCACGAGACCCACAAGGAGAAGGTCCCCTCCTTTTTCATGGATTCATAGTCACGACCTGTTCACTGCAACGCATGATGGCATACACCCTCCCACCTCCACAGCCAGGTGAGAGCTGGTCGCCGGTCCGTCCACTAAGGTATCGAGTATCGCCGCCTCCTTCCATGGCCGGAGAGCACCAGTCACCGCCTTCACCTACCGACACTGGTCGCTGGCACCGCCACATCCTTTCCATGCCAGCGGGACTTCCATGGGCCACCAGGTGAGTTCCAATGGTTCTTTATTTATTCCAAACATTCCAATGGGCCTCCTGGGATGCCTCCATCGTTGCATGCCTCCCAGTTTCCACTTTCCATCGAGTTGGAAATTAGTCCCCTAAAGAACGCAACATGAACGATGTGGTGGAGGGTATGGAATTGTTCCTTTGGCCCATTCCCTCCACATTAGAATTATGACAAGCGGGAGATTATTCAATTTCTGAAAGATAATTTTTAATAAATAAACCCCCTACCTCGGATTTCATTGGAGATGTCGCGGTGGTGAAAGGAGAATTCATGCTTGATGAAGCCACCAGTGTTCATCATTTCCGATTTTTTTTTCACTGAAGTTTTCATCTAGGATTCCATTCCTCAGTGGAAGTCACCACAACACTTCTTTAGAGTTTTATCACCTTCATGATAAAATCTCATGCCCATGATTCTATTAAATAGACGGAGGATCCAAATGTGTTGAATGATATTAATGTGGTTAATTTTTGAACCAGATTTAATGTTACAACGTCGAGGTTACCAAAAATAAGAGTCAAGCCATTAAATGGCTTGACAAGTCATTGGTGCCACCACCACCAGTCAAAAATTACAGAAAAGAAATAAAATAACTTTGTTAAGTTATGTTATTATTTGTAGAAGAGTCAAAAAATTATATTTTTCTCTTGAACTACTGCGGTCAATATGAAGCCTCCCTTAAGAGAATCCCAGTGCTACGGATTCAACGGTGTCCTCAGATATTAATTCTGATCACTAGTTCAAAATTTATAAAAATCTACCCACACGTTTACTGAAAGTACCTAAAAAAATGTTCAAAATTCCATTCCAGGCACACCAGGCCGTAGAATCAAGGGTTGTCAATTTTTTCATACTCGTAATAATCCCAAATAATTTTAAACAGGAAAAATTTTACATTGGAAATTTCTAGGACATTACATTCTACCCACCTTAGGAATTTTTGTCCTCAAAAGCTACAACAAATCTAGGGGATCAAATGGGGGTACATCTCATGTATTAGTTCCTCTTGATCCCATGTGCTATCTTGGAGAGTCCAATGCTTCCAAAAAACTATCACAGGATGGAACTAACTCTCACGTGTCGATCCTCTATCTCCATCGGGAACTCCACAAACGTCACCCCATCATCGATGTCTAGATCTCCCTAGTCGATAACGTGTGATAAATCATGCATGCACCTCCTTAGATACGAAACCGTGAAAGCATTATGCACCCAGTGAATCTATAGGGGAAGAGCTATATGGAACACCACCTCACCGACTCTACTGAAGATCTGGAAGGGTCTGAAAATGTTAGAGATAGTTTTCGACCCCGTCTAAACCTCGGTAACCCTCATCGGGGTGAGACCCATAGGAAGAAAGGGTCTCCCTCCTCAAACTCGAAGGTTCTCCACCTCTTATCGGCATAAAACATCTACTTTTTCTATGTAGTCTTAATATGCTATTGGATGAATCTTCAAATTCTCTATTGTAGCCTATACCATCTCAGGACCCATAAGTGCTGACTCCCCTGGGTCTCTCTAGCAAAGAGGTGTTCTGCATGGTCACCCATACAGGACCTCAAACGGAGCCATGCCGATGGTAGAGTGATAAATATTATTGTATTTAAACTCCAGAAGTGGAAGTTGGTTCTCCCAACTATGGCCAAAATCGAGGACACAAACATGAATCATGTCCTCAAGTGTTTGTATGGTTTGCTCCTTCTGACCATTTTTCTGAGGGTGAAAGGAAGTGCTCAAACCTAGCTGTGTCTCGAATGCCTCCTACAACCCCTTCCAAAAGTTGGATGTAAAACATGAATTGAGATTTGAGACAATCATCAATGGAACCCCATAAAGTATCATAATCTCCTTCACATAGAGGTGTCTCAATCCCTCTACTGATCCCTTCTCTCATATGGGTAGGAAGTGCACCGACTTGGTGAGTTTGTCAATGATCACCCCGATGAAATCGTGGCCCCTGGACATACGTGGTAGCCATGTCACAAAGTCCATGGACATAACATCCCACTTCCACTTCAGTACCTCAAGTGGATGAGATAATCCCGTTGGTATCTGATGCTCAAATTTTAATTTCTGACTAGTGAGGCATCATGAAACGAAATCGGCTACCGATTTCTTCATCCCTGGCCACTAGTACTGATACCGGATGTCCAGGTACATCTTTTCCAATCTAGTATGTACCGCAAAAGGATATGTGTGGAACTCCATCAACTCCTCCTCTTGAAGTGTCATTGGTACCATAGTGCATCCTGTGAAGAGGACGACGTGCTCCCCAACTTCAGAAAATCTATCAGGAGCCTTTCCTAAGGATACCTAATCACATCGTGCCTCGCAGTCTACATCCCCAAGCTATGCCTCCCAAACACACTGATGAACTGGGGTACTGATAGTCATAGACTGGAGGTAAGCTGATCTATCTCTATCCACAAAGGATATCTCCAACGCAGTAAGCTACTCTGTCATCTCACTCAGCAACTGTAGACCAGACCTCCTGCTGAGTGCATATGCTACTATGTTCCCCTTCCCCGGAGTGTAGACTATCTCAAAGTCATAGTCCTGGAGGAATTCCATCCATTACCAATGTCTCAGTTTCATGTCCCTCTGTGAAAAGATATACCTGAGACTATTGTGATCAAAATAAATAGTAAACTGGTCACCCATCAAGTAGTACCACCACATCTTTAGCGCAATGAAAACTACTGCTAACAGTAGACCATGAGTAGCGTAGTTATGCTCATGTTTTCTCAACTACTGTCTGCCGTAGATGATCATAGCTTGCTCCGGCATTAGGAAACAACCTAGTATTGTCCCTGATGTGTTGTAGTAGACTACATTCCCAACTCCCTCTTTTAGAAGATTCAATATGGGGTCACTTGTAAGTTTATGCCTCAGCTCCTGGAAACATCACCGGTACTTCTTTTTCCACATAAAATGATTCCCCTTATTTATCAAATCTAAAAAGCATGCCGCTATACTGGATAAGTCAGGAATGAACCTCCGGTAGTACCTAAACAATCCCAGGAAACTCTGCACATCGGTCACGCTCCTGGGTGGATCCCAAGAAAGAACTTCCTCTATCTTCATCGAATCCACTTCAACATCAGCCTCCGGGATAACGTATCCCAAGAAGGGGACTTCCCATATCTAGAACTGAAATTTCGAGAGATTACCATAAATCTAGTGTCTTCTGAGTGTATCCAGAACTATCTGTAGGTTTGTGGCATGCTCCTCCTCTGACACCAAGTATATCAAGATGTTGTCTATGAAGACCACCAAGAAGTTATCAAGGTAAGGCTCAAAGATCATATTCACTAGTCTCATGAACACTTCCGGAGCATTGGTCACGTTGAAGGTAACTACCAAAAACTCATAATGGACATACCAACATCTGAAGGCCGTTTTCAATACGTCCTCATCCCGTACCCTAAGCTGGTGATACCCTGATTTGAGGTCTATCTTTGAAAATAATCGAGCTCCCTTTAGCTGGTCGAAGAGATCATCAATCATAGGTAGAGGATATTAGTTCTTCACAGTCACCTGGTTCAGGAACCGATAGTCCACACAAATCCTCAAGCTCCCATCTTCATTCTTAGAGAACAAAATTGGCACTGCCCATAGAGAAACACTTTTCCTTATGAACCCCTTCCCCTATAAGTCCTCCAATTGTACCCTCAACTCATGAAGCTCAATGGGAGCCATCTGATATGCTGGCGTAGATATCATTTCCATCTCGAGGTATTGGTTGATGTATAAGTCGACCTATCTGTGAGTAGGTAGTCCCAGAACATCATCAGGGAAGGCATCAAATTACTCATCCACCACTATAGGATAACTTGGACATCTCACGTACACTGCTCTGAGGGTGAGGATATCGAACTGTTGAGTGATCAGCTACACCCTCCTCCGAGAAATTCCATCCTACGCTGCAAAGGTTTCCTTTTCACCGTTGAAGGAAAACATGATCCCTCCCTCACAGACACATCACACTTTGCGCCTAAAACTTTTATCTCAGCATGAGCTGTAGATATCCAATCTATACCCATGATGAAGTCGTAAGGCCTTGATGTTGCTACTAGGATATCCCAGCCAAAGCTCTCACCTCCTTGAGTAAGATCACAATACCGAAAATAGTGTGTAATCGTCAAATCCTCTCTCTTAAGAGTATCTAATCGTAAGGATTGAGCCAACGACTCTGTCATAATTCCTGATCTCTAAATGAGTGTTGTGGAAATAAATGAGTGGCTGGAACCTATTTCTATAAGTACCGTCGCTAGTGTGGAATAGGCATATATTGTACCTATAATCATCTCCAGATCATCGTAGTCATAGGCCTCTAATACCTGTAGCTATGCTCACCCCTACCCACCTACTCCCTATGGTTGGGGTGGACCACCTAGGGGTGGTGGTGGTAGAACCTCAAACCGTCGTCCACCACCTATTGTACGACCTGCTCCCCTTCCATTCCCTACGCCCTACAGAATTCCTTGCTCAAACCTCTGCTGCTTCCTCGGTGGTTCTTCGAGTGTATTCCAATTGTCAGTATGACAGGTCGGGCAGTCCTGTGCCATGTGGCGCTGCCCGCCGTAGGTGAAGAACATTCTTCTTCCGTACTGATCCCTTATGCCTTGTGAGCTCCACACCTCCGACCCTACATCCTTGGGGTTCCCTTTGGAAGGTCTGGTGTTCTTGGACCTCTGCTTCATCTTCCTAATGCATTTTGCAGATGAGTTGGCTACATATCATCTGGTGGTGGCCCTCACTGTTGGTGTCTACTCAGTTAAGAATCTCTCCACCAATAATGCTCGCTTGAGTACTCCATCCTATTTCGGGATATTGAGTGATATCATCGACACTCTAATATCCCACCGGAGACCCTGATCAAAGGTTCGGACCCTAAAGACAGGGTCTCGTACCATGTAGGTGGAGTAGCATGAGAGGTCAGTGAATCTCGCTGAGTACTGGGCCACTGATAATCTTCCCTACTGTAAGTGCATCAGCTCTTGGATACGCACAAAGCATAGAGTCACTAGTACAAACTCCACCCAGAAGAGTCCTTTGATATCCATCTAGGAGAGTGTTGCCTCCTCATGAAACTGGAGAGTCAGGATCCACCATCTTCCTTCCATGACCAAGAAAATTCTAGCAGTTAGGATCACCATCTGCTCCGCTGGTGGTCCAACTAGGCAGAAAACTCTAGCCACAGCCTCCATCCAATCCTCAGCTATCTGTGGATCTGTCTCACCTCAATTACTCAGAGGCCTCTGCCACTGAAACTTGTGCAACATGCTCAGTCGGCATGCACCATCCGCTAGTGGGGTTGGTGGAAACATCAACCCAACGGGTGGTGGTACATCTGGTGCACCACCTGAAGGTGAAAACATAGTAAGAGGGATCTACACCGAAGCCTCATCGCTCAGTGGGACATCATCATGTACTCTCTCATGAATCTTGGATGGAAGTTTACATGGCGGTATCCTTAAATGGAAAATGGTGTGCCACAGTCAATAGGTTATACCTATTGAGCTGACTCAAAAGAGATCAAAGTAAAATCATTTCCAAAACTCCCATAATCAGTGTTTTCATACACCGAGTCAGAAATCAGATTTCAGGGTCATAGTGTTTGGATACGTCGGCTGCCACACCAACACTAGACTCCCTAAACTGAAAATCACACTCATAACACATAACACTATTACGCCATTTGGAATATCAGAGTATAAGTTTTTTGGTAGAACTGACTCCTCTGTTACCACTTTGTCACGACCCATTCCCATGGGCTCGTTCCATGACTACCCCATGCCCACCTTCCATAGACGAGGGGTTGGATACTAACATTGAAAGGAATATCCCTAAAATGGGAAGGCATTTCATTTAAATCTGTATAAACACATATCCCAAGAACA
Source organism: Viscum album (assembly GCA_963277665.1). Lineage (NCBI taxonomy): Eukaryota > Viridiplantae > Streptophyta > Magnoliopsida > Santalales > Viscaceae > Viscum > Viscum album. The sequence continues at coordinate 1,363,557,877 of OY728151.1, read as the reverse complement.
CAACAAGATGCAACCACGAAGTAAAACTGTAGTCGTAAAAGTGTGTACTGAATGTAAAGGGGCTGGAATACAATCCCAAATTAAAGATACAACTACAATAGAAAATAGTAAACAACTCATGGAGTCGACCACCAATGATCCTACCTGAAAGGTAGGTACAACTCTTATTTTTAGCTCTCTATGTCAGCCATCACCATCGTCCACAGCCAGGTCCTAGATTCCCGGTTCTCAATCAAGGATGCCCGCCATCTGAAAAAGACACAACAAGGTGCGGGTGAAGCCCGTGTAAGGGTGAGTATAACAATACCAAGTAGGGAACCCAAGACCCCCGAATGTCTCTTATAATTCCACAATGGAAGAACCACAAATTATGATCTCAATCACAAAGCACATGAAAAATACTCAACTCAAACCAAGTATAACATAAGAATATAAGAACATATGATTAGTCAGAAAATAGATCATCTTATTCTGTCAAAAGGTAGTGCTACTGACCCACATAGGATCGGTTAAAACTAACCCCCATAGAACCACACAAAATCGGTAGGTACTAACACCTGAAAGACCCACACATGATCGATAGGTGTTGATTCACACAGAATCACTAGGTGCTCATTCACATAGAATCGCTAGGTACTGATTCACATAGAATCGTTGGGTGCTGATTCACATAGGACCAATAAGTGATGATTCAAAACAAATCACTAGGTGTTCATTCACACATAATCGATAGGTTCTGATTCACACAGAATCGCTAGGTTCTCATTCATACAGAATCTCTAGGTGCTGATTCACACAGAATCTATGAGTTCTAATTTACACTAATTCCCTCAGTGCTGATTCACATAGAATCTCTAGGTGCTGATTCACATAGAATCACTTGGTGCAGATTCACATAGAATTGCTGGATGCTAATTTACACAGAATCGCTCATAGCTGATTCACACAAAAATCAATGTGTGCTGATTCACAGAGAAACTCTTGGGGCTGATTCACACAGAATCTCTCTTCATTATTCATATCTTAGCCAACCATAAGATTTCTTCTCATAGTATGATTGATTATGGGAGAAACAGATCCACCATCCATCAGTCGTATTTCATCCAGAACGAATTGTGATGAATAATTTACCTAATGATCTGTCATGTCCCACCACCTAATGATTTATCATGTCATAATGGTTCCAACACAATAGATGGTGTGTCAACCGGACACCCGGTCTGTAAGTTGTTGACATTTTAGTGAAAAGGGCCTACTTGGATTTGGGGTCGATCGGACCTGGATGTAATAAAATATTTTACAAAACTCTTATGGAGTGTCTCAAAAGTAATATCTCTCTCCAAGGATTCGAACACCACAAATAGTTCATCAAACAGACGTCTGGTTCGCAAGATAGAGTCATTTAAGTGTACCTAGGCTCGAGAGGGGTCCGGGTCCGGTCCGACCCAGTCGGGTCTGACCTGGGCCGGCCTGAACCGGCCTGTGCTGGCCCTGTTGGGTAGGACCACGACTGTCTTGGCCTGTTGGGCCATATACCAGACCGGGGTCCCCTGTGGGGCGAGACTGTGGTGGCTCTACCCACCAGATTATTCGACTAGCGTGGGGGTCACGTGGTCCCCCTCTTGAATGGATCAAAGAGCCATTCAGATCTTTAAATGGTGGCACCAGGTGGCACCACCTCATCACCCATGGGAGCTACAGGGAGCAGGTCCCCTCCTTCTTTGTAGTGTGTGAAGACGCGCCGCCTCCTGCTTCTGCGACCAGCTGAGAGCTGGCCGCCGGTCTGTCCGCCGCAGAGCTGAGTGGCACCGCCTCCTTCTACAGCCATCGAGCGTCGACCACTACCTTCACTGGCTGATGCCGCTGTGTCTGTGCCATGCGGAAGGTACTTCCACGGTCCACCACGTGAGTTCTTGTGGTCTGTTCTTCCTTCTAAACGTTCCTATGGGCCTCCCTAGAGGCCTCCGTCATTTTGTGCCATCCGGTTTCTGCTTTTGGTCGAGTTGTAAATTCGTCCCCTGAAGAACACAACATGAATGAAGAGGCGGTAGGTACAACCTTGTTCGTTTGTCTTGAACCCTCCATCTTATCATTATAACAAGTGAGATAATATTTAATTGATCAAAGATAATCCTTAATAAATAAACCCACTACTTCAGATTTTGTTGGAGATATTGGGGTGGTGAAAGGAGAATCTATGCTTGATGAAGCCTTCAGCATTCGCCGTTGTCGATTTATTTCCTCCAACGTTGTCGTCCATGCTTTCGTTCCTCGGTGGAAGTCACCACAAAACTTTTTCATAGACTCCTCACCTTAATTCCAAAATCCCATGCCCAAGGTTCTATTTAATAGACATAAGATCCAAACGTGTTTCATGACATTAATGCGGTTCATTTATGAACCACATTTAACGTTACAAAGTCAAGGTTACAAAACAAAAGAGTCAATACATTAAACGGTTTGACCAGTCATCAGTTCCTCCACCACTTCCCAACAATTATATAAAAGAAATAAAATAACTTTCTTAAGTTATTTTTTTATTTTTTGTAATGTCCAAAAATTATCTTTTTCTCCCGACCAACTGTAGTAAAAGTGAAGCCTCCCTTAAGAAAATCTGGGTCGTGTGGATTCAACAGTGTCCTTCAATTTCAATTCTAATCACCGGTAAAAATGTTATAAAATGTTGCCCATACCTTTACAGAACGTACCATAAAAAAATATAAAAATTACGTTCTGGGCACACTGGTTCTTAGAATCAAGCGCCATCAATTTTTGTAAACTTATAAAAATACTAAATAATTTTAAAATAGAAAAAAATTACTTGGAATTTTATGAGTATTTAAAGGGTAAAAGGGTATCCCATTAATAAAAAATAATTTGGTCTTAAGGGTAAGATCAAAATCGTAATAAAAGAGAGTAATCATAAAAATTAGAAGGCACTTACAAAAAATAGTTCTTGGATTGATGTGAAAGGAAGTAGAATTCACTTATCGTGAAAAGTAACTCCTAAACCATGAGTATTATTTCATTTAGGTATTAAGGACACATTGAGAGGTAAAAATACCCTATCATTGAGTAGGATGAGTTTGTATTTAAAGGAAATGGTTAAATGGGTGTGTATATTTAAGGAAAGTGGAGGATTTTTTTATAATTTCCAAATATAGGCATTAAAATTCTAGGCTGTGGAAAATGAAAATACATTAGTTGGACCATGCTTTTGTCCCATGGTTTTCGACATTAGGGACATATTTTATGTTAATTTAAACCATAATAACTGAACATAATATTATATTACTTCTTTGGGAAAGGAAAATTAATGTTTTCACAAAATAATATTTTTAATGTTAAAGTTTCCATTTTAGACATTGGAAATTTACCTTTAGGTTTGGAAACTGATTAAAATATATTAAAGTATTAATATTAATAAAATAAAAATTTTAGGTTTTGGATTTTGGTCAAATAATTATTACATAATTAATACATAATTATGAAGTCATTAAACATATTGAAAACCTCAAACTATATTTTTACTATTTATAAAAAATAATGTATTTTAAAAAATTCTAATTAATTCACTGCAACCTAAATTCAAAATGATGATTTCAAAAATGATGTTTATATTATTATAATAATTCTATAAGTATGTGAAATTTTGATTTAAAATATAAAATTACATATTTATTAAAAAAAATGGCTAGTATAAAATGCATAGTAAATTTATGATACTTAAAAATTATCAACATCATAAAAAAAATTTATTATAATTTATATTTAAACAAGATTATTTGTATCATACTATTTCATTAAAGTAAAATCTATTCATAATTCCTTAGATTATTATGAAATATTTACATCCTTTTTGAAAGTTACTATTTGCATCTAAAATATAAATTTAACAAAAATATTTTTAAAACATAATTGATGGAATAACAATTCTATTAATACAAAATAATTTCACTTTTAGTAACAAAGGACTAGAAACATAACCCATTATAACTCCCATGTACTCCCTATGAGTATAGTGTGTGATAGTGGTAGTTTCGTGGGGCACCTTAGCAAACATCGACCGAGTAGTAATCTCCCCTAACTCGACCTTCTACCATATGATATTTTGTTCAAGATTTACTCATTAAAGCTCATCTTGGGCTTAGTTTGGGGTAAACCCTAGTGATAATACTTCCACCCCAGGTTCTAACAGATGATCATCAAATGACATGACACTATTGGTTGAGGTCATTGACTCTTCCTTCTGTATCAATTATCATTTTTCAAATTTTACTTATAAACACTAATTATAGTGTTTAAATTATTATCAAGAGTATAGTTCCCAACAGTCATTTTGACCAATGATCATAATTAACCAACAATAATATAACATTCGAATACATATAGTCACATTTCCCTTCATATTGACTTCATTATTAAGGATAAATGGTTTTGTTTTGTGTAATATAATATTAACAAAATTTTCATGAAATAATTATCATTTCAAAAGTTTGGCTCATTACATTCTTCCCCCCTTAAGAAATTTTGTTCTCAAAATTTCAAATTGTTATCTTAGTTGAGAAAATGTGTGGGTACCTCTTCCTTGTTGTCTCCTCCGGTTCTCATGTCAATTATTTATATTTATGGTTCCTCCACAACACTTTGACCTGGTGGGTAGTGTTGTTGAATAAAACCTTCTCTCTATGGTCCAAGATCTCCACCATATGATCCTCATCAAATAGGTCATGTTCCATTTGTACCACCTCCATTTTTAGTAAATGTGATGGGTCAAGTATGTACTTCCTCAAGAGAGATACATGGAATATATTAAGAAAATAAGATAAATATTTTGGAATTTATAGCTGATAGACCACTGCTCCTATGCAATCAATGATTAATAGGGGTCAATTTACATAGGGTTAAGAGTCCCTTTCTTCCCAAGCCACATGAGTGTCTTCCATGGTGATATGAGATAGAAAACATTGTCACTAACATCAAACCCCAAGTCTCTTCTATAGTTGTCTACATAGATATTGTTTTGAATCTAAGAAACATTAATGTGTTATTGGATTAAATTAACCATTTTTCCATCTCTTACAAAAGGGTAGTGTTAGGATTCTTTCTGTCACCTATTTCATTCCAACATGTAGGTGTTGTGCGTCAATTCCCATATAGATCTTCATAGGGTGCCATTTGAATACTCAAATCGAAAATATTGTTGTATGAGAACTCAACTAATGGGAGATGTTGATCCCATACATCTTTAAATTCCATTGATTATGATATCAACCTGTCATCAAATGTTTGAATATTCCTTTTAGATTTTACATATTTTGGGGGGTGATTGGCCATATTGAAATTCAATTTTTTACTCAGATCATGTTGAATACTTCTCCAAAATTTAGATGTGAACCTTGGATAATGATCCAAAATGATAGAAAGTGCCACCCCATAAAACCTCATGACTTATTTTATGTAATTATTAAGAAGTTAGTCAAGAGAAAAATCTTCATGAATAGTGATGAAATGGGAAGTATTGGGGAGGTGATCCACTATAACCCACATCAAATTTTTTCCTTTGGATGTTATTGGGAGACTAGTTAAAAAATACATAATGAAATTGTCCCACTTCTATATTGGTATTGGTTGTGGTTACACTACCCCTTAAAGAATTTTCCACTCTACCTTCACTTGTCAATACACCATACACCTTCTTACTCATTATTGAAGTCAGATAAATTACCATTCTTCACAATCTCTATCATCTTTTGTAACTAGGGATATTCTCTTTAAGATTTATTCATCTTCTCTAGTATTTCTGGTTGAGAAATAAATTGTGATAGGGTTGATGATGTCCCTTCCCTTATGATTCCTATGTCTAGTTTTACAATTTCATTGATAAAAATACCCCCTTAAATCCTAATAATTGACAACACAACATGTTCTTTCCTACTTAATGAATTATCGTCATTTTTTTCTCTTCTAGGATGATAATGAATTGAACAATCATAATTTTTAAAAATTTCAAAACATATCCTCTATCTCATGTTCAATTTCTTTTGATTGAAAATATAATTCAATATTTGGTGGTCTATATATATATATATCACATTTATCCACATAAAGTTAGTTCCTCCATATCTTCAGAGAAACAATAACCATAGCTAGCTCCAGGTCATGTGTAGGATGATTATGCTCGTGGGATTTAATTTTAGAGATGAATAAGAAATCACCTCATCATTTTTCATTGAGGATTCACCCAAAACCTTTCTGATATGCGTCACTAAATATATTGAATTATTATCCAATACAGGGTAATATTAACATAAGTACAGTAACCAATCACTTATTCATCTCATGGAATCTTTATTCACACTCCACAGTCCAGATAAACTTGTCCAATTTTCGAATAAACATTGTTAGTAGAATATAAATTCCTAAATTTTTTTATCTCAAACCATCTATAATATCCTGATAAACTAACAAAACTATTAATCTCAGTTAGTATTTTAGGATGAGGACACTCCAGCACAACCTTTATCTTAGTAGATTCAACTGATATTCTTTTATTGCTTATAATGTTCCCCAACAAAGAAAATTATTGTAACCAAAATTCACATTTGATGAACATTCCAAATTGACTCTCCTTCGTCATTGTTTTCAATATAACCCATAGATGATCCTCATGCTCCTTAATAATTTTGGAATATATTCGAATATCATCAACAAAACCCACCAAAAATTTGTCTTGGTTGTCTTTAGAGACACTATTAATCAAATTCATAAATATAGTATGAGCATTAGTCAAGATGAAGTGAACAAAATAGATCATAATGTTCATATCATGATCGTAAGGTGTTCTTTAGAATATTTTCTTTCTTCAAACTCAATTTATGAAACCTAGATCAAATATTAGTCATGAATAATAATTTATCCCCATGAATATGGTAAAATAAATTATCAATCCTTTAGTGAGGGTTCTTTTTCTTCATTATGATCCCCTTAAATTCCCTATAATCAATTCATATCCACATCAGTCTATTCTCCTTATTCATAAAGAGAACATGTTCTCCCTAAGGAGACACACAAGGTTAGATAAATCCCTTCTCCAAAAGATCAAGAAGTTGTTTCTTTAAATCTTCCAGCTTCACATTCACCATTCTATAAAGGGTCTTTGATATAGTCTTGGATTAATGAATGAGTTCAATGAATAACTCCACGTCTCTTTATATGGGACTTGCTTGTAAATATTTAGGAAATATGTCAATTTATTCCTAAATTATAGGGAAATTTTATATTCTTATTATTTTATTTTCTTCTTTCTCTTCACAGATCGTCTTCAAAAAATATGTCTGTGGTGTTACTTCTAGAAAAATCTTAGTTCAGTTTATATATCCTTTGAAAATAACTATAGGTCATCCTTTCAAGAATGATGAGATTTACTTGATTATATAGTTTATCTTAGCCTTATACACTGAGATCATGTTGATCCCTAGTATAATATCAAATTATAGCTAATGAATGACAACTAAATTTTTGATGAGGTTATTCTCACAAATGCCACTACTGGAGTTTCTATACAAAATTAATGATTTGATTATCCCTATATGAGTCTTCAATGATAACTCTAATTCTAGAAGTTCTGGTATTAATTATTTGTTATTTTAAAACATGGAGGAAATAAATGAATTCAAAGAACCAATATAAAAAAAATATTTTATATCTTTGAGAAAAAAACAAGAGTACCTTCTACCACATAATTTGAAGCCTCTACTTCAGCCATTGGGATATGAAATTCCCAGCCTTTCTCTAATGGAAAATGATGGGGTTGAGGGTTATTCCTCCCATTTCCTTCTAATTAGAATAATGATTGGAAAAGTGCCTAAGATATCTACACATTAATAATTGGACTTCAGGCTGGGCCTATACCATATTTCTCTTATTTGCACATTTGTTGCATGTGGGAAGTTTCACTTTATTTCCTCCCCTTCCTTGATCAATGTTACTTCCTAAGTTTTTTCCCAGATATCTCTTTTTTTTATTTAATCAGTGTGACCAATTCAACTTCTAGAACTCTATTTCAATTTTTATAGCACTCCACACCATCTCATCATAGCTTTCATAGTCTTGATTGGATAGATTACTCTATAAATTGGGTCTTAGTAAACTAAAAAATCTACCAACCATTCCATTAGGATCCATAAAAAAGCTAGAGGCATTACAAGAAAGTATTTTAATGTTCATCTCATAGATTTCAATAGATACATTTTCCTTCTTATTTATCTTTAGGAAATCCTTCTCCATTTTCATTCACATCGAATAGGGAAAATATTTATCAAAAAAGGATCCCTTAAATTCATACCACTCCATAGAATCAATTTCCATTACTAGATTCACATTGTTAATAAGTTTCCAATACTTATTATATTCCACTTCTATTATGTAAACATACAGGGCCACTCACTCTTATTTAGAACAACATAGTACAAAAAAGATCATTTCTATAGAGCTTACCCATTATTCTGTAATCAATGTGTAGGTAGATCCACTAATAGAAGGCAGTCATTGGTGCATATATGACTCAACATTAATTTTTTCCCATTAAGGGTAAACTATTATCTTGACTTGATTCAAGTTATTGTTCATAACTTGAGTAAGTTGATTCATCATTACCAGGATGTTTTCCATCCAATATTTCAATGGAGGGTCGTCAGTGCGTGGTCTGTTGTGATCATTATAACAAACTGAAATTTGGAAAAGTATTTGTTTCCTAAATTTATGTGTTATTTTATTTTATACTCAACAAAACTATTTCATTTAATTAATTAAGTGAGTATAATTAAAAATATTTTTTTGGTTTTTGACTGTTATATGACTGTCGGTCAATATGATTATTGTAAAAAAACTCTAAACGTTATGATTATTGTTTATAAAGACAATTGATCCTGGTTAATTAATACAGAAAGAAGAGTTAGGGGCCTCATCCAGTAGACTCGGGCCATATGAAGCCCATCTATCAGAGCATGTGAAGGAGGTAGCATATTTAGGCTTTGCTCTGGACCAATCCCAATATGAGCTTCAACATGTGAAGTTTGAATGAAATTGCCTATGAGAGAAGTTCAAGCTGATATAAATCACCACTCGACCAATGTTTTCTGAGCTGACCCAAGATTCCATCACCATAACACATCTTACACTTAAGTCCTATGCAGGTGTTATAAGGGGATATGTAACGAGGGCTTTGTTACTTTGTGTAATCCTTTTGTATAAATAAAAATGTTTATTATTATGGTAAATTTTTTGAATTTAAAATGTCAGATGAATTTATAGAATTTCCATATTATTGGTGAATTTTGGGAAAAATGGTATTTTAAAATATTTATGTATACAATAAATAATTAATAATGGGAAATTATTTTCAAAAAATGGTCCTCTACAGTTGTGACCAGTAAGAAAATTAGAGTCTAATAAGATCAACTTAATTTTTAGTGAATAGTAAAGTACGAATAGTAATATTACCCTTATGAATAGTAAGGTGACCAATGGAATAGTAACCTCACTTAAGAAATTATAAATATAATTTTTTCATCTTGTTTGATAATGTGATAATATAGCATTACTAAATAGTTGTTTTAGAAATTATTAGTTAAGTACTAGTATTTTTTTAGGTATATAGTGTTTTTACATAAAAATTGAATATCTCATAATTTGAAAATTGTTTTCATAAAATGGAGTTCATTTTTGAATTCAGAGCATCAATATTAGGTTAGGGTGAATTTATGAGTTTTTTAAAAAATGTTTTGTTTTTCGATGAATAGTAAAAATACAGTTTTGAGTTTCGGGGTGTTTAATGACTTCATTAATGATATAATTAGGATGTAATAAATCTGATCAATTTGTGAATACTAATATATTTTATGGGGTGTCCCAATTGGACAATACCATGGTAAAATCCCATGGTCAAGCCCATGGTTTTTCAAATTCCACCGATGATGTATCCCTTGGAAATAAATAAAATATTCCCGCACTTTGGCTATAAATACCTAGACATTACCTCATTCCATTATTTAGAAAATCCTCCTCAACAATGATCAGGTATTTTCACCTCCCATGGAGTCCTCCCAAGGTTCCCTCAAGTCCCCCAAAGTTCCCATCCTTTGTTCTTTTGAAGTTACTCGTAAAGATAAGAGAACCTTTCACCCGCCTCTTTTAAGTCATGACTTCTTTTTATGTTATACCTTATAGGTTCCATTTTATTATGTGGGTGTATGTTCTTATATATCCTTATTACTATCCATTTCATTTAAAATTTATGATATACCCTTTCCACTCCCGTCAACTTATTTTTCTGAATTATGAGCGACGACGTTAGGCTGCCGAATATTTTGTAAAAGAAATCGCATCTTCTCTTTTATTTCAAGTTTCCATTTCTTGTGGTATAACTTTAAAAAATCCATAAAAAGATCTTATTTAAATTTTATTCTATCCCTATATTGTATTATGAGTTATTTATGAGTGGTTACCCCCATCCCCTCTCTTTTTAATGTTTTCTAAAACCATGTTATATAGCCGTTATGCTGCAGAAATTTCATCTCAAAACCTCTTTCTCTTTTTCTTAAGAAATTATCTTATTTAATTTATGTGAATTCCCAAACCTATTTAATTTACTTGGGTATTAATCAAGACATAAAATTGATATATTTTATTTTGTAATTGACATACATATATTCCTCACACCTTTTCCATGGGTTATAAAAGATATAAGTATTTTTTAAGCACTTTTAAAATGTCACGGTTTGGAAATAAAACCCATCTCTTTTATTCTCTATGGGTTATTTATGAAATGTTTGATTATAATCTATGAGGATAACATGAAAATAATGACTTATTAATGGTTATCCTTTCTAGTTCTCTAATGCATTGGGTAATGAATTTAATCTTTAGAGATGAAAAGTTTCACGATACCTTAATGAATAACATTGGTAATTTTTATGACACCTTGGGGATGAACCTTGATGATTTGTTCATGAATTTATAAATTAAATGTTGTATCCAAATATTCAAGTTATTATTCATGTTTTTTTATTACTATATGCCTCTTCTTCCATTTCTCAAGTCTTTATATTTTTCATTATGTTCTTATTGATATCACAAGTAAACTGATTCCCTCGTTTACCCTTACTGGGCCTTCTGCTCACCCTTTCCTTTGATATATGTCTCTGAGTTATGAGATGAAGTATTTTTAATATTGATGAAATTATGATGAAACCTTAAAAGTGGATTATAAGATTTTTTGTTGTGTTTTCATGTATATTGTAATTGATTTCTAAGACACTAGACTTTAAAGATCCTTTGTTTGTAAAATGTAAAGAAAAGTTATGTAATAAAAAGGCGGGATTCAATAGTTGGTATCAAAGGATAGTTTAGTTATTTATGAAAATTATGATATTAAAACATTAGGAATAACCCTATAGAAAATTTTAAATATAGGAAAACTTATTGGTATTTTGGTGAAATATTATGTAAGTGGTTTCTGAACAAATAAATACCTGTCTGGATATGAACAAGTTGATGTGGATCAAGAATAGATGTACCTAAGAGTGAAAAGTAGGACAAGGAGTTTTGGTCTTGACCCATGGTATCCTGGTACACGACTACTTGCCTTTTTTCACTCCTGTTTTGACACTCCCAGGAGATATGTTTGGTTAAAAATAAGCTTTTTATGAATCATTATGAAGGATTTATAGAGAAATGTAATTGTTTGAGAATTACGATTTAAGACATAAGATATTTATAGTTAAAATATTCATAAATGAAATAAGTTTATAACTAATGTTTTATTATTTTAGTAAATGGAAGATAGTAAAAGGAACCATGTAAATGGTGACCGCAATGGACCTTGCACTGACATCCCTCTGATGGAATCCAGAATGGAAACTTTCACATGAATGCTAAACCAACTGACTCAAGTTATGGGAAATAACTTGAATCAAGCTGGGAGACCGATCACACTATGAAGAGAAAAGAATTATGTTGAGTTATTTATAAATCAACGACCACCAACCATTAGTGGAGCTACTGACCAATTAATTGATGATTAGTTGATCAGCTCTATCGAGAAGATCTTTTCTCTGCTCCAATATTCAGAACAAGAGAAGGTCCCCCTTGGCTATTTACTTTATAGAGGGAGAAGCTAATAAGTGGTGGGAAATGATTAAAAACTTGAGTCCAAGATTGGATGTTGAATCTAAAGAGTGGTAATAGTTCAGTGGGATATTATTCGATAAGTATTTCCGTCGTTCCATGAGGATTAGAATTGAGAAGGAGTTTCTTGATCTGAAATAGAAGGAGAATGAATCTATGGGAAGATATGAGATGAACTTCACGATTCATTCATGTTACACCTCTAGCATTGTCATGGATCCAAATGGTAAGGTTGATATATTCTTCGGTGGACTAAGACCTCATCTGTGGAAGAATCTAGCCAACCGAGACTATGATAGCTATGTGGAGATCGTGCAGAGTGAAATTAAAGTAGAACTAGAGTTTGGTGAGACACAATGTTCTCATAAATCCAATTAAAAGAAAATATCAGTGGATGCAAGCTTTTGGATGATATTTGATCAAGGAAGATGAGTTAAGAAAGTGAAAAGTCCACATGTAATAAATGTGGGAAGAATCATTTGGGAAAATGCCTGCTCGGGAGAGGGAAGTGCTACAAGTGTGTAAGAGATTGCTATATCACGCGGAATTGTCATAGTGAGAGGAATCCCTAACTCTCAAACACTAATGACAAGGGTAAGATGGTGCATTCCCTACATGTGTCCAATTATATAAGTGTGGAAAACCCGTGTACTTTCCAAGTCATTGTCCAAATCCGAGGACATTGGAAGGAAATCACCATCACCCTCAGCAAAGGCCATGGAAGAAAGTTCATACTTTTTCAATCACTATGACTGATGTTGAAGCACAAAATGATGTGGTGATAGGTACTCTTGTTTTTCTCTCAAATCTAACAAGTACTCTATTTGATTATGGTTCTACGCATTCCTTTATTTCCTCCAAGTTTGAAATGAATTTAGAATCAACCCCCAATTTTCTAAAAGTAGAGTTATCAGTCAAGACTCTTGGTGGGATTAATCAAGAATCATCCGTTTTTAGAAACTCTATTATGTAATTTAGTGAGAACAATCTTATTGAAAATCTAGTAGTCATTATCATGCTGGAATTCGACATTATACTAGGGATGTACTATATCTCAAAGTATAATGCTAAGATCAAATGCAGAAGCAAGGAAATATCCATATTCTTAAATGGAAAACCTACAGTTTTTTTCTAAAGAGATATATCTAAACCTGCTATTTGTCTAGAAGAACCTCTTATATCCATATTTATGGAGTTGATTGGTGAAGAAGAAGAAGGAAATGAGTGTTTAAGGATGGAAAATGTCCCCATAATCTAGGAATACGTTGACATATTTCCTAAGGAGTTACCCGGACCTCCCCCAGAATGATAGGTATATTTCTCCATTGAACCCGTATCGAGATCTCATCCTATATCAGATATCCTGTATAAGATAGGAAATGTGGAGTTGGAGGAATTAAAGAAAAAACTCCAAGATCTTTTGGAAAAGGGGTTTATCTGACCGAGTGTGTTCCCTTGGGGAGAACATGTTCTCTTTGTGAAGAAGAAGAATGGTTCATTGCTGCTATGCATTAATTATATTGAACTAAACATGATCAAAATGAAGAACAAATAACCTCTTCCAAGAATTGATGACTTATTTGACCAACTTCGTGGGGATCAGTTCTTCTCTAATATTGATCTTTAATCTAGTTATCATCAATTTAGGGTGAATAAAGAAGATATTTCAAAAACTGCCTACCGATAAAGATATGGGCATTATAAGTCTATTGTTATGCCCTTCGAACTAACTAACACACCTGTTATTTTCATGGATTTGTTGAAAAGATTCATTAAGGACTACCATTATAACATTTTTGTTGTTTTTATTGATGATAATATTATATATTCCAAAATTCACAAGGAGCATCAGGATCATCAAAGGGTTATTTTACAAACTCTATGGAAGATAGGGTTTTTGGAAGGATTAGAAAATGTGAATTCTTGTTAAAAAAGTTGCCTTATTCGGGCACATTGTTACCGATGAAGGAATCACAGTTGACCGAGCAAAGAAAAAATTTATGGAGGAGTGGCCTCAGCCTGAAAAAATAACTAATATTTGTAGTTTCTTTGGATTAGAAGGATATTATAGGAGGTTTGTGAAAACAATTTCACAACTTTCTAATCCATTAACCAAGTTAACTTGAAATGGGTCATGTTCATCTAGATAAAGGAGTGTGATAAAAGTTTCCTAGAGATGAAGAAGAGATTGGTTATCGCACCCATGTTAACTCTATCGTCAAGTAGAGAAGGATTAGTTATTTTTAGAGATGCATCTCTGAAAGGGCATGGGTGCATCCTTATGAAAATGAAAAATTCATTTCTTGTGCATCTTGAAAGTTGATGACTAATGCGATGAACTTTCGTACACATTATCTAGAGTTGGATGCAGTCATTTTTTCTCTAAAGATATGGAGGCACTATCTTTATGGGGAGAAATGTGATATATACAAAGACCATCAAAGTTTGAAGTATATTTTCACACAAAAGGAATTGAACATGAGACAAAGGAGATGGTTGGATCTTATTAAAGACTATGATTTTTCAACTTATTATAATCCGAAAATGGAAAACAAAGTCACTGATGCGTTATGTAGGAAAGACCTAGTTGTTGTTTCCATGATGAGGATTCAAAGAAATCCTTTGATCAATGACCTCGTAATGCTGGATGTAGGAATCATAAGGGAAGGGAAATCATAAACCCTAACCCAAATGATTTCTCAGCCATAATTACTAGATAAGATCATGAAAGGTCAGAAAGAAGATCAATTGTTTCAAAGAAGTTTGAGGCTGTAAAGGATGAGAAGTTTCCTGAGTTCAATATTGATCAAGAAGGTGTATTAAAATTTCATCTAAGACAATGTGTTCCATCTATTCTGGAAATAAAGAAGGAGCTTATGGATGTATCTCATAGATCTTCTTTCTCTATACATCCTAGAAGAACGAAAATGTATAGGGGACCTTTGTGGTCTTTATTGGTGGGATAATATGAAAAGGGAGATTGCTGACTACAATTCAAGGTGCCTGGTATGTCAACATGTGAAGGCATAACGACAAATTCTTAAAGGGGTATTAAAATCACTACCCATACCAGAATGGAAGTGGGACATTATCACTATAGACTTTGTTACTGGTCTACCGAGAAATTCCAAAGGAAATAATTTGATATGGGTTATTATAGACCGTCTCACTGAGACTGCCCATTTTATCTCCATTTGGGAAGATTTCTCACTTTGTAAACTTTCCAGGATTTACATGAAGGAAGTGGTAATGCTACATGGAGTTCCACTTTCTATCATATCTGATCATGATCCATGGTTCACATCAAAATTTTTGAGAAGTCTAAAATATGATCTAAGCATGATCAATGGAACTAAAAGGTGTATGGGATCAACATATCCCATTAGTTGAGTTCTCTTATAACAACAACTTCCACTCGAGCTTTAAAATGGCACCCTATGAAGCTCTATATGGGAATTGATATAGAACTCCTACTTTTTGGGATGAATCTAGTGAGAGAATGATTCTTGGGAATGATCTTGTACAAAAGGGGACAGAAAAGGTTCATTCCATACAGAAACTCATTAAGGTTGAAGAGAGTAGGCAAAATAGCTATGCCAATAACCATCGAAGGGAATTGGAGTTTGATGTTGGTGAAAATGACTTTCTTAGAATTTCACCTTGGAATAGAGTCAAGAGGTTGGGATGAAAGGGAAGCTCAGCCCTAGGTACATTGTCCCCTATGAAATCTTTGATCACGTAGTAGTAGTAGCCTATCGGCTTTCACTTCCTCCAAATCTAGCACAATTTCATGATGTGATCCATGTATCCCTATTGAGGAAGTACATACCTGACCCTTCACATGTACTAAATCCAAAGGTGGTACAACGGGAACATTACCACTCTTATGAGGATCAGCCTGTGAAGATATTGGATCGTAGAGACAAGGTTCTATGCAACAAGACTACCCTACTTGTGACAGTGTTTTGGAGAAACCAAAAATGTGAAGAAGCCACATGGGAACCAGAGGATTCTATGAGGTATAAGTACCCACACATTTTCTCTTCTGTATGTATGAGCTAAAATTTTGGGGATGAAATTTATTATGGGGGGGGGGGTAGAATGTAACAACTCGAACTTTGGAATAATATTTTTTTCATAATTTTTTTTGTTATTTTATTTTATACTCAACACAACTATATCAGTTAATTAATGAAGTGAGTAAAATTATAATGATACCTTTGGGTTTCGACTGTCATATGACCATTGGTCAATATGACTATTGTTAAATAAACTCTTAACATTATGATTATTGTTTATAAATACAGGTGATCTTGGTTAATTAATATATAATAAAGAGTTGATGGCCTCATCTAGTATGCTCGGGCCATACGATGCCCATATATTAGAGTTTGGGAAGGAGGTAGCATCTCTGGACTTTGCTCTAGACCATACCCAAGCTGAGCTTCAACATGTGAAGCTTGAATGGAACTACCTGTGGGAGAAGTTCAAGCAGATATAAATCACCACTCGGACAATGTTTTCTTAGCCGCCCCAAGATTCTATCACCATAGAAAATCTTACACTTAGGTCCTATATAGGTGTTATAAGGGGCTCTGTAATGAGGCCTTAGTTACTTTGTGTAATCCTTTTTTATAAATAAAAATGTTATTTCTTATGTTAAAATTTTTTAATTTCAAATCTCCGATGAATTTATAGAAGTTCTATATTATTGGTGAATTTTGGTAAAATTGTATTTTAAAATATTTATTTATACTTTAAATAATTAATAATGAGAAATGATTTTAAAAAAATCATCTTCTATAGTTTTGACCAGTAAGTAATTTGGATTTCAATAAGATCAACTTAATTTTTAGTAAATAGTAACGTATGAATAGTAATATTACCCTTATGAATAGTTATGTGACCAATGGAATATTAACCTCACTTTGGAATGTATAAATGTAATTCAGGCATCTATTTTGGTAATGTGATATTATAGCCTTACTAAATAACTATTTCAGAAATTATTCGTTAAGTATTAGTAATTTTTTCGGGTAAATAGTGTTTTTACATGAAAATTGAATATTTCATAATTCGAAAATTGTTTTCATAAAATGGAGTTCATTTTTGAATTTAGAGCATCGATATTAGGTTAGGGTGAATTTATGAGATTTTTTTAAAAATGTTTTGTTTTTCGATGAATAGAAAAAATACAGTTTTGAGTTTTAGGGTGTTTAATGACATCATTAATGATGTAATCCTAAAGGAATAATTCTTATAGACTTTTGAATAGTTGTATATATTATGAGGTGTCCCGAGTGGACAATACCATGGTAATCCCATGTTTTTGAAAATACTTCCGATGAGGTGTCCCTTCAAAATTAATAAAATATTCCCTCAATTTTCATATATATACCAAGCCATTCCCTCATTACATTCATTCCATTCATTCCAAAATCCTCCTCAACGAAGATATGGTCTATTTACCTCCCAAAGAGTCCTCCCAAGGTTCCCTAAAGCCCCCCAAAGGTCCCAAACCTTGATCATTCAAAGTTACTCTTCAAGGTAAGTAGACCTTTCACCCTTATCTTTTAAGCCATGATTTCCTTTATGTTATGAATTCTAGTTTCCATTTTATTATTTGGGGGTATGTTCATATATAAACTTATTACTTTACATTTCATTTTTAATTTATGATAGACCCTTTATGATCTCATCAACTTTTTTTTAATTATAAGTGACGTTGTTAGGCTGCCAATCTTTTTATATAAGAAATCAGATCTTCTCTTTTCTTTCAAGTTTCCATTTCAATTGGTATTCCATTAAAACATCTATACCATGATGTTATTTAAATTATATTATATATTTTACTTTATTATGAGTTATTTATGTGTGTTTACCCCTACCACCACTCTTTTTATTATTTTTTAAAACCATGTTATAGAACCGTTATGCTGCAGAAATTTCGTCTCAAAACCTCTCTCTTTTTTTCTCAAGAAATTATCTTATTTTCTTTATGTGCATACAAAAAATATTTCATTTATAGGGGTATTAATAAATAAATAAAATTGATATATTTTATTATGTAATTGACATACATATAACCCTCACTCCCTTTCCATGGGTTATAAATGACATAATGATTTTTAAGAACCTTTAAAACGTTACAATTTTGAAGTGAAACCCTTATATTTTATTCTATATGGTATATTTATGAAATGTTTTATTATGATATATTTGGCTCAAATGAAAATAAATACATATTAAGGGTGCACCATTATAGTGATCAAATCCATTGGGTAAATAATTTAATCTATAGAGATGACATGTTTCACGATACCTTGGTGAATATCCTTGGTAATGTTTATGACACCTTGGGGATGACCCTTGGTGATATGTTCATGAATGTATAAATTAAATGTTGTGGACATATATAAATATTATGATTAATGTTATTTTTATTATGATATTCCTCTTCTTCCATTTCTTATGTATTTATATTTTTCGTCAAGTTTTTATTGATATCACAGGTAAATTGATTCCCTTGGTTACCCTTACTAGGCCTTCTTCTCACCCTTTCCTTTGATGTATGTCTCTAGGTTTTGAGATGCTGTATTTGTACTTAATATGAAATTATGAAGAATCCTTAAAAGTGTATTAGAAGAATTTTTTATGTCGTTTTCATTTATATTGTTCCTGATTTCCAAGACACTAGACTTTAAATATCCTCTATTTGTAAAATGTAAAGAAAAGTTATGTAATAAAAAGGCACAATTCCTTACTTATCGTTTATGAAGTTCCTCTTTTTTTTCTAAAAGAAGTTAAAATTAGTGATAAATGTGTTTATTTTAAGAATATTTTAATTCTAATGGAATTATATGTGTTAAAACATCAAGGTTACATTAATTATTCTTTAACAATAAATACATTTTATATATATCCTTCATAATGGTTCATAAAAAGATTGTGATTAATAAAACTTATCCCCAAAGAGTTCCAAATTAGTAGTCTAGAAAGACCCATTATCCTGAAAATGTTACCATTCTAGTTGAGTTCAAATTAGTGTTTTTGGGTGTTACCCCTAGATACATTAGTTCTAGATCCACATCTACTTATTCATATCGAGACATGAGCTTATTTTATCAGAAACCACTTGCTTAATACTTCACCAAAACACTTGTATGTTTTCCTATATTTAAAATTTTATATAGGTTTGTTAAAAATATTTCAAATACTAATTTACAAAAAAAACTAATCATTCATTTTATACCAACTATGGTATACCACATTTTTATTAAATAAATCTTTATTACATTATACAAATAGAGGTTCTTTAGCTTTATTTTTTTGGAAATAAGTTACATAATACCTGAAAACATAAAATATTATTCCATTCCACTTGAAAGTAATATTCATTGGTTCATCCTATGTAAATTGAGTGGATATAATTACCGAAGGACACACAACAAAGGAATGGGTGAGCATATGGCCCGAGATTGGAATATGTTAGGGAAAAAGTTTACACATGATCTATAAAAATATCAATAAGATCACATGGTATATAATTATGGAATGAGAAATAGAACATTGTGAATATCATAATTAAAATAAAATGAATTATAACATATAATTTTGGATAAAATTTTTAATTTAGATATTCATAAGCATATCGCTAAGTTTAATCACAAAGGTGTCGTAAATGAAAACTACCAAGGTTATTCACCAAGGTATCATAAACCATGTCATCTGTAGAGATTAAATTATTTACCTAATTTTTTAGAGTAATACCAAGGTGAAACATTATTATGTCTTATTTAATGTGATACACATAGATCATAATCCAACAATTCATAAAGAACCCATGGAGAATTTAAAAATGGGTTTCATATTAAAATAATGGTCTTTTAATAGTTCTTAAAAACACAATCATTATGTCATTTTAAACCCATGTAAAGGGAATGTGGGTTTATTATATGTTAATACAAGAATCAAATAAATAATTTTTAAATTTAGGTTAATACTCTTGTAAAATAAAGAGGCTTGGGTATTCATAAGAAAAAAATAAAGGATAATTTATTGAGGAGAAGAGATGCGTTTTGAGAACTAAATCTAGTAGCATAATGGGTATAAAATGTGGTTTTTAAAAAGGGTAAAATGAGTGGGGAAAAGGGTATCCCATTTATAAAACATAATTTGGTAGTAATATAATAATTAAATTGGTAATAAAAGAGATTAATCCTCACCATTAAAAGACACTTATTAAAAAAGGTTCTTAGATTAAAGAGAAAGGAAGGAGAATTCCCTCACCTTGAAAAGTAATTCCCAAACTTGAGGATTGGGGCCATGGGGGATTTTTGAAACCTTTGGGAGACTCCTTGGGGTATAAAAATACCTGATATTCATGGAGGATGGATTGGGATTGAAATGAAGTTGAATTGGTGTTTATAGAAAATGTAGAGGATTTGTTTATTAATTTAAAAATATAGGCCTTGGAAATGTAGGTTGTGGAAAATAAAAACTCATAGTCTCCACCATGGGGTTTTGCCATGTTTTTGGATATGCAGGACATATTTTATTTTATTTTAACCAAAAAGTCTAAAAATAACAATATATTACTTTTTTTTGTGATGAAAAGTTATGTTTTCACAAAATAATACTTTGGATGTTAAAGATCCCATTTTAGACATTGGAATGTAACTTATAGGTTTGAATATTGATTATAATATATTAAAATAATTAATAATAATAAATAAATTCAATTTATATCTTGAATTGTGGTTAAATAATTATTAACTAATTATAAAATATTAATGAATTCATTAAACATACCAAAAATCTCAAACTGTATTTTTACTATTCATAAAAATGTAATGTTTTTCAAAAAATTCTCATTAATTAACCAAAAATAAAATTTGGCATTTGGATTTTAGAAATTATTTTTATTTTATCATAATAATCATCCACGTATGATAATTTTATCTTTTAAATTTTGTTAAAAAAATCACGGGTTTGAAATGCATAGCAAAATGTATGACAGTAAATTTTTTTCAATGTCATAATGAAATTATCTTTTCATTTATATTTAAATAAGAGTATTTTTATCATAATATTTCATTAAAATACATTTTATTCATAATACCATAGTTTATTATGAAATATTTACATATTTTCTAAAAAGTACAATTTGTGTCAGAAAAATTAATTTATCCAAACTATACTTAAAACAGAATTGATGGAATAAAAATTTTATTTATACAATGGAATTACACTTTAGGTAACTAAGGAATATATTTGTAAACCATTATTACACACATGTACACCCTAATAGTAAGGTTTATGATAGTTGTAGTTTCGTGGGGTTCCTTAGCTAACATCGACCGAGTGGCAATCTCCACCTACTTGAACTTCTCTCATAAGTGATTTCGTTCTAGATTCATTTATTGAATATGAGATTGGGCTAGGTCATGAGTGAATCCCATTGATGAAACCACACTCCCATGCTCTGATATATGGGATTCAAATGACGCAGCTCTACTTGTTGAGGCCATGGACTCTTCTTTATATATAAATTTTTATTTTTCAAATTTTACTTATAAATACGAATTATGAGGATAAAATTATTATCAAGAGTGTAGTTTCAAATTTTCATAGTGACCAATGGTTTTAATTGACCAATGGTCATATAAAATTTGAATCCATATGGTCACATATTCCTCTGCATTCACATCATTATTAAAGAGATATGGGGTTGTTGTGTATAACAAAATATAATACAAATATTTGGAAACAATTGTCATTCCAAACATCTAGGTCATTACATTATATAGTACTTAGGGGTACCATAAGGTCATATAATGTGTGAAATAATGGTCTTAGAACTAGTGTGTAATGAATTTTTTGATATTTACTTTCTTATCTTGTTGGGTATGGTTTCACTTGTTATGGATGTTATTATTCTAATGTGATAATTGATATAGTTTAATGGGAATATATTGGGTTTAACCCATAGGTATTTGGGTGATGTTTATCATTTCATATGGGTATCAGGGTTTAATATAATTAAGCATATGGTATTGACTATTACTATGGTGGGTGATGTGGGTAGAGGGTAGAGAAAGAGTTTTCGATGGACTAGACTAGGTTATTAGTGATACCTATCACCATGGGGGGTTGATGTTCTTGGGTTTTTGCCACGTAGGACAACATCAACGAGGTATTTAGTCCACTCATTTTAGATGCTGGCCTCTATAGACAAAAAACCATTGGGGTTTGGTGGTGACCACTGGTATCAAGGAGGTGTACACCATAGATGGAAAAATTTGGTTGTAGTTGAGACCAATATATGGGATTTTTGGCCCACTACATATGTTGAGGGTTATGGGACAATATTTATAAGTAATGGTATCTCCCTACCAAATTTTCATTTATTCACTGAGATGATGGTTGGAAAATGGATTTTGAAGACCACAAGTCTTGTGACCTGAGTTATGGATGTGCCTTTAGGGGTTTTGGGAGACTCAAAATGGTTATATGGGTATGTGAAACACTGTGGTTAGTATTTTGTTTTATTTTAAATGGTTCTTATGGTATGAAAAACTATTAATGTTTTATTCCACTATGACACTAGCTATGGTTGGTAAAGACACACTCAGGGTTGGCTTATCCTGAGTGAAGTGGGTTGGTTCTTATGATCTTATTATTACCTATTTTTTTCATACAATGGTGAATATAAGGATATAATTTGTGAAAAATGATGGTGGTGGACAAATTATTTCATAATCACACCCTTCACAATTTATCTAGGAAATATGTTGACTTTGTGGTTCATGGTACAGTTAAGGGAAAATGATCAACTATCGATGCCAAGTGGAGTTGAGAGCATATATTGTTCTCAAGTTGGTTTGTATGATTTTTCAAATGGGCGGTGTGGTTATTTGGTTACGATATGGTTGTTAATTTTTGTTATTTTTTTTATTGTTTATGTGTGATCAAACCACAATTTATCCCATCTAAATTTAAATGACTAACATGAAATTATAGATAATATTTTAATTATTATGTAACACCCGGACTCTAGAATCCAGTCCCTAGTTGTTATTTTACAACACTTTTACAAGTTACAAGGGATCTCATCCTGATGGATCAAATAGTTTAGTTGTTATGGGAGACCACATACATACATTATTATCAAAATAAAAATAAAAAAATTAAATGCATCATAATATTCTTGTGATAAATATATTATTTATTATATTGTATCCCTAAAAGCAATCATAGATCCATTATTGGTATATTTTGGAAAGGGGAACATAATAAAGGGTGTATTCAGATTCTTAGTAAAGTTAAAAATACAATAGAAGATATCAATGAATGAATAAATAATGAATTATAAGGTAAATATAAATAACAATCAAATATTTGATTTAAATAATATCATAAAAGCAGAATATATCCATGGATGAAATAATAAAATAAATAATCAGATGGATATAAATAATTAGTTTCAAAATGATATAATGCATATGGAAAACATCATAGTATTATCATTAAGATTTCATACCATGACAACATACATAAATAGGTATCACATATTCCAAATACCCAAGATAGTTTTTCAAATGAGACATATTGATGCATAAAGGGGATATAATGAGCCTCACATATCTCTTACTTATCTTAGTTAATTCATCATATTAATGAAATGAATAATAATTCAATATATAAAAAACATAACGATTTTTATTGAAAACCCAACATACAAAATGTTAATATTTTCCCCAGTCAATAAATAGAACATGATATTAATATATCCAGTAAAGTAAGGTGGATGGTATAATTACGGTATATCCCTAGTGAAGTATAAGATTCATAGATGTATGATAAGACAAACGAAAATAATTTTAAAAGATCAATGGGATGTTTTTTGAGGAAAACACCCTTTATATTTTGAAATAAATTATTTGAAATATATATATTTTTATAAAAATATGAAAAATAATTCTTTGAAATTATCTATGTAAAATTATAATATAATCTTAAAATAAAAATGTAATGATGGCGGTGGGAAAAGCTATCTGTTATTTAAATGTTAAAACAAGGATTTCATTCCCACCTTTTGTAAAATTACCATAATAATAAAATAGAAATTATATTCCTTTTTACAATTTTTTGAAATTAAAACATGTTTAAAAATGAATTTAATAACTCATTTTAAAATTATTAAATCATTCTTTAAAACAATATAAATTAAATATGGACATGGAAGAAAAATATTTTTGAAAAAATATAAAAACATAGTCTATTTTATTTATTATTCTTATATATCAGAATCATATACATACTTATAATATCATTTATAGTATAATTATAATATTTCAACACCCATTTATTAATAATTATTTATTAAAACCATCATTTTAGTGTGTCAACTGTTTCATTTTTCATGCTAGTTGCAGTTCTGTAGTTTTGGACCTTTCATCTTTATCATGGTTACGTAATCTAAAAAAACATCATAATTTAATCATTTTCATATTTAGTCATTATATAAACTTTTATTACCATTCATATAAGTTGGAGATTATAAATTAGTTACATCATTTTGTGGATACCGTAGTTCGCATGTACGCACGAGTGATGTTTACACTTTTTGATGAATGGAACAAAATAAAGGAATATAATAAATAAATTTTATCGCATAATTATTATATAATATTTATCATATATATTCATTCAATCTACACTTATAATTTATGTAAGCCATAAATGAATAATGAATCATATCCCTTTGTAGATGTGGTAGTCTACACATATTCACGAGTGTCGCTATCATTTTCTAGTGGATTATAATGTGAGAAGGTAGATAGAATATTATAAGTAGGAAATAACAATTATTTTTTAAAAATAATATATAAACATTAAATATATTATGACAACCAACATTTAATTATGGTGATGTAAAATGAATCATATCACAATGTGAAGATAGTAGTCCATACGTATGCTCAAACAATACTTTCATTTCCTAGATAATGAAAATGAGGTGTAAAATGGTTATACCATAACAATAATAGCATCTTAATATTTTTATATTATATTTATTACATAAGTATGTATAAAATATATTTATAGGTTGTATAAGTAGAAATAAACATTGAATTATTTGTTAAATATAATTATCCGTTCTTTTTGAGAGATCTATTGGATTAAACCTATAGAACTCATATAATAGTATTACGAGAAGAATAAAATCTAAACAATTAAGGAAATTAATCTAGGATTGTTTTTGGGTCGGGTTTATTTGAGATATATTTTTTTATGTTAGTGAAAAAGGGATGCGAAGCAGTTCCCTTTTATAATTGAGGGATAGGGAGCACATGTAATTAAGTATTATATTTAAATAATATAAAGTAGTTTTATTGAGAACATGTCACAAAAGGGATATAATTTCTAATTTATTACATTTTAAGGTATAATTTCCGTCATCTAATAAAATTTATACACTTTTAAGCTCTATTTTAAACCTTATTATTTGGACTAACCCCCTTGTTAACCCTTTTACACATTAATCATTATAACACATTTTCCACTTATTAAGGGTTATAAATTAACTTATAAGTTTTAAATTGGAACTAAAATGGTCCATTGATGAAATTTTAACAATTTACCATCCCATTGGTCCTATTTTATGTTTTTTTATATTTAAATCATTAAAACAATAATTTTTTTTTTCATAAAATACCATTAAAGACATTTTTGTGACTATTCATTTAATTTCACTTTATAGACATATAGAAAAAAAGATATTATAATATAAAAACCTAAAAATTAATTATAATGAATAATTATCAATTTTTTTATTTAATTATAAAATTAAATCAAAACATATTAATTTTATTTTTTAAGTCATTTAACTTTATTTTTCTACTGCTTGAAAAATCACTATCTCATCATTGTGTAAGAGTTTAGTGTAATTATACTATCACTAAAATTAAAATTAAATAAACATAACAAATATAACCCACATATATTAAAAATATTATTTTATATTCTTTTATAACATCTTTTTACCCCAATGAAAACATATAATAGAATTTAAAATCAAGATAATGATATATGTGTAATTATCCATTACATAAAATAATATAAATGTTATTGTCAAAGGGAAAGGAAAATTTTTATTTTTTTTTTGAATCTGGATTCCCTTTTTCTAAAAATAACCATAGAATAAAATAATGGAATTTTAGGTATATTTTAGGCCATATTAGATAGTTTTATTCATGTTTCACGCATTTAACCCTTATCAACGTGACCAATTTATTCCATGGTTGATATACATAATAAAAATAAATAAATGGGAAATATTTTCCAAATTTGGTCCTACTAATTACATATATGGACTCCATTTTTTCAGATTATATTTCTCTAAATTGAAAAAATTTATTTTAATATAAATTCACAAAACGCTGTGAAAAACATACATTAGAAAAATGATTTTTTAAGCAGGAAGAACAACATATAAAAAAATCAAGTATAATGATGATACCTATGTAATTATTTCGATTATTTTTAATTAAAATATAATTATTTTAAATTGGGATAAATCTGAAAAAATATTGGGAATTTTAAATTACTATATTTAATAAAAATAAATTTCATTTTAATAAAATATGTATTTTTCACTATTCTCTTAAAAACATTTTTCAGGAAAAGCCCATGAATTTAGTCTATGATAAAATTTACATGATACATTAATATTAAATTAATCAATTAAAATGTATAAAATCTTTATAATTTAATTATACCATTCATGAAAAAAATGCAATAAAAACCATTTTTGAAGAAACTTATTTTTAAAGCATAAAATGACTTTACTGAAACTTGAGTACTTATTTTGTTTTAATTATCAAGTGAATTTAAATTTTGTAAAACATTTATAAATGTTTTTTATCATTTTTTATTCCATTTTATACCACCAATTTAACTACTTTTTTATAATGTTCAAATTTAAATAATATTACTTTTATAGTATATCACAGTTTGCTTAATGCTTTATGTTGCCTATTAAGAAATCTATCAAGTTTTTTACTATTTTAAACTAAATTTTATATTTCTTATATATCACATGTGTATAGTTATATTGTTTTTATATTTTTTTACATCGATTACATTGTTGTTTTTGTTGTTGTTTATTTTGTTCATAGGGTATATTATGCCCACTATCACGGAACCTAACTGTAACACCCCGAGATTTTATGAAAAATATTTTTTAATTTCATTGATGTCTTCTATTATACACTACACCAAGTTTATCTTTTACTATATGAAACACCATATTATCTTGCAGTATACACAACACTATTCTTGGCTCGTGTTACACAAATTTTAAGTTCATTTTGTGGAAATTATTCTACGCAACATTAAGTATAGATTTTGTTTAATGTATAAATGAAATTAGTTTTGATTATGTTAAACGCAACACCAAATGGTGATTTTACTTCACGCAGCCCTGACTTAGCTTGCATTACACGCAATCAAGACCTTCCTCGATAGTGTGTGTAGTATGCAATACCAAGTTTCACTAAACGAGATATTATTAAAATATTATTTTGAACTAGCCGTTATGAATTGTAATACCCAATTTTTGATATTTTATAAATTTTATTTTTGAAAATGGAATTCATTTTTGGATTCAGAAAATCGAAATTAGAATAGGGTGAATTTTTGGTATTTTTCTGAAATCTTTCAATTTTTGATGAATAGTGAAAACACTAGGTTACTATTTAAAAATCAACTTTTTATTTAAATAATTATTTATTATATTTAAATTTATTTTAGGTCAAAATTGATACATAATACCTATATATGTTCAATATAATTCATTGGAGTCATTTTATAATAATTTTCAATATATAAAAATTTTATTGAACTTTTCACCGACTTTTACCTTCCTCCAAGGAGCTTTATGCAAACATACATGAAACATAATTTTACCACTTTTGTGAGTGGAATTTCAAAAATCCTAGAGACATGGTTAATATCAAGGAATAAAATTTGGTTCAATAAGATGAAAATAGTTTTTTTTGAATAGTAACTTTTTACTTTTATTTATCACGGTTAAAAGTAAATAGGGTAATTAAGGGTAAAAATGATATTATTATTACCATAACACACGTCCTAATTCTATTAGATAAGTGTAATGCGACCAAAAACAACCTTAGGAATAAAATATGACCATTTAGATCAACATGGATTAGATTAGGACATTTATTATTAATTTATTTATAGAAGGGTTAAAATAGTTAAAATAAAAGTTTAATAACTAAATAATTATTAATATAGGGTTATACATAAGATAAATTTGACTATAAATATTAATTAGAAATATAAAAAGATTTACTACATAATGGTATTTTATTTATAATTTTTAGACAATAAATAAGTTAATGTATTTATGACACAATGATGATGCAATAATTACCTTATAAATGCAATATTAACACAATTAAAGTTATAAATACAAAAAAATGTAATTTGAAATTTTTATGAATTCAACTAATTTTATAGGTTAATATGACATGTTAGTATTGATTTAATTAACTTTTTTCGAACTAATCATGCTGTTATGACTTTCACAAAAACCAATTACCAAATAGTGTCAAAATTGACATAAAATAGTTTTTAAAACAAATATTTTATTATTAATTGTTATTATATTCCTAAAAATCCAAGTTTCGGCCAATATACTTATATCATGATAGGTGTATTATTAATGGACCACTTGTGGGTCGCTTGTATGTATATGGTATGTTTATTAAATATATAATATAAAAATACAAAGTGACATGGTAAATGTCAATCTAATTAACTAAGAGTTAAAACTAAAAGATAAGGTTAATATAATGACCCAAACCTATTTAAAATCTATTGGTTGTGAGGATTATAACCCATCCCCACTTTATCTTTGAAAGAACTCAATTTGGAGCTATTAAAAACCGAATATGACTTTATTATAAAATAATATTTTATGTTTTTTCTAAGGTGCCCCTCTCTTACCTTATAAAAGGGCACCTCCTCCCTATTCTCCTCACACCACTTTGAGCCTTAAATATCATCCAAACCCTGAAAATTTCTCTTCTACAATTCCCTAGTAATATTATAGATGTCCTGATCTTCTTAAAAGATAAATCTTAGTGTCCTAAGAGGAGGGTTCAAAGAGGCGTGTTGAAGAAGAGGTAATATCCGTTACCGATTCTTTCAAATTTATTTTTTCTTCTACTTCCTCTTATTTAGTTGTTTCATTATAAAGTACTAACATCAGTATCACTCATATACTTGTATGTTATTATAAATATGAAACAACCCTATTTCACCTTCTATCCATCCTACGGAAAGCAAAATCACCGTGTGTGCGTAAGTACATAATACCATCTCCACGCCATGGTGTAATCTGTTTTCGACCACCACCTTACGTGGATGGGTATAATGGTGTAAATAAATTACTATATATGATTATTTTAAAGTGATATTTATTCTTAAATATTATACATACACTTAAATACAATTCCACGATTATGGGAATGATATCATCGTCCGTGCGTACGTACGGACTACCGTCTCCACGACGCGATGAGATTCATTATCCATGTTAACCATTCATGAATGATTATAAAAAATATATAATGAATAATAATGAGATATATGACATAATAATTATACTATATTTATGTATATATATATGTTTCATCTAATTAATTCCATTCAATTCAATACGGAAATGAAAACAACGTTCATGCGTACGTACGGCCTACCGTCTCCATGAACGGTGTATTTCATTCCATTTATCGATCTATCATATATATATATATATGTATATGCTGAATAAATATTATATATAAAGCATGTTTTACATTCTGTAATTAAGTAAATCAGGATATAAATAATAATATCAAGAACAACAAGTCGAAACACGTACAATAAATGAAACAATTTTACCCAAATCGATGCTTTTACATCGAATTTACAAAAGAACGGGTAATATAAAGTCATAAGTAAACTATATATGATATCATAACAACGAATATGATTATTTAATAAGTCAATTACATTATTTAAATCATTATACAAAAGTTTCAGATACGTACGAAGCATATCAAACCTAAGGTAAGGGATAACCATTTCAATCTCGTTCTTATCCAAGATTGTTATTCGTATGTATTTACTGGGGTTATATTTTTCATCCATGTCCATAAAAATGTTTTTCATAAAGTTTTTAATATTCTTCCATGTATGTTTAAAGTAATGTTTACCCCTCTTTGACTTTTACATTGTGTTATGGAAGGAATATTTCTTTTTTTTATCATATGAGGAACTTTTTGACTTTTCCAACAAAAGTACGAGGAGAATGTTGTTTTAACTAATACAACATGAATAGTTTTTTACGTTTTCATAACGAATTATTTTAATGAATATTTATCTACAAAATTTCATTGTTAATTTCAATAAAATCATTTTCTTTTAAAATTGTGTGGCATTTTGTGAAAATAAAATGATTTTGAATAAGAAAGTATATTTTCCTTAAGAATTCATTTCAAGTGTTTTATCAAAACTATTTTCCATCTAAGATGAAATTTTTTCATATGTGTATGTTTCAAGTATAATTTCTCTATGATTTACATGGTTTCAGTTTTCTTATGATGAAATGATATCCATTTGTTTTATATGGATTATGTGATGATGTGATGATGTTTATGAAACCCATTTTATTCTTTGGGTTATGATGAATGATTTATGTTCATGTTGTGGAACAAGTAAGAATGATTTCATTAGGAGATAGGTGGGACCTATATCTCCATCTAATGAATTGGGTAAAGATTTATATCTCATGAGATAGACATGGCTGAAATGGAACATTAAACAGGTTCAGTAATACCGGACTGGAACGAGGAGTGAACTCAATTCAGAAAGGGACTTTGTCCACTAAGATGGTCTTGGCAGAAATGGCTTGGCTACTATGGAAATCATTACATGTGATTAATGGTTTCCACAATTATATGTTTTATTCCCATGCTATTTTATCATGATTAATGTTTCTTCATGATCTATGCCTTATGTACTGCCATGTTTTATATCATTGCTCAAGATTTTTATTTTTAAACATTATGTTCATGTTTTTATGTTCAAATGTATATGGTATGTTTTATTTTCTCCATGCTTACCCTTAATGAGCATTTGAGCTCACCCTTTATATGTTTTCTTTTCCCCAGGATATAAATAAAGGTTTTAGGTACGAAAACAAAAGGGAAAGATCTTTATGGGAGATGTTGAAGATCTTTCACCATGATTAGAATATTATGTTCCGAGTTTCTAATGACACTAAAAAATTATGATCCTTGAGTGTTGGTTTTTGTTATGTATTAAGTATTCCGCAAAATTAATATAATGTCCATGTACGTCAAGATTTCGGGTCTCTACAGTTGGTATCATAGGAAAGGTTTAGTTAACCTTTTGAAACTGGGATGCGAAAACTTTAGTAAGATCCCTAGAGATATTTCTAAGGTATGTCTAGGGATGTCCCTAAGGTTATGTATACCTATAGGTTATTATAATGACCTGAGAAACCGTGTTTCGAGTAATGACTAGTTTTTTTTACAATGCCACCCGTTAAGTGAATAAAAAATCATCTTATATGATAATAATAATAATAATAAAATAGAAAAACGCATCAAATGAATGAAAGGCCCTTTTATTCAAATAAGTAACATCTCGGTGGCTACAACTCACACTGATCTAACAAGAATATAAGATAACCAAAAATCCCAATTAAAAACCCGATTACAATAATAGGGAGACCTCTTAAAACCACCAGGACACCAAGAAGGTGGTAAGGGTTTCTGACATCCATCAGAATAAACCTGAGGATGGCCGAAGCCACTACAACCGTGCTGAGCACCAAGGGAATCACACAAGCCATCTCTTCCTTTCTCCTTCAGTCACCTTGAGTGAGGGATACCCCGAGACCAGACTCTTTATAAGAACACTAATTTGACTTTTGAACCCTAACAGCTATAAAAATTACTATTGGATCCCCCATGATTCTCCTATCCACTAATGTTTTATTTTGGACCGTTGAAGATAAGAGTTGATTACCCCGAAAGGTTTTAAAAGCTATTTGTGTTATTTGATTTAATATTTAAATAATGACATAAATAATAGTATAATTAATTTATTTCTTGTTTTCCCAAAAGGTGAATTATATTTTATATTTCAAAACGGTGAGAATTAATTTTTTTATATTTTTCCACTATTTACTACATGTTTTTAACTTGAGTAATTAAACTTTGATCTTGTAATTATATTAAATCTGATGGGTTTTTATTTTGTTTAAGAAAATATGCACTCAAACTCTTGAGTTATATATGTTGCGTCAAAAATTAAATTAAATGTAT
Organism: Viscum album; assembly: GCA_963277665.1. Lineage (NCBI taxonomy): Eukaryota > Viridiplantae > Streptophyta > Magnoliopsida > Santalales > Viscaceae > Viscum > Viscum album. The sequence continues at coordinate 1,363,525,262 of OY728151.1, read as the reverse complement.
TACACTTTTCTCTAAATTAAATAGAAGTAATAACAATAATGAAAATATTTATAATTTGACCTTTTTAATAACAGTTTTGAAAACTATGTCAAATTATGGTTTTATTTAGATTACAAATTTTGCATCTTTATGTGAATTCTTACACAAATACTCTTATTACTTTAAAAACAATGAAGATAATAGAATTATTATAAAAAAATTTAAATAATTGGTAATGTTATATGAATTTGTTTTTTTGAAATTATGTTAAATATAGGATTAAGAAACCAAATTTTAATAGAAAATGTATTCAAATCTATCCATATAATTATAAAATTAAGATAATTGTTTTTTTGGAAAACAATAATATATTTTATGACTTAAATATGGGTTTAATAGTTTAATATATTGGTGTATTTATAACCCTTGACTTAGGATAATAATAGCTTATTAATAAGGTTATATTAATGAATTTATAATAGGTTTATTAAAATAATAAAACAACAGTTTTTATATGATAAAAACGTTGAAAAATATACATATATTATGTTAAAACATTAAAAACGAAAGCCGCTTTTTTTTAAACATCACACTACGCTTCGCCGTTCGATCTTCCCCCTCCGATCGCGACCATCCATTCTTTTTAATGTCGCACCATATATGAGCCGTTCGATCGATTTGTGTTTGATCCTAGCCGTCCAATCCTTTTCACGTCTCTCTCTCTCCCTGCAATTTCTTCTTCCTCACGCGCATGTTGAACCAGTAGGATGAGGCTCCATTTTTCTCCGCCTAAGCCGACAGCGGACATCTCTTTCCACAAAGTCGGCACCGCCTATTTTAATGACCGGCCTCAGATCCCCTTGACTTGTCCACTTCCTCCTTTTTTTTAAAAACTCCATGTTGCACCGAAGCAAGGCGGTGTACCCTTTGTGTTCCTCTCCAGAATCTCCGACCACCGGTCCGACGTCTCTTACTTCTTCCTTCTCCTCCTCTTCGAACAGGTAAGGGAAAATTTTTCTTTGTTTGTTTTCACCAGTTTTGAAGAGTTTTTTTATATACACTCTATGTATATATGTGTATATATATATATATGGCCGCAAGTACTATATAGAACCACTTCACTTCTCCAGTTTTGTGAGTCGAACGAAGGCAAGGGTTGTCTTTCTTTTTTGTCTTTTCTTTTCTCTCCTCTTCCTTTGCAAACCGTTTATATATATGTAAAAATTTATAGAGGTTATGTATATATATATATACACTACATATGCAGATATTTACAACCAGGTATCAAAACCTATAAAGGCTTGGGCCTTTTCCTATTAAATCTAACTTATGAACCCCCCCTTCCCCGTATATGCATATGTGTACAATCTGTATATATATATATATATATATATACGGTTTTGTGTACATGTTATATATATATGCATATACACACTCTAGTTAGGATATCACGTTATGTTTTTCGTTATAAAACATTTTTTAGAAACATGTATATACAGTATTTCAAACATAGATAACAATATATGCACGCATCCACTTAGTTACATACGAAAAATTTCATATTATATAGTGGAAGTGTATTGTCATTATGTTCTAATTTATCTTGGTATAACATGGTGTTTGATAAAATTATATTGCCCTTAAAGATTATTATTTTTAAGAACGATGTCAATAATTTCTATATATATGGGTATATATAACATTGTATCAATATGTTTTTTTAGAAATACTAGTTCTTTTTATGATGTTTTCAATATTTTCAAAGAAAAGGTCACATTATTTAAAGTGCGAATGAGTTTTTACACATATATATATATGCTCATGAAGTTTGTGTATATATATATACACGACTTTCCAAGGTGGACCTTATTACACACTTTATATCCCTAACTATATAAATATATGTATATTCACACAGTTTTAAATAAACATCCACCATACCCATTTATCTTCATGTGTATTAGTTATGAACGAACTTGTTTTTAATTCAGTATTAAGATGATTTGGAATGTTAAAGTGTTTATGTTCATTTCCTTAAAACCCATGTTTTCAATTGTTAAGTTAATTCCTTATGTGTACGGATTTTTAGCACGTACGTCTTAGTTGTATTAATGATTGAACTGCCTTACTGACTATGAAAACGCATGTAAAAAGGAGTTTGATTAATAATGTATGAATGAAACCCCATGAAAGAAAGACCATGTCAAGATATGTGAGGGATGTTTTGGACTTATGTGTTTATGGACGGGTGCGCCCAGAATTATATAGCGCTCTAATGCATTGGGTAAAGTAAGAGTCTCATGAGATGTTATGTGCGACGGTCTGGGCGGTTAGCCTTGGCTTGTGCTTTTATGTGTGACGGTCTTGGCGATTAGCCTTGGCTTGTGATTTTATGTGTGACGGTCTTGGCGGTTAGCATTGGCTTGTGCTTTCATGTGTGACGGTCTTGGCATTTGGCCTTGGCTTGTGCTACTATGGGAAACGGGATTGGCGGTGTGCCTTGACCCGTACTAAGTTATGTTTTAAGATCATGACACAAGGTCTTGACTAGTCTAGGAAATATACATTCCCTCTACATGTAATGATAAATGGTCAACCAGGGGATAGTCCAACTAACAAGACATCCTATAGTTAAAAATTCCCTTGACTATGAGAATGAAATCATGAGATAAGAATTGTAATTCATGTGGTAAGTTGTTATAAGACCTTTATGTGCCCATGAATCATGTTATGAATATTTTCCCTTCTTACTCACATGTTTTTAGAACTAAAGTAATATTTGTTGTAAATTATGCATCATTTATTCTTCACATACTTGTGCTCTCTGATTTATGTCTTCTTTAAAGCTTCTTTTAAGTATGTACTTCTTCACCATGCATGTGGTTTTCAAAAATGTAGGATTTACATGTTTTAAGAAAAGATAATGCGTTGTTTTAGTAAAGTGTTTTTTTATTCAAAATGACTGCTTTGAGAAAGAGTTTTCTTAAAAAAAATTTAAAACCGCTTACTGGGAATATTTTCTCACCCTACATTTTGTTTTAAATTTTTCAGGCATTGGTTGTACTAATGAAGTTTATCAGAAGCAGCTGGTTTCCCAAAATCCTAAGCCTCGTGATCTTCTCTAGTAATGGGACATTATATATTATTTGTAAATGTTGTAATGTAAAGTTAGTATATCATGTCTCATCAGGCACCCAGGGATTGGGGTCTCTATAATTGGTATTAGAGGATAGGTTCAGGAAACTCTGGAAAACCAGGTAGTATGAATATAAAACTATGTTTGACTGAGTAAAAATGTTATAACTTTCAGATGGCTGATGAAAATGTATCTACCGACCTACTGTCACTTCCCACTGAGGATCTAGAGAACATTGTATCTCTAGCTAGCCGTGAGAACTTTCTAAATTATGCCTGAATCCACATGACATGTAAATACCTGTATGACGTGTCAAACTCGCCCAGGGTGCTTAGTCTTCACCAGGGATTGGGGATGGATTATCTCCTAATGAGGATGACCCAATTTCCCTCTTATGCATGTCGGGGAAAGTACCATGAGGTACTCTTCCGAGTGTTCACAACTAGCAACGAATTTGTTATGATGCTTGATAACCCCTTTCAAGAAGCTGCTGCTACCGGAGACCTCCAAGAGGCTTACCTGTGCCAAATTTTTCACTGTAGCTTCTGGGGCCAATTAATGGACCTCAGAGTGTTGGAAGATGAGTCCACCCGATTGTCTCTTAGGCAAGAGATGTATACTGATTTTTCTCAACTCCATAGCCCACATGCTAAACTCAGGAGGCGTCATAGATGTTCCCATGAGTTTAGTCCTGTCTGTTCATCCTGTGTGTGGTTTGAAGAGTTAGGGAGTTTTTCCACTCTTTGTGGTGTACGTTTAGTAAACTCAGGCTTTTTTATGTAATGTTTTGCATAAATGAATGTTTCATGTTTCCTTTCCTACCTCTACCTTATCTGCGTTGTTAAGAGTTTCATTTCGAATGTTTTTTTCAAATGGCTGGTCAAATGAACATCTCATCACTACCTGATGAGCTAGTAGAGGTTATCATGATCAGGGCATGCATGGTGGATTATCCATACTTTCTCCACATGCGAGGGTCCTGCCAGCATCTGCTCGATCTAGAAAACGGTCCTGAGATTCTTCTTTTGTGTCAAGAGGATGATCATGTTTTTCACCTTATCGCCACTGCTAAACTCCCCTGCTATAGGCGAAGGGGAAGATACTTTCAGGGTCTCTTTCAGTGTTTTACTCTGGCGCAAAACTTCTCTGCCAGAGCGTGCTTCCTCATAGCTGCCCAGGATGGACAACTTACTGCAGCCTATATGTTCCAGGTCTAAAATTTCAGTCTCCTCAACCACATCATTCCCCTCGACAAACTCGAGCGTGATGTGGCCCGGAGAGTTATTAGGGAGTTTATATACTCGAACGTTTTCGAGTTTTTCACCGCACGAGCCTCCCTTTGGAATCTGTGTGCAGTACACACGATCAGGAGTTCAAGACATACTGTTCGAAGTGCATCTGGGCTAAGGAAATATAAGAACTATGTGCCAACTTTGGTATTCCATTAACCGAGCCGGATCCACTGTTTTGGTAATGTTGTACATGTGGGGTTTCAGTTTTTTTTCTTTTTATGAATATAATTGAGAGGGTGCAATTCTTTGAAGGGGGAAGTAATGTAACGACTCGAGAAACCGTGTTTCAAGTAATGACAAGTTTGTTTTACAATGACACCTGTTAAGTGAACAAACAATCATCTTATAAGATAATAATAATAAAATAGAAAAACGCATCAAATGAATGAAAGGCCCTTTTATTCAAATAAGTAACATCTCGGTGGCTACAACTCACTCTGGTCGAACAAGAAGATAAGCTAACCAAAAATCCCAATTAAAAACCCGATTACAATAATAGGGAGACCTCTTAAAACCACCAGGACACCGATAAGGTAGTAAGGGTTTCTGAAATCCATCAGAATAAACATGAGGATGGATGGAGCCACTGCAACAGTGCTGATCAGCAAGGGAATCACACAGACCATCTCTTCCTTTCTCCTTCAGTCACCTTGAGTGAGGGATACCCCGAGACTAGAATCTTTATAAGAACACTAATTCGACTGTTGAACCCTAACGGCTATAAAAATAACCGTTGGCTCCCCCATGATTCTCCTATCCACTAATGTTTTATTTTGAACCGTTGAAGATAAGAGTTGATTACCCCGAAAGGTTCTAAAAGATATTTGTGTTATTTTCTTTAATATTTAAAGAATGACATCAATAATAGTATAATTAATTTATTTCTTGTTTTCCCAAAAGGTGAATTATATTTTATATTTCAAAACTGTGAGAATTAATATTTTTATTTTTTTTCCACTATTTACTACATGTTTTAACTTGAGTAATTAATCTTTGATCTTGTAATTATATTAAATCTGATGGGTTTTTATTTTGTTTAAGAAAATATGCACTCAAACTCTTGAGTTATATATGTTGCGTCAAACTTTAAATTAAATGTATTACACTTATCTCTAAATTAAATATAAGTAATAATAATAATGCAAATATTTATAATTTGACCTTTTTATTAACAGTTTTGAAAACTATGTCAAATTATGGTTTTATTTACATTACAAATTTTGTGTCATTATGTTAATGCTTACACAAATACTCTTATTACATTAAAAGCAATGAAGATAATAGAATGATTGTAATTTTTCTTTTTAAAATAATTGGTAATGTTATATGAATTTGTGTTTTTGAAATTATGTTAAATATAGGATTAAGCAACCAAATTTTAATATAAAATGTATTCAAATCATTCCATATAATTATAAAATTAAGATAATTGTTTTTTTGGAAAACAATAATATATTTTATGACTTAAATAGGGGTTTAATAGTTTAATATATTGGTGTATTTATAACCCTTGACTTAAGATAATAATAGTTCACAAATAAGGTTATATTAATGATTTTATAATAGGTTTAATAAAATAAGAAAACAAAAGTTTTTATATGATAAAAAAGTTGAAAAAATACATATATTATGTTAAAACGTTAAAAACGAAAGCCACTTTTTTTTAAACATTGCTCTGCGCTTAGCCATCCGATCTTCCCCCTCCGATCGTGGCCATCCATTCTTTTTAATGTCGCACCGTATATGAGCCATTCGATCGATCTGCGTTTGATCCTAGTCATCCATTCCTTTTTTCATCTCTCTCTCTCCCCACGGCTATTTCTTCCTTGCGCGCGCACCGAACCAGTTGGATGAGGCTTCGTTTTTCTCCGCCTAAGCCGCCAGCAGACATCTCTTTCCACAAATTCAGCACCACCTAGTTTAATGCCCAGCCTAGGATCCCCTTTATTGGACACTTCCTCATTTTTTAAAAACTCCATGTTGCACCGAAGCAATGGGCGGACCCTTTGTGTTCCTCTCGAGAATCTACGACCACTGGTCCGACGTATCCTACTTCTTATTTGTCCTCCTCTTCGAACAGGTACGGGAAAATTTTTCCTTGTTTGTTTTCTTCAGTTTTGAAGAATTTTTTTATATACACTCTACATATATATGTGTGTATATATATATATGGCCTCATGTACTGTATAGAACCACTTCACTTCTCCAGTTTTGTGAGTCAAACGAAGGTAAGGGTTGTCTTTCTTTTTTGTCTTTTCTTTTCTCTCCTCTTCATTTGCAAACCGTTTATATATATGTAAAAATGTATACAGGTTATGTGTATATATATATATATATATACACTACATATGTGGATATTTACAACCAGGTATCAAAAACTTTAAAGGATTTGGTCTTTTTCTATTAAATCTAACTTATGAACCCCCCTTCCCCGTATATGCATATGTGTACAATCTGTATATATATATATATATATGGTTTTGTGTACATGATATATATATATATATATGAATATACACACTCTAGTTAGGATATCACGTTATGTTGTTCGTTATAAAACCTTTTTTTAGAAACATGTATATACAGTATTTCAAACATAGATAACAATATATGCACGCGTCCACTTAGTTACCTTCAAAAAATTTCATATTATATAGTGGATGTGTATTGTCATTTTGTTCTAATTTATCTTGGTATAACATGGTGTTTGATAAAATTATATTTCCCTTAAAGATTATTATTTTTATGAAAGATGTCAAGAATGTCTATATATATGGGTATATATAACATTGTATCAATATGTTGCTTTCGAATACAAGTTATTCTTATGATGTTTTCAAGATTTTAAAAGGAAAGGTCACTTTATTTAAAGTGCAAATGAGTTTTTACACACATATATATATGATCATGCAGTTTGAATATATATATATATATACAGGACTTTCCAAGGTGGACCTAATTACACACTTTATATCCCTAACTGTATAAATATATGTATATTCACATAGTTTTAAATAAACATCCACCATACCCATTTATCTGCATGTGTATTAGTTATGAACGACCTTGTTTTTAATTTGGTATTAAGATTCTTTAGAATTCTAAAGTGTTTATGTTCATTTCCTTAAAACCCATGTTTTCAATTGTTAAGTTAATTCCTTATGTGTACGGATTTTTAGCACGTACGTCTTAGTTTTATTAATGATTGAACTTCCTTCCTGAATATGAAAACTCAAGTAAAAAGGGGTTTGATTAATAATGTATGAATGAAACCCCATGAAAGAAAGACCATGTCAGGATATGTGAGGGATGTTTTGGACTTATGTGTTTATGGACGGGTGCGCCCGAAATTATATAGCTCTCCAATGCATTGGGTAAAGTAAGAGTCTCATGAGATGTTATGTGCGGCATTCTTGGAGGTTAGCCTTGGCTTGTGCTTTTATGTGCGATGGTCTTGGCGGTTATCCTTGGATTGTGCTTTTATGTGCGACGGTCTTGGCGGTTAGCCTTGTCTTGTGCTTTCATGTGCGACGGTCTTGGCAGTTGGCCTTGGCTTGTGCTACTATGGGAAACGGGATTGGCAGTGTGCCTTGACCCGTACTAAGTTCTGTTTTAAGATCATGACACAAGGTCTTGACTAGTCTAGGAAATATACATTCCCTCTACATGTAATGATAAATGGTCAACCAGGGGATAGTCCAACTAACAAGACATCCTCTAGTTGAAAATTCACTTGACTATGAGAATGAAATCCTGAGATAAAAATTGTAATTAATGTGGTAATTTGTTATAAGACCTTTATGTGCCCATGAATCATGTTATGAATATTTTCCCTGCCTACTCATAGGTTTTTAGAACTGAAGTAATCTTGGTTGTAAATTATGCATCATTTATTCTTCACATACTTGCGCTCTCTGATTTATTTCTTCTTTAAAGCTTCTTTTAAGTATGTACTTCTTCACCATTCATGTGGTTTTCAAAAATGTAGGATTTACATGTTTTAAGAAAGATAATGCGTTGTTTTAGTAAAGTGTTTTTTTATTCAAAATGACTGCTTTGAGAAAGAGTTTTCTTAAAATGTTTTTAAAACCCCTTACTGGGCATATTTGGTCACCCAACATTTTGTTTTAAATTTTTCAGGCATGGGTTGTACTAATGAAGTTTATCAGAAGCAGCTGGTTTTCCAGAATCCTGAGCCTCGTGATCTTTTATAGTAATGGGACATGATATATTATTTGTAAATGCTATAATGTAAAGTTAGTATATCATGTCTCATGAGGCACCCGGGGATCAGGGTCTCTACAGTTGGTATCAGAGGATAGGTTCATGCAACTCTAGAAAATGAGGTATTATGAATATACAACTATGTTTGACTAAGTAAAAATGTTATAACTTTCAGATGGCTGATGAAAATGTACCTACCGACCTACTGTCACTTCCTACTGAGGTACTAGAGAACATTGTATCTCTAGATAGCCGTGAGAACTTTCTAAATTATGCCTGAATCTGCATGACATGTAAGCACCTGTATGACGTGTCAAACTCGCCCAGGGTGCTTAGTCTTCACCAGGGATTGGGGATGGATTATTTCCTAATGATGATGACCCAATTTACCTCTTATGAACGTCGAGGAAAGTACCACGAGGGACTCTTCTGTGTGTTCAAAACTGGCGAAGAATTTGGCAAGATGCTTGATAACCCCTTTCAAGAAGATGCTGCTGCCGGAGACCTCCGAGAGGCTTACCTGTGCCAAATTTTGCACTACGGCTTCTGGGTCCAGTTAATGGACCTTGGAGTGTTGGAAGATGAGTCCACCCGATTGTCTCTTAGGCAATAGGTGTATACTGATGTTTCTTAACTCCATACCCCACATGCTAAACTCAAGAGGCGTCATAGATGTTTCCATGAGTTTAGTTCTGTATGTTCAGCCTGTGTGTGGTTTGAAGAGTTAGGGAGTTTTGCCACTCTTTTTGGTGTACGTTTAGTAAACTCATGCTTTGTTATGTAAACTTTTTCATAAATGAAAGTTTCATGTTTCCTTTTCTGCCTCTACCTTATTTGTGTTGTTAAGAGTTTCCTTTCGAATTTTTTTTTTCAGATGGCTGGTCAAACGAACATATCATCACTACCCGATGATCTAGTAGAGGTTATCATGATCAGGGCATGCATGCTGTATTATCCATCCTTTCTCCACCTGCGAGGGTCCTTCCAGCATCTGCTCGATCTAGAAAACGGTCCTAAGATTCTTCGTTTGTGTCAAGAGGATGATTGTGTTTTTCACCTTATCACCACTTCTCAACTCCCCTGCTATAGGCGAAGGGGAAGATACTTTGAGGGTCTCTTTCAGTGTTTTACTCTAGCGCAAAATTTCACTTCTAGAGCATGCTTCCTCATAGCTACCCAGGATGGACAACTTAGTGCAGCCTATATGTTCCAGGTCTTAAATTTCAGTCTCCTCAATCGCATCATTACCCTAGACTACCTCGAGCGTGATGTGGCCCAGAGAGTTATCAGGGAGTTTATCTACTCAGACGTTTCCAAGCTTTTCACCGCACGAGCCTCCCTTTGGAAGCCCGTGTGCAGTACGCACGAGCAGGAGTTCAAGACGTACTGTTCGAAGTGCATCTGGGCTAGGGAAATGGAAGAACTATGTGAAAACTTTGGTAATCCATTAACCGAGCCGGATCCACTGTTTCGGTAATTTTGTACATGTGGGGTTTCAATTTTTTTTCTTTTTATGAATAGAATTGAGAGGGCGCAATTTTTTGAAGGGGGGAGTAATGTAACGACCCGAGAAACCGTGTTTCGAGTAATGACTAGTTTTTTTTACAATGCCACCCATTAAGTGAACAAAAAATCATCTTATCAGATAATAATAATAATAAAATAGAAAAAATCATCAAATGAATGAAATGCCCTTTTATTCAAATAAGTAACATCTCGATGGCTACAACTCACACTGATCGAACAAGAAGATAAGCTAACCAAAAATCTCAATTAAAAACCCGATTACAATAATTGGGAGACCGCTTAAAACCACCAGGACACCAAGAAGGCGGTAAGGGTTTCTTGAAATCCATCATAATAAACATGAGGATGGCCGAAGCCACTGCAACCGTTCTGAGCACCAAGGGAATCACACGAACCATCTCTTCCTTTCTCCTTCAGTCACCTTGAGTGAGGGATACCCCGAGACCAGACTCTTTATAAGAACACTAATTCGACCATTGATCCCTAACGGCTATAAAAATAACCGTTGGCTCCCCCATGATTCTCCTATCCACTAATGTTTTATTTTGGACCATTGGAGATAAGAGTTGATTACCCCGAAAGTTTCTAAAAGCTATTTGTGTTATTTGATTTAATATTTAAAGAATGACATCAATAATAGTATAATTAATTTATTGCTTGTTTTCCCAAAAGGCGAATTATATTTTATATTTCAGAATGGTGAGAATTAATATTTTTATTTTTTTTCCAATATTTACTACAGGTTTTTAACTTGAGTAATTAAACTTTTATCTTGTAATTATATTAAATCTGATGGGTTTTTATTTTTTTTAAGAAAATATGCACTCAAACTCTTGAGTTATATATGTTGCGTCAAACGTTAAATTAAATGTATTACACTTATCTCTAAATTAAATATAAGTAATAATAATAATGCAAATATTTATAATTTGACCTTTTTATTAACAGTTTTGAAAACTATGTCAAATTATGGTTTTATTTACATTACAAATTTTGCATCTTTATGTTAATGCTTACACAAATACTCTTATTACTTTAAAAAAAATGAAGATAATAGAATGATTGTAAAAATATTTTTTTTAAATAATTGGTAATGTTATATGAATTTGTGTTTTTGAAATTATGTTAAATATAGGATTAAGCAACGAGATTTTATTAGCAAATGTATTCAAATCTTTTCATATAATTATAAAATTAAGATAATTGTTTTTTAAAAAACAATAATATATTTTATGACTTAAATAGGGGTTTAATAGTTTAATATATTGGTGTATTTATAACCCTTGACTTAGGATAATAATATTTTATTAATAAGGTTATATTAATGATTTTATAATAGGTTTAATAAAATAATAAAACAACAGTTTTTATATGATAGAAATGTTGAAAAAAATACATATATTATGTTAAAACGTTAAAAACGAAAGCCGCTTTTTTTAAACATTGCACTGCGCTTAGCCGTCCGATCTTCCCCCTCCGATCGCGGCCATCCATTCTTTTTAATGCCACACCGTATATGAGCCGTTCGATCAATCTGCGTTTGATCCTAGCCGTCCAATCCTTTTCGTGTCTCTCTCTCTCCTCGTGGCTCCTTCTTCCTCGCGCGCCTGCCGAACCAGTAGGATGAGGCTCCGTTTTTCTCTGCCTAAGCTGATAGCAGACATCTCTTTCCACAAAGTCGGCACCGCCTAGTTTAATGCCCGGCCTCGGATCCCCTTGACTTGGCCAATTCCTCCTTTTTTTTAAAAAACTTCATGTTGCACCGAAGCAAGGCGGCAGACCCTTTGTGTTACTCTCCAGAATCTCCAACCACCGGTCCGATGTCTCCTACTTCTTCCTTCTCCTCCTATTCGAAGAGGTAAGGGAAAATTTTTCCTTTTTTGTTTTCTCTAGTTTTGAAGCGTTTTTTATATACACTCTATGTATATATGTGTATATATATATATGGCCGCAAGTACTGTATAGTACCACTTCACTTCTCTAGTTTTGTGAGTCGAACGAAGGTAAGGGTTGTCTTTCTTTTTTCTGTTTTCTTTTCTCTCCTCTTCCTTTGCAAACTATTTATATATATGTAAAAATGTATACAGGTTATGTATATATATATATATATACACTACAAATGCAGATATTTACAACCAGGTATCAAAACCTTTAAATGCTTTGGTGTTTTCATATTAAATCTAACTTATGAACCCCCCTTCCCCGTATATGCATATGTGTACAATCTGTATATATATATATATATATATGGTTTTGTGTAAATGTTGTATATATATCCAAATACACACTCTAGTTAGGATATCACGTTATGTTGTTCGTTATAAAACATTTTTTAGAAACATGTATATACATTATTTCAAACATAGATAACAATATATGCACGCATCCATTAGTTACGTTCGAAAAATTTCATATTATATAGTGGAAGTGTATTGTCCTTATGTTCTAATTTATATTGGTATAACATGGTGTTTGATAAAATTATATTGCCCTCAAAGGTTACTATTTTTAAGAACGATGTCAAGAATGTCTATATATATGGGTATATATATCATTGTATCAATATGTTGTTTTCGAATACAAGTTCTTCTTATGATGTTTTCAAGATTTTCAAAGGAATGGTCATGTTATTTAAAGTGAAAATGAGTTTTTACACACATATATATATATATTCTCATGCAGTTTGTATATATATATACACGACTTTCCACGGTGGACCTAATTATGCACTTTATATCCCTAACTGTATAAATATATGTATATTCACACAGTTTTAAATAAACATCCACCATACCCATTTATTTGCATGTGTATTAGTTATGAACGGCCTTGTTTTTAATTTGGTATTAAGATGATTTGGAATGTTAAGGTGTTTATGTTCATTTCCATAAAACCCATGTTTTCAATTGTTACGTTTATTCCTTATGTGTACGGATTTTTAGCACGTACGTCTTAGTTTTATTAATGATTGAACTGCCTTCCTCACTATGAAAACTCATGTAAAAAGGGCTTTGATTAATAATGTATGAATGAAACCCCAGGAAAGAATGACCATGTAAAGATATATGAGGGATGTTCTGGACTTATGTGTTTATGGACGGGTGCACCCGGAATTATATAGCGCTCCATTGCATTGGGTAAAGTAAGAGTCTCATGAGACGTTATGTGCAACGGTCTTGGTGGTTAGCCTTGGCTTGTGCTTTTATGTGCGATGGTCTTGGCGGTTATCCTTGGCTTGTGTTTTTCTGTGCGACGGTCTTGGCGGTTAGCCTTGGCTTGTGCTTTCATGTGCGAAGGTCTTGGAAGTTGGCCTTGGCTTGTGCTACAATGGGAAACGGGATTGGCGGTGTGCCTTGACCCGTACTAATTTATGTTTTAAGATCATGACACAAGGTCTTGACTAGTCTAGTGAATATACATTCCCTATACATATAATGATAAATGGTCAACCCGGGGATAGTCCAACTAACAATACACCCTATAGTTGAAAATTCCCTTGACTATGAGAATGAAATCATGAGATAATAATTTTAATTCATGTGGTAAGTTGTTATAACACCTTTATGTTCCCATGAATCATATTATGAATATTTTCCATGCTTAATCATAGGTTTTTAGAACTGAAGTAATATTGGTTGTAAATTATGCATCATTTATTCTTTACATACTTGCGCTCTCTGATTTATGTCTTCTTTAAAGCTTCTTTTAAGTATGTACTTCTTCACCATGCATGTGTTTTTCAAAAATGTAGGATTTACATGTTTTAAGAAAAGATAATACATTGTTTTAGTAAAGTGTTTTTTTATTAAAAATGACTTATTTGAGAAATAGTTTTCTTAAAATGTTTTTAAAACACCTCACTGGGAATATTTTCTCACCCTACGTTTTGTTTTAAAATTTTCAGGCATGGGTTGTACTAATGAAGTTTATCAGAAGCAGCTGGTTTCCCAGAATCCTAAGCCTCACGATCTTTTGTAGTAATGGGACATGATATATTATTTGTAAATGTTGTAATGTAAAGTTAATATATCATTTCTCAGGAGTCACCCGGGGATCGGGGTCTCTATAGTTATAGTCCTAGAATTACAGAAACAATATTAGAATTAAACCTAAGATGTTAGATATCGAAGCTAATACCCCTTTATTATGTTGTTTTCCCTAGCATGATTTTTACCTCTCACACTATTATTTTTGTGTTTTAGATGATGGATAGACTCCAAGGAACCCTGTTGATCAATGTAATGGACAATTAAATGATTGTCCTCTTGAACAAACCAATGTTATGGGAGATGGAGTGAAAAATCTTATTGCTATACTTACACAAGCTATGAATCATTCTGGACTTCCAAATGAGCAGAGAAGGGAACACTATTCTATTGTGTGCTTCGTGAGGCAACGTCCACCTTCTTTCAGTGGGTCTTCTGATCTACTTGTTGCTGAACAATGGATTAGTACCATTGAAAATATATTTTCCATACTTCGCTGTTCGGAACATGAAAAATTCATTCTGGCTATGTACAGTTTATAAGGTGGAGCAGATCAATGGTGGACTCTAATTTAGAATATGAGGCCCCAATATGAAATTTAAACCATGGAATGGGATGAGCTCAAGAACTAATTTCTCAATAATTACTTCCCTCGTATTCTTCGAACAAAGATAGAAAAGGATTTCTTTGAGGTTATGAAAAAGGATGATGAATCTGTTGGTATATACGAAGTGAATTTTACAAGGCTTGCAAGGTATGCATCTGGCTTTATCATCCGACCTGAAAGTAAAGTTGATCGATTATTCAGTGGCTTAAAATGAAGTCTTCGAAGGGCATTAGCTATAAGAGACTTCAGTAGCTATGAAGAAATTTTTCATTGTGCTATCAAGGTAGAAATGGAATTTGGTGTTTCATATTCATCACATGGTTTTGACAAGAAACAAAAGATGGAGTTTGTAGAGACCCGAAGCTTGACGTACATTGACATTACATTACATTTGCAGAATACTTAGTACATAACAAAAACACACACACAAGGATCGTAATAGTTTAGTGTCTTTGGAAACTCGGAATATAATCTTCTAATCCTGGTGAAAGATCTTCAACATCTCCTGTAAAGATCTTCTTTTTTTATACCTAAAACCTTTCATTATATCCTGGGGAAAAGAAAACATAAAAGGGTGAGCTCAAATGCTCAGTAATGGTAAACAAAAGAAATATCAATCACATCATATACATAAGCACATAACTTTTGGAAATCATAACCTGTAAAAGAGATCATAATTTCATAACCTGGGATAACTCATGGCAGTGAAATGTAATCACAATAATCATAACATAAAACATTAAACTTTGTGACATACACACATAATCATAGAGAATCATTTCTTATTAGTCAAGACTCATTGCCAAGACTATCTTAGTGGACAAAGTCCCTTTCTAAACCGAGTCACCCTCGTTTCAGTCCTGTTTCACTGAACCGGTATAACCTACCATTCCATCCATGTCTATCTCATGAGATATAAAATCTTTACCCAATGCATTGGAGGGAGATATAGGTCCCAACCATCTCATAACGATACCATTCTTATGTGTGCCACAAAATCATAAACCATACATCATTCCTTAACCCATGTAATAAAAATGGGAATCTTTAACATCATGACATCATAAGACAATTCATATACGATAAAGGAATTCATGAAAATAATTCCATCACAACATAATCAAATCAATGTAATAATAGGGATAAAAACAGAACCCTTTATTATCTTATATGGAAAATAATTTTTATAAAACACTTGAACTTCATTCATGAGGAAAATATCCTTTCTACTTCAAAAACACTTTTCATTTCTTAACATGTCATAAAAATATAACTAAAAGAAGTTGATTAAAAATAAACTTGAAAACTTATAAGGGAAGCTTCTTGGAAATAATGTTTTAAAAATCTATTCATGTCGTATAAGTTAAAAAAAACATTCTTCTCGTACTTTTGTCGGAAAAGTCAAAAAGTACCTCGTATGAAAAACGACAAAAGATTTCTTTCATATATTTTACTATAAACTCACCAAATGGGGTAAAAATGGATTTAAACAATTGTAGGGGGATGGAAATAATATTACATATTTAGGAAACATGGATGTGGATGATAAAATACACCCCAGTAAATTCCAAAGTATAAACAATCTCGGATAAAAATGAGATTTTGATATTTCCCTTACCTTAGGTCCGATTTTCTTCATAGGTGTCCGAACCTCCTGTATAATGATTTAAATAATGTCATTGACTTATTCCAGAATCATACTAATTGTTATGATATCATATATGGTTCACTTATGACTTTATATTACCCTTTCTTCTATAAATTCTATGTTAAAGAGCATTTTGGGTAAAATTGTTTCATTTGTCGTCCGTGTTTTGACTTGTAATTATTCATATGATTGCTTAGATCATAATTACTTAATTCCAGAATATAAAACATGATTTATATATAATATATATTGAGAATATACATATATATAATAAATTAGTAAATGGCAAGAAATACACCGTTCATGGAGACGGTAGGCCGTATGTACGCATGAACGCTGTTTTCGTTTCCTTATTGAGTTGAATGGAATTAAGTAGATGAAATACATATATACATAAATCCATTAGCTTTATAATATCATATATTTCATTATTATTTCTTTTATATACTTTATAATCATTCTTAAATGGTTAACATGGAGAATTAATCTCATCGCGTCGTGGAGACGGTAGTCCGTATGTACGCACGAGCGATGATATCGTTTCCATAATTATTGAATTGAATTGGAGTGGATGATAAAATATATCAGAATCAATATTATGTTCTAATAACTATGTATGGTTATTCTTTACACCATTATACCCATCAATGTAAGGTGGTGGTGGAAAATAGATTACACCACAGCGTGGAGACGGTATTCCGTACGTATGCACGCGTGGTGATTTATTTTTCCGTAGGATGGATAGATGGTGAAATAGGTTTGTTTCATAATTATAATAACATATCAGTATATGAGTGATACTGATGTTATTACTTCATAATGAAACAAACTAAGAAGAAGAAGTGGAAGAAGAAATAAAGATGAAAGAATCGGTAACGGACATTACCTCTTCTTTGAAGTGCTTCTTTGAGACCTCCTCTTAGGGCACTAAAATTGGTCTTTGAGGAAGACCAGAACCTCTAGGATGTATCTAGGGAAGTGGAGAAGAGAATTTTTCAGGGGTTGGACGAGCTTTATGGCTCAAAGTTGTGTGAGGAAGAGAGGGAGGAGGTGCCCTTTTATATGGGAGGAGAGGGGCTCCTTTGAAAAAACAAAAACTATTATTTTATTATAAAGTCAATTTCGGTTTTAAATAGCTCCAAATTGATTTATTTAGAGGCTAATGTGGGTATGGTTCGAAATCCTGTCATCAAATAGAATTTAGACAAGTTTAGGTTCCTATTTTAACCTTATCATTTATATTTAACATTAAGTTAAATAATTTTACTTTTACCGTTTCTTCTTGTGTTCTTATACTATAAGGTTAATAAACTTACTATATCAAGCCAAAATAAACCCAAGTTGTTTATAATTAATATATATAACCTTATCTAAGTCATTTGGACGAACCTTAGATTTTAAGTAATAAAATAACAATTAATAATATAATATTTGTTTTAAAAACTAATTTATGTCAATTTTGACACTATTTGGTACATGATTTTTACGAAATTCATAACAGAATGATAAGTTCGAACCAAGTTACTTATATCAACAATAACATGTCATATTAACCTATAAAATTAATTTAAGTCATAAAAAGGCTCATATTACATTTATTTGGGCATTTATAACATCAATTATGTCAATATTTCATTAATAAGACAATTAGTGCATCATCATTGTGTCATAATAAATGATAATTATTTAATCCCTAAAAATTCTAAATAAATTCTTATGATGTATATAATTGTATTATCTTTTTGGAGACTTTTCATGTTCGAAGTTTCATGAAGTTTATCACTAAATTAAAATTATTATACTTATAAGATTTAAGAATGTGACATGTTGTCACATTCTTTGGTATTAATAATAATTAAATTATTTTCATGGAAAAAAGTCCATAAAATGAATCTAATCCGACCCTTAGGTTATATGGGTCTACTGTTATCCATCCAATAGGACTTTTCCAAGTGTTAGGGTAATTTTATAATCTTATATTTACCCTTAATTACCCGATTTACCTTTAACTATAGTAAATAAAATTTACCGTAGTTACTATTCACAATGCCCAAAAATAAAAAGTATCTTATTAACATAATTTGGACCCACTGATTCCAAATATGGAATCCCTTTTTCCAAATTCAATACACAAAAGATGCAGAAATTAAATTAAAATTAATCTCGTTGTCGAAAGAAAACAGGTTTTTCTTTAAAACATTGCAAAAGATTGAATTGATTTAACATACGAATTCAAGGTAAAATCAATGCTAATTACATACATTATATTAAATGGTAAAAATATATTCTATTTATACTTTAAAACCATTCAATATTATAATTTAACCACATAAGATATTACGATGAAAAAAGTTGTTTTTAATTAAAATATAGCGTGTTTTTACTATTCATTAAAATATGAAAGTTATCGGAAAAATATCAAAACTTTATCTAATGTAAATTTTTATATCCTGATTCAAAAGAAGAATTTTATTTTGTCAAATTGAACTTATAAACATGTCAAAAACTATATTTAAAGTGGGTGCGCCATCAAAAGGCGGCAAAACTGCATTTTTTGAAAAATACTTATTTTACCTGAAAAATTTATTTGGTTCTTATACCATGTTCTAGAAATGTGTAAGATGAATAATAATGTTATAAAATTCAAAATTTAGTTAACACTATTCATAACGGCTAGTTCATAACAATATTATAATAATATATCGTTGTTTAGTAAAACCTGGTATTGCGTACAACACACGCTATCGAGGAAGGTTGCGATTGCGTGTAATGCAAGCCAAGTCAGGGTTGCGTGTAGTGCACAACTCCTTTGTTGTTGCGTATAATAGAATCCAACCATATTTTATTTATACATTGAATACATATATGTATATATACACACTCAATGTTGCGAAGAAAAACTTCTATCAAACGAACTTGAAATTGTGTGTAACAAGAGCCAAGAAAAGTGTTGCGTATACTGCAAGCTAATACAGTGTTGCGTATAGAACAAGATAATCTTGTTGTGTCATACAATAGAAGATATGAATGAAATTAATCGTATAAAATCTCGGGTTGTTACATTCTACCCCCCTTAAAATGAATTTCGCCCTCGAAATTCGTCGGGGTTATAAATGGTTTACTACTTGAAAGTTTCTCTAATAGAAACCCACATCGTAAAAAGGAATACCAAAACTTGGCTTTAAAAACAAAAGTATGAAATGTAACGGTTATCCAAATTAACTCATCACTGGGTTTCCACGTAGGAGGACATAGGTGAAAATATGGATATGGAAGAGAAATCTAACCATCATGTTCTGATGGAGAGTGGTAGAGAACATGGCTATGGAAAATCCAACAATCACAAAGCCATAAATTTGTGATGATCTAAGGTACCATCTGAATCATCAGATATAAGAGAACTAGGACAACATTTTTGGTTTTCAAGATCATTTCCCTAAAGTTGATGAAATTGGAATTAGAAGAAATACTTTTGTGATTTCGGTATAGTCTCACCGTTGGTCATTCTTTGGACAATTTCGACTTCATCTTTTAAAGAAATGAAGTTGAATTTGTCATTCGTGATGTGTTAGCAGATCATGTGATAGAATGATGGGTCATTCCATCTGTCTCAAACAAATGGTTAGAAAAGTTATCAAAAAATACATAAGTCCATTTATAGTGATATTAATCATATATGGTTCCTAAAATGGACTTATATTTATTATATCATACCGCTTAATATAATAAAACTAGTTGCTACTGAACAGGGACTTCCTGTAGGACAGTGGTAGGAGATAAAGGCCAGTCGCACTTCGGTTGTGGGTTCGATTCCCACGGCCTTGTCCGACGCGATGGGCTGTCGCCCATCCTACAGGTTGTCCTTTTTCTAAAGCTATATTAATATAACATCCCATCAATAATATCGAAAATACTTATATCACTAAACAATACTAACTTATGTCCAACATAATCCATCCCAATCTTTAGGCTTATCCAAAATACTTCGGTCCAAGCTCATAGTATAAAAATGATTACTTGAAATTTCACATAACAATCACGTGAGTTCCATCATTTATCCCCCATATATCATAAGATATATCTTGTTGGTAAAATTAAAAACATGTGAATACCTTAATCATGTATTCTCTTGAAGAATGAATACCCATTGAACCTTAGTGAAAACATGAATGTAGTCAAAAGTTAACTCTTTCCACATACCAAAATCCAAAACTTCTATATACTCAAACCATGATATATCCTTATCCTTATATCAGTCATGAACTCATGAATACTATCAAACATTTAATTTTCTCCTTATCCCTTCATTATGTGCATATCATCTACATTCCAAAAATATCTGAATAACCTTTCATGGATACTGGTACCATTAATCATACACTTTCAAAACTCAAGGAAAGACAACAGTGTAACAATCCTTAGATGCCTCTTTATTCCATAGTACCATGAGATTACTTATACAACATTACACATGATAAACATGTAATCATTCCACTACATTCTTAAACCATTGATCGAGCTTCAACAATTATTTCATCTCACATATCATTTGTAGTCTCTTCATCATCATCAACATAAATACTACCCATACGACCATACTGATTCTCTTCATGAGACTTTCCCTTAGGGCATTGGTTTTCATAATGCCCGTACATTCCACATTTAAAACATTTAACCATTGTTGATGTCGTAGCAATACCATTATCCTTATCCCTGGTGTTAACTGAACCTCTTCCTTTGCACTTACTGGCTTTGTGTCCTTATTTTACACACCCAAAGCATCTTCCAGTTCCTTTGAAACATTCTCCTTGATGCCTCTTTCCACATGATTTTCATAGGAGAAATTGAACTTTCTTTCCTCTATGATCATCATGAAACTCCATCTTTCTCTTATTAGCCGAGTCAGGAAACTTACCAAATTTTGCTTTATTGATCATATTATGAGATTGCTGATTCGGCATAATAATGATGTTTGGACTTCCAAATCCCATTTCATTTGGTTTCTCATGAAGAATATCATTCCATTGTCTATCATATCCTCCATTATCGTGAATCATCTTGTTTCCAGCCATTTTCTAAAACCCAAAAAGAATAGTCTGAGAGGAAAAAAATCATAATAAAGGGGGAGTAACATCAATATCTAACATCTATGGTTTAATATAATATCGTTACCATAGTTCTAGGACTATATCCTATATGTATACTTATCCTTAGGGACATCCCTAGACATACCTTAGAAATATCTCTAGGGATCTCACTAACGTTCTCGCATCCTAGTTTCCAAAGGTTGACTAAACCTTTCCTCTGATACCAACTGTAGAGACCCGAAGCTTGATGTACATTGACATTACATTACATTTTCGGAATACTTAGTACATAACAAAAACACACACACAAGGATCGTAATAGTTTAGTGTCTTTGGAAACTCAGAATATAATCTTCTAATCCTGGTGAAAGATCTTCAACATCTCCCGTAAAGATCTTCTTTTTTTTATACCTAAAACCTTGATTTATATCCTGGGGAAAAGAAAACATAAAAGGGTGATCTCAAATGCTCAGTAAGGGTAAAAAAAAGAAATATCAATCACATCATATACATAAGCACATAACTTCTGGAAATCTTAACCTGTAAAAGAGATCATAATTTCATAACCTGGGATAACTCATGGCAGTGAAATGTAATCACAATAATCATAACTTAAAACATTAAACTTTATGGAATACACACATAATCATAGAGAATCATTTCTTATTATTCAAGACTCATTGCCAAGACTATCTTAGTGGACAAAGTCCCTTTCTGAACCGAGTCACCCTCGTTTCAGTCCTGTTTCACTGAACCGGTATAACCTACCATTCCAGCCATGTCTATCTCATGAGATATAAAATCTTTACCCAATGCATTGGAGGGAGATATAGGTCCCACCCATCTCATAATGATACCATTCTTATGCGTGCCACAAAATCATAAACCATACATCATTCCTTAACCCATGTAATAAAAATGGGAATCTTAAACAACATGACATCATAAGACAATTCATATACGATAAAGGAATTCATGAAAATAATTCCATCACAACATAATCAAATCAATGTAATAATAGGGATAAAAACAGAACCCCTTATTATCTTAGATGGAAAATACTTTTGATAAAACACTTGAACTTCATTCTTGAGGAAAATATCCTTTCTACTTCAAAAACACTTTTCATTTCTTAACATGTCATAAAATTATAACTAAAAGAAGCTGATTAAAAATAAACTTGAAAACTTATAAGGTAAGCTTCTTGGAAATAATGTTTTAAAAATCTATTCATGTCGTATAAGTTAAAAAAACATTCTTCTCGTACTTTTGTCGGGAAAGTCAAAAAGTACCTCGTATGAAAAATGACAAAAGATTCCTTTCATATCTTTTACTATAAACTCACAAAAAGGGGTAAAAATGGATTTAAACAATTGTAGGTGGATGGAAATAATATTATATATTGAGGAAACATGGATGTGTATGATAAAATACACCCCAATAAATTCCAAAGTATAAACAATCTCGGATAAAAATGAGATTTTGATATTTCCCTTACCTTAGGTCCGATTTTCATCGTAGGTGTCCGAACCTCCTGTATAATGATTTAAATAATGTCATTGACTTATTCCATAATCATACTCATTGTTATGATATCATATATGGTTCACTTATGACTTTATATTACCCTTTCTTTTGTAAATTCTATGTTAAAGAGCATTTTGGGTAAAATTGTTTCATTTGTCGTCCGTGTTTTGACTTGTAATTATTCATATGATTTATTAGATCATAATTACTTAATTACAGAATATAAAACATGATTTATATATAATATATATTGAGAATATACATATATATAATAAATTATTAAATGGAAAGAAATACACCGTTCATGGAGACGGTAGGCCGTACGTACGCATGAACGCTGTTTTCGTTTCCTTATTGAGTTGAATGGAATTAAGTAGATGACATACATATATACATAAATCCAGTAGATTTATAATATCATATATTTCATTATTATTTCTTATATATACTTTATAATCATTCTTAAATGGTTAACATGGAGAATGAATCTCATCGCGTCGTGGAGACGGTAGTCCGTACGAACGCACGAGCGATGATATCATTTCCATAATTATTGAATTGAATTGGAGTGGATGATACAATATATCAGAATCAATATGATGTTCTAATAAATATGTATAGTTATTCTTTACACCATTATACCCATCCATGTAAGGTTGTGGTGGAAAATATATTACACCACGGCGTGGAGACGGTATTCCGTACGTACGCACGCGCGATGATTTCTTTTTCCGTAGGATGGAGAGATGGTGAAATAGGGTTGTTTCATACTTATAATAACATATCAGTATATGAGTGATACTTATGTTATTACTTCATAATGAAACAACCTAAGAAGAAGAAGTGGAAGAAGAAATAAAGATGAAGGAATCGGTAACAGACATTACCTCTTCTTTGAAGTGCTTCTTTGAGACCTCCTCTTAGGGCACTAAAATTGGTCTTTGAGGAAGACCAGAACCTCTAGGATGTTTCTAGGGAAGTGGAGAAGATAATTTTTCAGGGTTTGGCCGAGCTTGAAGGCTCAAAGTTGTGTGAGGAAGAGAGGGAGGAGGTGCCCTTTTATAAGGGAGGAGAGGGGCTCCTTTGGAAAAACTAAAAATATTATTTTATTATAAAGTCAAGTTCGGTTTTAAATAGCTCCAAATTGATTTATTTAGAGGCTAAGGTGGTTATGGGTATAAATACTCTCATCCAATAGAATTTAGACAAGTTTAGGTTCCCATTTTAACCTTATCATTTATATTTAACATTAAGTTAAATAATTTTACTTTTACCGTGTCTTCTTGTGTTCTTATACTATAAGGTTAATAAACTTACTATATCAAGCCAAACTAAACCCAAGTTGTTTATTATTAATATATATAACCTTATATAAGTCAATTGGCCGAACCATATATTTTTAAGAATAAAATAACAATTAATAATATAATATTTGTTTTAAAAACTAATTTAGGTCAATTTTGACACTATTTGGTACATGATTTTTATGAAATTAATAACAGAATTATAAGTTCTAACCAAGTTTCTTATATCAACAATAACATGTCATATTAACCTAGAAAATTAATGTAAGTCATAAACAGTCTCAAATTACATTTATTTGGGCATTTATAACATCAATTATGTCAAAATTTCATTAATAAGACAATTACTGCATCATCTTTGTGTCATAATAAATGATAATTGTTTAATCCCTAAAAATTCTAAATAAATAATTATGATATATATAATTTTATTAGCTTTCTCGAGACTATTCATGTTTTAAGTTTCATGAAGTTTATCACTAAATTAAAATTATTAAACTTATAAGATTTAAGAAAGTGACATGTTGTCACATTCTTTGGTTTTAATAATAATTAAATTATTTTCATGGAAAAAAGTCCATAAAATGAATCTAATACGGCCCTTAGGTTATATGGGTCTACTTTTAGCCATCCAATAGGATTTTTCCAAGTTTTAGGGTAATTTTATAATCTTATATTTACCCTTAATTACCCGATTTACCTTTAACTATAGTAAATAAAATTTACCGTAGTTACTATTCACAATGCCCAAAAATAAAAAGTAGCTTATTAACATAATTTGGACCCACTGATTTCAAATATGGAATCCATTTTTCCAAATTCAATACACAAAAGATGCAGTAATTAAATTAAAATTAATCCCGTTGTCGAAAGAAAACGGGTTTTTCTTTAAAACATTGCAAAAGATTGAATTGATTTAACCTACGAATTCATGGTAAAATCAATGCTAATGACATAAATTATATTAAATGTTAAAAATATATTCTATTTATACTTTAAAACCATTCAATATTATAATTTAACCACATTAGATATTACGATGAAAAAAGTTGTTTTTAATTAAAATATAGCGTGTTTTTACTATTCATTAAAATATGAAAGTTATCGGAAAAATATCAAAACTTTATCTAATGTAAATTTTTATATCCTGATTAAAAAGAAGAATTTTATTTTGTCAAATTGAACTTATAAACATGTCAAAACTAGATTTAAAGTGGGTGCGCCATCAAAAGGCGGCAAAACTGCATTTTTTGAAAAATACTTATTTTACCCGAAAAATTTATTTTGTTCTTATACCATGCTCTAGAAATGTGTAAGATGAATAATAATGTTATAAAATTCAAAATTTAGTTAACACTATTCATAACGGCTAGTTCATAACAATATTATAATAATATATCATTGTTTAGTAAAACCCGGTATTGCGTACAACACACGCTATCGAGGAAGGTTGTGATTGTGTGTAATGCAATCCAAGTCAGGGTTGCGTGTAGTGCACAACTTCTTTGTTGTTGCGTATAACAGAATCCAACCATATTTTATTTATACATTGAATATATATATATATACACACACTCAATGTTGCGTAGAATAACTTCTATCAAATGAACTTGAAATTGTGTGTAACAAGAGCCACGAAAAGTGTTGCGTATACTGCAAGATAATACAGTGTTGTGTATAGCGCAAGATAATCTTGTTGTGTCTTACAATAGAAGATATGAATGAAATTAATCTTATAAAATCTCGGGTTGTTACATTCTACCCCCCTTAAAATGAATTTCACCCTCGAAATTCGCCGGGGTTATAAATGGTTTACTACTTGAAAGTCTCTCTAATAGAAACCCACATCGTAAAAAGGAATACCAAAACTTGGATTTAAAAACTAAAGTATGAAATGTAACGGTTACCCAAATTAACTAATCACTGGGTTTCCACGTAGGAGGACATAGGCGAGAATATGGATATGGAAGAGAAATCTGACCATAATGTTCTAATGGAGAGTGGTAGAGAACATGGCTATGGAAAATCCAGCAATCACAAAGCCATAAATTTGTGATGATCTAAGGTACCATCTGAATCATCAGATATAAGAGCACTAGGACAACATTTTTTGGTTTTCAAGATCATTTCCCTAAAGTTGATGAAATTGGAATTAGAAGAAATACTTTCGTGATTTCGGTATAGTCTCACCGTTGGTCGTTATTTGGACAATTTCAACTTCAACTTTTAAAGAAATGAAGTTGAATTTGTCATTTGTGATGTGTTAGCAGATCATGTGATAGAATGATGGGTCATTCCATCTGTCTGAAACAAATGGTTAGAAATGTTATCAAAAAATACATAAGTCCATCTATAGTGATATTAATCATATATGGTTCCTAAAATGGACTTATATTTATTATATCATACAACTTAATATAATAAAACTAGTTTCTACTAAACAGGGACTTCCTGTAGGACAGTGGTAGGAGATAAAGGCCAGTCGCACTTCAGTTGTGGGTTCGATTCCCATGGCCTTGTCCGACGCGATGGGCTGTCGCCCGTCATGTAGGTTTTCCTTTTTCTAAAGCTATATTACTATAACATCCCATCAATAATATCGAAAAAACTTCTATCCCTAAACAATACTAACTTATGTCCAACATAATCCATCCCAATCTTTAGGCTTATCCAAAATACTTCGGTTCAAGCTCATAGTATAAAAATGATTACTTGAAATGTCACATAACAATCACGTGAATGCCATCATTTATCCCCCATATATCATAAGATATATCTTGTTGGTAAAATTAAAAACATGTGAATACCTTAATCATGTATTCTCTTGAAGAATGAATACCCATTGAACCTTAGTGAAAACAGGAATGCAGTCAAATGTTAACTCTTTCCACATACCAAAATCCAAAAATTCTATACACTCAAACCACGATATAACCTTCTCCTTATATCAGTCATGAACTCATGAATACTATCAAACATTTAATTTTCTCCTTATCCCTTCATTATGCGCATATCATCTACATTCAAAAAATATCTGAACAACCCTTCATGGATACTGGTACCATTAATCATACACTTTCAAAACTCAAGGAAAGACAACAGTGTAACAATCCTTAGATGTCTCTTTATTCCATAGTACCATGAGATTACTTATACAACATTACACATGATAAACATGTAATCATTCCACTACATTCTTAAACCATTGATCGAGCTTCAACAATTCTTTCATCTCACATATCATTTGTAGTCTCTTCATCATCATCAACATAAATACTACCCATACAACCATACTGATTCTCTTCAGGAGACTTTACCTTAGGGCATTGGTTTGCATAATGCCCGTACATTCCACATTTAAAACATTTAACCATTGTTGATGTCATAACAATACCATTATCCTCATCCTTGGTGTTAACTGAACCTTTTCCTTTACACTTACTAGATTTGTGTCCTTCTTTTCTACACCCAAAGCATCTTCCAGTTCCTTTGAAACATTCTCCTTGATGCCTCTTCCCACATGATTTTCATAGGGGAAATTGAACTTTCTTTCCTCTATGATCATCATGAAACTCCATCTTTCTCTTATTAGCCGAGTCAGGAAACTTACCAAATTTTACTTTATTGATCATGTTATGAGATTTCTGATTCGGCATAATAATGATGTTTGAACTTCCAAATCCCATTTCATTTGGTTTCTCATGAAGAATATCATTCCATTGTCCATCATATCCTCCATTATCGTGAATCATCTTGTTTCCAGCCATTTCCTAAATCCCAAAAAGAATAGTGTGAGAGGAAAAAAATCATAATAAAGGGGGAGTAACTTGAATATCTAACATCTTTGGTTTAATGTAATATCGTTACCATAGTTCTAGGACTATATCTTATACGTATACTTATCCTTAGGGACATCCCTAGACATACCTTAGAAATATCTCTAGGGATCTCACTAACGTTCTCACATCCTAGTTTCCAAAGGTTGACCAAACCTTTCCTCTGATACCAACTGTAGAGACCCGAAGCTTGATGTACATTGACATTACATTACATTTTCGGAATACTTAGTACATAACAAAAACACACACACACAAGGATCGTAATAGTTTAGTGTCTTTGCAAACTCAGAATATAATCTTCTAATCCTGGTGAAAGATCTTCAACATCTCCCATAAAGATCTTCTTTTTTTATACCTAAAACCTTTCTTTATATTCTGGGGAAAAGAAAACATAAAAGGGTGAGTTCAAATGCTTAGTAAGGGTAAACAAAACAAATATCAATCCCATCATATACATAAGCACGTACTTTTGGAAATCTTAACCTGTAAAAGAGATCATAATTTCATAACCTGTGATAACTCATGGCAGTGAAATGTAATCAAAATAATCATAACTTAAAACATTAAACTTTGTGGCATAAACACATAATCATAGAGAATCATTTCTTATTAGTCAAGACTCATTGCCAAGACTATCTTAGTGGACAAAGTCCCTTTCTGAATCGAGTCACCCTTGTTTCAGTCCTGTTTCACTGAACCGGTATAACCTACCATTCTAGCCATGTCTATCTCATGAGATATAAAATCTTTACCCAATGCATTGGAGGGAGATATAGGTCCCACCCATCTCATAATGATACCATTCTTATGTGTGCCACAAAATCATAAACCATACATCATTCCTTAACCCATGTAATAAAAATGGGAATCTTAAACATCATGACATCATAAGACAATTCATATACGATAAAGGAATTCATGAAAATAATTCCATCACAACATAATCAAATCAATGTAATAATAGGGATAAAAATAGAACCCTTTATTATCTTAGATGGAAAATAATTTTGATAAAACACTTGAACTTCATTCTTGAGGAAAATATCCTTTCTACTTCAAAACCACTTTTCATTTCTTAACATGTCATAAAATTATATCTAAAAGAAGTTGATTAAAAATAAACTTGAAAAATTATAAGGGAAGCTTCTTGGAAATAATGTTTTAAAAATCTATTCATTTCGTATAAGTTAAAAAAAACATTCTTCTCGTACTTTTTTCGGAAAAGTCAAAAAGTACCTCGTTTGAAAAACGACAAAAGATTCCTTTCATATATTTTACTATAAACTCACCAAAAGGGGTAAAAATGGATTTAAACAATTGTAGGTGGATGGAAATAATATTACATATTGAGGAAACATGGATTTGGATGTTAAAATACACCCTAGTAAATTCCAAAGTATAAACAATCTCGGATAAAAATGAGATTTTGATATTTCCCTTACCTTAGGTCCGATTTTCTTCGTAGGTGTCCGAACCTCCTGTATAATGATTTAGATAATGTCATTGACTTATTCCAGAATCATACTCATTGTTATGATATCATATATGATTCACTTATGACTTTATATTACCCTTTCTTTTGTAAATTCTATGTTAAAGAGCATTTTGGGTAAAATTGTTTCATTTGTCATCCGTGTTTTGACTTGTAATTATTCATATGATTTCTTAGATCATAATTACTTAATTCCATAATATAAAACATGATTTATATATAATATATATTGAGAATATACATATATATAATAAATTAGTAAATGGAAAGAAATACACCGTTCATGGAGACGGTAGGCCGTACGTACGCATGAACGATGTTTTCGTTTCCTTATTGAGTTGAATGGAATTAAGTAGATGACATACATATATACATAAATCCAGTAGCTTTATAATATCATATATTTCATTATTATTTCTTATATATACTTTATAATCATTCTTAAATGGTTAACATGGAGAATGAATCTCATCGCGTCGTGGAGACGGTAGTCCGTACGTACGCACGAGCGATGATATCGTTTCCATAATTATTGAATTGAATTGGAGTGGATGATACAATATATCAGAATCAATATGATGTTCTAATAACTATTTATAGTTATTCTTTACACCATTATACCCATCCATGTAAGGTGGTGGTGGAAAATAGATTACACCACGGCGTGGAGACGGTATTCCGTACATACGCAGGCGCGATGATTTCTTTTTCCGTAGGATGGATAGATGGTGAAATAGGCTTGTTTCAAAATTATAATAACATATCAGTATATGAGTGATACTGATGTTATTACTTAATAATGAAACAACCTAAGAAGAAGAAGTGGAATAAGAAATAAAGATGAAAGAATCGGTAAGGGACATTACCTCTTCTTTGAAGTGCTTCTTTGAGACCTCCTCTTAGGGCACTAAAATTGGTCTTTGAGGAAGACCAGAACCTCTAGAATTTTTCTATTGAAGTGGAGAAGAGAATTTTCCAGGGGTTGGCCGAGCATGAAGGCTCAAAGTTGTGTGAGGAAGAGAGGGAGGAGGTTCCCTTTTATAAGAGAGGAGAGGGGCTCCTTTGGAAAAACTAAAAATATTATTTTATTATAAAGTCAAGTTCGGTTTTAAATAGCTCCAAATTGAATTATTTATAGGATAAGGTGGGGATGGGTCGAAACACTCTCATCCAATAGAATTTAGACATGTTTAGGTTCCTATTTTAACCTTATCATTTATATTTAACATTAAGTTAAATAATTTTACTTTTACCGTGTCTTCTTGTGTTCTTATACTATAAGGTTAATAAACATACTATATCAAGACAAACTAAACCCAAGTTGTTTATTATTAATATATATAACCTTATATAAGTAATTTGGCCGATCCTTAGATTTTTAGGAATAAAATAACAATTAATAATATAATATTTGTTTTAAAAACTAATTTAGGTCAATTTTGACACTATTTGGTACATGATTTTTATGAAATTCATAACAGAATGATAAGTTCGAACCAAGTTACTTATATCAACAATACCATGTCATATTAACCTATAAAATTAATTTAAGTCATAAAAAGTCTCAAATTACATTTATTTGTGCATTTATAACATCAATTATGTCAATATTCCATTAATAAGACAATTACTGCATCATCTTTGTGTCATAATAAATGATAATTATTTAATCCCTAAATATTCTAAATAAATTCTTATGATGTATATAATTGTATTATATTTCTTTATACTATTCATGTTCGAAGTTTCATGAAGTTTATAACTAAATTAAAATTATTATACTTATAAGATTTAAGAATGTGACTTGTTGTCACATTCATTGGTTTTAATAATAATTAAAATCTTTTCATGGCGAAAAGTCCATAAAATGAATCTAATCCGACCCTTAGGTTATATGGGTCTACTTTTAGCCATCCAATAGGATTTTTCCAAGTTTTAGGGTAATTTTATAATCTTATATTTACCCTTAATTACCCGATTTACCTTTAACTATAGTAAATAAAATTTACCGTAGTTACTATTCACAAGGCCCAAAAATAAAAAGTAGCTTATTAACATAATTTGGACCCACTGATTCCAAATATGGAATCCATTTTTCCAAATTCAGTATACAAAATATGCATAAATTAAATTAAAATTAATCCCGTTGTCGAAAGAAAACGGGTTTTTCTTTAAAACATTGCAAAAGATTGAATTGATTTAACCTACGAATTCAAGGCAAAATCAATGATAATGACATACATTACATTAAATGGTAAAAATATATTCTATTTATACTTTAAAACCATTAAATATTATAATTTAACCACATAAGATATTACTATGAGAAAAGTTCTTTTTAATTAAAATATAGCGTGTTTTTACTATTCATTATAATATGAAAGTTATCGGAAAAATATCAAAACTTTATCTAATGTAAATTTTTATATCCTGATTCAAAAGAAGAATTTTATTTTGTCAAATTGAACTTATAAACATGTCAAAAACTATATTTAAAGTGGGTGCGCCATCAAAAGGCGGCAAAACTGCATTTTTTGAAAAATACTTATTTTACCTGAAAAATTTATTTGGTTCTTATACCATGTTCTAGAAATGTGTAAGATGAATAATAATGTTATAAAATTCAAAATTTAGTTAACACTATTCATAACGGCTAGTTCATAACAATATTATAATAATATATCGTTGTTTAGTAAAACCCGGTATTGTGTACAACACACGCTATCGAGGAAGGTTGCGATTGCGTGTAATGCAAGCCAAGTCAGGGTTGCGTGTAGTGCACAACTCCTTTGTTGTTGTGTATAATAGAATCCAACCATATTTTATTTATACATTGAATATATATATATATATATACACTCAATGTTGCGTAGAATAACTTCTATCAAACGAACTTGAAATTGTGTGTAACAAGAGCCAAGAAAAGTGTTGCGTATACTGCAAGCTAATACAGTGTTGCGTATAGCGCAAGATAATCTTGTTGTGTCGTACAATAGAAGATATGAATGAAATTAATCGTATAAAATCTCGGGTTGTTACATTCTACCCCCTTAAAATGAATTTCGCCCTCGAAATTCGTTGGGGTTATAAATGGTTTACTACTTGAAAGTTTCTCTAATAGAAACCCACATCGTAAAAAGGAATACCAAAACTTGGCTTTAAAAACTAAAGTATGAAATGTAATGGTTACCCAAATTAACTCATCACTGGGTTTCCACGTAAGAGGGCATAGGTGAAAATATGGATATGGAAGAGAAATCTAACCATCATGTTCTGATGGAGAGTGGTAGAGAACATGGCTATGGAAAATCCAGCAATCACAAAGCCATAAATTTGTGATGATCTAAGGTACCATCTGAATCATCAGATATAAGAGCACTAGGACAACATTTTTGGTTTTCAAGATCATTTCCCTAAAGTTGATGAAATTGGAATTAGAAGAAATACTTTCGTGATTTCGATATAGTCTCACCGTTGGTCATTCTTTGGACAATTTCGACTTCATCTTTTAAAGAAATGAAGTTGAATTTGTCATTCGTGATGTGTTAGCAGATCATGTGATAGAATGATGGGTCATTCCATCTGTCTCAAACTAATGGTTAGAAAAGTTATCAAAAAATACATAAGTCCATCTATAGTGATATTAATCATATATGGTTCCCAAAATGTACTTATATTTATTATATCATACCGCTTAATATAATAAAACTAGTTTCTACTAAACAGGGACTTCATGTAGGACAGTGGTAGGAGATAAAGGCCAGTCGCACTTCGGTTGTGGGTTCGATTCCCACGGCCTTGTCCGACGCGATGGGCTGTCGCCCATCCTGCAGGTTGTCCTTTTTCTAAAGCTATATTACTATAACATCCCATCAATAATATCGAAAAAACTTATATCCCTAAACAATACTAACTTATGTCCGACATAATCCATCCCAATCTTTAGGCTTATCCAAAATAATTCGGTCCAAGCTCATAGTATAAAAATGATTACTTGAAATGTCACATAAAAATCACGTGAATTCCATCATTTATCCCCCATATATCATAAGATATATCTTGTTGGTAAAATTAAAAACATGTGAATACCTTAATCATTTATCCTCTTGAAGAATGAATAACCATTGAACCTTAGTGAAAACATGAATGCAGTCAAAAGTTAACACTTTCCACATACCAAAATCCAAAAATTCTATATACTCAAACCATGATATAACCTTCTCCTTATATCAGTCATGAACTCATGAATACTATCAAACAATTAATTTTCTCCTAATCCCTTCATTATGCGCATATCATCTACATTCCAAAAATATCGGAATAACCTTTCATGGATACTGGTACCATTAATCATACACTTTCAAAACTCAAGGAAAGACAACAGTGTAACAATCCTTAGATGTCTCTTTATTCCATAGTACCATGAGATTACTTGTACAACATTACACATGATAAACATGTAATCATTCCACTACATTCTTAAACCATTGATCGAGCTTTAACAATTCTTTCATCTCACATATCATTTGTAGTCTCTTCATCATCATCAACATAAATACTACCCATACGACCATACTGATTCTCTTCAGGAGACTTTCCCTTAGGGAATTGGTTTGCATAATTCCGGTACATTCCACATTTAAAACATTTAACCATTGTTGATGTCGTAGCAATACCATTATCCTCATCCCTGGTGTTAACTGAACCTTTTCCTTTGCACTTACTGGCTTTGTGACCTTCTTTTCCACACCCAAAGCATCTTCCAGTTCCTTTGAAACATTCTCCTTGATGCCTCTTCCCACATGATTTTCATAGGGGAAATTGAACTTTCTTTCCTCTATGATCATCATGAAACTCCATCTTTCTCTTATTAGCCAAGTCAGGAAACTTACCAAATTTTACTTTATTGATCATATTATGAGATTGCTGATTCGTCAAAATAATGATGTTTGGACTTCCAAATCCCATTTCATTTGGTTGCTCATGAAGAATATCATTCCATTGTCCATCATATCCTCCATTATCGTGAATCATCTTGTTTCCAGCCATTTTCTAAAACCCAAAAAGAATAGTGTGAGAGGAAAAAAATCATAATAAAGGGGGAGTAACTTCAATATCTAACATCTTTGGTTTAATCAAATATCGTTACCATAGTTCTAGGACTATATCCTATACGTATACTTATCCTTAGGGACATCCCTTGACATACCTTAGAAATATCTCTAGGGATCTCACTAATGTTCTCGCATCCTAGTTTCCAAAGGTTGACTAAACCTTTCCTCTGATACCAACTGTAGAGACCCGAAGCTTGATGTACATTGACATTACATTACATTTGCGGAATACTTAGTACATAACAAAAACACACACACAAGGATCGTAATAGTTTAGTGTCTTTGGAAACTCGGAATATAATCTTCTAATCCTGGTGAAAGATCTTCAACATCTCCCGTAAAGATCGTCTTTTTTTTATACCTAAAACCTTTCTATATATCCTGGGGAAAAGAAAACATAAAAGGGTGATCTCAAATGCTCAGTAAGGGTAAACAAATGAAATATCAATCACATCATATACATAAGTACGTACTTTTGGAAATCTTAACCTGTAAAAGAGATCATAATTTCATAACCTGGGATAACTCATGGCAGTGAAATGTAATCACAACAATCATAACTTAAAACATTAAACATTGTGTCATACACACATAATCATAGAGAATCATTTCTTATTAGTCAAGACTCATTGCCAAGACTATCTTAGTGGACAAAGTCCCTTTCTGAACAGAGTCACCCTCGTTTCAGTCCTGTTTCACTGAACCGGTATAACCTACCATTCCAGCCATGTCTATCTCATGAGATATAAAATCTTTACCCAATGCATTGGAGGGAGATATAGGTCCCACCCATCTCATAATGATACCATTCTTATGTGTGCCACAAAATCATAAACCATACATCATTCCTTAACCCATGTAATAAAAATGGGAATCTTAAACATCATGACATCATAAGTCAATTCATATACGATAAAGGAATTCATGAAAATAATTCCATCACAACATAATCAAATCAATGTAATAATAGGGATAAATACAGAACCCTTTATTATCTTAGATGGAAAATAATTTTGATAAAACACTTGAACTTCATTCTTGAGGAAAATATCCTTTCTATTTCAAAAGAACTTTTCATTTCTTAACATGTCATAAAATTATAACTAAAAGACGTTGATTAAAAATAAACTTGAAAACTTATAAGGGAAGCTTCTTGGAAATAATGTTTTAAAAATCTATTCATGTCGTATAAGTTAAAAAAACATTCTTCTCGTACTTTTGTCAGAAAAGTCAAAAAGTACCTCGTATGCAAAACGACAAAAGATTCCTTTCATATATTTTACTATAAACTCACCAAAAGGGGTAAAAATGGATTTAAACAATTGTAGGTGGATGGAAATAATATTAAATATTGAGGAAACATGGATGTGGATGATAACATACACCCTAGTAAATTCCAAAGTATAAACAATCTCGGATAAAAATGAGATTTTGATATTTCCCTTACCATAGGTCCGATTTTCTTCATAGGTGTCCGAACATCCTGTATAATGATTTAAGTAATGTCATTGACTTATTCCAGAATCATACTCATTGTTATGATATCATATATGGTTCACTTATGACTTTATATTACCCTTTCTTTTGTAAATTCTATGTTAAAGAGCATTTTGGGTAAAATTGTTTCATTTGTCGTCTGTGTTTTGACTTGTAATTATTCATATGATTGCTTATATCATAATTACTTAATTACAGAATATATAACATGATTTATATATAATATATATTGATAATATACATATATATAATAAATTGGTAAATGGAATGAAATACATAGTTCATGGAGACGGTAGGCCGTACGTACGCATGAACGCTGTTTTCGTTTCCTTATTGAGTTGAATGGAATTAAGTAGATGACATACATATATACATAAATCCAGTAGCTTTATAATATCATATATTTCATTATTATTTCTTATATATACTTTATAATCATTCTTAAATGGTTAACATGGAGAATGAATCTCATCGCGTCGTGGAGACGGTAGTCCGTACGTACGCACAAGCGATGATATCGTTTCCATAATTATTGAATTGAATTGGAGTGAATGATACAATATATCAGAATCAATATGATTTTCTAGTAACTATGTATAGTTATTCGTTACACCATTATACCCATCCATGTAAGGTGGTGGTGGAAAATATATTACACCACGGCGTGCAGACGGTATTCCGTACGTACGCACGCGCGGTGATTTCTTTTTCCGTAGGATGAATAGATGGTGAAATAGTGTTGTTTCATACTTATAATAACATATCAGTATATGAGTTATACTGATGTTATTACTTCATAATGAAACAACCTAAGAAGAAGAAGTGGAAGAAGAAATACAGATGAAAGAATCAGTAACGGACATTACCTCTTCTTTGAAGTGCTTCTTTGAGACCTCCTCTTAGGGCACTAAAATTGGTCTTTGAGGAAGACCAGAACCTCTGGGATTTTTCTAGGGAAGTGGATAAGAGAATTTTTCAGGGGTTTCCCGATCTTGAAGGCTCAAAGTTGTGTGAGTAAGAGAGGGAGGTGGTTCCCTTTTATGAGGGAGGAGAGGGGCTCCTTTGGAAAAACTAAAAATATTATTTTATTATAAAGTCAAGTTCGGTTTTAAATAGCTCCAAATTGATTTATTTCGAGGCTAAGGTGGGGACGGGTCGCAATCCTCTCATCCAATAGAATTCAGACAAGTTTAGGTTCGTATTTTAACCTTATCATTTATATTTAACACTAAGTTAAATAATTTTACTTTTACCGTGTCTTCTTGTGTTCTTATACTATAAGGTTAATTAACATACTATATCAAGACAAACTAAACGAAATTTGTTTATTATTAATATATATAACCTTATATAAGCCATTTTTCCGAACCTTAGATTTTTAGGAATAAAATAACAATTAATAATATAATATTTGTTTTAAAAACTAATTTTTGTCAATTTTGACACTATTTGGTACATGATTTTTATTAAATTCATAACAGAATGATAAGTTCTAACAAAGTTACTTATATCAACAATAACATGTCATAGTATCCTAGAAAATTAATGTAAGTCATAATAAGTCTCAAATTACATTTATTTGGGCATTTATAACATCAATTATGTGAATATTCCATTAATAAGACAATTACTGCATCGTCTTTGTGTCATAATAAATGATAACTATTTAATCCCTAAAAATTATAAATAAATTCTTATGATGTATATAATTGTATTAGATTTCTGGAGACTATTCATGTTCGAAGTTTCATGAAGTTTATCACTAAATTAAAATTATTATACTTATAAGATTTAAGAATGTGACATGTTGTCACATTCTTTGGTTTTAATAATAATTAAATTATTTTCATGGAAAAAAGTCCATAAAATGAATCTAATCAAACCCTTAGGTTATATGGGTATACTTTTAGCCATGAAATAGGATTTTTCCAAGTGTTAGGGTAATTTTATAATCTTATATTTACCCTTAATTACCCGATTTACCTTTAACTATAGTAAATAAAATTTACCGTAGTTACTATTCACAATGCCCAAAAATAAAAAGTAGCTTATTAAAATAATTTGGACCCACTGATTACAAATATGGAATCCATTTTTTCAAATTCAATACACAAAAGATGCAGAAATTAAATTAAAATTAATCCCGTTGTCGAAAGAAAACAGGTTTTTCTTTAAAACATTGCAAAAG
Source organism: Viscum album (assembly GCA_963277665.1). NCBI lineage: Eukaryota > Viridiplantae > Streptophyta > Magnoliopsida > Santalales > Viscaceae > Viscum > Viscum album. The sequence goes on along the minus strand of OY728151.1, from coordinate 1,363,486,815 downwards.
ATTGAATTGATTTTACCTACGAATTCAAGGTAAAATCAATGATAATGACATACATTATATTATATGGTAAAAATATATTCTATTTATACTTTAAAACCATTAAATATTATAATTTAACCACATAAGATATTACGATGAAAAAAGTTGTTTTTAATTAAAATATAGCGTGTTTTTACTATTCATTAAAATATGAAAGTTATCGGAAAAATATCAAAACTTTATCTAATGTAAATTTTTATATCCTGATTAAAATGAAGAATTTTAGTTTTTCAAATTGAACTTATAAACATGTCAAAAACTAGATTTATAGTGGGTGCGCCATCAAAAGGTGGCAAAACTGCATTTTTTGAAAAATACTTATTTTACCCGAAAAATTTATTTTATTCTTATACCATGTTCTAGAAATGTGTAAGATGAATAATAATGTTATAAAATTCAAAATTTAGTTAACACTATTCATAACGGCTAGTTCATAACAATATTATAATAATATATCGTTGTTTAGTAAAACCCAGTATTGCATACAACACACGCTATCGAGGAAGGTTGTGATTGCGTGTAATACAATCCAAGTCAGGGTTGCGTGTAGTGCACAACTCCTTTGTTGTTGCATATAATAGAATCCAACCATATTTTATTTATACATTGAATATATATATATATATATATATACACACACTCAATGTTGCGTAGAATAACTTCTATCAAACGAACTTGAAATTGTGTGTAACAAGAGCCAAGAAAAGTGTTGCGTATACTACAAGCTAATACAATGTTGCGTATAGCGCAAGATAATCTTGGTGTGTCATACAATAGAAGATATGAATGAAATTAATCTTATAAAATCTCAGGTTGTTACAGAGTTCAAGGAGAAATCTCATAATAATGGTGAAAAGAAGATGAATGTTTCTTTTTGCTCAAAGTGTGGAAAGAATCATGGTGGAGATTGTCTTAAAGGGACTAGGAAATATTGTTAGTGTGGAAAAGAAGGTCATCGAGCATCTGAGTGTTGAAGTAATGGAAAAAGGGTTGCTAATGATGTGAATAAAGAAAAGAATGCAGAGAACGCACCACCAACACTTCAATGCTTCAAGTGCAAGGAAATGGGGAATTATTCTAACCAATTCCCTAATCCAAGGGTTAATGATGATCAAAGTGAGAAACCTCTTAAGGAAAAGGACAATGAGAAGTCACATGCGATTACTATTAAAAATGTTGAGTATGACAACGATGTGGGGGAATGATTAAGTGTTTATGTAATGGGATTCCAAAATAATGTAGTACATAGTATCGTGGAATATTGGAATATTTATGTATTGGTCTATTATGGTTTTCAATAATTTTATGGTACCGGTAACCATGGAAAGTGATTGAGATATTTTTGGAAAGAATATGATATACATATAATGAAGGGATAAGGAGAAAATGAAATGTTTGATAGTATTCATGACCTCATGACTAATATAAGTAAAAATATATATCATGGTTTGAGTATATATAATTTTTGTATTTTGGTATGTGGAAAGAGTTAACTTTTGACAACATTCATGTTTTCACTAAGGTTCAATGGGTATTCATTTTTCAAGATAATACATGATTAAGGTATTCACTTGTTTGTAATTTGACCAACATGATATATCGTATGATATATGGGGGATAAGTGATGGTATTCACATGCTCGACAGATGACATTTATAGTAATTGTTTTCTTTATACTATGAGCTTTGACAGAAGTATTTTGGATAAACCTAAATGTTGGAATGAATTATGTTGGACAAAAGTTAGTATTGTTTAAGTCTAGAACTTTTGTCGATATTATTTATGGAATGTTATTATAATTTTGTTTTATAAAAATGAGAACCTACAGGATGGGAGACAACCCTATCGCGTCGAACAAGGATGCAGGAATCGAACCCACAACCAAAGTGCGACAGGCCCTTATCGCCTTCCACATTCCTATAGAAAGTCCCTCGTTAGTAGAAACTAGTTTTATTTTATTAAGCGGTATGATAGATGAAGTATAAGTCCATTTTTGGAATCGTATACAATTAACCTCACCATAGATGGACTTATGTATATTTGATAACTTTTGCTAACCCTTTGTTTGAGACAGATGGAATGGCCTATTGTTCTATCGCATGATCTGATAACACTTCGCGAAAGACAAATTCAACTTCATTTATTTAAGAGATAAAGTGGAAATTGTTCGAGGCACGAGAAACGTTTAGATTGTACCAAAATCAAGTAAGTATTTCTTTTAATTCAAAAATTCTTCAACTTTAGGGAAATGATCTTGAAAACCAAAAAAATGTTGTCCTAGTGCTCTCATATCTGATGAATCGGACGGTACCTTATATCATCACAAATTTATGGCTTTGTGATTGTTGGATTTTTCATAGACATGTCCTCTACCACTCTTCATCAGAAGTTGATGGTTATATTTCTCTTCCATATCCATATCTTCACCTATGTTCTACTATGTAAAACCCAGTGATTAGTTAATTTGGGTAACCGTTACGTTTCATACTTTAGTTTTTAAAGTCATGTTTTGGTATTCCCTTTCACTATGTGGGTTTCTATTAACGAAACATTCATGTAGTAAACCATTTATAACCCCGATGAATTTCGAGGGTGAAATTCATTTTAAGGGGGGTAGAATGTAACACCCTGAGATTTTTTGAAAAAAACTCCTTTAATTTAATTGATTTCTTCTATTATACACAACACAAAGTTTAGCTTTTACTATACGCAACACCGTATTAGCTTTTAGTATACACAACACTATTCTTGGCTCGTGTTACACAAAATTTCAAGTTCGTTTTGTGGAAATTATTATACGCAACATTAAGTATAGATTTTGATTAATGTATAAAAGAAATAAGTTTTGATTATGTTATACGCAACACCAAAGGGTGATTTCACTACACACAACCCTGACTTGGCTTGAATTACACACAATCAAGACCTTCTTCGATTGTGTGTGTAGTACGCAATACCGAGTTTCACTAAACGAGATATTATTATAATATTATAATGAACTAACCATTATGAATAGTAATACCCAAATTTTGAAATTTTATAAATTTTATTTTTCAAAATGGACTTCATTTTTGGATTCGGAATATCGAAATTAGCCTAGGGTGAAGTTTTGGTATTTTTCTGAAAACATTCAATTTTTGATGAATAGTGAAAACACTGGGTTACTATTTAAAAGCTAACTTTTTATTTAAATAATTATTTATTATATTTAAATTTATTTTAGGTCAAAATTGATACATAATACCTATATAAGTTCAATGTAATTCATTGGAGTCATTTTATAATAATTTTCGATATATAAAAATTTTATTGAACTTTTCACCGTCTTTTACCTACCTCCTAGGAGTTTTTTGAAAACATACATAAAACATAATTTTACCACTTCTATGAGTGTAATTTCAAAAATCTGAGAGACATGGTTAATATCAAGGACTAAAATTTGGTTCAATGAGATGAAAATAATTTTTGGTGAATATTACCTTTTTACTTTTATTTATCACAGTTAAAAGTAAATAGGGTAATTAAGGGTAAAAATGATATTATTATTACCCTAAAACATGTCCATATCCTATTGGATAAGTTTAATTCGACCAAAAACAACCTTAGGAATAAAATATTACCATTTAGGTCCACTTGGATTAGATTGGGACATTTATTATTAATTTATTTAAAGAAGGGTTAAAAAAGTTAAAATCAAAGTTTAATAGCTATATAATTTTTAACATAGGGTTATATATAAGATAAATTCGACTATAAATATTTATTAGAAAATTAAAAAGATTTCATACATAATGATATTTTATTTATAATTTTTAAACATTAAATAAGTTAATTTATTTATGACACAATGATGACGCAGTAATTACCTTATTAATGAAATATTAACATAATTGATGTTATAAATACACAAATAAATGTAATTTGAGACTTTTTATGAATTAAACTAATTCTAGAGGTTACTATGACATGTTATTATTGATTTAATTAACTTTTTTATAACTAATCATGCTGTTATGACTTTCACAAAAATCAATTACCAAATAGTGTCAAAATTGACATAAAATAGTTTTTAAAACAAATATTATATTATTAATTGTTATTATATTCTTAAAAATCTAAGGTTCGGACAATATACTTATATAATGGTAGGTGTATCATTAATAGACCACTTGGGGTCTCTTGTATGTATATGATATGTTTATTAACTATATAATATGAAAATACAAAGTGACATGGTAAATGTCAATCTAATTAACTAAGAGTTAACACTAAAACATATGGTTAAAATAATGCCCCAAACCTGTATAAAATCTATTGGTTGGGAGGATTTACACACATACCCACTTTATCTTAAAAGGAAATAAATTTGGATCTATTAAAAACATAATATAACATTATTAGAAAAAAATATTTTAAGTTTTTCCTAAGGTGCCCCTCTCCTCCCTTATAAAAGGGCACCTCCTCCCTCTTCTCCTCACATCACATTGATCCTTAAATCTCGGCCAAACCATGAAAATATCTCTTCTCCAATTTCCTAGTAATATTATAGAGGTCATGGTCTTCTTCAAAGACCAATTTTATTTCCCTAAGAGGAGGTTTCAAAGAGGCGTGTCGAAGAAGAGGTAATATCTGTTACCGATTCTTTCAAATTTATTTCTTCTTCTACTTCCTCTTCTTTAGTTGTTTCATTATGAAGTAATAACATAAGTATAAATAATATACTTGTATATTATTATAAATATTAAACAACCCCGTTTCACCTTCTATCCATCCTACGGAAAAAGAAATCACCGCGCGTGCGTACGTACGGAATACCGTCTCCACGCAGTGGTGTAATATGTTTTCGACCACCACCTTACTTGGATGGGTATAATGGTGTAAAAAAATAACTATATATGATTATTTTAAAGTGACATTTATTCTGAAATATTATACATACACTTCAATACAATTCCACGATCATGGGAATGATATCATCGCTCGTGCGTACGTACGAACTACTGTCTCCACGACGCGATGAGATTCATTCTCCATGTTAACCATTCATGAATGATTATAAAGTATATATAACGAATAATAATGAGATATATGACATAATAATGATACTATATTTATGTATATATATATATGTCATCTACTTAATTCCATTCAATTCAATAAGGAAACGAAAACAACGTTCATGCGTACGTACGACCTACCGTCTCCATGAACGGCGTATTTCATTCCATTTATCGATCTATCGTATATATATATATATTAATATTCTGAATATATATTATATATAAATCATTTTTTACATTCTGGAATTAAGTAAATCATAATTTAAGTAATAATATCAAGAATAACAAGTCGAAACACGTACAATAAATGAAACGATTTTACCAAAATCGCTGCTTTTACATCGAATTTACAAAAGAACGGGTGATATAAAGTCATTAGTAAACTATATGTGATATCATAATAATGAATATGATTCATTAATAAGTCAATGACATTATTTAAATCATTGTACAGGAGGTTCGGATACGTACAAAGCATATTAGACCTAAGGTGAGGGATAACTATTTCAGTCTCGTTCTTATCCGAGATTGTTATTCGTAAGTATTTACTGGGGTCATATTTTTCATCCATGTCCATAAAAATGTATTTCATAAAGTGTTTAATATTCTTCAATGTATGTTTAAAGTCATTTTTACCCCTCTTTGACTTTTACATTGTGTTATGGAAGGAATCTTTCTTTTGTTTATCATATGAGAAACTTTTTGACTTTTCTGACAAAAGTACGAGGAGAATGTTTTTTTAACTTATACGACATGAACAAATTTTTACAGTTTCATAAAGACTTATTTCAATGAAGATTCCTCTACAAAATTTCATGTTTAATTTCAATAAAATCCTTTTATTTTAAAATTGTGTGGCATTTTGTGAAAAGAAAATGATTTTGAAGAAGAAAGGATATTTTCCTCAAGAATTCATTTCAAGTGTTTTATCAAAAGTATTTTCCATCTAAGATGACATTATTTCATATGTGTATGTTTCCCATATAATGTCTCTATTATTTACATGGTTTCACTTTTCTTATGATTAAATGATATCCATTTGTTTTATATGGATTATGTGATGATGGAATGATGTTTATGAAACACATTTTATTCTTTGGGTTGTGATGAATGATTTATGTTCATGTTGTGGCACAAGTAAGAATGATTTCATCATGAGAGGTGTGGGACCTATATCTCCCTATTATGCATTGGGTAAATATTTATATCTCATGAGATAGACATGGCTGGAATGGTACATTAAACCGATTTAGTAATACAGGACCGGAACGAGGAGTGAACTCGATTCAGAAAGGGACTTTGTCCACTAAGATGGTCTTGGCAGCAATGCCTTGGATACTATGGAAATCATAACATGGGATTAATGGTTGCCACAATTACATGTTTTATTCCAATGCTATTTTATCATGATTAATGTTTATTTATTATCTATACCTTACGTACTGCCATGTTTTATGTCATTGTTCTGGATTTTTATGTTTAAACATTATGTTCATGTTTTTATGTTCAAATGTATATGGTTTGTTTTATTTTCTCCATGCTTACCCTTACTGAGCATTTTAGCTCACCCTTTATATGTTTTATTTTCCCCAGGATATAAAGAAAGGTTTTAGGTAAGAAAACAAAAGGGGATGATCTTTATGGGAGATGTTGAATATCTTTCACTATCTTTAAAAGATTATGTTTCGAGTTTCCAAAGACACTAAACTGTTATGATCCTTGAGTGTTAGTTTTTTTATGTATTAAGTATTCCCAAAAATTAATGTAATTTCCATGTACGTCAAGATTTTAGGTCTTTACACTAACTTTGAATGTAGTCATCATCCTTTTGTGTATATGGAGGTGCGATTAAGGTCCAATACGGTCCCAAGCCAGATATTAGGGAGTGAACACAATTATAGGATGTTATAATAATTATGTTGTTGGAGAAGTAAAATGGACATTTAATTTGCAAGAATAGTTTAAATATTCTCTTGACGAGATTGATGTTTGAAGAGCCAAAATGAATAAATACAATATAGTGGTTCATGATGTTAAGATATAGATGTAGCTGTTATAAGAAGAGACGTCAGTGATTAAGGAGGATATTAAAAATCTAAAATATGATAATAAAAAAGTCATAGAGAAGTTTTTTTAGTTTATACTAAAAATTAAATGGAAAATATATATTATTAATGGTTTGAATCACATAGTGTAAAAATGAGTCAAATGTGACCCTATAGAACTGCACTCCCAGACCCAGAGCAAAAAAAATCATTCTCTACATAATGACTTTGATACTAACTAGAGATTCATAAACATAACCACTCCATAATTACATGAATTATATAATGTATTACATTATATATATTTCTAATACCTTTCAGGTTTATAACATTAGAGAATTAGAAGAAAAAAATAATTGAAAAAACTCACATTTTTCTCAACTAAAACAAAATTTTCCCATTATTTTAGCAAAAACTAAATACATGAAAATGATTCATTATCACCAAAAAAACTATGTACACGTGATATTTTATTCTAAAAGCCTCATTTATACTACTGTTTTTATAACCTAGAGAAAGAGGAACATAAGAAGGTTGAACTCAAATGCTTAATAAGGGAAACAAAATTGGATAAGATATCATGACATGAATACCATAATAGAGATAAATAAGAGTAAAATAATTCATTATAACTGCGTTTATAAGCTTGAAATAAATACATGGATGACATAACAATTTAAACAATCAAATGGATAAGAAATAACATACTTCATGGTGATGGAATATATAATGATCGACATCTTTTAGCATAAATTCCATATCCAAGACATCATTCTTTCTATAAAGTTTATATCCAAGACATCAACCATTCCATTGAGGTTCCATCTAGGAAAACCTACTTGTATTATGAATACATACACCAAATACCCAAAACTTTTGTCTCATGAGATCAAACAATGCATTAAGGGGTTATATAACATAGTGATCCACCTGTCACTACTTTAACTCCAGTTTATTCCCCATATGAATGATATGAGTAACAATACCATGAACAATTCACACTTCCTGCCAATATTTTGTATTGTATTGATGAAATATAAAAAATTAATACATTCCACATGTAAATAAATATAATAACAAGATCATAACCCATTTAGACAAAGAGGACGAATAGTTAAATAGTACATAATCAAATTTCTTGATTAGTTAATAAACAATCATTTTGGAATAAAAAATATAAATATTTTCAATATTTACCACATTAATAAGTGGAGTATATTTATGTATAATTATCTAAAAAACTAAATATGTATAAAGAAATGGGTATATAGTTAATATGATAATTTAATTAATAAATATATTTATGAAATCAAGTTGAACATTGTTTAATCAAATGAAGGAAGTATAGAGTTTTCATAAAATAATTAAATGAGAAAGAGAATCATACCACTAATATTGGATTATTTGGTAGGATAAAGGTAGTGATGGATCTCTATGAGTTTATTCTACAAAAATAGTATAATAACATTTAATGGGTAACTCATGAAAGGAAATTTCTATTGGAGTAAAACTTTTTTGAGATGAAGTTTAAAGTTGATGTGAATCCATAAAATATTATTATTATTTTTTAATATTTTCATAAAAGTAGAGGCAAATGGTCACATTCCAATGAAAACATAAAAAATTGTAAGTGGAAACCTTTGAAAAGAAATTATTCTAAAAAGGAGAAACACTAATAATAGATATTTGAAAATATTTCAATGTTATAAAAGAACATGGTGTAGATGATAAAAATTTGACATTGAAATTATAGAAATCATATTTAACATTTTGAAATATTTTTATGTAAAACCCACATTGTAAAATGAGTGACAAACATATTTTTCAAAAGGGAATATTGGAAATATGGATGTCTCATGAGATAAAACATAATTAGGTTTCCTAATATAAAGGATAATGTTAAAGGGAAAGTAAAATATGGTCAAGGCTGGGAAACTTTCTTTAAAGAGTTTGGGAATTATTATTAGTAATGATATAATTTTTTGGGAATATATTAATCAACATAAAATCATTCAATTAAAAGGTACTTTTTCTCATATTGAAAGATAAAGTATAATGAAATAATATAGTTGAGTGGAAGTAACTAAGCTAGGAAGAAGGAATTTCAAGAAGATGTTTTATAACCCAATGAAGTGATTTGAGTTAATAAAGACTCATAAAAATTTGGTAACTTTCGCACAAGTCATTTGAAGAGAGAAAATGACATGTATGTTTAAAAAAATGAATTAAATTAGTATTCTAGAATAATGTTTTTTGTTTGTAGTCACAGAATAGTAAATATATGTTGGTGTAGAATACGAAAAATGACCGAAGAAATTAAATTTGGGACAAATAACCCATTACCTTAATTTCTAACATCTACTAATGTTCTTGAATATCATGTATAAAAAAATGTCTTAAAAAAACTCTTTAATAACCTTATTTGTAACTATACAATTTTATAATATTCATTTATAATTATTATCTACATGTATACTAGTTATTTATTATCTATTTTCAATATCAGGTGTGAGAAATCTTGATCATTTTGAACAAGTTTCATAATAGAGGTGTTTTTCCTCATTATTCTATCAAGGTTAATCATTCCAAGATCATATTGGGAAGTATAATTTTTTTTATAATTTTTTATAATTTTATAACTTTATTCTACAATATTTTCATTTTGAACCGTTAATATGGCTTTAGCTATGTGCATGATTTGGTGATATTTTATGAATGAAAGTTAGTTTCTTAATTAATGTGTTTAAAATTAATGATACTATCCTACAATGAAAATTAAATATTAATTTCACAATTTTAATTTTAAAATTTTATTTATTAAGTTTTCATAGTCATCAATGATATTATCTTATAGCATTGTTTAAATAGGTTGGTAAACAAACCCAAACACGAACATACCATAATTATTAGATGATTAAGATTATGAAAGTGATTTATTTTGGGAATAATATCATTATTATAGAATCATAATGATATTATTTCTATTATTTTAACATTATGAATAATGTTTTAGTAGAGTTTAATTAATAATAATGAAACTAGATAATAAATGATATATGTTATTTTATGGATGTAGTAGTCTACACAAAGCACAATTAACATTTTCATTTCTAGAAAAATGGTGTGTGAAGAAATTGGATTATAGGTTCTCTCATAATAATAATTATATTATATATTCCAATTTTATTCTTCAATTTTAAGATTATATTCTTTGCGGATAGGTAGTGGTGAAAAATAGAAGTCATCCCATCATGAAGGCAGAAGTCTACACAATGCACATATGACTGATTCATATTTCTTAATATAAAATCAGAAATGTGGTTAATAGTTATTACCTTCGAATAGTGAATTTTTTCTACTAAAAATAATTATTTTATTTTTATTAATTTGGAAATTATATTTTGGAATGTAATAATGAAAGGAAAATAAGTTGTGAGCAAGTACTCATATGGATGACTTAGTCTTTCCCTTGGATGACTCCTTAGAAATAGAGGTCTTAGGAAAATCTCTTCTGACCATAGGATTAATTAAAATGAATGAAATAAATGGGCGAATAAAAATGGTACAGTTTCCCATGGAAATTTTATTTTTATAGTGGTATTGAATGGTTGGTGAAGGGGCCCCTTAATATGTTGTGAGAATAACATTTTTCTAAATATTTTTACGTAATATAATAAGAGCAAATGTTTCACAAGTCACGAAGACTCAAAAATTGAAAATAATGGATTGGGGGATCAGATAAGGTTTAAATAACTCAACCATTTATTTTATAACATGTTTTTGAAATAATTTTAGGACATTTAATCTTTGAAATTTCACTTTTAGATTTTTTAATTTTAATATGGTGACTACTTTTTACCAAAGTAACTCATTTTTATGAATAAAAATAAAATAGTCATTAGTAAATAATTTATACAGATACATTCCAAATATTTAATCAATTTTATCTGATTAAATTTATATGTGTATGGAAACTCAATTTTAATATTATCACATGTAATGTGTTAAAAACCTATTTTCAGAAAAAGTATATTTTACACATAAAATTTAAGTGTAGGGTAAAATTATCATTGCATATGGGTTTCATCATATAAATTGGTTTACCTTAAAACAAATAAAACTTATTTTGACTTCAAATAAATCGAAAAACCAAATTTTTGAAAATATTATTTAATTAAAAAAATACCAAGAAGAGTTTCATTTATGGGAAAATATTATTTAATTTCTCAAATGGGAAAAATAGGTTTTGAAAATAAATTATAGTATTTGGAATTGTATAGTTTTAATAATTAAATATATAATATATCAATCAAATTTTTTTATATACCCCTACATCTTTTTTATATATTGAAAAATTCATAAAGTAATACATTTTGTAGAAAACTGTATTTTCCACTATTCACTTAAAAATAAATTATTTTAGAGAAATTCCAAAAAATATCATACTAATCTATTTTATTACATTGCATAAAATAATGAAGTGATTTTTTTAAATTAAAAGTCTAAAATAATAGAGTATAACTCAGAAAAAAACTTAAATATATAACAAAAACTATTTTCATAGTAAAATACCTTTTTAATATATTAATTATTCTTATCAATATTTCTGATCAATTACTAATCAAATTTTTTGTAAAAATATAATTCATATAAATAAGATATTTTATCCACACTATTTTTGGAATCCTAAAAAAATAACATAAAACAAAATTTTAGGAGGTTTACATTTTAATGAATATACCAGTCTTATTAGTTATTTAGCTACAACAATTTACTTTATCAATTTATTATCATTGATAATGAAATTTATTATTTAATTATATATATATTTCATAATACATATTCATCTATTTTACCCTCTAATTCTACATATATATTTTAATGTTTTTATAAAATTTCACTCTTCATTTTAGTTTAGTTTTTTGTGTGAACCACACTATTGAATATAGTTGGTTTTAAATAAATAAAATATAATTTAAATTCCAATGATGTCACATTATCCCCCCTTTAAATAAATTACATACATACGATTTTAATTACCCCTCATTAATATAATTAGTCAAAGGTATCCCAAGGATAAATGTAACAAATGATATAATTTCAATTGAGGTGTCTAACTTAATTTCCCAGACACAACTAGGAAAAAAATATTTTCCCATAATCATGTTTATTTATTGATTCATCTTTTCTTTTAAATTTGTTTCTATATTACCACCTTTTCCTCAAAAGAGTTCTCTTCCCATTGCTTTTATACTTTCCCATTAGTAGTTCTTCCCACATTCCTAACATGTAAAAATTTCAATCTTCATTCCTTCATCATTTATATAACCTAAACTAACAAGATACCTCATCCTTCTCTTTTTTTTATTTTTGGAAACTGAACTATATTTACATTTTTAATAATAATTCTTGACATATGGTTTGGAAAAATAATAATATTTATCAATTCAATACATATATTTCTACGTTTCTTATGGGAGATATCTATGAATTCTACGTTCCATCCATTATTAACTTGATACCTTCATGATTTATCCATTACTAAAACAAAAAATAGTTAACATGAGTGATGAAAAATTGAAACCATAAAAGGATTATTGAAAGATAATAACCTGAAAAATTTAACATTAAAATATCATACTCTTTGAAATAATTAAATCATATTATATTTAAATATAAATCACTCTCAGTTCTATCAAGGTTTCTTTAGGTTGGGTTATATAATACACCATAACCCAATTCATTAACGTCAAAAATAATTTTTAATGGATTTCAAAGATAATATAATTAACCAATGTGTATCCCTCAAGAGTGTCTCGACTTGTGTGCAGTATTAGGCCGAGTCATCATGTACTACAATGAAGATTAAGATAAAACTCAACTATCCTTTTTTAGGGCAATTAACTCTTGGTGCATTGGTGCCACAACTAAATCCACTTGACAATATTCATATATGGATGATATTTCTAGTAAATCCACACAATATCTATGTTATCAAAACTTTAGGATGTTGTTATATACATAAAATTATACCTTATAATTTTCTATAGTGGTTTTACTAAATTTATCTTATAATAATACCAAAAATATTCAATGTTAGCTCAAATAACCTAATGAATTATCTATACCTTTGAAATTATGATCAACCATTTCATATAAACCTTTATATTATTCTCAACTGACATAATAAACTCTAAATTTATATAAAACCATATCAGATACTAATAGTTCCACCCAAAACCTATACTCCCAGATCAAGTGATGAAAACATATAATTTCTATACTAGATTCTATACCAACTATCAATTTCAAGACATTATTATCCCATAATTATATGAATTAAAGAAAATACTGCATCACATATATTCCAATGACCTTTTAGGTTAATAGGTTAAGAGAATTAGGATAAAAATTTAATTTATTTTTTTACTTTTCTGAACTAAATGAAATTAATACCACGATATTAGAAACTAATTAATCCACAATAAATGATAAAAATCTCTAACAAATTCTCCACACTTGATATTTTCTTCTATAAATTTCAAATTTACTACTTTTCTTAATAAACTTGGGATATAGAAACACAAGAATTAAGATATCAAAATATCGGTCAGGAAAAACATATATATCAAAAGTTATCATGGAAGGAATCATATGACATGAGTAAGTAAGAGTCAAATAATTTAATATAACTAAACTCATGAGTTTAAAATAAATCCATGAATAACATTTCAATATAAAAAATCTTACAGATACGAATAAATAAATTCATGTTTATGGAATGAATAATTTCATACATCATTTACCATCAATGCCTTATCGAAAATATCCTTCTTATTATCAAGGTTGTAGCCAAATAATCATTATTGTTGTCATGGTTGCATCCAATACATCATGCTTACATGGGGTTGGCATAAACCAAACCCAATTTTTTTTCTTTTAATTAGGCCAAATGATGCATAAACAAGATATATATTACCAATCCCCATCAATCACTTCATTAATTCCAATTCATTTAACATATGATGTATATGAATAAAAATACCCTGTATAATTAAATTTCCGTCATAAACATCAATATGGGAGTAAAAACATACAAAATGTCAATACTTTTACCATGTCAATAAAAGGAATAACATTATCATAACATATATAAAGGAATAAGGTGGATGGTCAATAAATACATAATCAATGTTCCTATCTATTCAATAAATATCAATTTCAAAATAATGAATATATGGATTTTAAATATTTTCCTTATAAATAAATTGAATTGATTTATATGTAAGAATCCCTTAAATTAACATCACATAGAGAACGTGGTATATTGTTCAGTCAATAATTTCCCTTATCAATCTACACATGAAATCTTGGTGTGCACCATTCAATAAAAGTAAATAAATATAGGGTTTTCATATAAAAAAACATGGGTCGGAAAACTATGAATAAAATAGATTATGATTTCATAAGTCAAATGTAGTGATCAGGAACGACTGGGTAAATTCAGTTGCCATAGACCACATAAGAAAATTTTTCCTAAAATTCATTAAGAGCTACAGTGAAATGGTGAAATTTTTCCCCCTAAATTTTTATTTTTTTCCCTTCCATGTATGTTTCCCAATTCTGGGGGCTTGTGGGGCTTACCCCAGGGTCGGCCCTGGCAGTGATGGACATCCACAAGTTTAATCTCCCAAAACAGCATAGGATATTTTGGAAGAATTTTCATGATTCAAAATTTCCATGGAATGAAATATTTTTGGGATGATGTATAAAATGGAAGTGAAACCATAAATGAGTTATTAAAAATTCTTTTAATACTTGCATAAAAGTTGAATTTATGGGTTATATTCAAAATTTTTTCAAAAAGGTGAATTAAAAAATTTGGAAAAAAGTTACTTTTAAAAATGATAAAATTAAATAATACATCCATGAAAAATATATAAATTATTTCGAAAAAAATGTGGGGTGTAAGATAAAAAAATTTATTTTGAATGGATGGGAAACCTTTTTAACATTTTGAAATATCTTTTTTGAAAACCCACATCATAAAAGGAGTAACAAAAAACCCTTCTTATAAGTGTACATAGTTGATATATATTTCTCATAAGATGATGCATAATTTGGTTTCTAATTAAAAATGTGAACATTAACAGGGAAGTAAAATTTGGAAAGGGATGGGAAACCATCACTAGAGAGGGTATATTTTTTTAAAACATTGATATTCTTTTTCGGAAATAGATATGGAAGGTAAAATCACTGGTTTAGAAGGGAAATATTCAAAAATAGTAAGATAAAGTAACAAGAAATAAAATATTAGGGAGTATGTAACTAAACATGGAAGATGTAAGTTTAGGAAGAAGTACTATAAATCAATAAAGGAAGTTGAGTTAACAAAAAATCTTATATGTTTGGTATCATTGGAAACAAATGATATATTAATAGAGAACATGCTATAGATTTTCAAAACCAATGATTTAAATTTTTATAGTAACAAAAACTAATTAGTATGTAATCACACAATACTAAATATATAATGGTTCATAATAATAAATAAGTCTCGCGAAATTAAATTTGAGACAAAGAACCCCTTACATTAATTATGGACTTCTACTAAAGAGTTGGAATCTCATGTATAACAAAAATTAATAACATAATAAAAAATTTAATTTTTTTATTATATATAAACTTTTATAAAATTCATTTATAATTAATTTCTACATGTATATTAGTTTATTATTATTTATTTTCAATATTGAGTGTTTTTAATCTTCATCATTTTGAAATAGTTTCTTAACTACAATGGTTCTCTTCATTTATCTACCATATTTCATCATTAATAGATCATACAAGGTACCATATTTTATGTTTTATAATTATTTATAATATTACAATTTTGTTTCATGGGATTTTTCGTTATTATCCTTAAAGATGAAATCAATGATTATCATATCCCAGTGATTTTTCCTAAATATACATTGTTATCTTAAATAATGGTTTTATAATTTATGTTAACATCACAAAATGAAAATGAAATATTTATTTTCTTATTTATATAATATATTATTAGTAATAAAGTTCTCATAGTCATGCATGTTATTATTTTAAATTATTGTTAAAGTAAGTGATTAGATTGGCTCAAACACGAACATGCCATAATTAATGGATTAAAGTGGTTTATTTTTGAAAAAATATCATTATTTTAGGGGAATAATGATATTATTTAGATAATTTTAAGGTGTTAAAATATATTTGGATAGGTTTTAGTAAATAATAATGAAATTAGATAATGAACAAGATGCATTACTTCACCGAGGTGGCAGTCGACACAATGCACAATTAACGTTTTCATTTATTAATGAATGAGAGGTAAACAATATGGATTATAAATTTTCCATTTAAAATAATAATTATATGATAGTTTCCACATTTATTCTACAATTTCATCCTTGTGTTCAGTGAACAAAGATGGGGGTGAAAAATATAATTTGTCGCTTCATGGAGGCGGTAGTCTGCACAACTCACAGATGACATTTCATTTTTATTTATAGAAAAGGGGGAAGGTGGTTAATAGATACTCCCTTAGCTTAATAAAATTAATTATAAAATAATTAATTATGTAGATATTCATGAATTATAAAATTAGATTTGAGAAATTAATAATGTAAAGAAAATAACCAAGGAGAAATTATTCACATTGATGACTCGTGATTTCCCTTGGTGGACACCATAGAAATGGAGGTATTATGAAAATATATTATGAATAAAGGATTAATGAAAAGGAAGTAGATTCTAGGGTAATGAAAAGGTTATATTTTCAGGAGGAAATTTATTTTTTGGTGTAAAAACCCTGAATGTAGTAGTGTTTAAAGAATATTTTTTATTACACTTATTAAAACGTGAACCATTCTTTTCGAGATCCTTGCTAACTACTACTCTAAAATTAATCATTGTTAGACTGGTGTAGTGGACAATATGGGTGGCCTCCTATTAATTTTCTAAGATTGTGTGCGAGTGAGGATAAAACATATATGTAAAGAGAATGTTTTGGATAGTGGTCATAGTCATTAGTCTAATAATCTATTTGGACATGTGGTTGGGCCCTTGATATGGGAACATGTTTCTACAAGGAAAATTATTGATTATTGTGGTCCAAGACCTGCAGACCATTTTAAGGTAGGGGTTTATTAATTGTTATTGAGGCCCATTTGTTAATTTTGTAACACATGTAGTTTTTACTCATGTGTTATTTTCTAGGGAAATCTAGCGGATAAGATATATGATTGTTAGGACTTGTGAGGTAAGTTGTGGTGAGTTCCTGGAAAAATTTTACATTGAAAAGCCTCAAGTTACGATGGTAAATTATGATGTGTGGACTATGTGTTTAATTTTGGTCATGATATTTTTTATTCACTTATGGTTATCAAGTTGAAACTAAGGCTATCATTTTCTCTAAGTAATTATTTTATTTTGGATGTGTAGTTAAATTCCCCTAAGATATCTTCCATGAGTTCCATAGCTGGTTACAATAGAAGTTTCTACATAAGGGAATCCTCATATAGATTAAAATGTTATTGAGGCCATAATTTATTTATTTTATGTCATGGATTAGAATTTATGATGTGTTCATAACCATGCTGTTTAGGAACAAATAGGAGCTAATATAGACAAGGATCGAACTTGAGCGTTACTATGCAAGAAGCCCCATATTTTAGTGGTATGAATAAACCTAAACATGTAGAGGACTAGATGTAAATGATTAATCAGGTCTTAAAATTCTTGGATACACCTCGGTCTATTAAGGTGAAGTGCATGATGTTTAGGCTTGAGGGTCCTAATAATTAGTGATGGGATTTCATGGGGTATCAAAAACCAACACATGATATTTGATATGTAGGATTTAGGGGGGATGAATCCATTTTCACTTTAAGCACTCTTCTAAGAGGGATTAACCTCTGTTCAGGGGTCTTCCCCATGGCTTTTGAGTGGCTGTCATCTCCATATTGTTTCTTGTCTTCCTGATTCTCTACTTATTCTCTCTGAGGCTGTTTTGACCTTCTTTATTTACTCTATCTTTTTCAGATACCATGTTTTAACTTTCTTTGTATTTTTCTCCCTCTCCATTCATTTTTAATCAGATGGTTTAGGGTTTGAGTTTCCTGCTATTTCATCGTGGTGAAGTTTTTTTTCGCAATTCCTTTAATGGAGATTTTAGATGGAGTCATGCCCATTTTTTTGGCAGTGATGGATCTTCGATGAGTTTTTCTATAGGGATGATGGTGCAGGCTTCTTCAATGCTCTCTATGGAGGTCCAGTCCGCTCTTACTCAACTTTTCATTCATGATACCATACTCATCTTCTAGTTGGTTGGGTGTGATGTTTTAGAGGATGTTTTGGGATGTGTTTGTGTGAGTGGTGGGTGCTCTAGGAGGCATGTCATACAGATGATTATTTTCTATGGTTACCTCAGTGTTTGTTCTTATGTTTAGTGATTCTATTTTAAGGTTTTTTCATTTTTACTTTGGTGTTTTCAATGATGATGTTGTGTGTTTTTTGGATTGTGGGTTCTTCTCGATGATAAGGTACTTCACTGGTGTGTTGGTGTTTCTTTTGTGGAGGTTATGCCTGGTCATCAGCTATGGAATTAATGGAAGATGATGGATGTGATGGTTTATTACTTTTCTGATGAAGGTGTACAACATACGACATGACTCCATCTATCATAGGTGGATCATTTTTTGAGGCCTCCTCAGTTTTGGTGTCAATTGAGAGTTTGAATTTTGAATCTCTGATGTTTTTCACACTGGAATGTTGGGTTTGGATTTAGGTTTTTGAATTTTTAATCTGTAATCATTTGCTCATTTGGGTCACTAGAATGCCGATTTTGGTTCTTGTGAGGATTCCCAATATAACCCCGAAAGTGGGTTTTATGGAAATAGAAATTTTTTTTTTGAGGAGGATAAGTATGATTTCATGACCCACTTATTTTATAAATTATATCTTGTGTATATAATGATATAAAACCCCATGGCGTTTGTCTACATATAGAAAGGAGAGCCCTTAGTGTTGGATTACACCAAAAACATTGCATATCTTGTCCATTTTTCTCTGGAGGTGGTAATGAATGATCTACTAAGATCATAGAAATACCTTCATGATATCTGAATGGATATCAAATCACTGGTATATATGCTGAATCATCCCACATATTTTGACTAGGTAGATAATGCTAATATGGTAGAAATGAATATGATGGGAAATATTAGATACTCTTCCACTTCTTCTACACCCAATGATATTTTCAGTGGTGCACAGTGAAAGAATAGTAAGTGGAACAATAATCAGAGGATTATTGGAGGTAGTTCTTAGTAGTGCACTCCTACTATTTAATTAGTAGTAACTAGTACTGTATAGATGAGTTCATATCTATGTGGAAATGTAGGTAACACCTGATATTATTTTTCTAAACAAGTTCAGTTATGTAGCAAAAGTGACTGTTGAGGTTATATTCATAGGTATTCCAACAAAATTATACACCCAATTTTGGCTAGGGATATTCATCTCTAAGGGTCACTGTGTTGCAATCATATTCTTTAATGTCTATAGGAATCTAGCTACGGGCCTAAGGAATTAAGAACTTTCATGTAGTGTATATGTTTCTAATGGAGGTTTATATTTTCCCAATGATAGTGAAAGATACATTTTTTTAATATTCAATAATAACTACCTTATTTGATTCTAGTGTCTCACACTCATTTATAACTTCATTTTTTAATATGATAAAACTTCTGATAGATATCATGTACTTTGTTATGGAGTTAGTGATGCCTATTTTAAATAGTAAATAGAAGGGATTTCATTTTTTATCATGCTCTCTATCAATATCTATAGTGGAGTTAGTCTAGGATTTTCTATTGTTGACCTAGATCTGTCTAACAACATCTTAAGGATAGATTGGCCAGTTTCTCACTATGACGAGACTGATGATTATTATTGTTATGTTTTATTCTTTACTTTTGATGGAGGCTATTGAGTGTTTCATAGAGGGTGGGATCTAAGGTCTGGTTGTGTATAACCTTCCCATATAGAGCTTATAATTTTTTTGTCTACCATTTCTGTTGATCCCAATGATGTTTATTTTTTTTGATCTTCCTATGTTTGTTTCGGACTTACCTGACATTTTGTAATATGACTTAGGTAGTATAACAATAAAAAGGGAGGTTTAGATTATAATTATTCTAGTGTTTGGTGAACACCCTATCTCAATACCCTCATACTGTATGGAATTTGTTGATATAAAAGAGCTCAAGATCTAGTTGGATGATTTAATGGAAAAGGGTTTTGTTCTCCATAGCATTTCACCATGGGTGGCTCTCACACTATTTTACAATAAGGAATATGGTTCAATTCCTTTATGTGTAGAATATCTGAAGTTGAACTAGGTAATAGTTGATAATACATAGCCTTTTCCAAGTGTGGATGAATTGTTTTATCGGTTAATGGGATTTATGTGGTTTTGATAACCGATCTTTGATCGGGATATCATAAATTTAGAATTTGAGAGTTTAATATTCTGAAGTCTTCCTTTAAGTGTTGGTATGGCCATTATAAATATATTTTTATGCCTTTTGGTCTATCTAACAATCATATAGTTTTTATAGATTTGATGAACTAGACATTCTATTAGTATCGTGGAACCTTTATTATTGTGTATGTGGATGGTATCTTAATTAATTCATGATATGAGTGTGATCATGATCACTATTTGAATATAATTTTATATATCATGAGAAATAGATTAATTAATGGAAATCTATCTAAATAAAATTTTTGTATCCAAGAAGTGATGTTCTTGGGGAATGAGATTTTCGAACATGTCATATTAGTTGATCTTAATATGGCAAAGGTTATTTTTCATGGGAAGAACCATGGAAATTTTTGGAGATATAGAGATTCCATGTTCTTTATGGAAATTAGTGGTAATTCTCCAATGATTTATCAATGTTGGAATCAACCTTGAATACTCTTACTAAGAAAGGGGTGAAATTCACATTGGATAAAAAATGACATACTTGGTTTGATTAGTTGCAACAAGATTTCAAATCTACTCTTTTTTTATCTTTGTTGAGTTCAGTATGGGGTATATAGTGTACTATGAGTCTTCTGATGGTATTCCATGTTTTGGGAATATTCAAGATATCCACATTATAGCCTATAGTTCCCTTCATATTTTCCAAATGAGAAGAATTACCCCACTCATTATTTGGAGCTTTACATAGTTATTCATGCAAAAAATATTTATTTCACTCTCGTTTTAGGGTGAGGTTCATATTCTTCGTGGATCTTAATAGTCTGGGCTATATATTTTCTTAGAAGGAAATAAATATTAGATTGATATGGTAGGTGGAATACCTCGAAAAATTTGACATAAAAATAACTTATACCTTGTGGAATGGGAATCCCATCGTAGATTCTCTTAGTAGAAAAGTTCCACCGTAATTTTTTTTAATAGAAAGTGGAGTGAAACCCAATGGGGTTTCACTCAATTTCATCAGGATGAAAATGATGATGGTTCTAATATGTTTCAGACCAGTGTAAAATTATCATTATATTTCATTGATTTTATTCTATATGTTAAATTATATGTTGAAATGTCTAGAGAAATCCGGGAAACGTTTTATGGAGGGGAGACTATTTCCTGTTAGTCTCTCTATTCTGATGGAATTATTTATTTCATGGTTCAGTTTTTCAACAGAAAATATACGAGGAATTCAATTTATAATTATTTTTATAGTTATTCAAAATCCATTCACCCTAAAATGATTAATATGTATTATGACATGAGACGGTGTTTCTGGTGTAAGGGTATGACAAGAGACGTCATTGATCTTGTGTCTTGCTGTTACACGTTCCAGTAGATAATGGCAGAGAACATGAATCCTTTTGGTATACTCCCTCCTCTTTCGTTGGTGGTTTAGAAATGATATGATATTTCTATGGTCTTCATTGTTTTAATACCATTGAATACTTGTGGGAAGAACAATATCCGGGTGGTGATTGATTGGTGGATGAAATTAGCTCATTTCATTCCGATCAGTGAAACCACCAATGTTAATGATTTGGGTAGGTTGTATATTTAGGATATCATGAGGTTTAAAGGGGTTATCTCTACCATTATCTTAGATAGGGATACAAAGTTTACATCAAGACCATGGAAGAGTCACCATGAGGTGATAGAGGCTCAGGTCAGGTTGAGTATAGCTAGACATCCATAGATGAATGGTTAGACAGAGTGTTCTATTTAGATCCTTGAAGACATGATCCATGCTTGTTTATTATATTTTTTTGGATCATGGTACAAACATCTGGGACTAGTTGAGTTTTTCTATAACAATATTTATCAGTCTTCGATCAAAATAGATCCCTTTGGGGATTTGTGTTGTCAATTATCCAGGTTACCACTTTATTTGGAAGAGGTGAGAGAATCCTCTCTTTTGGGTACAAGTCTTATTTAGGGGTTTTTCGAGAGGATTCATGATATATTTCAACATTTGGTTATAGATAGAAGTTTGAATAAATAACATGCAGGTAATCAACATCATCCTTTGGATTTTTCCATGGGATACTAGGTTTTATTGAATGTTTCATCTCAGCTAGGACATCATTTCCCTGGGAAATAGGGAAAGATTGCTCTATAATATTTTGGGCCATTTTAGGTCACTGATTAGATTTAATTGGTTACTAATTGGTTAAAATTTTCTGTTTAGTTAATTTGTATCCATGATGTTTTCCACATATCACATCATAGAATGTACTATCCCTTTACCTCTCTTTTTCTGAGATGGTAAGAGATTTAGTTTGATCAAGATATTTCTATTATGAAGAATCCAATTTAGATAATTGATTCTTGGAAAACATTCTTGTGTGCAAATCATATTCAATTTTTCAAATAGTTTTTTGGACACATATCAGATTCTTATAAGACTTGGAAGTGTTAATTATTGGTTAGGGATCAGTAGCATTGCCTATTTCCAGATTATTCTTCTTCCACTTGATTTATTCTGGTTGGAGAGTATTATAGTTGGGATATTGAAGAAAAAATTTATTCTCTAATTTAATTTTTAGTAATTTTCTCTAACATTTGAAGGGGTGTGGTTGATTTCAAGTTTTCAGAAGAACATAAACTGGAAACTAACTAATTGGAAAATTCACATCATGAGTTTGATTAGAGACATGAATATGTTTCTAGTAAAATGTCATGAGTTTTTTTAGAGTGTGAAACTCTTACAGGATGTGATCTAAATTAACATCATGAACTCATTAATTGGGGTTTATAAATCAAGGTAATGCCTTTTTCAGCATACAAGGAAATCATTAGATTCATGGAATGAATTAGGGATTAATGTCATTAATCATTCCTGAAATATAGGATTTTATGAGATAAAAGATATATCAATATTCATTTGGCTTCTTACTGCTTATCTAAAACCCTTGTTCTCTCCTATGAAATTTGGTATGATTTCTTTCCTTCTGGACCGTTTTGTTTGACACATTGAAATTTGGTGTGGTTTATTGGTATTATTTTAGTAAGTGTTCTATTTACATTACTACTTATTCATTTCTCTTGAGTTTTTATAATGGTGTTGGGACGAAATTTTTGGTTTTTTTCATCACGTGATGATTCTTGTATCATCCCTTCTAGATATGTTCTCTGATCATCTTCTTAGGGCAGGTACTTTTGTTGGTTGTGGTGAACTTCATGGTTATCACACGTTATGTGTCGTTATATCTTCTCCTCCAACCCATTTGTTTATATAACTCAATTCTATGACATAATAGTCAATCATAGTGACTTTTTTGGTTGTTATAAATTCCATATGCCGTCTAGATTTTTTTTGGGTTATATAGACCCTGACCCCAGTATCCCAATGCCTGTGGTTACTTTATTACATTGTCACAACATACAAGGTATCACATCCCGAAGGAGTGAAAAAATCAGTCGTATTTCTAAACTATATACATACATCAAATTCACATTACATTTTAATGTAAAAAATACAAAAAAAATCTTTGAAAATGAAATTATTCCCCTTACTGTATCCCTTCATCTAAATTCCATAATACTTCCTCATATCCTAGGGAATATAAAACATAAAAATGGGGAGATATCATATTCTCCGTAAGGGAAATCCTACATTGGATTATTTATTAAATAAATAACTCATAATCAATATGGAGAGGTAAATAACTGAAACACATTCAATTTAATCAATTACTTGAGTGTAATATGGAAGGAATAAAAGATAATCAAATAAGGCCAAATAAATAATCACATGTTCTTGAAAATTAGCCATAGACATTCTAACTAATCGAATAATTCCATATAATATCAATAAATAAATTCAAAATGATGTAATCGAATATGTAGGATATCTCAAATATACTTTTAAGTACCTGTTCAATTTCGTCTAAATAAATGGGAACAAACTTATACAAAACCGAATCTATTTTCTCTCATGAGACCTACTGATATATTGAGGGGATATAGAGGGACCCACCCATCACTTAATAAGTATAATTCATTCCACATATAAAATTATTGAACCATAACAATCATAAACATTTGTATTAAAAAACTAACATGTGAAATTTTAATTCTCATTCTAATCAACAAACATAATCACAAACCATCTAAAGGAAAATGGTGAATGATAATAAAATTATAAATTCACAATCAAACCGATCATAAACCATTTTGAGAAATAATAAGGATGGTATCAACACAACATATCACTAGTGTATCATAAATAAAATAACGGTTTTATGTCATTGAAAAATAGATGTACCATAAGAAAGTCATTAAATTTTTTTTGGAGGAAAATATACCTTGAAAATTGAAATCCAATTTTAAAAAAATAATTTCAAATTTCTTTAAAATAAATTTATTCAAAAATAGACATTGAAAACTTTTAAAATAATATGTTATACAATTAGTGGTCTTGATGGAAATTTTTTTATGTCGTACATGTTAAAACAAATATTCCTTTCATATTTTCGGTAAAATACTAATGAGAATTGTTTTAAAAACAAAATAAATATTCCATTAAATTTCCTTTTTAAAAAATTAAATTATTTTAACAATACCTTTAATAATTAATTATGAAAAGGGTAAAAACATTTTTTAAAACATTTGTATAAATCACAGGTTTTGATGAAAAAGTATTTCCGATTGAAGAGAGATATAATGTTATATTTTATTAAAAACATTTTATCTATCATTTTAAGTACCAAAGGGAAGAAAAAAATGTAGTTTTAATTTTAAAATTAAATTAATAAATATATTTTAAAAAAATTGATTTATTTTAATATAAAATACCAAATAATTCCCCCACGGTTGACATAAATATAACCAGTCTTGAGTAATGATGAGATTGTGAAATAAAACCTTACTACTTTAGTAACTTCAGATCATAAAACCTATAAAATAAATTAAAAAAAATGAATATTTATATACCATTAATATGAATATATTCATAAAATAACATATCATAGGATAAGTATATACACCACACAAATAAAATAGGTTGTGAATATGACATATATCTCACGGAAATAAAAGTGAGATGACAAACCCGTACCACTTGTTATATTTATTTAGTAAATTTCTAAACCTCATGTATAATAAATATATGTTTATTAGAATTGTATTTTAATACTATTAAAATATATCTCATACCATTTATTATTTAATTAAATTCTTTTTTCACCTTTTTATTAACAATTATTTGATAAAATCACTATTTCTAGTGATATTTGATTTGTTTTTTATGTATGTTTTAGTTCAGCAATTTTTGTCCTTTTAATTTGATCATGGTTAATTCATATATATAATTTCAAACATGATATAAATATCATATAAATTATTTATTTATTTATTTATAGAAATCTATAAAAGTTATAGATAGAAAATGGATTACACCGTTCATGGAGAGGGTAGGCTGTACGTACGTATGAATAATTATTCCAATTTTATTTAAGGATGAAAGGAATGAAAAATAAATATTAAATCAATTTTAAAGAATAATTTTGATGCTATATATTTCATTTATATTTATCAAATATATCTATATTACCATCCATGTAGAAATAAAATGAAAAACATTCCACATCTCTATGTGTAGGCGACAGTCCACACATACACACGAGCGACGTTATTTTTTACAATGGATTTGATGGTATGAATTTATATGTGATATTATATTTCATAAATTCTATTTATATAAAAAATTTAAAATATATTCATTAAATTCATTGCTTATTATCTTCTATTTAATGCATAAGTGAAAAATGAATCACATCTGTTCGTGATGCGGCAGTCTGTGGTACACACAAGTGACATTATCATCTTCCTAATGGAATGTAATTTAAGAAGGTATATGTGATATTATAATTAAATAATTATAATAATATCATAAATATCCTTTAAATATGTTAAATTCATCATTATATCTATTCAAGAAATATTATGATGGAAAATGAATGACATAAGTTGCGGAGGTGGTAGTCTTCCATACAAACGAATTATGATTTTGTAACCCATTAGATGGAATAGGAGAAGGATTTAGGTTATTACATTAACCAAATAAAATCTTAGTGTATGTAATATACATAGGTTATTATATAAACTTGTTCTTTGAATAATTTAATGAGATGTTAGGGAATTTACCTCTTCTCTGGAAAAATTCTTTTGGTTTTCACCAAAATACTTCATAGGTTGGATTTATAAGAAAAATAAATATTATAGAGTGAGATGAGGAAATTAATAGAGTTATTTGGGATTTTATTTCATGAACCAATGGGATTTGTTTGTGTGAATTAGATAGGATAAGGGTGGCATTTAAAATGTGAGGTGAGTGACACACATGTAATTTTTGAAATGAAAAAGGTGTTCCAAATTTTTTCAAATTATACAAGGATAAAAAATGAAATAGTATCAAGAAATATATAATTTATAAATATGTATATAAAATGGGGTTTTTAAATGTTTTGGGTCATTTTTAACAACTATCTTTTTAGTTTAACCCCTATTAAATTAGTTATTACTTTAACTAATGTTACTATTTTTTTATTTTTACTATTCATTATGGTCAATCAAATATTTGACCTTATTAGATAATAAAAATAATGATTATTAAAAAAAATTAATACAATTTTCCAAATTCCATTCATATAAGTTGAAAGTTTTAATTTAATATTAGTCCTGCAGATGCGATGAGAAAGTGGGTTTTTAAAGAGAAAATATTTAAAAGGTTAAAATGAATTTACCTCCAAATTCAATATTAAAATGAATCAAATGAACAAAACTGGATATATAAATATATATATATGTCCAAATTTTAGTTGAAAAAAATTAAAATATAATTTAACATTATAAATAATTTATATGAAAATACAGTTTTCAATTAAAAATCAATATTTTTCACTATTCATCCATAAATTAATAGATTTAGAAAATTATCAATAATTCACACAAAGATAATTTTTCAATTTATATTTATAAATGAATTTTTTTCAAATAAAATTTCTAATTGTTTTAAAAATTTATTTTAAATTATTTGCGTAAAGAATCACTAGACCACCTTTAAGAAAAATGTAATTTTTCAAAAAATATTTATTAATTTATTTCAAATGATTCTAATTTTATTGATAATAATTATATATTCATTTAATTTTTTTTATAAAAGTGTAAAAAATATAATTTTCAAATTTAGTTAGTACTTTTCATACAATTCAACTTAATGAATTGGTTATAATGGTAATTTTTAAATAATAATACTTTAATAGAGTATCAGATTTATTTTAAACTCGATGTTGGGTTCATTGAAAAAAATCAATGAGATTCATTTTTTGAAAATATTTATATCGTAATTTCATAGGGTGTTACATTCTCTACTAAGATTTGTGTTTCATTTGATATATGCTATCAAATATGATGTTGCTCTTTTAAAATCAATGGGTGTGACATTCTACCCTTTAAATAAATTTTACCCTCACAATTTAGTCTTGATATTAGTATTAAAGGGTTTTTCAATTGATATTACCTTTATATAAATCCCATATAATGAATGGGGTTGATAAAACATCCTCTTTATGTGAGATTAAGGGCAGTAGAAAGTTCATATGGAATAAAACATAACTAGGTTTCTAAGTAGGAGAACATTGGTGACATGTGAAGATATAAACATGGAATTAAAGTGTACATAATTACAGTTGTATAAATTTATAATTATTATCTATATTTATATTTGTTTTTTATTATCTATTTTCAATATGGGGTTTGAGTAATCTAGATTATTTTGAAAAAGTGTTACAATAGCGACATTGTTCTTTATTCATTCCCCAAATTCCAAATTTCTCATATCAAAAAAGTAACTAGAATTTATGTTTTATAATTATTTATAGCTTCATAATTTCATTCTATAGATTTTTTATTTATCATCCTTATTGATGAAATCTATGATGAACATGTTTTAGTAAATTTTCGTGACCATAAATTGGTATCTTAAATAATGAGTTAAAATTAATGTGAACATTTTAGAATCAAAATAATGTAATTATTTTCTTATTTATATCATATATAATCATTAATGAAGTTCTCATCGTAATTCAGGATACTATTTTATATCATTGTTCATGTAGGTTGTTTGACCAACCGAAACGTGAACATACCATAATTAATGGATGGCTATGATTTTAAAGGTGATTTATTTTTTGAATAATATCATCATTATGAAAGAATAATTTTATTTTTTAGATAATTCTAATGTGTTTAATATTATTTTAAGAGGGTTTAATAAAAAATAAATAAACTAGATAAAAAATGATAATCATTATTTTGTAGAGTCGGTAGTCCGCAAAATGGATGACTATCCTTTTCCATTTCATGAATAATATGTTGGAAGATGGTGGATTATAATTTAAATCATAATTAATATATATATATATATATATATTATATATTACACATTTTTTTTGAAATTTCTCCCTTATAATCAATGAATAGAGGCGGTGGTGAAAAATGAAAGTTGTCGCTTCGTAGAGGCAATTGTCCGCACAATGCCAAAATGTCAATTTGTTTTTTTCCTAATGGAAAACAGGAAATGTGGTAGGTAGTTATTACCATATAATAATAAAATTAATTATAAAGAAAATTATAATGTAATTATATAGTAATTACAGACAATTGATTTTTTAATGTGAGAAGGATAATTAAAGAAGTGATGAAAACGTACTCACATTGAGGACTTAGGATTTCCCTTGGAAGAACCCTTGGAAATGAATAACTTAGGAAAATATCTTTTGACCGGAAGATCAAGGAAAATGAATATGATTATATGGGAAGGTGAAAGGGTATATTTTCATGTGAAAACATAATTTTTAGGGTGGTCCTAAATGGGTGGAGTGTGGTCCCATTTATGTGTGGTGAGATGATATTTTTGTAAATATTTCAAATTAATATATATAGAGAAGATGTTTTACATGCTTATATGACAAAAAAATTTGAAAATAGTGAGTGGTGGATTAGATAAGTAAGATACTACAAAACCCATTCATTTTAAAATATTTTTTAACCAAATTTTTAAAGTCAACTACTCATAGAATAATAACATTTACCATTATTGGTTTTTCCATGATAAGTAGTTTTTACCAAAGTAAATCATTTTTATGACTAAAAATAAAATGTAACATATTAAATAATTTAGAAAAAATTATTCCAAATATTAAACCCATTTTATCAAAAAAAAATTCTATGTGTAAAGATACCCCATTTTGATACTGTTGTATGTAACTTGTAAATAAACTTTTTTAGAAAATGTTTTCTTTTTTTAGATTAAATTTTTTTAATATTGTAAAATTATCATTGTCTATGATTTTCATGATATAGAATTGTTTTTTATAAATAAAATAAAATTTTTGGGATTTAAAATGAAGGGATTCTTTTTACAATTGTAATTTTTATTTTAAATAATAATCTAAAAATAGTTTCTTTTATTGTAAAATAATACTTATGTTCATAAAAATTTAAACATAGTTTTCCAATGTCAATAATAGAATATGTAAATGTATGTTTTTACTCTTTAAAAAAATATTTTATAAATTAAAATGTTTCATAAACTTATATATTTTCTTAATATAATGACAATGTCCTCAAACAGAATTTTTTTGCAAAAAAATTATTTTTCACTTCTCAGCTAAAAATGAACTATTTAAAATAATTATAAAAACAACTAAGATAATATTGGTCTTATTGATAAATAGGTAAATTAAATTATTAAAAATTAAAATTATAAAAAATTATATTTCCTCTTTTAAATAAAAATATAAATATATAATGAAAACTATTTTTATAGGAAAAATAACTTGTTAATATATTAACCAATGTTATTTTTATTTCCTATCAACCACTAATAAAATTTGTTTTAAACATATTATTCTTATAAATAAAATATTTATCTATAAAATATTTATTATATAAATTAAATATCATTATAGTATGATTTATATGGGTCATATTTTAAACCATAAATTAGTATTTTAGAACTTTTTTTACACTAATTTATTTTATTAATGCCTTATCATAGATAATTGTCTTCATTTTTGTTTATATATATATATATTTCATAATTTAGATACATATATTTCACCCACAAATTATATTACTATATTTCAATGGTTATATAATGTTTTATACTTTGTTTTGGTTTAGTATTGCGTGTGAGTAACTATTCTGAACACATTAGGTTTTAAATAAAAAATATAATTTAAATTATTGGGGTGACATTTCAAACATATCCAAGAGATTGAGTTATAAATCATACGTTTGTGGTTAAAATATATAGAAAAATAAGGATTCGTGACTCATAGTATGACATGAAGAAATCAACTTAAACTAGTCATAGAGAAGGAATAATGGAACCATTGAAGGTTGACATGGAAATTAAATGATCTTCAACGAAATAATAATGAAAATAAAAATGAAAAATATAGTATGGGGATTTATTGAAAGTATAAGGTGGCAGTGGTTGATTCCAAGCCTTAATCACCAACTCCAAAAATGACAGATGATATCAGTGTAACTTAGAATCATAATACAAAAAGACCACTCGTGCTATAATAAAGAGAGGAAATACTGCACTATGAATATGGTATTATTTATTTTATATGATTAGTTGTTATTAAAATATTTGTTCTATATCAAAGAGGCAATGAAGGGTAAATAGATAAAAAGGAAACCAATCATAGCTTAATATTCAAGGTATTATTTCGATAAACAATATTTTGGGGGAGGGGATTTGGAAATATTTCCAAGTATTTTTTATTGATTAGGAAGTGGTATGTGATTATGAATACCCATAGTAGTATTACACAGTAGATAAATAAACCGTCATGTAGGATAAAAATAAAAATCTGTTTTCCTTTTATCAAGATGATGTTTATCTAACATATTCTGTGGAATATCAAGTGTACAAGTCAACAATGGTTGTGAACGAAAAAATATAGATAAAAAATAAGAGAGTTGGGAAGGGATTGACTGCTGAGATGTCCTCAAGAGAATTATATTGTGTTAGTTAATATATCTTATTATAGAACATGTGCTTTTTTATATGATAAGAAACAATTATTTTTTCATGATAATTATATATAAAAAATAATGTGTCACAAGATTTAAAAATAATGAAGGATTTAAAATTATTCAATTAGTGAAAACCATATTTTTTTGTGAAAAGTATAAGGCATGGAATGTTTTTGTTTTTTAAGGCCTAGGTAAAAAATTGATGAGTGTAAGTCATTTTTATGACTCAATACATTCATTTAATTTCACTAAGATCAATATAACATCAATGGAAAGGGTGACATAGTTGTGATGACAGGAAAGTAGATAAAGGGTAATCTATACCTCATTGGTGGGTAGGAATATATGTTCTTTCTATAAGAGGAAGTAATTCTATTGTAGAATAAAGTACATGGTTATGTGAGATAAAAAACCATGAAATATTTAGTACTAAATGATGGAACTTGTAATATGCCTTACTATTAAAATTATCATAAACACTTGTGTGATGTTTCTCAATAATGGAATATTATTCAGAAGATGTGCATGTTTAAAGACTTGAAGATAACAATGGTTCTTTAATTGTTTCATGTCGGTGGGTGAACACTGATATCAGTAAGTACCATTTATGGGAAGAGCTATGGTGTTCAATTTATGGGTGACTATAGCTGGATGGCATGGTTGATGGTCATCACCAAAATTTTTGATGTTTTATGTTTTTATAATCTGTATAATAAGAAGGATAAAAATATGCGTGGATATAAAATTGTGAATTTTATGATTGATAATGGAATAGTGTTTACCAATACCTAGGTGGATTATTATCTCAAGAATCATAGGGTATGTCACCAAGTATCAATATTAATAACTCCTCAATAAAATGGTGTGGTTGAGAGGATAAAAAACATAAATAATATTTCTTGAACAATAAAAATTGAGAATGTCCTACTTGAGATGTTTTGGAAACCCGAAATTATGCTATCAATCAATATCTCTAATAGGGATTTGTTGTGTTCGAGAGGGATAAACACCATTTGATATATTGTATAATAACAAGTCCACATTTAAATACTTTTTAATATTTTATAGTAAGTGATTTATTCTCAATATGTACAAATGAAAATGTTTGAATCTTGTGTATTTGTAGGGATTTTTCCCAGATACCCATTTAAGATAAAAGAATATAAGTGTTTCCAAAAGTAGTTTGTAATGGTTGTTGAAATAGAATATGATCATATAGTAAAAATTGAGTAGAATCTATAACAAAATATTATGAATATTTTGGAGGAGAGTGATATGATTGTGAGAAGCTCATGGAAAGTGAAAGGTTCTAATGATCATTCAAAATAATTCTCATATGATGAGTAGACCAAAGTTAGACTAATAGCTACATAGATTCTGAAAAGTTGAGTTGAAATTGGGGAGGAAAATATCATCAGTGATTATAAAACACTAGTGAAAATGAGGAGAAGGAATTATCTATTACAAACATCACTATTGTCTTGGGTAGAGCTAATGTTTTTGAAGGAATATTGTAAATATGAGTATTAGGTTCATGTGATGAATGAAGTGGCTTATCAAATTAAGAAGAATCATACACGTGAAATTGTTTTGAGGCTATAAGATGAGAATACCATAAATAAATGGTGTTTCCATGAAAAGATATATGAATATGGAATGTAAATTTGAAACAAGTAACAAAATGTGTATAAGGAATATTATAAGATTAAAGGCATTAATATAGATGGTAGATTTTATCCTATTGTTTGGCTAGAAAAAATTTGATTATTCTTTGCCATTTCATTGGGGAGGGGATTCATGGTATTCAATATAGAAGTGAAATATTTATTTTTAAAAGTATAAAATGAAAAAGAAGTGTAAATAAATAATCAAGATGATTTACTTGTGTATAAATTTAGGAGATATATTTTTTATTTGAATAAAGAGCTATTTCTATTAATGAAGGAACCTAGAGAATGATACATAAGACTAGATCAATACTTGAAAATATATCACCTTCATACATGAAGGAGTTTATCATTACATATATTTCATGAAAGAGAGTGATTAAATGATTATTTATCTCATATATGACGATTACATAATGTTTGGTGGATTGAAAGAGTCTTAGTATAAGCAACTTTCAATGTTTATGCAGTATGAGTTTGAAATACCAATGATTTTGGAGTCAAAGTTTTTCATAGCCTACAGGTGATACAAGGAATGGAATATTCATAGTTAAATCTAAATATTATTAGGGATAAAATGATTCTTAATGGATAACTACAAGGTAATGAAAACACTAGTTTTTACCCATTAGAAATTTCTAAATTGATGATTATGAAAAATCCATCTATGTCATAAAATACCGTTTGACTATTATAAGCCTATTGTACTTAACAATAACATAACCCAAGATTTTCTTTTATACCTTTCAAACTACAATGTTCCAGATTAATCCCAAGGAAAGACAATTGCATGGAGTAAAAAAATATATGAATGTACATCAAAGGAATAATGGATTTCTATGATAACCTATATTTTAATAAACTTTAATTCATTATTTTTTACATAAATATACACATAATAAAATCATAGAGGATCATGAAGCCTAGTTTCTTTGGATAATTTGGTACATAGAATAATAATTTGAAACAAGGGAACAAAAAAATTATTTAAAATGTCTACAACATACCCTTAAAATCCATTAATGTTATCAAAATACATAAGATAACCTATGGATGTGTATAATAAATGTGTAAGTTATAATGTCCATTAAGGGAATAATCAAAGTATAACATGATGAAAGATACACATGTTAGGAAAGAGGCATATCAAGTTTACCTAAAAGGGGTGATAATAAAACATTTGAACCCTTAATCATGATATAATATGATTACATCAAGACAACATAGGAATGTGGAAACAATATAAAACATGACATCATAAGTAGAAGACTATGCCAACCATCGCGACATAATAACATAGTGTGCTTAGGATAACCCCTTATGCACCACATATGGTATCTCGTGAGATAAAAAACATCACCCAATTCATTTGAGGGCTATATAATTCCGGACCCATTCATCACATTCATATCATATACATGAATTTTTTTGGCACATAGATCATACAACCTAAGAATGAATTTTATTTTTATTGTCCCATAATTATGCAGCATGGGTTACATACATGGATTCACATAATTAATTATTGATTGATCAATAATGGTTCATGGAAGGGGTTAATGAGAGTAAACTATTTTTTGTTATTAAATGAAAAAAATAATGAAATTAAAAGTAATGTGTAAAAACACATTACAAAACAAACAATTCTAAATCAATAGGCTTAGTACAAATAGAGTTCTCAAATTAAAATGGGAAAGTAGAAGATCCCTTACCATGAGAGGGAGATTGTAAAAGCATGTGAGGAGATTCTTAAGCCCTTGGGAGCACCTTTAGAAGGATTTTGGGAGAGATAGGGGGAGTAACTTAATGATCAATGGGTTTTTACTTATGTTTAGTTGGAGGATTAGTTGGTATTTATAGAAAAAGATGGGGAAAACATTATTAAATTAAATATAGACTTTGGACTCTATATGATAAATAAAATCAAAACTACAATCCTTACCATGGGTTCTAACTCTGTTTTTGAACAATGAGGAGTGATTTTAAATATTTTATATGTCCATGAACCTAATTTCTTAATATAATACCTTTGGTGATGTGGAATAGAGTCATGTTCATAAAGAATAGATTTTCAAATCATAAAATATAGTGTTTATTTTCATGGATTCATTAATGGTTTATAGAATAAAAAAACATGAAAAATACATTATATTAAAAGAGAAATATATATTTGATCTTTCATTCCTTTTAGATAACTTATTTCATTACTATTGGTCTATATTATGTCATAATAAAGATCATATATTTATACCATATTTAATTTATACCAAAGAATTGAACAATATCATAAAATAATGAAAAAATCACCATTGAAAAATGTTGAAATGTTGAAATTATAATTAATATTTTTTTATCAAAATTATTTTCTAAATATGAAATATGTTACTTTTAAATACAGAAACCTTATTTACTAAAAAATATTAGTTTTTATTGTACTAACGACTTTCTAGCCCTTTTAAAAATTAAATTGAACATTATTAAATTATAATATCATTTATATTTAAATAAATATTATTTAATAAGAATATTTTATTAAAATATCATTTATTTAAAAAATTATTGTAATTATGAAAATGTGTGCTTTAATTATATATATATATATCCAAAAAAATACAATTATGATTTCATCATATGAAAATCAAAATTTTATGAAACTCGATAATAATTTAAAAATTATAATAAAAATAAATAAATAAATTATCACTTAATTTAATAGAAAATATAAATATTCAAACTATTACAGTTGAGATATATAAACCCTTATTACACTAGCATACACTCTATGGGTAATTCATGAAATGGTTACACTTTCTTGGGTTTGTTCGACAAATATGGTTTGAGATGGGATCTCGATAAGCTTCAACATCACTTAAAAAAGGTTTTGTTCAGGATTTAGTTGTTGAATATTAGCTTGGGGCTGGTCAATGGAAACATCCCAATGATTTTATATTCCTCAAAAACATTAAAAAATGGGCTTCATATGGTATGATCTTATTGGTTGAGGTTATCACTTCATTCATATGTTTAAATTGGATTTTATCATTACATTTAATTTATAATAATCACAAGTAAATATACGATGGATTTATTATCAGTAGTTTTGATTCTTAATAAACTATTAAATATGACAATATATAACTTATAATGTATCTAGATATCCAAATTAGTGTATGTGTTTTTATGAAAATATTAGTTAATAAATAATTATTCATTGAAAAATAAGTTTCATTTATAAATGGTTGGGTTATTACAGTAATCCCTCCTTCAGAAATGTCTCCATAAAAATTTCATTTAATAAACTAAAAATGATGAGTGTACTTTTATTTCATCTCCACTTCTGGTTCCTTGGTTTCTTACTCAAACATGTGGTTCCTCGACAACACCTGGACCAGGTGAGTTGTCTAGTAGCAACCCAACCCCAGTAAGACTGAAGCTTGTATGTGTTACTACTACATTGAAATAAGATATAAGGAAACACATCTTGATGGAATTATCATTTTAATAGTATTAACGAACTAGATATATACATGTGTCTTAAATTAAATTTTGAATACACAAAATACAACATATTTTTTTGAAAATAACTTAATTCCATCTAATTTATCCCTATATATCTGTCATAGTAAACTTCATGGATTCCAGGGGAAAGGAAAAAAATAACTCTGTTGTAAAGATATTAGTAAGGGTAAAGTAGAATGGAATCTCTTAGTAATCAATAATAATAATCAATATATAATGGTTAATAACTCAAAAACATCCTATTTAAATAACCTGACTGCATGAATAAATAAGGAATAATCAATATCACATGGTAAATAATTAAACACACATTACATTAAAATAACTTGACTGTATGAATAGATAATAAATAATCAATATAGTAAGGTAAATAACTGAAAAAACCTGAAATTTAATAAATAATTAGGAATGAAATTCATCCATAGATTATATCATAGTGAAAATATTCTAGATAATAAAAAATGAATCTTGAATGAGGGAAATGGTTAATTATTGGACATCTTATTTCCTAGAAACATGATACCTTTACCATCAAGATATATACTCAATATAGTTTAAAACATACTGGGTACAATACAATTCAATCTATCATATTTTATCTCCCTTGTCAATATCTATCCTCATGAAATTTTAAAACAAACTAGTTAGAAACACATAGGGTTTTTCCAATTGATTTCATCTCATGAGACTACCAATGCGTTGAGGGGATACTTTAAAAAGTATCTATCACTTTTCATACCTATACAAATAATTCATAATATATCCAACAATCTATTTAACTCATAAAAAATTATCCTTGTCAACAAGTATATGTCTTGACTAAAGGATATAAAACTATCAATATTTCACCAGTTAATCAAATAAATTTTAAGGTAAAACCCATATGTAAAAATGTTATATTGATTAGTAAATAATCATTTAAATTACAAAATAACATATATATATATTTAAGTGGAATTTAATTTCTAAAGAAAAATTAATACAATAAAGTGACTGCTTTAATAGAAAGTTAACAATCACAAAAGAAAGTGAGATTGCACAACAACTCTTACCATTTGGTAAATTTCAATTCAAATTACCTTATATTAAATAATTAAAATTGTAGCTTAAATTACCATGAATAATGAATTATTCATCATATTACATGTCAAATGTTTAGTATATACACCAATAAATGTTATTTGTTCTATAATAACAATTAAGTCTCACTAGAGTGTAAATTGAGATGAAATATCTTATTTTATGCTTCCTTTTGGTTAAATTATCTTTATCATCATGTATAATTATTTTAATTATTTTATTAAATTATTATAGAAAAATATTAATATTTCATATTTCATATATTATCATTTTACAAAGTATTATTACATGTTTATTAATAATCATTAATTATTCTCATCACTTGGGGTAATATCTACTTTGTTTGTAAATAATGTTTTGACATGTCATTTTTTATCCCTATTACTATCATTATGATTTCATAATATAAATATTAAAAACATGATTTAAATATCATATATGTTTCATATATATATATATATATGTATTTATTCTATCCTAAAAATGTTTGTGATAGGAAATGAAATACACTGTTCTTGGAGAAGGTAGGCCGAACTTACGTATGGACACTATTTCTATTTCATTATATTTTTGAAAGAAATAAAAGTACATTAAATTTAAATGTCTTATCATTTAAGTATAATTTATATTTAATATATGTATAATATTTTTATTGAATAAATCTTTAACACATTCCATGTAAAGTGTAAATGAAGTATATTGCTTTATGTGGTGGTAGTCTGCCATACAGATGAACAACGTTATTATTTTCCAAAAAAATTGAAATCATAAAGTTATGAGTTATAAAATAATTTTGGATTCATAAATACATCATAAATATCATATATAATCAGTATATCCCCCATTATTCCAAACCATGATAGGTGTTAATGAAAAAATAAATGACATCAGGCCGTGAGGCGGTAGTCCGCTGTACACACGAACGACGATTTCATAATCCATTTGATGGAAGTGTGTGAAGTTTTAGATCATAAACATAAAATAAAAAAATAATAGTATATTTAATATAATTTTGTAATTATACAATCATGATACAAAAAATTAATGTAGGAAGAATATGAAATAAATTAAAAAACCTTTAAAAATAAATTTACCTCTTCTTCGGGTTTCCTCTTTAGGTTTTCAGTAAAACATTTAAGGGATTTCTTTATAACCAAAATTAATTCTTCCATTATAAGTTTTGGTATTTTGGGGAGTTATTTTGGTAGATATTGGTCCATCCGAATGGATTTAGAGTTATGAAGAAGTGTGAGGGAGTGAATACCTTTTTATAGTTCAGGAGGAGTGACATTCTAGTAAATTCTCGAAATATTCACTATTGGGTGGTCTCCTATAACTCATGTGCCTCAAAAATATAAAAATAATGGATTTTTTTTAAAATTATGTTCCAAAAAACCCTCCTACACAAAAAATTAAGGAAATCTTTTATATTTTTTCTTTAAATTCTACGTTTCTATAATTTTACCATTTTTTTATTAATGTAACTAGTTTTCTAACCTCGATAATTTATATATTAAGGATGAATTAATGTGGGAGTTATTATATAATCTGTTCATATATTATTTAATAATGATATATAATTATATAATAAAAATCCCTTGTGTTTTGGAAATTAATTTTTACAGAAGCATAAGTAACGCACAAAAACACATCTTTAAACCTAACTGTGCTAACAAATTTCTTACTATTTATGGGGTAACATGTTCACTATAAAATATTAATTATTACGTGAATGGAAAATATTTAATATTTATTCACATTTAAATAAAACTTCTAATAGGATATGAATTTTATTAAATTTAAATCAATTAATGAAATATCATTTATTATAAAATAACATTAATATCAATTTTGACATTATTTATTTAATTTAGATTTCAAAATATCAAAAATGTAATATAATTTGAATATATCAAATTAAAATCTAGATAAAATGATTTATTAATCTAAAAAATTAATTTAAGGAAATATTTATTTTAATTTAAATCACTTTTAATGTCTATATTATCATTTATTTATTTTATTATTAACTAGATAATTACTATATTGGCATTTCTTAATCATTTTATGTAACTAATTCAACTGTAAAAATTAATCATAAATAATCATGATATAAAAATAATTTAAATTTCAAAATGATTTATATAAACTAACAAAGGTTATTTATCCCTTATCATAAAGCTTTATATATATAAAAATTAAAGAAAAAAATAATTTTTTCCTTTTCTTTACTTAAATTATTATATGAGATGATTTTATATAAAAATGTCCCAAAACTAATTAAATTAGAGTATAAAGCCATATGAGTCGAAATATGTCCCTAAAATGTGTTTTGGACTAGTTTTGGGTCATTTTATACACTATATTGAATGTTTTACCACAATGTAAACTCATTTTCTCCTCGATCGCTGTAATTATTTTTAGCCATTTTCAATAATCATTTTTGGTAAAAATTTAAGTTGAAATCATTATACATTTTAAATTATTATGATTATAAATATTTAATCCATTTTCTAAAAATCAAAATCACATAAAATGACATAATTTAATTTAAAATTATTTTTAAAAATGTGATAATAAAGTGATTTTTAATGTTAACATATTCAAAGGTTTGAAATGTTTTCATATGTAAATTTTAAAAAAAATGATTCAAATTATCCAAATTTGATTCATTGATGTATAAGTGATATAATTTTACATAAAAAACAATTTAATACAATTAAAGGGTTAATAAAATATCCTCTAAATAATATATAATGATAAGTAAAAAGGTCACATCGAATAACATATAACTAGGATTCTATGTAGGAGAACATTAGTGTAAAGTGAAGATATGAACATGGAGGAAAAAACAAAATATTTATAGGTAGTGATTGAAGTCGTCGTTTACAAGAAAGAAAATGATCAATGGAATTTTGGGGGGATACAAATTATAAATATTTGATGATTTAAATGACTATCATTTCAACAAAAATGAAGTTATTGGGATAAATTTTTTGTTTCATCAACCCTTTTCCTAATGCTAATTAATTATTTAACCCAATAAGAATATAATGAAATATTCTTGATTTGTTTCTATTTAATAAAGAAATTATCATCATTTTTTTATTTGATCAAATACCAATTCATCCCTTATTCAAAGAAATTGATATCCAAAAATAAAATTTTATGCATGAAGTAGTAAAATTTACTTTCATGAGACCATAAGATTCAAAGAAGAGTTATAAGTTTTTTTTCTAAATGTGTCTAAATATTTTTTAAAACATATATGGTCAAAATTAATCTGTAAACCCCAAATGTAATACTACTGGATCATGAATCAAAATTTATTTTTCAAATAATTTACCTAAAAATAGTATCATATTAACCAGGACATCATGTATGCAAGTGGTAGGATCATGGACAATATAATACTTCGGTTATGGGTTCAAACCCTGCCACATTTTCAAACATGAAAGTTTGTCACCCTGTATGTAGGTTGTTATTTTTATAAAAAATATTAATATTGTTCCTATAATGTTTCAAAAAATATGATGGAAATCCTTGAAATCAAGCTAATCATTAAAGAAACATTTTACTAATTTTCTAAATTCAAATTATTTTTTTCAATGTCTTGAAATCTTATTTGACTATTATTAAAAAGTCATTAATGATCATATTGACCTTAAATATTATCAATACCTTTATTATTGTGTCTATAAAATGTGAATGAATTATTACTAAAATAACTTTTCCACTAAATCATACTCTTTCCATAAGTTTCTAGAAAACTTTTTTAATATTGGTTGACTCCCATAAAATAAAACCTAAAAATAGGTGTTCAAGTCTTCGAACTTATCTTCGATATTGAAATCATAAAACCATAATACTCTCCATAGAGGGATTTGTTCCTAGGAAAGACCCCATAATATCTACCTTAACAGAAAATGAATATATTCATATATTAATATCCTCGAATTTTATCATAGGGTTGTGTTTTCTAATCTATGTTTTCTTATATCTAGTTTCCAAGGTTGCAACTAAACTTCCTATGATACCAACTATAGCAACCGAACCTTAGTAAACTTGAAGCTGGTGATTTCTACAATTACATTGAAATAATATAAAAGCAAACACAACTCGAATGACTGGTCAGTTTAGTAGTCAGGGTAAACTATATACATATATGAGTCTTACATTACATTTTTAATACACAAATTACAACATAACTGTTTTTCCAAAATAACTTTTTTATATCTAATGTATCGCTACATATTATTCATATTAAACCTCATGGAATCCTGAGGAAAGAAAAAAAGTTGTGTCCAAATAATCATTAAGGGTTAAGTACAATAAAAGAAATTAAGAATCAATAATCATGATCATTTTGAAAAGGTAAATAAATGATCACACATTTCATTTAGATACCATGACTACATGAATATATAAGGCATAATCACTATGGAAAGGTAAAAAACTGAACTGAAATTCCATTTAAATAAGAAGAATGTATGAATAGAAAATTCATAATAAATATAGAAGGGTAAATAATTCATAACACATGAAATTTAATAATTAACTGAGACTAAAATTTATCTATAGATAATACCATAGAAAAAATATCATGGATTATAATATTTGAATCATGAATGAAGGTAATGCATATTTATTGGAGGACATGTTTCCCAGGTAAATGATATATATATACCATAAAGATCTATCTTCAATATATTTTAAAACATATTGGCTACCAACTAATTTAATTTTTCTAAATCTATCTCCACATTCAAGATCTATCCTCCAGACTGTTATAACATACTAGTTATAAACATGTAGGGTTTTCCAACAGATTTCATCTCATGAGACTACCGATTCATTGATGGGATTACTTTTAACGGTCCCCAACCCTTTTCGTAAATATTAAAATTATTAAAAATATATTGAAGAATCCATTTAACTTATGAACAATATTTATTTTCTTTAAATATCTCTACTGAGTAAATGATACAGATTTATCAATATTACACCTTTTATTAAAATAAAATTCAAGGTAAACATCATATGTAAAAATGGTATATGGATTGGTTAACTATAATATAAATTACCCAATAAAATGTATATTTATGTGGAATATAATTTATAATGAATTTTTTTTACAATAAAGTGTTTTTTAATAGAAAGTTAATAATTTAAAAAAAGGTGAGATCATACAATAAGTTTTATCATTTGGTAATTTCCAATTAAAATCTAATTGGATGAAATAATTCAAATTTAAATTTAAATACAATCAATAGTGAATTATAAGTTATATTAAAGTTAAAATTTTCAGTATATACACCACATAAACGTTAATTGGTGAATAATAAAAATTAAATCTCAATTGATTGTAAATTGTGACGATATCCCTTACCATACACTTAGTTTTTTGTTGAAATCTATTTAACATCATATATAATCGGTTTATTAAATTTATTAACCTATAAAATAACCCAATTAACAACTATGATATCATATATTATTTTTTATAATATATTTTTACCCATTCATTAATAATAATTCATTATTTTTGTCATTTTGGGTAATAACTATTTATCTTTTTGAGTATGTTTTGAATTGTTATTTTGTGTTCCTCTTAATTTGATTATGATTCTATAATATACAGAATTAAAACCTTGATTTAAATATCATTATATATATTAATTTATAGTAATCCACAAAACATTTTTACAGGAAATGATATACTTCTTTCATAGAGATGGTAGGTCGTACATACGCATGAACGCTGCTTCCATTTTCGTATTATTTTGAAAGAAATAAATGTTAATTATATTTATATAAATTATAATTAAAAATAATTTATATATCATATATATGACATATTTTCATAAAACCCATCCTTAATATATTCCATTTAATGCATGAACAAATCACATCACTTCGTGAGGTTGTAGTCCATCGTACAAATGAACGATGTTATGGTTTTACTAAAAAATGAAAAACATGATGGTAAGAGTAATATAATAATTATAAAATAAAAAAATTTATAAAAATCATAAATATATTATATAAATAGTATTTACATCATTATTCCAAACATTGATTGGTGGTAATGGA
Organism: Viscum album; assembly: GCA_963277665.1. Classification (NCBI taxonomy): domain Eukaryota; kingdom Viridiplantae; phylum Streptophyta; class Magnoliopsida; order Santalales; family Viscaceae; genus Viscum; species Viscum album. The sequence continues at coordinate 1,363,442,681 of OY728151.1, read as the reverse complement.
AAAAATGAACGACATCAGTTCGTGAGATAGTAGTCCACTATAAACATGAACGATGATTTTGTAATGAATTTGATGGAAGTGTTGGAAGTTGTAGGTCATACCCATAACATAAAAAAATCTAATTATATTTAATATAATTTTGTATTTATATAGTCATGTTATGAAAATAATTAAAAGTGTTGGATAATGAAATAAAATAAAAATGCTTTTTGAAGAACATTACATATTCTTCAAGATTCCTCTTTAGGTTTTCATTAAAAACATGAAATGATTGATTTATTCCAAAAATAAGGATTATATAATGTGGTTATGTAATTTTGGGAGTTATTTAAGAAGATTTTTTTCATCCAAATTTCTTTATTGGTTTGAAGAAGTGGGGGTAGAGTTTGAGCATTTTTATAGTTTAGGAGGAGTGAAAATCTTGTTAATAATAAAATGTATTCACTAATGGGAGGCCTAACTTACATAATTTGACTAAATAATTTAAAAATAATGTATTTTATGCGAATCATGGACTATAAACTCATCCCAGACAAAAATTAAAACACATTTTTTATCTTTTTTTCCCTAACATCTTAATTTCCCTAATTTTACCATTTTTGGTTTTATTAAGGGAACTATGTTTTTATCCTAGGTAATTTATACATTAAGACTAAATTAATGTGATTTTGATTAGATAAATTATTCCCATATATTATAAATATTATATAAAATTTAAAAAATAAAAATCCAACATGGGTTGGAAATTTTTCTTACTAGAAGCGCAAGTCATATGAAAAAACAAATCTTTAGCACTAACAATGCTCAAAAATTGTTTACTACTTAGGGTTATACTACTTCATTATAAAAGATAAATGTTTGCATAAATGGAAAATATATTTTATTACTTATTATTTAAAAATATCTTAGAAGAGGATATTATTTTTGGTAATTTTAAAATGATTAATAAAATATCATCTATTATAGAATAACATTAATAACAATTTTGACAATATTTATTTAATTTAGACTTAAAACTATCATTAAAATAAAATAATTTAAATATATTATGTTGAAACCTATTTAAAATTAAATATTAATATTAAAAAATAATTTAAGGCAATAATAAATTTAATTTACTTAACTTTTTGTGATTTTAGTATCATTTATTTTAGTTGATTATTAACTAAATAATTATGGTGTTGGTATTTATTAAGAATTTTAATTAACTAATTGATTTATAAAAATTTAAGATAAATTATCATGATAAAAAACTAATTTATAATTCATAATAATATATATAACCTAAAAAAGTTATTTTTTCCCATTCCAAAATCTTTATATAAATTAAAATTAAGGAAATAATTTTCTTTGCCTTTTTCTTTAATTTTCTGATCAAATGGGCCAATTTTATATAAAAGTTCCTAAAAGAAACATTAATATGGATAATAAAGCCCTAAGAGTCAAAATATTTCAATAAAATTGGTTTTGTAAAAGTTTTATATTATTGTATACCATATATTCTATATTTTAAAATTAATTAAAACTATTTTATCATTAATCACTATAATTATTTTTAACTGTTTTCACTAATATTTTTGATAAGAAATTAAGTTTACTTCATTATAATTTATAAATTATGCTTATTATAAATATTTTATCTAATTATCCACATTCAAATAACATAAATAGAACCATTAAATGTAAAATTAATCATGTATATGTGATTAGAAAATGGATATTTAAAGTGAAAATGTTCAAGGGATTCAAATGTTTTTATATATAAATTTAATATCAAAATGATTACATTGAACAATATTGGACTAATATATGTTTGATTGAGATAATTTTACATTTAACCAATTTAAATTATATTTTAACGTTATAAACTATTTAGATGAAAAGTCAGTTTTCAATTAAAATTCAGTAATTTTCACTATTCATCAAAAAATAAAATTTCTTGGAAAAATACCAAAAATTAACCGTAGTATAATTTTTACATTAATATTTAAAAATATAAACATTATTTTTTCAAAAAAATTTATAAAATATTCAAAATTTAGTTTAAAAGCTACTGTACTATTTAAATGCAGCAATACCGCCTTTATAAAAATATAGCCTTTTTGAATAAATTTAGATTTGTTCTTATCTTATGAAAATAGAATATTTTTGATGAATTTAAAAACATTTTATTGAATATATTATTTATAAATATTTTTCATATCATCCTATGATAGTAATTACTTTAATTTATTAAGATAAAACTCCTTTGGCGCAAAACAATGGATTTTTATAAAAAAAACTATTTTATATTCGATTGTTTTTTATATTTATTTATAATTAATTAATAACCAATAAATACAAACATATATTTTCATAATTAATTTATTCATATTTATAAATTCCAATTTCATTTCTAGGAAATAGTTTTCTATTTAAATATAAATATTAATATTATTCTGTAAAGCTCGGTCTTGCCTGTAACACTAGCTATCGAAGAAACTCATTTTTGGATGGAAATAAAAACAACTTAGTATTTCATAGATTTAAAGTTATAGAATATATTGAATTTATTTAAAATATTTAATATATCATAAAGTCTATTTATGTTATATTCCTTTCTACACTTGTTGTTGTGTGTCATATAATCTCTCAAATACGATGATCATATTTTCAAATATCGTGGTGTCACATGTGTTATTTCATAGAAAACATTCTCTATGATATAATATCATTATTGTATGATCCTCATATGAATTATCATTCTATAAAGGTACTACATTGGGATTCAGTACATGTGAGGGCTATGGTTTGTACTTACTTGAGAAGGATACATGGAACACATCACGTACATGAGACTGTATAGGTGGGATTGTAAGTCAATTTTCATAGATCCTATGTCTTAATGGATCTAAAATGAGATTTTATATCTTTAAATAACCTCTCCCTTGTTTCCAAAACTCATGAATTTCTTCTATGGTGATATTTGAAGGAACACTTTATCTCAGACTTAAGAAATCTAGGTCATGTAAATGATGTTCTGTATAAATTTTCTGTTGATATTTTACAGGTTTCATATGATGTTTAATGGTTTGAACCTTCTATATAATTTATTTTATAACATCAGTTAAAAAAATCATCCACTCCCCAAATTCATCCCATCATATTGTAGTCTGAAACCTCTTCCCATTCAGAGCTTCATAAGGTTCCATTTGAATGCTAGATTGGAAACTATTGTCATATAATAACTCCACTAAGATAATTTTTTGATCCAAAAATCCTTGGAAATCCGTTGAACAAGATCTCAATATATCCTATAGAGTTTGAATGGTTCTTTTTGGAGAATATCTATTTTAGGGTGATAAAGAGTACTGAATCTCAACACTATATCCAAAGCAAGCTGAAGGATTTTCCTAAACCCCAAGGTAAACCTTTGATCTCAATTAAATACAATAGAGAGTACCACTCCACCCATTCATTATAGTTTTATTATGTATATCATAGAAATTTTTCCAATAGATAAATCTATTTTGATATAAATAATGTTCACTTAACTTATATGGTGAACGACTGCCACTAAGATTGAATTGTTACCTTTAGATGTCTTGGGGATCCTTATGCTAAAAGCCATGGTTAAGTTTTCCTATGTCCATACTATTGTGTAAAATGGTTTCATTATACCCTAATATTTTTGTTGTTCAACATTGAATTGTTGGAATATCAAGCATTGAGATAGAAATTTGACAATCTCTCTCTTCATTTTATCCCACTATATTTTTTTCTTCAGATCTCAATAAATCATAGATCTTTCTAGATGAATAGATAAGGATGATCTATTAATATAATCTAGAAGATCCATATTTAGTTTTGGTTTGATAGGACACATATCCGGGTTTTAAACCTTATAACTTCATCTTTAGAAAATTTGAACTCCAAAATATTCACTATCGTATTTTGTATCTCAACATAATCTTTTTATGCCTTATTATTACTCTAAAAAATGGATGATTGAGAATTTATTTGAGTAATGAAGGATGAATATAATGGTATTATTCCTATATCCATCCTTTTCATGTCCCATAATATTGAACCCATTTCATTCATTATCAACGATAAGGTTTCAAGATCTTTTAAACTCAGAGGATATTTCTCTCTGTTTTCCTTCCCAAGATTATAATAGATATAATAATCATAATTATTTCTCATCTCTAGACATATATTCTGGGTCATATTGAGTTCATATTGTGTGAATACATACTTGAGATGTTTATGATATTTATATATGTTACTCTTCTCCACATAGATATAAAGAAGCCAAATATTCAATGCAAAGATCATTATATATTATTCCAAACTAGGCGTTGGTTAGTTCTTCTCATGGATCATAAATTAACAGGTGGTAAAGGATATCAGTTTTTCATATTTCATGATTACACAACCCAATCCATTTTTAGATGCTTCACTTTAGATCACAAATCCTTCATCACTGGTGGGTAATATGACCACATGTGTATTGATTAGCATCTTATTTAACTCTTTAAGTCATTCCTCACACTCTGTGGTCAAAAAAATCACTCCCTTCTGATTTATATTGGTTACTGTGCTTGAAAATTGTGAAAATATTCTAAAAAACTGGTGATAGTAGACAAATAATACTGGGAAACTATAGATCTCCCTCATAGAGGTTGGTCTAGGCCATCTTGAATTGCCTTTTTCTTTAAAGGATCAACATATATCCCTTTTCCAGGGATAACATTCCATATATATGTTACATTATCTATCAAAAAATAACATTTATTTTAATTCACATAGAGATTTTCATTTTACATTGTCTTTAGTTCAACATTAAAATTCTCATCATGTTCCTCATTTATTTTGAAGTAGATAATAATAAAATCTATAAACAAGACCAAACATTTATCAAGGTACTCCCTAAAGAATCTATTCATTAATTCCATTAAGATAGATAGTGAATTAGTGAGTCCAAATCTATGAACTTATACTACATATACCTTGTTTGAAATGAAGTATTATGGATATCATCCTTATTTATATTTACTTAATAATATCCTAACCGAAGATCAATATTAGAGAAGTGTTGAGATCTATGTAGATGATTGAACAAGTCATCAATCCATTAAAGGGGATGATTTTACTTTATTGGGATCTTTTTTGGCCCATGATAATCAATATGGAGGTATATTGATATATCTTTCTTCTTTAGGAATTGGAATAGTGCACCCCATGGTGAAGCACTTGGGCATATAAAAGCTTATTGTATATTCTCCTATAGTTTCTTATTCAACTCTTAAATTCAAAAATATATGTTATATATAGATTCTTAGATATTATCCAAGCTCTGGGTATGAGATCTTTTGAGAATGAAACCCTTTGGCTTTGAGGAAGACTATAAAATTCATCAGTAAAGACATCGTCATATTCCCTTATAATGGGCTTTTCATCAATGTTGATCAATTCAAAAGTATGAATAATTTGAGCTATATTGGATGCTTATTAGGAAATAACATCCTAAATTAGGATTATGATAGTAAAGGAAATTCATTCACCTCCTTTAGATTCTGTAGAATCGTAGGGTGATTCATGATAAAGAGGGTGATTTCCTACTCTTATAAATATATATTGGTTCTATATATTTAAATCCAATCTGTACCCAAAATTACAATGAATTAACTAAAGAGAATATCAAAATATTGTTTTGGATGTTTAGGATACAAATATAGTTAATGTAGAACTTATATAATTATGACAAAATAATATTTCCCTTACTCTCTAGGCCTTGGAGGTTATTAGAATCAGTTATCATCGCTATCATTTGGATTAGTGTATTGATTCATATAGAATTATTATTTCTTACTATTGAATCATTGGAGAATATTCTAAGGTATTACATGATAATTAATTTCTTCTATCTTATTATTGGGATTCTCGCATTGAAATTAGCTAGCTAGGTTCCTTTCCTTTCCGCATCTAAGTCATATACCTCACCCCTCTAAGAAATTATTGGTATGATTCTTCAAAAAAAAATTGACATGTGGGATGTTTAATTTTCTTTCCCCATGATATTTATCCATAAAAAAACTATAATTAATACCCATTATTAGCTTACATTCATGAGTTTCATGTTTCCATTGAGATTCTATTATTTGAATTTCATCTTTAAGTTAACATTAGATAATTTCCTCATAGATTTCGAAGTGTTGAATCAATAAATATTTTCATATACTCAATTTTTTCCAACAAAAGAAGTGTCCAAATTTACATTTGGGTGAGATTAAAAGGCTAGATTCCTATCATGTAAGAATTTTTATTTTCACCCCGTACACACATATGGATTTTTCATTATTTTTTTTGAGGATAAATAAATCTGTCTCCCTTTTAAGTCGGAGAGTGCGAGGAAATTAATTTTTGAAAAAAATCTTCTATAATTATTTCCACTCGATCACATTGATATACTACCTAGCATTCATATTTTTATTCAATATAAAATGTTGATCAGTTATACTCATATAAGATAATCATCTAGCATGTCCTTCTCTTACTAAGGGAAATGAAGGATAGATAAGATATCTTCAATCGGGTTAGTCCAATATTCCTTGATTAAGGTATATGAAGATCAATTAAAATTAAGAGGCCTTTTTCACATAAAGGTATCAATTGATACATTCTCTTTCTTATAGGGATTTCGGTTTTACCCATGATTCATGTTTCCTTTTAAAATATGAGTAAACTAAGAAATTATTGTCATGAAGTCTTTTACTCCACACTTCTGGTTGGGAATCTTAATTTGGAAACCATTACATTTGAAATCACATTGGGTTTTCAATAGGTTCTTACTATTTGAATAAATTGGATAATATAAAGGTAGAATTAGGGGTGATAATTTTAAAACAACTAAAACATAAAACGGAGACTCTACAAATTTAAAGGATAAATACTAAATTACATTATTTCTCTAACCATTAAATTTCTTAGTCTCAATTAATGTTATCCATATAATATGTAATAACATAAAATTTGATGGTAATGTTTGTTCTTTTCATAATGGTTTAGAGAGATATTATGAATTCAATAAATGATATCCCATAGGAGTTTCAAACTAAGTGTCCAGTAAAGCCTTCTTATAATGCACTAGGTGATGATCTAGTCAATCCTAAAGAATCCTTTTCGCGGTTATTACCCCTAAGTACTACAATTCCAGAGTCACTACCATTTTGAAAGATTTCATTATTGTATTCTAATCAGAATTCCCCAAAATAACTACACATTCCTCTAATAAAATATATTACAACCCATATTTTAATACACCTTAATTCATGATTAGCTATAGAAAGATGTACATAATACAATCCTAGAAGATAATTATGCCAATCATATTGAGGAAAGATGGTATACAAAACAATAACCTGAAACATGGGTATAACAATATAATTTAAAATTTTTATAATATTCCCTTAATATTCCCAGATCTTTTAAAATTGCACGAGATAAACTGGGGTTTATCTAAGAAAGGGGTAAGCTATAATTCCTAAAAAGGGAATAATCAATGAATAACATGATTAAAGTAATAAATGTTAGCCAAGAGTCTTATCAAGGTGACATAAAAGGTGTGATAATCATATGCATTAACATCGAATCATGATATAATATGATAACATTAAGGCAGTATAAGAACATAGAAACAACATAAAAACAGACTTTATAATTATAATTCATAGATAAAAAGTAATAAATCATATCATATTATTCTTAATATAAACTTTTGTGAATCATAGATGGTATCTCATGAGATAAAAATATTAACCAATTCATTAAAGGGTTATATCACTTTGGGCCTACTCATCACATTCATACCATGTAAATGAATTCTTATACAACTTAAATCATGTAAAATAAGAATTAATTTAATCACTTTTAGTCCCAAAATTTAAGAATATGGGCTACTAACATGGAATTACCTAATTAATGAATTATAGGTCCATCTAGGTGAATACCCTTGAGTTGTACAGTAATGAGTCACTATTGGAAATGAAAGGTATACCAATGGTTGAAAATTATTGGTATAGGCTGTTAAACCGTTGGTATAAATTATACCAATGGTTTTACAAACCGTAGCTAAGTAAGCCATGACAATAGACATATACATACGGTTTCAATGAAACCATTGGTGTATGTGAATAAAAAAACACTATACTAATAGTTTTATGTAAATCCTTGGTATAGAGGTGAGATATCCCAATAGTTTTGAACCGTTGGAATAAAAATTATCTAGACATTTACCAACGGTTCCTATGAACAGTTGGTAAATTTCTCAAGCATTCACACCTCTACCAATAGTTAAAGACCATTGGTAAAAGGTTTTTACCAACGGTTCTCTTAGAACCATTGGTCAAAAGTCCATACAGAACCTATCCCAAGGGTTTAAAACCATTGGAATAGGGTTAGCTATAAAATTCACACAACAGCCTTCTGCTCTGTGTGATACTATGTGAATTGTACAACAGTAAATGCAGAATCACAAAATAAGGATACATAATATAGTAATCAATTATGAATGCAATACATTAAAAACTGAATACGTAATTATATGTGATACAGAATTAATAATACATAAAAAATTGCATTTTGTATAACATATACACGATTGAGTTCAGAAATTAGAAGCTAATAACCCAAAATAAGGAAATGAATAAATTAATTCAACCAAACACAAATATAATGTCCCATGGTTTGGGTGGGTGTCTTTGAACATAGTGATGATGATAATGTGTGTGTATCAATGAGAATATGTGAATTAGGGAATATAGTTGTCTTTGGTGTATTAAATGTAATGTTCTTTAGAATAGGGGTTGGAGTTCCTCACATGAGAATTTGATTGTGTGAGGCCGGACCATGGATCATTGTGCTAAAGTATCAACACAATCCGAATACGTTTGGTCGGTTTTCCATATTCCATCTATTTTTACTTAAAATGATGTCCATTTTAAACAAAAGAGAGAAAGTTAGAGTGATACCACTCACACTGTGCCTTCGATTGAGGCAGGGTTGACTCTTACACATCACATATGATCTATGGATCTCTGTCCTAAAGTATCTACATAGTCCGAATGCGTTTGGTTTGTTTTCCATATGCCAGTTGTTGTTTTCACTTAAAATGTTGCCCATTTCAAATAAAAATGAGACACTTTGAGTGGTATCAGCCACACCGGGCCTCATATTGAGGCACGGTTGACTCATACACGTCATAAATGACCCATGGATCGTTGGGATAAAGTATCAACACAATCCGAATACGTTTGGTCGATTTTTTGTATGTCAGTTTTTTTAAATAAAACACTGTCCATTTTAAACAAAAGAGAGACACATAGAGTGCTACCGGCAACACCATACCACGGATTGAGGCAAGGTTGACTCATACACATAAAAAATGAGATATGGATCGTTGTCCTAATTTATCTACACAATCCGAATGCATTTCATCGGTTTTCAGTATGCTAGTTGTTGTTTTCATTTAAAATGTTGATCATTTGAAATAAAGGTGAGATAATTTCAGTGGTACCGGGCACACTGCTCACCATATTGAGGCGGGGTTGACTCGTACATGTCAGAAATGACCCATGTATTGTTGATATAAATTATCAACAGATTTTGAATGCATTTGGTCAGTTTTTCGTATGCTAATTTTTGTTTACATTTAAAATTTTGATCATTTCAAATAAAGGTGTGACACTTTGAGTGGTACCAGGCACACTGCGCATCAGATTGAGGCGGGGTTGACTCGTACACATAAAAAATGACTCATGTATCATTTTCATAAAGTATCGACAGAATCCGAAAATTTTTGGTTAGCTTTCTGTATGCCATTTATTTTTACTTAAAATGATGTCCATTTTAAACAAAAGAGAGAAACTTAGTGTGATACCGGCCACACCGTGCCACGGATTGAGTTGGGGTTGACTCGTAAACGTCACATATGACTCATAGATTGTTTTCCTAAAGTATCAACATAAACTGAATGCGTTTGTTTGGTTTTACATATGCCAGTTGTTTCTTTCACTTAAAATGATGCCCATTTTAAACAAAAGAGAGATATTTAGAGTGGTACCGGCCACAATGTGCCTCGGATTGATACTGGGTTTACTCGTACACGTCACAAATGTCCCATGGATCGTTTCCCTAATTTATCAACACAATCCAAGTGCGTTTGGTCAGTTTTCCGTATAACAGTTGTTGTTTTCACTTAAAATGTTTTTCATTTCAAATAAAGGTGAGACACTTTGAGTGGTACGGACCACACCACGCCTCGAATTGATGTGGAGTTGACTAATACACAAAAAATTTCCCATGGATCATTATGCTAAATATCAACACAATTCGAATATGATTGGTCAGTTTTCTGTATGCCAGTTGTTTTTACTTAAAGGGGTGTCCATTTTAAACAAAAGAGAGACACTTTGAGTGATACCGGCCACACCATGCCTTGGATTGAGGCGGGGTTGACTCGTTCAAGTCACATATGACACATGTATCGTTTTCCTAAAGTATCAACACAATATGAATGCGTTTGGTCATTTTTCTGTATGCCAGTGGTTGTTTTCACTTAATATGATGTCCATTTTAAACAAAAGAGAGACACTTAGAGTGGTACCCGGCCACACCATGACTCGGATTGAGGTGGGGTTGACTCATACCCATTAAAAATGACCCATGGATTATTTTCCTAAATTATGAACACAATCGAAATTGGTTTTAAAGATGTATACCATCGGTTTAAAACTATTGGTATTGTGTATTTCTAGAACTCTTGCACAAAATCCCCCCCATTATCCTCTCCAATATACACCTGCATAAAAAATAGCAAAAAACACACATACAAACAGACTTAAAGCAGCATAAAAATCACCTACTATAGCAAAAAAAACACATAAAACTATCAAAATCTTCCAACCAAGTCATGTACTACAATTCCCTATTTCAATATTCATACGACAACAATCTTCTAGTAGAGTTGAAAAACAATTTCAATAACTAAAAAATTATTTACACCCATTTCAATCTTCATATGACAACCACTCTTCCAGTAGAAAATCACCCCACCCCTGCACAACCCCCCCCCCCAACCAGCATAGCCCCCCACCTCCCCAAATACCCTCTTAAACCCAACCATCCTACCATAGGACTTTGACAAGTGGTAGTATGTTCCCTCACTACACTTTCTTGATTTTGTGAAATAAAACCCCTCAATTTTTGAAATTGTTAGGTTTTTGAGGATGATAATAAGATCTTTTGACAGTGAAAGAACACCCCAATATGATCTATCCTCAAACAAAAGCAACATTTATAGAAAATGAAAAACGTATGAAAATGGATATTACCTAGGAGTGATTTTCTTATTCCTAAATGTAAAGATAAAGTTTGATGATGTGTGATATGAAACTAAATTTGAAAATGGGGTATGGAAACTGACCCATGGTTCGGTGGTCCTTATAAAAGGAGTAAATTATGGAATTCTTTACTTGATTTAAAATTTAGGAAGAACTAAAAGGATCAGAAGTTTAAATTGTGATGGTCTAGAAGAATGGAATTGTATGTTTATTGAACTTAGTGAGAATAATATTAAAGTTCATAAGGCTATGAACACTAAATGGTTCAAGCATGGTGCAATCTTTTGATCAGAGTAGGATTCCACTACATAGTTCCTTGGATTGAGGTGGGGTTGACTCGAACATGTAAAAAATGACAAATGTATCCTTTTCCTAAAGTATCAACTCAATCCAAATAAGTTTGGTTAGTTTTACGTATTTCAGTTGTTGTTTTCACTTAAAATTTTGTTCATTTCAAAAAAAAGTGATACACTTATAGTGATATGAGCCACACTATGCCACGGATGGAGGTGGGGTTGACTCTTACATGTCACAAATGACACATGTATTGTTGTCCAAAATTATCAATACAATATGAATGTGTTTGGTCAGTTTTCTGTATGCATGTTGTTGCTTTCACTTAAAATCCTATCCATTTCAAATAAAAGAGAGATACTTTGAGTGATACTTGTCACACCATGCCTCCGATTGAGGCGGGGTTGACTCATTCACATCACAAATGATTCATGGATCATTTTTCTAACATATAAATATAATCCAAAAGAGTTTGATCGGTTTTTTTATGCTAGTTGTTGTTTTCACATAAAAGGTTGTCCATTTCAAAAAAAAGTGAGACAATTTGAGTGATACCGGTCACACCGTGCCTCGAATTGAGGAGGGGTTGACTTTTACCTCTCAAAAATGATCCAAGGATCATTGTTCTAAAGTATCAACATAATCCGAATGTGTTTGGTCTGTTTTCTGTATTGCAATTTTTGTTTTCACTTAAAATCCAATCCATTTCAAATAAAAGTGAGACACTTTGAGTGGTATCGTCCAAAACATGCATCAGATTGAGGTGGGGTTGACTCATACACATGAAAAATGATCCCTGGATCGTTTTTCTAATTTATCCACACAATCCGAATGAGTTTGATCTGTTTTCCATATGCATGTTTGTTTCACTTAAAATGGTGTCCATTTCAAATAAAAGAGAGACACTTTCAGTTATACCGGTCACACCATGCCACAGATTGAAGATGGGTTGACTAGTACACGTCACAAATGACCCATGGATCATTGTGATGGAGTATCAACACATTCTGAATGAGGTTGGTCAGTTTTACATGCGCCGGTTATAGTTTTCACTTAAAATGTTGTACATTTCTAACAAAAGTGAGACACTTTGAGTGATACCGGTCACACTGTGACTTTAATTGAGGTGGAGTTGACTCCTACCTATCACAAATGTTCCATGTATTGTTTTTCTAAAGTATCAACACAATACAAATGCATTTGTTCAGTTTTTTGTATAACAATTGTTGTTTTCACTTAAAATCCTGTCCATTTCAAATAAAAGTGAGACACATTGAGTGGTACCGGCCACACCGTGCATCAGATTGAGGCGGTGTTTATAACTAACCGTACTTTAGAAACATTATTAATACTTCAAAATTGAAGCAAACTTATTAAAACATATAACAAAACCATGGAAGGACCGTATAGGTATAGAGTCTTTAGAAACTGGGAAACATAAACAACTGGTTCATAAAGCATCTACTTTGCCTCCCATTTATTTCATCATATCTATAGTCCCTTTTGGAATATCTTACTTAATAACCTTATTCCTGACCTGGGGAAATAAAACATACAAAAGGCTGAGCTCAAATGCTCAGTAAGGGTAAACAAAAGAAATATCAATCACATCATATTCATAAGAACATATCTTTTAGAAATCTTAACCTGCAAAAGAGATCATAATTTCATAACATGGGATAAATCATAGTAGTGAAATGTAATCCCAATAATCATAACTTAAAACATGAAACTTTGTGGCATAAACACATAGTCATAGATAATCATTTCTTATTAGTTAAGACTCATTTCCAAGACTATCTTAGTGGACAAAGTCCATTTCTGAACCGAGTCCATTCCTCGTTTCAGTCCTGTTTCACTGAACTGGTTTAACCTGCCGTTCCAGCCATGTCTATCTCACGAGATATAAAATATTTACCCAATGCATTGGAGGGAGATATAGGTCCCACCCATATCATAATGATACCATTCATATGTGTGCCACAAAATCATAAATCATACATCATTGCATAACCCATGTAATAAAAATGGGATTCTTAAACAACATGACATCATAAAACAATTCATATAACATAAAGGAATTCATAAAAATAATTCCATCACAACATAATCAAATCAATGTAATAATATGGATAGAAACATAATTCTATATTATCTTAGATGGAAAATAATTTTTATAAAACACTTGAACTCCATTCTTGAGGAAAATATCCTTTCTACTTCAAAAACATTTTCCTTTCTTAACATGTCTTACAATTTTAAACTAAAAGAAGTTGATTAAAAATAAACATGAAAAATTTTAAAGGAAGCTTCTTGTAAATAATGTTTTAAAAATCCATTCATGTCGTATAAGTTAAAAAAACATTCTTCTCGTACTTTTGTCGGAAAAGTCAAAAAGTACCTCGTACGAAAAATGACAAAAGATTCCTTTCATATATTTTACTATAAACTCACCAAAGGGTAAAAATGGATTTAAAAAATTGTAGGTGGATGGAAATAATATTACATATTGAGGAAACATGGATGTGGATGATAAAATACACCCTAATAAATACCAAAGTGTAAACAATCTTGGATAAAAATGAGATTGTGATATTTCCCTTACCTTAGGTCTGATTTGCTTCGTAAGTGTCCGAACCTCCTATATAATGATTTAAATAATGTTATTGACTTATTCCGGAATCATAATTATTGTTATGATATCATATATGGTCATATTCTTAGCTTCTTAGTAATAATATTTCATTGCTACTTGTTATTCGGGTGTTTATAACTTTTTGTTCTTATGCGTGTTCTGTCGAATAAATTCTTATTCTTCTCTTTAGGTTATAGATACATCATTTCCAGAATGGTATTAATGTAATATATATCATATTTATTCATTCAATTCATTTATATAATCATTATGAAATGAGGATCATGTAGAACGAATCACATCACATCGTGGAGACGGTATTCCGTACGTACGCACGAGCGATGATATCATTCCCATGATCGTGGAATTGTATTGGAGTGTATGTGTACTATTTCAGAATCAATATCACTTTAAAATAATCATATATAGTAATTATTTACACCTTTATACCCATCCAAGTAAGGTGGTGGAGGAAAATAGATTACACCACGACGTGGAGACGATATTCTGTACGTACGCACGCGCGGTGATTTCATTTTCCATAGGATGGATAGATGGTGAAATAGGGTTGTTTCATACTTATAATAACATATCAGTATATGAGTGATACTGATGTTATTACTTCATAATGAAACAAATAAAGAAGAAGAAGTTGAAAAAGAAATAATTTGGAAAGGATCGATAATGGATATTACCTCTTTTTGAAGCGCCTCTTCTTAACCTCCTCTTAGGGCACTAGGGTTGGTCTTTGAAGAAGACCAGAACCTCTAGGATGATTCTAGGGAAGTGGGGAAGTGAAATGGGCAGGTTTTGTCCGAGCTTGAAGGCTCAAATTGGTGTGAGGAGGAGAGGGAGGAGGTGCCCTTTTATAAGGGAAGAGAGGGGCACCTTTGGAAATATAAGAAATATTAGTTTATATTAAATCCCAAACCCACTTAAAAACAACCAAAATGACTCATATCAGAAGCTTATATGAGATAGGGTTGTAATCCCATCAACCAATAAAATTTAGACATCTTGAGAATTTATTTTAAACATTATCAACTTGATTTGTCCTTATTCATCAATTTAATTTTATTTGTGGTAATAATATTCTAAATTTTAAATTATTATTAATAATTACATATGTGTTGTGAATTTTCCTTAATTTGACAGTTTATGACATTGTAGACCATATAAAATTTAATTTATAATTTTTAAATATTTTTGTGATTTTTAAACAATTTTATAATATGTTATTTTTATAAAATAACAATAGTGTCAATTTTGATACTATTCATTTATTTGAATTTAAATAAAATATACACAGAGGATATGTTCGAACTAAAAGAATTAATATATTAAAAAAATGTCATATGCATCTAGAAAATTAGTGGATCACATTAAATAGTGCATATAATAATTATTTTAATATTTTTAAAACCATTTATTTGATATTTTAATTAATAAAACACTTTCAACATCACTATTGTGTCATAATTAATGATAATTATTTAATCCCTAAAAATTTTAAATAAATTTCTATGATGTATATAAGTTTATTAGATTTCTGGGGACTATTCATTTTTGAAGATTCATGAAGTTTATCACTAAATTAAAATTAGTATACTTATAAGTTTTAAGAAAGTGACATGTTGTCACATTGTTTGGTTTTAATAATAATTAAATTATTTTAATGGGAAAAAGTCCATTAAATTAATCTAATCCGACCCTTAGGTGATATGGGCCGACTTTTAGTAATCCAAAAGGATTTTGGCAGGTGTTAGGGTAATTTTATAATCTTCTATTTACCCTTAATTACTCGATTTACCTTTAACTATGATAAATAAAATTTACCGTAGTTACTATTCATAATGCCCAAAAATAAAAAGTATCCTATTAACATAATTTGGACCTACTGATTCTGAATATGGAATCCATTTTTCAAAATTCAAAACATATAAGTTGCAGTAATTAATTTAAAATAAATCTTGTTGTTAAGAAAACGGGTTTTAGAAGTCAAAACATTGCCAAAGATTGAAATGTTTTTACCTATGAATTCAATGTGAAATTAATGATAATAAAATAAATTATATTAAATGGTAAATATATATTCTATCTATACTTTAAAACCATTAAATATTATAATTTAACCATATATATTATCTCAATGAAAAAAGTTGTTTTTAATTAAAAATTAGCGTATTTTTACTATTCATCAAAATATGAAAGTTATTAGAAAAATATCAAAAAATTTTCCAAAGTAAATTTTTATATCCTAATTCAAAAGAAGAATTTTATTTTGTCAAATTGAACTTATAAACATGTAACACCCCAAGCTTCCATGGTACGTTTCCCTTCGAATAATGCAATGGCGTGCATTGTATGCAACTTCGACATTTTAACACACCACAACCAATCAAACTAGCCGTTAGGAATAGTAATACCTACTTTTTGAAATTTTATAAATTATATCTCTCAAAATGGAATTCATTTTTGGATTCGGAATATCGAATTTATCCTAGGGTGAAATTTTTGAACTTTTCGGATAACACTTATATTTTGATGAATAGTGAAAATTACTAAATTTTAATTAAAAACAACTTTTTAAAACAAAATAATTTATAATGATAAATTATATTATTGAGTGGTTTTAAAGTATAATTAGAATATATTTTTACCATTTTATCCAATGGTGTTCATTAGAATTAATTTCACTTTGAAATTGGACCTAAACAATTGTCAATCTTTTGATATATATTGTTTCTTAAAAACACGCTATTTGTTGTGACAGCGGGAATTAATTATAAAATTAATTAATGCAACTTATATGTTTAGAATTTTGTAAAATAGAAATCTTTTTTGAATTCAGAATGTCAATTATAGCTTAGGGTGAAATTTTGGCATTGTTCTCAAAAACTTTAATTTTTGATGAATAGTGAAACTACTAAGTGGTAGTTAAAAAAACTGAATTTTTCATAAAACATAATTTTACCGCTTCTGTGAATGGAATTTAAAAAATCCGAGAGACACAGTTAATATCAAGAAGTAAAATGTGGTTCAATGAGATGAAAATAATTTTTGGTGAATAGTAACTTTTTACTTTTATTTACCACGGTTAAAAGTAAATAGGGTAATTAAGGGTAAAAATGATATTAATATTACCCTAGCACAGGTCCTAGTTCTATTGGACAAGTGTATCTCGACCAAAAAAAACCTTAGGAATAAAATATTATCATTTAGGTCCACTTGGAATAGATTAGGACATTTATTATTATTTAATTCAAAGAAGAGTTAAAAGAGTTAAAATCAATGTTTATTTACTAAAACATTTTTAATATAGGGTTATACATAAGATAAATTAGATTGTAAATATTCATTAGAAATATAATAAGATTTCATACATAATGATATTTTATTTATAATTTTTAGACATTAAATAATTTAATATATTTATTACACAATGATGATGCAGTAATTACCATAATAGTGAAAAATTAAAATAATTGATATTATAAATACCCTAATAAATATAATTTAAGACTTTTAATGAATTAAACAAATTTTCTAGGATAATATGACATATTATTATTGATTTAAGTGACTTTTTGCGAATTAATCATGCTGTTATGAGTTTCACAAAAATCAACTATTGAATAGTGTCAAAATTGACATAAAAGAGTTTTTAAAAAACATATTATATTATTAATTGATATTAAATTCCTAAAAATCTAAGGTTCAGACAAGAGACTTATATCATGATATTTATATCATTAATGGACCACTTGGGGGTCTCTTGGATGTATATAGTAAGTTTATTAACTATATAATATAAAAATACAAAGTGACATGGTAAATGTCAAACTAATTAACTAAGAGTTAAAACTAAATGATAAGGCTAATATAGTACCCCAAACCTGTCTAAATTATATTGGTTGAATGGTTTTCGACTTATCCCCACCTTAACCTTTTAATAATCAACTTTTTATCCATTAGAAACCGAATATGAATTTATTATAAATTAATATTTCTAGGTTTTTCAAAGGTTCCCCTCACCCTTCTTTTAAAAGGGAACTCCTCCTTCTCATTCCTTCACACCTTCAAAGCCTTTTGGTTCAGCCAACCCCTACCCAAATACTCCCTCAACTTCCCTCAATACATCCTAGAGGCCTTAGTTTGATCATAAAGCCAACCTAAGGAGCCCTTTTGATCAAATCAAAAGGAAGAACCCGAAGAAGAGGTAATGTTTTCACCACCCCTTTTCAAGTTCCTTTCTTCTTCCACTTCTTCTTTCATTGTTATTACCATTATAAAATAATAACTCCAGTATCTTATATATACTGTGATGTTATTATAAATATGGTACAACCATATTCAGTATTCTATCCACCCTTTGAATAACATGTCACCATACGTGCGTACGTACGACTTACCGTCTCCATGTCGTGGTGTAATTGTTATTCAATATATTATTATTTGGGTGGGTATAATAATGATGTGTAACTCATTTAAATAATAAATATAACATGATAATGACTCTGTATATATGATATACCATCCAATTATATATTATTTTAATATCAAAAGAATGATATTGTCGCTCGTGCGTACGTACGGACTACCGTCTCCACGAACGCGATGAGATTCACTCTCCATCATATCCATTGAAGTATAATTATCATTTTATGATTTAAAAATAATTTTTAACAACTTTATATAATTCTAGATATCATGATAGTTATATCATTAGTGGACCACTTCGGGGTCTCTTGGATGTATATAGTAAGTTTATTAACTATATAATATAAAAATACAAAGTGACATGGTAAATGTCAAACTAATTAACTAAGAGTTAAAACTAAAAGATAAGGTTAATATAGTAACACAAACCTGTCTAAATTCTATTGGTTGAATGGTTTTCGACCTATCCCCACCTTAACCTTTGAATAATCAACTTTTGAGCCATTAGAAACCGAATATGAATTTATTACAAATTAATATTTCTAGCTTTTCCAAAGGTGCCCCTCACCCCTCTTATAAAAGGGAACTCCTCCTTCTCATTTCTTCACACCTTGAAATCCTTTTGGTTCGGCCAAAACCTGCCCAAATACTCTTTCAACTTCACTCAATACAACCTAGAGGCATTAGTTTGATCAGAAAGGCAACCCAAGGATCCGTTTGGATCAAATGAAAAGGAAGAACCCGAAGAAGAGGTAATGTCTTCACCACCCCTTTTCAAGTTCCTTTCTTCTTCCACTTCTTCTTTCTTTTTTATTACCATTCTAAAATAATAACTCCAGTATCTTATATATAATGTGATGTTATTATAAATATGTTACATCCATATTCAGTATTCTATCCACCCTTTGAATAACATGTCACCATACGTGGGTACGTACGGCTTACCGTCTCCATGTCGTGCTGTAATTGTTATTCAATATATTACTATTTTGGTGGGTATAATAATGATGTGTAACTCATTTAAATAATAAATATAACATGATAATTATTATGTATATATGATATACCATCCAATTATATATTATTTTAATATCAAAAGAATGATATTGTCGCTCGTGCGTACGTACGGACTACCGTCTCCACGAACGCGATGAGATTCATTCTCCATCATATCCATTCAAGTATAATTATCATTTTATGATTTAAAAATAATGTTTAAGAGAATTATATCATTATGGATATGAATAAGATACAACCTATCCATGAAAAACATGGCTTACGTAACAAAATATATAAAAGAAAACGAGTAAGTTAACACCCGAAACGACGATAATTCTAAGATATTATTAACAAAGCAATGTTAAAAGATCATATATGATATCATATTAATGTATATGATTCATGAATAATTTAATAACAATTATTTCAACATTATACAGGAGATTAACATACCCCCAACCAAGGAAAAGTACAAGGTAAGGGGTTTCTTATCTCACTTTTAATTCTGTGAGAATTCCATTGCTCACCACTTATTTATTACATGTGGTGTGTGTACTGCCCATGATTGAATCCATTGTGTAATATAATTTAATTTATGGATATTGACATCATCATGGTATGATACTTCATTCATGGGTGTATGTTTCTCAAGTTTTCTAATCGATAAGGGAATTTGAAATTTCAATTTCCACTCATTTGGCTTTACGCATATTTCATTGATTATATTACCCCAAGATTATGTGTGGAATCACTATTCATTTGATTATGTCATAATTTCCACTCCCCTTCCTATGGATACACTTTTGATACACATAATCACTCCATTGATAATTTCTCAAGTCATTGATATAAATTTGATAAGAGTAATTTTAACTCATTCTCCATTTGTTGAGTTAAACAACCAATTCGTTGGTGTTGTTTTTATAAGAATATGTGTGAATGTTATTTGATTGTTTTAAACTGAATATACAATCATATTTAGTGTATTTATATTTGTCACACATAATTATGTCTTTGATTTATCCTTAACCTAAGGATACAGACTTCATGAGAGATTTCATCTCAATTTACATTCCATTGAGACTTCTTTGTTTATGTACACCAAATCACTTTTATGTGGTGTATATAATTTACTTTGACATAGTATATTATGAATCCCTTTATTCTCATGATATTACAATGTTTTTATTTCCTTAATTATTTGTATTCAAGTGTCTCTATTTTGGTTAGAAACTCTAACTAAAATACATTTTTAAGTGTTTTAAAGATTGATTATTCTAAATCATTCTCAATAATGTCCATGTTTTAGAAATGGATTTAAGGATTTATTTATATGGACATTAAAGTTTCCAAATCAAAATTCCTTTTAAAAGTTTCAAAGTGGTATGGGACACTTTGATTCAAAAATCTATTTTAAATGACTTCTTGAAAAAAAGTATGACTTATAAATGTTTTCAAGAAAAAGGGGGATATTTCTCTCTAATAGTTTTGATGATTATTTTCATCTATGTCAATAATCCTTCATCATTCTCGATTGAGGTTATTATGATACAATACAATCTTCCATATTGTATCGAATGAGTTATGTTTGACTGTGGATGTGCTATTTTTATACCATTCATGGTTTGTGGATAAAGTATTGACATTTCGTATGCTAGTTTTAATACGAATGTTTATGTTATGTTTAAAACTTTTCATATGAGGAATGCATTGGACTTAGTAAGTGACGGGTGGAGCCCTATATAGCTCCTCGATGCATCGGTAGGTCTCATGAGACAAACTAGTGTCTTGGAACAAGGCCTTGGAAAAATCTTATTTGTAGTCTTGGCACTAGGCCTTGGCTATGTGGTTATGATAGTCTGGCATTATGAATTCCATCATTATGAAAGTGGTTATTGATATTGCATGTGATCATTCGACTAGTTTAATATCCATGTGAGTAAGTAAATGGAATTATTTTATTTTATCTTTCCCATTTTATGTTGATGTTCAAATTTAAAAGGCTTTCATTTTAGTTATAAACTGCCTTAAGTGTTTTTGCTCATCTATGAAAGCTTCTGCTATAATGTTATCCTTACTGAGCATCTGAGCTCACCCCTTTGAATGTTTTATTTTTCCCAGGATTATGAAGAAGTAATTTATGAATGACCTGTAGGGATAGTATGAGGGGATATAAAGACAAGATGTTGTTGTAGTTTTTTTACCTTATGATGTAATGTAAGACTTATGAATATATCTAGTGTTTCCAAGACTACTAAACTAATCGGTCTTTCGAGATTTTATCTTTCTTGTGATCATGCCAATGTTATGTAATAATGCACCGACTCTAGGTAACTGGGGTCGGGGCGTTACAGTTGGTATCAGTGGAAGTTTAGTACAAACCTTGAAAGCTATATTTAGATAAACTCTGATTAGAGCACGTAGACCTAAGCTGAACTTTGAGGATTAGTATAGAAGAACTTCCTAAAATTTTGGTATTGTATAGATTTTGTGAGTTTTTCGAGCAATACATCCCTGTCTGGATACGAGCAGGTAGAGGCGACTCTGGCACAAATGTATCTAGGGGTAAAACCCGAAAACACCGCTTTGAGCTGGACTCGAATGGGAACTGGTGCACGACAATGGGCCTTGCTACACTCTTGGTTACGACACTCCCGGGGGATATGCTTAGGATAATTTACATTTTCTTTACAAACCGATTTAAAGTATTATATATATAAGATGAGAGTAAACGACCTTGGTTAATCCTAATGTGTTTCAAATTGAGAATATTGTGACATGTTAATTTCTAAATGATTGTATGACTACTATTACTCACACAATGCTTTCTGGTTTTAGTCAATGGCTGGATTCCAAGGAAGTCATAGTGACTTTGAGAATGATGTACAAGGTGGGAACAGTGGTGGCAATAAGCAAAAAAATGGAATGTTGATAGGCGTAAAAGATATCGTCTTTATGCCAAATCAATTTTCCAAAAATATGATCAACAATATATATATTAACCAATTACCAGACTCAACAAAGAAGAGAAAGGTGATTAATAATAAGAGCTCCAATAGTGGAGACCATGGAGAAAAAAATCCTCAATTTCCATCATGCCGGAAATGTGGAAGGAGACACCTAGGAAAGTGACTCAATGGGACAATGAAATTCTTTACGTGTGGGAAGGAAGGACATAAAGTGAATAATTGCCGAAGAAAAATGAAGAGTACTATGGAAGAAGATAAAAATGGTCCGAAGAATCCATTTACAGTCATTTTCCGTAAATGTAGGGGACCTGTACATTACCAGAGTGAATGTCCTATTCTATAGGATATTTTCTTGGACAGATAAGAAGCTATGTGGAAATACATGGTTGGATAAATGTTTAAAATTTATTAGTGATCCTTGTTTAAGGGCTTACTTTGGAATAATTTTCTCTTGTATTTGTAACCCTAACTTTTTCCATGTGAGAATGATATTTATGGAAGAATTATCTTTTCTCTTGTGGATATAGTTATAAATAACCATTTGGTTTTATATGATCATTGGGATTGAGGCAATTACAAATTATTATAATTTGGGATGAAAATTCAAGGTATGAGATAACATTTTTGGTTAAATTATGTTATGGTTATTTTGAGGAATTTATATCATTTTGGAAATGTTATAAAATATAGTTTTTGAAAATGGACAAAATGTATACCGTGTGACAACCCGTCGCGTCAGACAAAGCTGTGGGAATCGAACCCACAACCAAAGTGCGATTGGGATTTATCACCTACCACTAGACTACGTGAAGTCCCTGGTTAGTGTGACTATTATTTTTAGTTAAATGATTTTATTGATCAATAATAATTTGATTTGGGATCTTATGTCTTATTAATTGAATACCCTTAGTATAGGAAAATGATTTGGTGATTAAGTGATAAATGTTATTTTGGAAGTTGTTCACTTTGTTGAGAACACTATATGCCAAAGGAAAATAGAGTAGTATGGGATTTCATTTGAGGAGTAATGGTGGATTTTTATCTATGTTTTTATTGTGGTTTTATAATTATTTGGGTTATTTATGGAAATGATTAGGTTAATTAATTTTAAGTATGTGACTTTAAGAGTAATTAATGTCATTTGGAGATACAATTTAACGTGGAAGACTACATTCTTAATAAGTTTTGGTTTTCAATATTAGTTTTGATTATATTAAAGGATTTTAAGGGAAATTGATTATTTAATGGTATTTATTTAACTTTGGGGTATTGTTGGTTTAATTTTGGAAATTAAGATTAGTGTTTATTTCTCTCAAGGAATATAATTTTGGGGGATCATTAGATCTTGTGCTAACCATTTTGGTTATGATTAATCTCTAAAGACAATGTAAATATATAGTTTATCCTGCATGGATCATGTGATTCTATAGAAGTTTATTCCAGCTCTTCCAGTGTGACCAAGTCTTCTTGAATATTCATCGTTTAAAAAAAATGAGTTAGTGGTGGAAATTTATTAAAGAATGAAACTCTACATAAAATGTAAGTATATATCTTTATATTCTTAGTCAATATCATAAATAAATTGCTCATCCTTATGTAATGTAACTTAAAACAAAAAAATGTTGTCCGTTTACATTCCTACTAGGAGACTAATGGTCGTTTGTCCCAACACATGTTTGTGGTTTTCTTATTGTTAACTTTCTCCTGATCATGATTTCTATCCCTATCCATCAGAACTTGACACTTAGTTTATCATCCATATCCATGTTTTCCTACATGTAATCTGAGTATGGGTTATCTTGGTTGACCTTTATACCTCTCTTTCTTTCTTTTAAAGTGATAGTTTTATTGACCTTTTTATGATGTGGGGATTTCCATTATATTCCCAAGCACAATTTTAAAAAATGAGAGGATGCAATTTATTGAAGGAGGGGAGAATTTAACACCCCAAGCTTCTACAGTACGTTTCCCTTCAAATAATGCAATGGCGTGCATTGTACGCAACTTCGAGATTCTAACACACCACAACCAATCAAACTAGCCATTATGAATAGTAATACCTACTTTTTTAAATTTTATAAATTCTATCTATCAAAATGGACTTCATTTTTGGATTCGCAATATCGAATTTATCCTAGGGTGAAATTTTGGAAATTTTCGGATAACACTTATATTTTGATGAATAGTGAAAATTACTAAATTTTAATTAAAAACAACTTTTTAAAACAAAATAATTTATAATGATAAATTATATTATTGAGTGGTTTTAAAGTATAATTAGAATATATTTTTACCATTTTATCCGATGGTGTTCATTAGAATTAATTTCACTTTGAAATTGGACCTAAACAATTGTCAATCTTTTGATATATATTGTTTCTTAAAAACACGCTATTTGTTGTGACAGCGGGAATTAATTATAAAATTAATTAATGAAACTTATATGTTTAGAATTTTGTAAAATAGAAATCATTTTTGAATTCGGAATATCGATTATAGCTTAGGGTGAAATTTTGGCATTGTTCTGAAAAACTTCAATTTTTGATGAATAGTGAAACTACTAAGTGGTAGTTAAAAAAACTGATTTTTTCATAAAACTTAATTTACCGCTTCTGTGAATGGAATTTCGAAAATCTGAGAGACACAGTTAATATCAAGAAGCAAAATGTGGTTTAATGAGATGAATTTTTTTTGTTGAATAGTAACTTTTTACTTTTATTTACCACGGTTAAAAGTAAATAGGGTAATTAAGGGTAAAAATGATATTAATATTACCCTAACACATGTCCTAATTCTATTGGACAAGTGTATCTCGACCAAAAACAACCTTAGTAATAAAATATTATCACTTAGGTCCACTTGGATTAGATTAGGACATTTATTATTATTTAATTAAAAGAAGAGTTAAAAGAGTTAAAATCAAAGTTTATTTACTAAAACATTTTTAATATAGGGTTATACAAAAGATAAATTCGATTGTAAATATTCATTATAAATATAATAATATTTCCTAAATAATGATATTTTATTTATAATTTTTAGACATTAAATAATTTAATATATTTATGACATAATGATGATGCAGTAATTACCATAATAGTGAAAAAATAAAATAATTGATATTATAAATACCCAAATAAATATAATTTAAGACTTTTAATGAATTAAACTAATTTTATAGGATAATATGACATATTAGTATTGATATAATTGACTTTTTTCTGAGTAATCATTCTGTTACGAGTTTCACAAAAATCAACTGTTGAATAGTGTCAAAATTGACATAAAAGAGTTTTTAAAACAAATATTATATTATTAATTGATATTAAATTCATAAAAATCTAAGGTTCGGCCAAGAGACTTATATCATGATATTTATATCATTATTGGACCACTTGGGGGTCTCTTGGATGTATATAGTAAGTTTATTAACTATATAATATAAAAATATAAAGTGAAATGGTAAATGTCAAACTAATTAACTAAGAGTTAAAACTAAAAGATAAGGTTAATATAGTAACCCAAACCTATCTAAATTCTATTGGTTGAATGTGTTTCGACCTATCCCCACCATAAAATTTTAATAATCAACTTTTGAGCCATTAGAAACCGAATATGAATTTATTATAAATTAATATTTCTAGCTTTTCCAAAGGTGCCCCTCACCCCTCTTATAAAAGGGCACTCCTCCTTCTCATTTCTTCACACCTTCAAAGCCTTTTGGATCGTCCAACCCCTGCCAAAATACTCTCTAAAATTCCCTCAATACAACCTAGAGGCCTTAGTTTGATCAGAAAGCCAACCTAAGGAGCCCTTTTGATCAAATCAAAAGGAAGAACCCGAAGAAGAGGTAATGTTTTCACCACCCCTTTTCAAGTTTCTTTCCTCTTCCACTTCTTCTTTCTTTGTTATTGCCATTATAAAATAATAACTCCAATATCTTTTATATACTGTGATGTTATTATAAATATGGTACAACCATATTCAGTATTCTATCCACCCTTTGAATAACATGTCACCATACATGCGTACGTACGTCTTACCGTCCCCATGTCGTGGTGTAATTGTTATTCAATATATTATTATTTGGGTGGGTGTAATAATGATTTTTAAATAATTTAAATAATAAATATAACATGATAATGATTCTTTATATATTATATACCATCCAATTATATATTATTTTAATATCAAAAGAATGATGTTGTCGCTCGTGCATACGTACGGACTACCGTCTCCACGAACGCGATGAGATTCATTCTACATCACATCCATTCAAGTATAATTATCATTTTATGATTTAAAAATAATTTTTAAGAACTTTATATTATTCTCGATATGAATAAGATATAACCTATCCATGAAAAACATGGCTTATTTAAAAAAACATATAAAAGAAAACTAGTAAGTTAACACCTAAAACGAAGATAATTCTAAGATATTATTAACAAAGCAATGTTAAAAGATCATATATGATATCATATTAATGTATATGTTTCAAGAATAATTTAGTAATGATTATTTCAACATTATACAGGAGATTAACCTACCCCCAACCAAGGAAAATTACAAGGTAAGGGGTTTCTTATCTCACATTTAATTCTATGAGAATTCCATTGTTCACCACTTATTTATTACATGTGGTGTGTGTACTGCCCATGATTGTATCCATTGTGTAATATAATTTAATTTATGGATATTGACATCATCATGGTATGATCCTTCTTTCATGGGTGTATGTTTCGTAAGTTACCTAATCGATAAGGGAATTTGAAATTTCAATTTCCACTCATTTGGATTTACGCATATTTCATAGATTATATTACCCCAAGATTATGTGTGGAATCACTATTCATTTGATTATGTCATAACTTCCACTCCCCTTCCTGTGGATATACTTTTTGTACACATAATCACTCCATCGATAATTTCTCAATTCATTGATATAAATTTGATAAGAGTAATTTTAAATCATTCTCCATTTGTTGAGTTAAACATCCAATTTGTTGGTGTTGTTTTTACAAGAATATGTGTGAATGTTATTTTATTGTTTTACACTGAATATCCAATCATATTTAGTGTATTTATATTTTTCACACATAATTATGTCATTGATTTATCCTTAACCTGATGATAGAGACTTTATGAGAGATTTCATCTCAATTTACATTCCATTGAGACTTCTTTGTTGATATACACCAAATCACTTTTATGTGGTGTATATAATGTACTTTGACATAGTATATCATGAATCCCTTTATTCTCATGATATTAAAAAGTTTTTATTACCTTAATTATTTGTATTCAAGTGTCTTTATTTTGGTTAGAAACTCTAACTAAAATACATTTTTAAGTGTTTTAACGATTGATTATTCTAAATATTTCTCATTAATGTCCATGTTTTAGAAATGGTTTTAAGGATTTATTTATATGGAAATTAAAGTTTCGAAATAAAAATTCCTTTTAAAAGTTTCAAAGTGGTATGGGACACTTTGAATCAAAAATCTATTTTAAACGACTTCTTGACAAATAGTATGACTTTTAAATGTTTTCAAGAAAAAGGGGGATATTTCTCTCTAATAGTTTTGATGATTATTTTCATCTATGTCAATAATCCTTCATCATTATCGATTGAGGTTATTATGATACAATACAATCTTTCATATTGTATCGAATGAGTTATGTTTGACTGTGGATGTGCTATTTTTATACCATTCATGGTTTGTGGATAAAGTATTGACATTTCGTATGCTAGTTTTAATACGAATGTTTATGTTATGTTTAAAACTTTTCGTATGAAGAATGAATTGGACTTAGTAAGTGACGGGTGGAGCCCGCTATAGATCCTCAATGCATTGGTAGGTCTCATGAGACAAACTAGTGTCTTGGCACACGGCCTTGGCAAAATCTTATTGTAGTCTTGGCACGAGGCCTTCGCTATGTGGTTATGATAGTCTGGCATTATGGATTCCATAATTATGAAAGTGGTTATTGATATTGGATGTGATCATTCGACTAGTAGAATATCCATGTGAGTAAGTAAATGGCATTGTTTTATTTTATCTTTTCCATTTTATGCTGAAGTTCAAGTTTAAAAGGCTTTCATTTTAGTTATAAACTGCCTTAAGTGTTTATGCTTAACTATGAAAGCTTCTTCTATAATGTTATCCTTACTGAGCATCTGAGCTCACCCCTTTCAATGTTTTATTTTTCCCAGGATTATGAAGAAGTAATTTATGAATTACCTGTAGGGATAGTATGAGGGGATATGAAGACAAGATGTTGTTGTAGTTTTTTTACCTTATGATGTAATGTAAGACTTATGAATATATCTAGTGTTTCCAAGACTACTAAACTAATCGGTCTTTCGAGATTTGATCTTTCCTGTTATCATGACAATGTTATGTAATAATGCACCGACTCTATGTAACTGGGGTCGGGGCGTTACGAAACGTGTCAAAAACTAGATTTAATGTGGGTGCGCCATCAAAAGGCGGCAAAACTGCATTTTTTCAAAAATACTTCTTTTATCCAAAAAACTGATTTTTCTTTTATACCTCATTATAGAAAATATATAAGTTGAATTAAAATGTTATAAAATTCAAAATTCAGTTAATACTATTCATAATGGCTAGTTTTAATAATATTTTAATAGAATACCGTTGTTTAGTGAAACTCGGCATTGCGTACTACACACGCTATCGAGGAAGGTCGTGATTGCGTGTAGCAAAAGATTCCTTTGATGATTTATATAACATAAAAACAAAATATTTCTCATAAAAGTCTCGGGTGTTACATTCTACCCCCCTTAAAATGAATTTCTCCCTTGAAATTCGTCACTTTGTAACAAACAGATGAGGATACCTCTACCTCATCATATCCTCAAGCTCCAATATAGCTTCTTCTAATTGGTGGTTCCTCCATAAAACTTTCACCAAGAGAGTGGTCTTGTTTCGTAGGACTTTTTCTCTATGATCCAGAATCTCTATCGGTTGTTCTTCATAGGAAAGATCTTTCTCCAGCAGTACAACTTCTGAGTTGAGTACATGTGAAGGATCAGGTATGTACTTTCTCCGGAGAGATACATGGAACACATCGTGAACTTGAGAGAGATCCGGTGGAAGCGCCAATCGGTACGATACCTTCCCAACACGATCCCGTATTTCGAAAGAACCGATATATCTAGGGCTCAACTTCCCCTTCTTTCCAAATCTCATGACCCTCTTCGAGGGAGATATTCGTAAGAAAACTTTATCACCCACTTCAAAATCTAGGTCTGTTCTTCGGTTGTCGGCATAACTTTTCTGTCGACTCTCGGCTGCTCTTATGTGTTGTTGAATAGATCTGACCTTTTTTGCCATTTGATCAACATGATCAGGTCCTAATAGTTTTCTTTCCCCAACTTCATCCCAGCAAGTTGGAGTCCTGCATTTCTTTCCATAGAGAGCTTCATAAAGAGCCATCTGAATACTGGAGTGAAAGCTATTATTATAAAACAATTCCACCAAAGGTAGGTGTTGATCCCAACCACCTTTTAAATCCATAGAGCAAGCTCTCAACATATCTTCTAGAGTTTTAATTGTTCTCTTAGACTGACCATCTGTCTAAGGATGATAAGAAGTGCTGAAACTCAACTCTGTATACAGAGTATGCTGAAGACATCGCCAGAACATTGAGGTAAACCTCGGATCCCGATCAGATATAATAGAAAGTGGTACTCCATGCAATCTTACCACTTCCATTACATATATCCTGGTAAGCTGATCCAGAGAGAAATCCTCTCTAATAGCGATTAAGGGTGACGACTTTGTAAGACGATCAACTATGACCCAGATAGCATTATTGCCTTTGGATGTTTTTGGAAGTCCGGTGACAAAGTCCATAGTGATGTTTTTCCATTTCCATTCTGGTATGGGTAATGGTTTTAACATCCCCTTAGACTTATGCCTCTCAGCTTTAACTTGCTGACAAACCAAGCATCGAGAGACATATTCAGCAACATCTCTTTCCATGCCATCCCACCAGAAGTACTCTTTTAGGTCCCTATACATCTTCGTGCTTCCAGGATGAATAGAGAATGAAGAACTATGAGCCTTATCCAGCAGCTCCTTCTTTAATTCGGGGATGGGAGGAACACAAACCCGATTCCTGAACTTTATTATCCCATCACAATCAAGGTTGAATTCAGGAACATTTCTCACCTTCTTTTGTAACTTGACATCTTTTTTCTTTTCCCCTTTAATCTTCACATGTATAGATGGTTAAAAATTCATTTGAGAAAGATAAGATTTTTCCCCTTCCATTATAATTCCAAGATCCATCCTTTGTAAATCCATAAATATTGGATCTTTTGTGATCCTCATCAAGGATAAACTGGCATGGTCTTGTCGACTTAATGCATCTGCTACCTTGTTTGCTTTCCCAGGGTGGTAAGGGATTGAGAAGTCATAATCCTTAATCAGCTCTAACCATCTTCTTTGGTGTATATTCAGCTCCTTTTGTGTGAAAATATACTTTAACCTTTTATGATCAGTATAAATATCACACATTTCTCCATAAAGATAATGCCTCCAAATCTTTAATGAAAATATTACCGCAGCTAACTCCAAATCATGAGTTGGGTAATTTTTCTCATGGATTTTCAACTGTCATGAAGAATAAGATATCACCATATCATTTTGCATAAGAACACACCCCAATCCCTTATTGGATGCATCATTGTAGATCACAAACGTTTCTCCATTACAAGGAAGTGTGAGTACAGGTGCAGTGGATAACATTCTTTTCAACTCCTTGAAATTCTCTTCACATTCCTCCATCCAAACAAACTTAACTCCTTTATGAGTCAACATGGTGAGTGGATTAGATAATCATGAAAAATCTTTCACAAAACGTCGATAATATCCATCCAAACTAAGAAAACTTCAGATCTCAGTTACTGTTGTTGGTCTCGACCATCTTTCGATGACCACTGTTTTTGCTGGATCCATAGATATCCCCTCTTTTGAGATTATGTGACCCAAAAATGAAACTCTTTGAAGCCAAAATTCACACTTGGTAAATTTGGCATAAAGCTTCTCCTTTCTCAGGGACTTCAATATAATTTTCATGGGATCTTCATGTTCTTCCTTGCTCTTTGAATATACAAGAATATCGTCTATAAAGACTACCACAAACTGATCAAGATAGTCTCTAAAGACTCTATTCATCAGATCCATGAAGATAGCAGGGGCATTAGTAAGACCAAATGGCATCACTATACATTCATAGTGTCTATACCTTGTACGGAAAGCCGTCTTTGGTATATCCTCCCTTTTGACCCTTAATTGGTGATACCCTAAACTAAGATCAATCTTGGAAAAGTATTGAGCTCCTCGTAGTTGGTCAAATAAGTCATCAATGCGTGGGAGAGGATATTTGTTCTTGATAGTGATCTTGTTAAGTTCTCGATAATCAATGTAGAGTCTCATTGATCCATCTTTCTTCTTAACAAACAGAACTGGTGATCCCCAAGGTGACACACTAGGGCGTATGAATCCTTTATCAAGATTCTCTTGGAGTTGCTTCTTCAATTCCTGCAACTCAATTAGGGCCATTCTATAAGGTGTCTTTGAAATAGGTTAAGCACTCGATACGAGTTCTATTGAAAACTCAACTTCACGATTTGGTGGAGGACCCGACAATTCCTCCAGAAAGTCATCGTCAAACTCCCGTACAATGGGAATATTCTTAATCGTGAGTTTCTAACCAACCATTTGAGATAAATAACCTTCATTTAGTGGAATTACGCCCCATAAGATGGAAGAAATTTCCACTGGAAGGTTATGTTCATCCTTGCATCGATAGACGATCATAGATTGATATAGAATATGAAATGGGACTTCCCTTCTTTGGAAATTGATATGAGCTCCATATAAAGAAAGCCAATCCATGCAAAGAATCACATCAAATTCCACTATAGAAAGGATCACAAGATTTGCAGGAAGCAATTTCCCACAAACTTCAATCAGAGAAGAATTATAAACTTTTGATGCGACTGTTGTGCCATTAGGTGTTGTCACAGCTAACTCAACATCTAATTTTTGAGGTAATACGGTGATACCCTTAGAAAAATCTTCAGAAATAAAAGAGTGGGTGGATCCAGAATCAAATAAAACATTTTCTACTTTAGAGTGTATGGTAAGTGTACCTTTCACCACATCGTTATTGTACTCCACATCGCTGATAGAAATTTCATGTGACATCCCTTTGTCTTTAGCCTTAAGAGTTTGTTGACGTCGACCATCATCATCAACCCTTGGTCTAGGGAATTTATTGGAATAATGCCCCATCTCCTTGCGCTTGAAACATTGAAGTGTAATAGGTTCATTCTGTGTGTCCCTTCCTTTGTTTAAATCATTAGACATATTCTTCCCATCATTGTGGCATTCAAATGACCGATGACCTTCCTTTCCACATTTGAAACATTTACTTGTCCCTTTAAGACAACTCCCTCCATGATTCTTTCCACACTTTGAGCATAAGGGAAAGGTCATCTTCTTTTCAGTGTGCTCTTTTGATTTTCCTTTGAATTCCACCTTCCACTTCTTAACAAACCCATATGACTGATGGGTTACTCCAATCTCCATCTCAACTTTGAGAGCACATCGAACTATTTCCTCGTAGCTATTGAATTCCCTTATGGCTAACACCCTTCGAAGACTTGGTTTTAAGACACTAAAGAATCGATCGATCTTACTCTCATGTTGGATAATAATACCAGAAGCATACCTTTCAAGTCTTGTAAAATTTGCTTTATAGGTACCAACAGATTCATCATCCTTTTTCTTTAGTTCAAGAAACTCCTTCTCCATCTTTGTTCGGAGAATACGAGGGAATTACTTATTGAAAAATAAGTTCTTGAACTCGTCCCATTCCATGGACTCAATTTCATCTCTTTGACTCGTATTCTTGATAAGATTCCACCATTTATCATCATCACCTTCCAAACGATACACAGCTAAGATGACTTTATCATGTTCAAAACATTGAAGAACTGAAAATATCTTTTCAGTAGTACTAATCCATTGTTCAACAACTAACGGATCAGTAGACCCGTTGAATGAAGGTGGACGCTGCCTCATGAAGGATTCAACAGAATGTTGCTCCTTCCTTTTCTCATTTGGAAGTACTACATGATTCATAGCTTGAGAAAGTTGTGTGAGCATGGCTACAAGATTTTTCATTCCAGCTCCCATAAATTTTGGTTGCTCAGGGGGACAATTATTTAATTTCCCGTCGCATTCCGCATTAACACGGTTCCTTCGGGTTCCAGCCATTGACTAAAACCAAGAAGAATAGTGTGAGAAAAACTAATTATAATAGGAAAACCACATAATCAGGAATAAAATTTCACACTTAAAGTCTTATCATAGGTTGTTCATGGCCATTTCTAAAACACTAAGATTGTGTTCTATGGTTAGACTTATCCTTAGTATTCTTACTAAGGCTTTCACATCCTAGTTTCCAAAGGTTGACTATACGTTTCCTCTGATACCAACTATAATGACCCGTACTTTACATACATTGTTAATACTTCAAAATTGAAGTATAATTATTACAACATATAAAAAAACCATGGAAGGACCGTATAGGTATAGAGTCTTTAGAAACTGGGAAACATAAACAACTGGTTCATAAAGCATCTACTTTGCCTCCCATTTATTTCATCATATCTATAGTCCCTTTTGGCTTATCTTACTTAATAACCTTCTTCCTGACCTGGGGAAAGAAAACATACAAAAGGGTGAGCTCAAATGCTCAGTAAGGGTAAACAAAAGAAATATCAATAACATCATATTCATAAGAACATATCTTTTGGAAATCTTAACCTGCAAAAGTGATCATAATTTCATAACATGGGATAAATCATAGTAGTGAAATGTAATCCCAATAATCATAACATAAAACATGAAAATTTGTGGCATACACACATAATCATAGATAATCATTTCTTATTAGTCAAGACTCATTGCCAAGACTATCTTAGTGGACAAAGTCCATTTCTAAACCGAGTTCAGTCCTCGTTTCAGTCCTGTTTCACTGAACCGGTTTAACCTGCCGTTCCAGCCATGTCTATCTCATGAGATATAAAATCTTTACCCAATGCATTGGAGGGAGATATAGGTCCCACCAATCTCATAATGATACCATTCATATTTGTTCCACAAAATCATAAATCATACATCATTGCATAACCCATGTAATAAAAATGGGATTCTTAAACAACATGACATCATAAAACAATTCATATAACATAAAGGAATTCATAAAAATAGTTCCATCACAACATAATCAAATCGATGTAATAATAGGGATATAAACAGAATCCTATATTATCTTAGATGGAAAATAATTTTGATAAAACACTTGAACTCCATTCTTGAGGAAAATATCCTTTCTACTTCAAAAACATTTTCCTTTCTTAACATGTCTTACAATTTTAAACTAAAAAAAGTTGATTAAAAATAAACAGTAAAACTTTTAAAGGAAGCTTCTTGGAAATAATGTTTTAAAAATCCATTCATGTTGTATAAGTTAAAAAAACATTCTTCTCGTACTTTTGTCAGAAAAGTCAGAAAGTACCTCGTACGAAAAACGAAAAAATATTCCTTTCATATCTTTAACTATAAACTCACCAAAGGGTAAAAATGGATTTAAAAAATTGTAGGTGGATGTAAATAATATTAGATATTGAAGAAACATGTATTTGGATGATAAAATACACCCCAGTAAATACCAAAATATAAACAATCTCGGATAAAAATGAGATTGTGATATTTCCTTTACCTTAGGTCCGATTTGCTTCGTAAGTGTCCGAACCTCCTGTATAATGATTTAAATAATGTTATTGACTTATTCCAGAATCATAATTATTGTTATGATATCATATAGGTTCTTATTCTTATCTTCTTAGTAGTAATATTTCATTGCTACTTGTTATTCGGGTGTTTATAACTTTTTGTCCTTATGCGTGTTTTGTCGAATAAATTCTTATTCATCTCTTTAGGTTATAGATACACCATTTCTAGAATGGTATTAATGTAATATATATCATATTTATTCATTAAATTCATTTATATAATCATTATGCAATGAAGATCATGTAGAACGAATCACATCACATCATGGAGACGGTATTCCGTATGTACGCACGAGCGATGATATCGTTCCCATGATCGTGGAATTGTATTGGAGTGTATGTATACTATTTTAGAATCAATATCACTTTAAAATAATAATATATAGTAATTATTTACACCATTATACCCATCCCAGTAAGGTGGTGGGGGAAAATAGATTACACCACGAAGTGGAGACGGTATTCCGTACGTACGCACGCGCGGTGATTTCGTTTTCCGTAGGATGGATAGATTGTGAAATAGGGTTGTTTAATAATTATAATAACATATCAGTATATGAGTGATACTGATTTTATTACTTCATAATGAAACAACTAAAGAAGAAGAAGTTGAAGAAGAAAGAATTTGGAAAGGATCAATAATGGATATTACCTCTTTTTGACACGCCTCTTCTTAACCTCCTCTTAGGGCACTAGGTTTGGTCTTTGAAGAAGACCAGAACCTCTAGGATGATTCTAGGGAAGTGGGGAAGTGAAATGGGCAGGGTTTGGCTGAGCTTGAAGGCTCAAATTGGTGTGAGGATGAGTGGGAGGAGGTTCCCTTTTATAAGGGAGGAGAGGGTCATCTTTGAAAATATAAGAAATATTAGTTTATATTAAATCCCAAACCCACATAAAAACTTCCAAAATGACTCATGTCCAAATATTAGATGAGATAGGGTTGTAATCCCATCAACCAATAAAATTTAGATATGTTAGGAATTTATTTTAAACATTATCAACTTGATTTATCCTTATTTATCAATTTAATTTTATTTGTTGTAATAATATTCTAAATTTTAAATTATTATTAATAATTACATATGTGTTTTGAATTTTCCATAATTTGACACTTTATGACATTTTCGACCATATAAAATTTAATTTATAATTTTTAAATATTTTTGTGATTTTTAAACAATTTTATAATATGTTATTTTTATAAAATAACAATAGTTTCAATTTTGAAACTATTAATTTATTTGAATTTAAATAAAATATACACAGAGGATATGTTCGAACTAAAAGCATTAATAGATTAATAAAATGTCATATGTATCTATAAAATTAGTGGAGCACATTAAATAGTGCATATAATAATTATTTTAATATTTGTAAAACCATTTATTTGATATTTTAATTAATAAAATAATTTCAACATCACTATTGTGTCAGAATTAATGATAATTATTTAATCCCGTTGTTAAGAAAACGGGTTTTAGAAGTTAAAACATTGCCAAAGATTGAAATGTTTTTACCTATGAATTCAATGTGAAATTAATGCTAATGACATACATTATATTAAACGGTAAAAATATATTCTATCTATACTTTAAAACCATTCAATATTATAATTTAACCATATAAATTATCTCAATGAAAAAAGTTGTTTTTAATTAAAAAGTAGCGTATTTTTACTATTCATCTTAATATGAAAGTTATCAGAAAAATATAAAAAATTTATCCAAAGTAAATTTTTATATCCTGATTCAAAAGAAGAATTTTATTTTGTCAAATTGAACTTATAAACGTGTAACACCCCAAGATTCAACGGTACATTTCCCTTCGAATAATGCAATGACGTGCGTTGTACGCAACTTCGAGATTCTAACACACCACAACCAATCAAACTAGCCGTTATGAATAGTAATACCTACTTTTTGAAATTTTATAAATTCTATATCTCAAAATGGACTTCATTTTTGATTTGGAATATCGAATTTATCCTAGGGTGAAATTTTGGAACTTTTCGGATAACACTTATATTTTGATGAATAGTGAAAATTACTAAATTTTAATTAAAAAAAACTTTTTAAAACAAAATAATTTATAATGATAAATTATATTATTGAGTTTTTTTAATTATAATTGGAATATGTTTTTACCATTTTATCCAATGGTTTTCATTAGAATTAATTTCACTTTGAATTTGGACCAAAACAATTGTCAATCTTTTGATATATATTGTTTCTTAAAAACACGCTATTTGTTGTGACAGCGGGAATTAATTATAAAATTAATTAATGCAACTTATATGTTTAGAATTTTTTAAAATAGACATCATTTTTGAATTCTGAATATCAATTATAGCTTAGGTTAAAATTTTGGCATTGTTCTGAAAAACTTCAATTTTTGATGAATAGTGAAACTACTAAGTGGTAGTTAAAAAAAATGAATTTTTCATAAAACATAATTTTACCACTTCTGTGAATGGAATTTAGAAAATCCGAGAGACACGGTTAATATCATGAATTAAAATGTGGTTCAATGAGATGAAAATAATTTTTGGTGAATAGTAACTTTTTACTTTTATTTACCACGGTTAAAAGTAAATAGGGTAATTAAGGGTAAAAATGATATTAATATTACCCTAAAATAGGTTCTAGTTCTATTGGACAAGTGTATCTCGACCAAAAACAACCTTATGAATAAAATGTTATCATTTAGGTCCACTTGGAATAGATTAAGACATTTATTATTATTTAATTCAAAGAAGAGTTAAAAGAGTTAAAATCAAAGTTTATTTACTAAAACATTTTTAATATAGGGTTATACATAAGATAAATTAGATTTTAAATATTAATTATAAATATAATAATATTTCCAACATAATTATATTTTATTTATAATTTTTAGACATTAAATAAATTAATATATTTATGACACAATGATGATGTAGTAATTACCATAATTGTGAAAAATTAAAATAATTGATATTATAAATACCCAAATAAATATAATTTAAGACTTTTAATGAATTAAACTAATTTTCTAGGATAATATGACATATTAGGATTGATTTAATTGACTTTTTTTGAAGTAATCATTCTGTTATGAGTTTCACAAAAATCAGCTATTGAATAGTGTCAAAATTGAAATAAAAGAGTTTTTAAAACAAATATTATATTATTAATTGATATTAAATTCCTAAAAATATAAGGTTCGGAAAAGAGACTTATATCATTATATTTATATCATTAATGGAACACTTGGGGGTCTCTTGGATGTATATAGTATGTTTATTAACTATATAATATAAAAATACAAAGTGACATGGTAAATGTCAAACTAATTAACTAAGAGTTAAAACTAAAAGATAAGGTTAATATAGTAACCCAAAACTGTCTATATTCTATTGGATGAATGGTTTTCGACCTATACCCACTTTAAACTTTGAATAATCAACTTTTGAGCCATTATAAACCGAATATGAATTTATTATAAATTAATATTTCTAGCTTTTCCAAAGGTGCCCCTCACCCCTCTTATAAAAGGGCACTCCTCCTTCTCATTTATTCACACCTTCAAAGCATTTTGGTTCAGCCAAACCCTACCCAAATACTCTCTAAACTTCCCTCAATACATCCTAGAGGCCTTAGTTTGATCGGAAAGCCAACCTAAGGAGCCCTTTTGATCAAATCAAAAGGAAGAACCCGAAGAAGAGGTAATGTTTTCACCACCCCTTTTCAAGTTCCTTTCTTCTTCCACTTCTTCTTTCTTTGTTATTACCATTCTAAAATAATAACTCCAGTATCTTATATATACTGTGATGTTATTATAAATATGGTACAACCATATTCAGTATTCTATCCACCCTTTTAATAACATGTCACCATACGTGCGTACATACGGCTTACCGTCTCCCCGTCGTGGTGTAATTGTTATTCAATATATTATTATTTGGGTGGGTACAATAATGATGTGTAACTCATTTAAATAATAAATATAACATGATAATGATTATTTATATATTATATAACATCCAATTATATATTATTTTAATATCAAAATAATGATATTGTCGCTCGTGCGTACGTACGGACTACCGTCTCCACGAACGCGATGAGATTCATTCTCCATCATATCCATTGAAGTATAATTATCATTTTATGATTTAAAAATAATGTTTAAGAACTTTATATCATTCTGGATATGAATAAGATACAACCTATCCATGAAAAACATGGCTTACGTAACAAAACATATAAAAGAAAACGAGTAAGTTAACACCCGAAATGATGATAATTCTAAGATATTATTAACAAAGTAACGTTAAAAGATCATATATGATATCATATTAATGTATATGATTCAGGAATAATTTAATAAAAATTATTTAAACATTATACAGGAGATTAATCTACCCCCAACCAAGGAAAAGTACAAGGTAAGGGGTTTCTTATCTCACTTTTAATTATGTGATAATTCCATTGTTCACAACTTATTTATTACATGTGGTGTGTGTACTGCCCATGATTATATACATTGTGTAATATACTTTAATTTATGGATATTGACATCATCATGGTATGATACTTCTTTCATGGGTGTATGTTTCTCAAGTTACATAATCGATAAGGGAATTTGAAATTTCAATTTCCACTCTTTTGGCTTTATGCATATTTCATTGATTATATTACCCCAAGATTATGTGTGGAATCACTATTCATTTGATTATGTCATAATTTCCACTCCCCTTCCTGTGTATATACTTTTGATACACATAATCACTCCATTGATAATTTCTCAAATCATTGATATAAATTTGATAAGAGTAATTTTAACTCATTCTCCATTTGTTGAGTTAAACAACCAATTAGTTGGTGTTGTTTTTACAAGAATATGTGTGAATGTTCTTTGATTGTTTTATACTGAATATCCAATCATATTTAGTGTATTTATATTGGTCACACATAATTATGTCGTTGATTTATCCTTAACCTAAGGATAGAGACTTTATGAGAGATTTCATATCAATTTACATTCTATTGAGACTTATTTGTTGATATACACCAAATCACTTTTATGTGGTGTTTATAATGTACTTTGAAATAGTATATCATGAATCCATTTATTCG
Source organism: Viscum album (assembly GCA_963277665.1). Classification (NCBI taxonomy): domain Eukaryota; kingdom Viridiplantae; phylum Streptophyta; class Magnoliopsida; order Santalales; family Viscaceae; genus Viscum; species Viscum album. The sequence goes on along the minus strand of OY728151.1, from coordinate 1,363,401,945 downwards.
CATGATATTACAAAGTTTTTATTACCTTAATTATTTGTATTCAAGTGTCTCTATTTTGGTTAGAAACTCTAACTAAAATACATTTTTAAGTGTTTTAAAGATTAATTATTCTAAATCTTTCTCATTAATGTCCATGTTTTAGAAATGGTTTTAGGGATTTATTTATATGGACATTAAAGTTTTGAAATAAAAATTCCTTTTAAAATTTTCAAAGTGGTATGGGACACTTTGATTCAAAAATCTATTTTAAATGACTTCTTGAAAAATAGTATGCCTTTTAAATGTTTTCAAGAAAAAGGGGGATATTTATCTCTAATAGTTTTGATGATTATTTTCATCTATGTCAATAATCCTTTATCATTCTCGATTGAGGTTATTATGATACAATACAATCTTTCATATTGTATCGAATGAGTTATGTTTGACTGTGGATGTGCTATTTTTATACCATTCATGGTTTGTGGATAAAGTATTGACATTTCATATGCTAGTTTTAATACGAATTTTTATGTTATGTTTAAAACTTTTAATATTAGGAATGCATTGGACTTAGTAAGGGATGGGTGGAGCCCGCTATAGCTCCTCGATGCATCGGTAGGTCTCATGAGATAAACTAGTGTCTTGGCACAAGGCCTTGAAAAAATCTTATTTGTAGTCTTGGCACGAGGCCTTGGCTATGTGGTTATGATAGTCTGGCATTATGCATTCCATCATTATGAAAGTGGTTATTGATATTGCATGTGATCATTCGACTAGTTGAATATCCATGTGAGTAAGTAAATGGCCTTATTTTATTTTATCTTTTCCATTTTATGCTGATGTTCAAATTTAAAAGGCTTTAATTTTAGTTATAAACTGCCTTAAGTGTTTATGATTATCTATGAAAGCTTCTGCTATAATGTTATCCTTACTGAGCATCTGAGCTCACCCCTTTCAATGTTTTATTTTTTCCAGGATTATGAAGAAGTAATTTATGAATGACCTGCAGGGATAGTATGAGGGGATATGAAGACAAGATGTTGTTGTAGTTTTTTTAACCTTATGATGTAATGTAATACTTATGAATATATCCAGTGTTTCCAAGACTACCAAACTAATTGGTATTTTGAGATTTGATCTTTCTTGTGATCATGCCAATGTTATGTAATAATGCACCGACTCTAGGTTACTGGGGTCGGGGTGTTACAGTTGGTATCAGAGGAAGTTTAGTACAGACCTTGGAAGCTATATTTAGATAAACTATGATTAGAGCACCTAGACCTAAGATGAACTTTGAGGATTAGTGTAGAAGAACTTCCTAAAATTTTGGTATTGTAGAGATTTTGTGAGTTTTCCGAGCAATACATCCCTGTCTGGATACGAGCAGGTAGAGGCGGCTCTGGCATAGATGTACCTAGGGGTAAAACCCGAAAACACCACTTTGAGCTAGACTCGAACGGGAACTGGTGCACCAAAACGGGCCTTGCTGCACTCTTGGTTATGACACTCCCGGGGGATATGCTTAGGATAATTTTCATTTTCTTTACAAACTGATTTAATGTATTATATATATAAGATGAGAGTAAATGACCTTGGTTAATCCTAATGTGTTTCAAATTGAGAATATGGTGACATGTTAATCTCTAAATGATTATATGACTACTATTACTCACACAATGGTTTATGGTTTTAGTCAATGGATGGATTCCAAGGAAGTCATAGTGACTTTGAGAATGATGTACAAGGTGGGAACGGTGGTGGCAATGAGCAACAAAATGGAATGTTGATAGGTGTAAAAGATATCATCTTTATGCTAAATCAATTTTCCAAAAATATGATCAACAATATATATATTAACCAATAACCAGACTCAATAAAGAAGAGAAAGGTGATTGATAAGATCTCCAGTAGTGGAGACCATGGAGAAAGAAATCCTCAATTTCCATCATGCCGGAAATGTGGAAGGAGACTCCCAGGAAAGTGTCTCAATTGGAAAAAGAAATGATTTACGTGCGGGAAGGAAGGACATAAAGTGAATAATTGCCGAAGAAAAATGAAGAGTACTATGGAAGAAGATAAAAATGGTCCCAAGAATCCATTTACAGTCATTTGCCGTAAATGTAGGGGACCTAGCCATTACCCCAGTGAATGTCCTATTCTATAGGATATTTTCTTGGTCAGAGAAGAATCCATGTAGAAATAAATGGTTGGATAAATGTTTAAAGATTATTAGTGTTCCTTGTTGAAGTGCTTACTTTGGAATAATTTTCTCTTGTATTTGTAACCCTAACGTTTTCCATGTGAGAATGATATTTATGGAAGAATTATCTTTTCTCTTATGGATATAGTTATAAATAACCATTTGGTTTTATATGATCATTGGGTTTGAGGCAATTACAAATTATTATAATTTATGATGAAAATGAAAGGCATGAGATAAAATTTGTGTTTAAATTATGTTATGGTTATTTTGAGGAATTTATCTCATTTTGGTAATGTTATAAAATATAGTTTTTGAAAAAGGACAAAACGTAGACCGTGTGACAACCCGTCGCGTCGGACAAAGCTATGGGAATCGAACCCACAACCAAAGTGCGATTGGGATTTATCGCCTACCACGGGACTACGTGAAGTCCCTGGTTAGTGTGACTATTATTTTTAATTAAATGATTTTATTGATCAATAATAATTTGATTTGGGATCTTATGTCTTTTCAAATGAGGACCCTTAGTATATGAAAATGATTTGGTGATTAAGTGATAAATGTTATTTTGGAAGTTGTTCTCTTTGTTGAGAACACTATATGAAAAAGGAAAATAGAGTAGTATGGGATTTCATTTGAGGAGTAATGGTGGATTTTTATCTATGTTTTTATTGTTGATTTATAATGATTTGGGTTATTTATGGAAATTATTAGGTTAATTACTTTTAAGTATGTGACTTTAAGAGTAATTAATGTCATTTGGAGATACAATTTAACGTGGAAGATTACATTCTTAATAAGTTTTGGTTTTCAATATTAGTTTTGATTATATTAAAGGATTTTAAGGACAATTGATTATTGAATGGTATTTATTTAACTTTGGGGTATTGTTGGTTTAATTTTGGAAATTAAGATTAGTGTTTATTTCTCTCAAGGAATATCATTTTGGGGGATCATTAGATCTTGTACTAACCATTTTAGTTTTGATTAATCTCTAAAGACAATGTAAATATATAGTTCATACTGCATGGATATTGTGATTCTATAGAAGTTTATTCTAGCTCTTCCAATGTGACCAAGTCTTCTTGAATATTCATTGTTTAAAAAAAATGAGTTAGTGGTGGAAATTTATTAAATAATGAAACTCTACTTAAAATGTAAGTATATATCTTTATATTCTTAGTCAATATCATAAATAAATTCCCCATCCTTATGTAATGTAACTTAAAACAAAAAAATGTTGTCTTTTTACTTTCCTACTAGGAGACTAATGGTCGTTTGTCCCAACACATGTTTGTGGTTTTCTTATTCTTAACTTTCTCCTGATCATGATTTCTATCCCTCTCCATCAGAACTTGACACTTAGTTTATGATCCATATCCATGTTTTCCTACATGGAATCCGAGTATGGGTTATCTTGGTAGACCTTTAAACCTCTCTTTATTTCTTTTAAAGTGATAGTTTTATTGACTCTTTTTCTGATGTGGGACTTTCCATTATATTCCCAAGAACAATTTTAAAAATTACGAGGACACAATTTATTGAAAGAGGGTAGAATGTAACACCCCATGCTTCCGCGGTACGTTTCCCTTCGAATAATGCAATGGCATGCATTGTACGCAACTTCGATATTCTAACACACCACAACCAATCAAACTAGCAATTATGAATAGTAATACCTACTTTTTGAAATTTTATAAATTCTATCTCTCAAAATGGAATTCATTTTTGGATTCGGAATATCGAATTTATCCTAGGGTGAAATTTTGGAACTTTTCGGATAACACTTATATTTTGAGGAATAGTGAAAATTACTAAATTTTAGTTAAAAACAACTTTTTAAAACAAAATAATTTATAATGATAAATTATATTATTGAGTGGTTTTAATGTATAATTAGAATATATATATACCATTTTATCCAATGGTGTTCATTAGAATTAATTTCACTTTGAAATTGGACTTAAACAACTGTCAATCTTTTGATATATATTGTTTCTTAAAAACACGCTATTTGTTGTGACAGAGGGAATTAATTATAAAATTAATTAATTAAACTTATATGTTTAGAATTTTGTAAAATAGACATCATTTTTGAATTCAGAATATCAATTATAGCTTAGGGTGAAATTTTAGCATTGTTCTGAAAAACATCAATTTTTGATGAATAGTGAAACTACTAAGTGGTAGTTAAAAAAACTGATTTTTTCATAAAACATAACTTTACCGCTTCTATGAATGGAATTTAGAAAATCTGAGAGACACGGTTAATATCAAGAAGTAAAATGTGGTTCAATGAGATGAAAATAATTTTTGGTGAATAGTAACTTTTTACTTTTATTTACCACGGTTAAAAGTAAATAGGGTAATTAATGGTAAAAATGATATTAATATTACCCTAACACATGGCATAATTCTATTGGACAAGTGTATCTCGACCAAAAACAACCTTAGGAATAAAATATTATCATTTAGGTCCACTTGGATTATATTAGGACATTTATTATTATTTAATTCAAAGAAGAGTTAAAAGAGTTAAAATCAAAGTTTATTTATTAAAACATTTTTAATATAGGGTTATACAGAAGAACAATTCGATTGTAAATATTAATTATAAATATAATATTATTTCCTACATAATGATATTTTATTTATAATTTTTAGACATTAAATAATTTAATATATTTATGACACAATGATGATGCAGTAATTACCATAATAGTGAAAAATTAAAATAATTGATATTATAAATACCCAAATAAATATAATTTAAGACTTTTAATGAATTAAAATAATTTTATAGTATAATATGACATATTAGGATTGATTTAATTGACCTTTTTCTAAGTAATCATTCTGTTATGAGTTTCACAAAAATCAACTATTGAATAGTGTCAAAATTGACATAAAAGAGTTTTTAAAACAAATATTATATTATTAATTGATATTAAATTCCTAAAAATATAAGGTTCGGCCAAGAGACTTATATCATGATAGTTATATCATTAGTGGACCACTTCGGGGTCTCTTGGATGTATATAGTAAGTTTATTAACTATATAATATAAAAATACAAAGTGACATGGTAAATGTCAAACTAATTATCTAAGAGTTAAAACTAAAAGATAAGGTTAATATAGTAACACAAACCTGTCTAAATTCTATTGGTTGAATGGTTTTCAACCTATCCCCACATTAACCTTTGAATAATCAACTTTTGAGCCATTATAAATGGAATATGAATTTGTTATAAATTAATATTTCTAGCTTTTCCAAAGGTGCCCCTCACCCCTCTTATAAAAGGGCACTCCTCCTTCTCATTTCTTCACACCTTCAAAGCCTTTTGGTTCGGCCAAACCCTGCCCTAATACTCTCTAAACTTCCCTCAAAAAAACCTAGAGGCCTTAGTTTGATCAGAAAGGCAACCTAAGGATCCGTTTGGATCAAATCAAAAGGAAGAACCCGAAGAAGAGGTAATGTTTTCACCACTCCTTTTCAAGTTCCTTTCTTCTTCCACTTCTTCTTTCTTTGTTATTACCATTCTAAAATAATAACTCCAGTATCTTATATATACTGTGATGTTATTATAAATATGGTACATCCATATTCAGTATTCTATCCACCCTTTGAATAACATGTCACCATACGTGCGTACGTACGGCTTACCGTCTCCATGTCGTGCTGTAATTGTTATTCAATATATTATTATTTGGGTGGGTATAATAATGATGTGTAACTCATTTAAATAATAAATATAACATGATAATTATTCTTTATATATGATATACCATCCAATTATATATTATTTTAATATCAAAATAATGATATTGTCGCTCGTGCGTACGTACGGACTACCGTCTCCACGAACGCGATGAGATTCATTCTCCATCGTATCCATTCAAGTATAATTATCATTTTATGATTTAAAAATAATGTTTAAGAGAATTATATCATTCTGGATATGAATAATATACAACCTATCCATGAAAAACATGGCTTACGTAACAAAACATATAAAAGTAAACTAGTAAGTTAACACCCGAAACGAAGATAATTCTAAGATATTATTAACAAAGCAATGTTAAAAGATCATATATGATATCATATTAATGTATATGATTCATGAAGAATTTAATAACAATTATTTCAACATTATAAAGGAGATTAACCTACCCCCAACCAAGGAAAAGTACAAGGTAAGGGGTTTCTTATCTCACATTTAATTCAGTGAGAATTCCATTGTTCACCACTTATTTATTACATGTGGTGTGTGTACTTCCCATGATTGTATCCATTGTGTAATATACTTTAATTTATGGATATTGACATCATCATGATATTATCCTTCTTTCATGGGTGTATGTTTCGTAAGTTACCTAATCGATAAGGGAATTTGAAATTTCTATTTCCACTCATTTGGATTTATGCATATTTCATAGATTATATTACCCCAAGATTATGTATGGAATCACTATTCATTTGATTATGTCATAATTTCCACTCCCCTTCTTGTAGATATACTTTTGATACACATAATTACTCCATTGATAATTTCTCAAGTCATTGATATAAATTTGATAAGAGTAATTTTAACTCATTCTCCATTTGTTGAGTTAAACATCCAATTCATGGGTGTTGTTTTTACAAGAATATGTGTGAATGTTATTTGATTGTTTTACATTGAATATCCAATCATATTTAGTGTATTTATATTTTTCACACATAATTATGTCGTTGATTTATCCTTAACCTATGGATACTGACTTTATGAGAGATTTCATCTCAATTTACATTCCATTGAGACTTCTTTGTTGATATACACCAAATCACTTTTATGTGGTGTATATAATGTACTTTGACATAGTATATCATGAATCCCTTTATTCTCATGATATTACAATGTTTTTATTACCTTAATTATTTGTGTTCAAGTGTCTCTATTTTGGTTAGAAACTCTAACTAAAATACATTTTAAAGTGTTTTAAAGATTGATTATTCTAAATCATTCTCATTAATGTCCATGTTTTAGAAATGGTTTTAAGGATTTATTTATATGGGCATTAAAGTTTCGAAAAAAAATTCCTTTTAAAAGTTTTAACGTGGTATGGGACACTTCGATTCTAAAATCTATTTTAAATGACTTCTTGACAAATAGTATGACTTTTAAATGTTTTCAAGAAAAAGGGGGATATTTATCTCTAATAGTTTTGATGATTATTTTCATCTATGTCAATAATCCTTCATCATTCTCGATTGAGGTTATTATGATACAATACAATATTCCATATTGTATCGAATGAGTTATGTTTCACTGTGGATGTGCTATTTTTATACCATTCATGGTTTGTGGATAAAGTTTTGACATTTCGTATGCTAGTTTTAATACGAATGTTTATGTTATGTTTAAAACATTTCATATAAGGAATTCATTGGACTTAGTAAGTGACGGGTGGAGCCCGCTATAGCTCCTTGATGCATCGGTTGGTCTCATGAGACAAACTAGTGTCTTGGCACAAGGCCTTGGCAAAATCCTATTTGTAGTCTTGGCACGAGGCCTTGGCTATGTGGTTATGATAGTCTGGCATTATGCATTCCATCATCATGAAAGTGGTTATTGATATTGCATGTGATCATTCGACTAGTAGAATGTCCATTTGAGTAAGTAAATGGAATTGTTTTATTTTATCTTTTCCATTTTATGCTGAAGTTCAAGTTTAAAATGCTTTCGTTTTAGTTATAAACTGCCTTAAGTGTTTATGCTTATCTATGAAAGCTTCTGCTACAATGTTATCCTTACTGAGCATCTGAGATCACCCCTATCAATGTTTTATTTTTCTCATGATTATGAAGAAGTAATTTATGAATGACCTGCAGGGATAGTATGAGGGGATATGAAGACAAGATGTTGTTATAGTTTTTTTTACCTTATGATGTAATGTAAGACTTATGAATATATCTAGTGTTTCCAAGACTACTAAACTAATCGGACTTTCGAGATTTGATCATTCTTGTGATCATGACAATGTTATTTAATAATGCACCGACTTTAGGTAACTGGGGTCGGGGCATTACAAAACGTGTCAAAAACTAGATTTAATGTGGGTGCGCCATCAAAAGGCGGAAAAACTGCATTTTTTAAAAAATACTTCTTTTATCCAAAAAATTGATTTTGATTTTATACCTCATTATAGAAAATGTATAAGTTGAATTAAAATGTTATAAAATTCAAAATTCAGTTAATACTATTCATAACGGCTAGTTTTAATAATATTTTAATAGAATACCGTTGTTTAGTGAAACTCGGTATTGCATACTACACACGCTATCGAGGAAGGTCGTGATTGCGTGTAGCGAAAGATTACTTTGATGAACTATATAACATAAAAACAAAATATTTCTCATAAAAGTCTCGGGTGTTACATTCTACCCCCCTTAAAATGAATTTCGCCCTCGAAATTCGTCACTTTGTAACCAACAGATGAGGATACCTCTCCCTCATCATAACCTCAAGCTCCCATGTAGCTTCTTCTAATTGGTGGTTCCTCCATAAAACTTTCACCAAGCGAGTGGTCTTGTTTCGTAGGACTTTTTCTCTACGATCCAGAATCTCTATCGGTTGTTCTTCATAAGAAAGATCTTGCTCCAGCGGTACAACTTCTGAGCTGAGTACATGTGAAGGATCAGGTATGTACTTTCTCAGGAGAGATACATGGAACACATCGTGAACTTGAGAGAGATTCGGTGGAAGCACCAATTGGTACGATACCTTCCCAACATGATCCAGTATTTCGAAAGGACCGATATATCTAGGGCTCAACTTCCCCTTCTTTCCAAATCTCATGACCCTCTTCTAGGGAGATATTTGTAAGAACACTTTATCACCCACTTCAAACTCTAGGTCTTTTCTTCGGTTGTCAGCATAACTTTTCTGTCGACTATGAGTTGCTCTTATGTGTTGTTGAATAGATCTGACCTTTTCTGCCATTTCATCAACGAGATCAGGTCCTAATAGATTTCTTTCCCCAAATTCATCCCAGAAAGTTGGAGTCCTGCATTTCTTTCCATAGAGATCTTTATAAGGAGCCATCTGAATACTGGAGTGAAAGATATTATTATAAAAAAATTCCACCAAAGGTAGGTGTTGATCCCAACCACCTTTGAAATCCATAGAGAAAGCTCTCAACATATCTTCTAGAGTTTGAATTGTTCTCTCAGACTGACCGTCTGTCTGAGGATGATAAGCAGTGCTGAAACTCAACTCTGTATCCAAAGTATGCTGAAGGCTTCGCCAGAACTTTGAGGTAAACGTCGGATCCCGATCAGATATAATAGAAAGTGGTACTCCATGCAATCTTACCACTTCCTTTACATATATCCTGGAAAGCTGATCCAAATAGAAATCCTCTCTAGTAGCGATGAAGTGTGACGACTTTGTAAGACGATCAACTATGACCCAGATAGCATTATTTCCATTGGATGTTTTAGGAAGTCCGGTGACAAAGTCCATAGTGATGTTTTCCCATTTCCATTCTGGTATGGGTAATGGTTGTAACATCCCCTTAGACTTCTACCTCTCAACTTTAACTTGCTAACAAACCAAGCATCGAGAGACATATTCAGCAACATCTCTTTTCATGCCATCCCACCAGAAGTACTCTTTTAGGTCCCTATACATCTTCGTGCTTCCTGGATGAATAGAGAATGAAGAACTATGAGCCTCATCCAGCAGCTCCTTCTTTAATTTGGGGATGGGAGGAACACAAACCCAATTCCTGCACTTTATTATCCCATCACAATCAAGGTTGAATTTAGAGACATTTGTCACCTTCTTTTGTAACTTGACATCTTCTTTCTGTGCCCCTTTAATCTTCACATGTATAGATGGCTGAACATTCATTTGAGAAAGATAAGATTTTTCCCCTTCCATTATAATTCCAAGATCTATCCTTTGTAAATCCATAAATATTGGATCTTTTGTGATCCTCATCATGGATAAACTGGCATGATCTTGTCGACTTAATGCATCTGCCACCTTTTTTGCTTTCCTAGGGTTGTAATGGATTGAGCAGTCGTAATCCTTAATCATCTCTAACCATCTTATTTGATTCATATTCATCTCCTTTTGTGTGAAAATATACTTTAAACTTTTATGATCAGTATAAATATCACACCTTTCTCCATAAAGATAATGCCTCTAAATCTTTAATGAAAATATTACCACAGCTAACACCAAATCGTGAGTTGGGTAATTTTTCTCATGGATTTTCAACTGTCGTGAGGCATAAGCTATCACCATATCATTTTGCATAAGAACACACCCTAATCCCTTCTTGGATGCATCACTGTAGATCACAAACCTTTCTCCACTACAAGGCAGTGTGAGCACATGTGCAGTGGATAACCTTCTTTTCAACTCCTTGAAATTCTCTTCACATTCCTCCGTCCAGACAAACTTAACTCCTTTCCGAGTCAACTTTTTGAGTGGATTAGATAATCGTGAAAAATCTTTCACAAAACGTCAATAATATCCATCCAAACCAAGAAAACTTCAGATCTTAGTTACTGTTGTTGGTCTCGACCATCTTTCGATGACCTCTGTTTTTGCTGGATCCACAGATATCCCCTCTTTTGAGATTATGTGACCCAAAAATACGACTCTTTGAAGACAAAATTCACACTTGGTAAATTTGGAATAAAGATTCTCCTTTCTCAGGGTATTCAATATAATTTTCAAGTGATCTTCATGTTCTTCCTTGATCTTTGAATATACAAGAATATCATCTATAAAGACTACCACAAACTGATCAAGATAGTCTCTAAAGACTCTATTCATCAGATCCATGAAGATAGTAGGGGCATTAGTAAGACCAAATGGCATCACTATAAATTCATAGTGTCCATACCTTGTACGGAAAGTCGTCTTTGGTATATCCTCCCTTTTGACCCTTAATTGGTGATACCCTGAACTAATATCAATCTTCGAAAAGTATTGAGCTCCTCGTAGTTGGTCAAATAAGTCATCAATGTGTGGGAGAGGATATTTGTTCTTGATAGTGATCTTGTTAAGTTCTCAATAATCAATGCATAGTCTCATTGACCCATCTTTCTTCTTAACAAACAGAACAGGTGCTCCCCAAGGTGACGCACTAGGTCTTATGAATCCTTTATCAAGATTCTCTTGGATTTTCTTCTTCAATTCCTGCAACTCAATTGGGGCCACTCTATAAGGTGTCTTTGAAATAGGTTAAGCACCCGGTACGAGTTCTATTGAAAACTCACCTTCACGATTTGGTGGAAGACCCGGTAATTCCTCCAGAAAGACATAGTCAAACTCCCGTACAATGGGCATATTATTAATCGTGAGTTTCTCACCAACCATTTGAGATAAATAACCTTCATTTAGTGGAATTAAGACCCATAAGATGGAATAAATTTCCACTGGAAGGTTATGTTCATCCTTGCATCGATAGAGGATCATAGATTGATCTGGAATATGAAATGGGACTTCCCTTCTTTGGCAATTGATATGAGCTCCATATAAAGAAAGCCAATCCATGACAAGATTCACATCAAATTCCACTATAGAAAGGATCACAAGATTTGTAGGAAGTACTTTCCCACAAACATCAATCAGAGAAGAATTATAAAATTTTTATGCGACTGTTGTGCCATTAGGTGTTGTCACAGCTAACTCAACATTTAATTGTTGAGGTAATACGGTGATACCCTTAGAAAAATATTCAGAAATAAAAGAGTGGGTGGATCCAGAATCAAATAAAACATTTTCTACTTTAGAATGGTTGGTAAGTGTACCTTTCACCACATCGTTATTGTACTCCACATCGCTGATAGAAATTGCATGTGACTTTCCTTTGTCTTTAGCCTTAATAGTTTGTTGACGTCGACCATCATCATCAACCCTTGGACTAGGGCATTTATTGGCATAATGCCCCATATCCTTGCACTTGAAACATTGAAGTGTAGTAGGTTCATTATGTGTGTCCCTTCCTTTGTTTTCATCATTAGACATCTTCTTCCCATCATTGCTGCATTCAAATACCCGATGACCTTCCTTTACACATTTGAAACATTTACTTGTACCTTTAAGACAACTCCCTCCATGTTTCTTTCCACACTATGAGCATAAGGGAAATCTCATCTTCTTTTCAGTGTGCTCTTTTGATTTTCCTTTGAATTCCACTTTCCTCTTCTTATCAAACCCATATGACTGATGGGTTACTCCAATCTCCATATCAACATTGAGATAACATTGAACGATTTCCTCATAGCTATTGAAGTCCCTTATGGCTAACGCCCTTCGAAGACTTGGTTTTAAGCCACTAAAGAATCGATCGATCTTACTCTCGGGTTGGATAATAAAACCAGAAGCGTACCTTGAAAGTCTTGTAAAATTTGCTTCATAGGTACCAACAGATTCATCATCCTTTTGCTTTAGTTCAAGAAACTCCTTCTCCATCTTTGTTCGGAGAATACGAGGGAATTACTTATTGAAAAATAAGTTCTTGAAATCGTCCCATTCCATGGACTCAATTTCATCTCTTTGCCTCGTATTCTTGATAAGATTCCACCATTGATCAGCATCACCTTACAAAATATACACTGCTAAGATGAATTTATCATGTTCAGAACATGGAAGAACTAAAAATATCTTTTCAGTAGTACTAATCCATTGTTCATCAACTAATGGATCAGTAGACCCGCTGAATGAAGGTGGATTCTGCCTCATGAAGGATTCAATAGAATGTTTCTCCTTCCTTTGCTCGTTTGGAAGTCCTGCATGATTCATAGCTTGAGAAAGTTGTGTGAACATGGCTACAAGTTTTTTCATTCTAGCTCCCATAATGTTTGGTTTCTCAGGGGGACAATCATTGCATTGCCCGTCGCATTCTGCATTAACACAGTTCCTTCAGGTTCCAGCCATTGACTAAAACCAATAAGAATAGTGTGAGAAACACTAATTATAATAGGAAAACCACATAATCAAGAATAAAATTTCACACTTAAAGTCTTATCATAGGTTGTTCATGGCCATTTTTAAAACACTAAGTTTGTGTTCTATTCTTAGACTTATCCTTAGTATTCTTACTAAGGCTTACACATCCTAGTTTCCAAAGGTTGAATATACGTTTCCTCTAATACCAACTATAACGATCCGTACTTTACAGACATTGTCAATACTTCAAAATTGAAGCATACTTATTACAACATATAACAAAACTCATTTCTTATTATTCAAGACTCATAATCATAACTTAAAACATGAAACTTTGTGGAATACACACATAATCATAGATAATCATTTCTTATTAGTCAAGACTCATTTCCAAGACTATCTTAGTGGACAAAGTCCATTTCTAAACCGAGTTCATTCCTCGTTTCAGTCCTGTTTCACTGAACCGGTTTAACCTGCCGTTCCAGCCATGTCTATCTCATGAGATATAAAATCTTTACCCAATGCATTGGAGGGAGATATAGGTCCCCCCATCTCATAATGATACCATTCATATGTGTGACAAAAAATCATAAATCATACATCATTGCATAACCCATGTAATAAAAATGGGATTCTTAAACAACATGACATCATAAAAAAATTCATATAACATAAAGGAATTCATAAAAATAATTCCATCAAAACATAATCAAATAAATGTAATAATAGGGATAGAAACAGAATCCTATATTATGTTAGATGGAAAATAATTTTGATAAAACACTTGAACTCCATTCTTGAGGAAAATATCCTTTCTACTTCAAAAACATTTTCCTTTCTTAACATGTCTAACAAATTAAAACTAAAAGGAGTTGATTAAAAATAAAATTGAAAACTTGTAAAGGAAGCTTCTTGGAAATAATTTTTTAAAAATCCATTCATTCCGTATAAGTTTAAAAAAACATTCTTCTCATACTTTTGTCGGAAAAGTCAAAAAGTACCTCGTACGAAAAACGACAAAAGATTCCTTTCATATCTTTTACTATAATCTCACCAAAGGGTAAAAATGGATTTAAAAAATTGTAGGTGGATGGAAATAATATTACTTATTGAGGAAACATGTATGTGGATGATAAAATACACCCCAGTAAATACCAAAGTATAAACAATCTCAGATAAAAATGAGATTGTGATATTTCCCTTACCTTAGGTCGGATTTGCTTCGTAAGTATCTGAACCTCCTGTATAATGATTTAAATAGTGATATTGAATTATTTCAGAATCATAATTATTGTTATGATATCATATATGGTCATATTATTAGCTTCTTATTAGTAATATTTCATTGCTACTTGTTATTATGGTGTTTATAACTTTTTGTTCTTATGCGTGTTTTGTCGAATAAATTCTTATTCTTCTCTTTAGGTTATAGATACATCACATCCAGAATTGTATTAATGTACTATATATCATATTTATTAATTAAATTAATTTATATAATCATTATACAATAAAGATCATGTAGAATGAATCACATCACATCGTGGAGACGGTATTCCGTACGTACGCACGAGCGATGATATCATTCCCATGATCGTGGAATTGTATTGGAGTGTATGTATACTATTTCAGAATCAATATAACTTTACAATAATCATGTATAGTAATTATTTACACCATTATACCCATCCAAGTAAGGTGGTGGGGGAAAATAGATTACACCACGGCATGGAGACGGTATTCCGTACGTACGCACGCGCGGTGATTTCGTTTTCCGTAGGATGGATAGATGGTGAAATAGGGTTGTTTAATATTTATAATAACATATAATTATATGAGTTATACAGATGTTATTACTTAATAATGAAACAACTAAAGAAGAAGATGTTGAGGAAGAAAGAATTTGGAAAGGATCGATAATGGATATTACCTCTTTTTGACGCGCCTCTTCTTAACCTCCTCTTAGGGAACTAGGGTTGGTCTTTGAAGAAGACCAGAACCTCTAGGATGATTCTAGGTAAGTGGGGAAGTGGAATGGTCAGGGTTTGGCAGAGCTTGAAGGCTCAAATTGGTGTGAGGAGGAGAGGGAGGAGGTGCCCTTTTATAAGGGAGGAGAGGGGCACCTTTGGAAATATAAGAAATATTAGTTTATATTAAATCCCAACCCTACTTAAAAACATCCAAAATGACTCATATCCAAAGATTAGATGAGATAGGGTTGTAATATCTTCAACCAATAAAATTTAGAAATGTTAGGAATTTATTTTAAACATTATCAACTTGATTTATCTTTATTTATCAATTTAATTTTATTTGTGGTAATAATATTCTAAATTTTAAATTATTATTAATAGTTACATATGTGTTGTAAATTTTCAATAATTTGACACTTTATGACATATTCGACCATATAAAATTAAATTTATAATTTTTAAATATTTTTGTGATTTTTAAACATTTTTATAATATGTTATTTTTATAAAATAACAATAGTGTCAATTTTGATACTATTCATTTATTTGAATTTAAATAAAATATACACAGAGGATATGTTCGAACTAAAAGATTTGATAGATTAATAAAATGTCATATGTATATAGATAATTAGTGTAGCACATTAAATAGTGCATATAATAATTATTTTAATATTTTTAAAACCATTTATTTGATATTTTAATTAATAAAATAATTTCAAAATAACTATTATGTCATAATTAATGATACTTATTTAATCCCTAAAAATTTTAAATAAATTTCTATGATGTAGATAATTGTATTAGATTTTGGGAGAATATTCCTGTTCGAAGTTTCATGAAGTTTATCACTAAATTAAAATTAGTATACTTATAAGATTTAAGAAAGTGACATGTTGTCACATTCTTTGGTTTTAATAATAATTAAATTATTTTCATGCAAAAAAGTCCATTAAATGAATCTAATCCGACCCTTAAGTGATATGGGTCGGCTTTTAGACATCCAATAGGATTTTGGCAGGTGTTAGGGTAATTTTATAATCTTATATTTACCCTTAATTACTAGATTTACCTTTAACTATGGTAAATAAAATTTACCATAGTTACTATTCATAATGCCCAAAAATAAAAAGTAGCCTGTTAACATAATTTGGACCCACTTATTCTGAATATGGAATCCATTTTTCAAAATTCAAAACATATAAGTTGCAGTAATTAATTTAAAATCAATCCCGTTGTTAAGAAAACAGGTTTTAGAAGTTAAAACATTGTCAAAGATTGAAATGTTTTTACCTATAAATTCAATGTGAAATTAATGCTAATGACATGCATTATATTAAATGGAAAAAATATATTCTATCTATACTTTTAAACCATTCAATATTATAATTTAACCATATAAATTATCTCAATGAAAAAAGTTGTTTTTAATAAAAAATTAGCGTATTTTTCTATTCATCAAAATATGAAAGTTATCAGAAAAATATCAAAAATTTATCCAAAGTAAATTTTTATATCCTGATTCAAAAGAAGAATTTTATTTTGTCAAATTGAACTTATAAACGTGTCAAAACTAGATTTAATGTGGGTGCACCATCAAAAGGCGGCAAAACTGAATTTTTTGAAAAATACTTCTTTTATCCAAAAAACTGATTTTGCTTTTATACCTCATTCTAGAAAATGTATAAGTTGAATTAAAATGTTATAAAATTCAAAATTCAGTTAATAATATTCATAACGGCTAGTTTTAATAATATTTTAATAGCATATCGTTGTTTAGTGAAACTCGGTATTGCGTACTACACACGCTATCGAGGATTGTCGCGATTGCATGTAGCGAAAGATTCCTTTGATGATTTATATAACATAAAAAAATATTTCTCATAAATGTCTTGGGTGTTATAGTGTCGGATCGTACACATAAAAAATTGACCCATGGATCATTTTCCTAAATTAGCAACACTATCCAAATATGTTTGATCAGTTTTTCATATGTCGGTTGTTTTCACTTAAAATGTTGTCAATTTAAAATAAAAGTGATACACTTTATGTGATACCGGCCACACTGTGCATCGGATTGAGGCGGGTTTGACTCGTATACATCAAAAATGTTGTCCTGGGTACCCTTCTTCCCTTGGGATGTGTCATAGTTTCACTGAACTATGTGCCAACCATGAACCACATATTGTTGGGTAAAAATACTATATTTTCTCTAAAAACACTAAAGTAAATACAAGGGAAAAATAAAAAACCAAAAAAAAATATATAAATTACCTCATAATTAAATAATGTTTTTGAAACTTGGCCAACCATGATCCCACCTGGATAGCCCAGCCACCACCCCACCTGGACAACCCCCCACCCCACCCCACCCCCACCCCATCCCCCACCCAACCTGCACACTCCCCCTCCCCACCCAAAAAAATGAAGTTAAAATTAAAAATACCTTGAATATGATTTTTTTCTTCAAAAAACGTAAATATTATGCCTTTACTCCAAATGCTAAAGACAATGACATATTTTTTGCAATTTTGATGTTGTTCATGACCTTTAGGGATGAAGAAATTCAAGTTTTCCATTATAATCAGACTCTTTGGAGTGTTCTAAAATTAAATAGGTGGGTTTAGAAATGAAAATTAAACTGTTAGAAGTAGGATTTTAGTGGAGGGTATTGAAATTTCTAATTAAATAGCTCTAACTCATATAGATGATAATGATTTAAGAATATCCTATAACCAACACATAATTATAAATGAAGAGATTCCTCAAAGTGGTGTTAAATGAGGATAATTGAATTTGAAAGCCAACAAGGGATGTATCGACAGAACACCCTAATGGATTAATAAATCCTACGGAAATATATTAATGATACTAATATTAATCACCATTAATATATTTACTTTGGTTTTATTGATGGACAGTGATCTTATTTTTCATGTGTGGAGTTGGGTTGACCTTGAACACCAAATGGGGTTCCACTCTGTAGTTCTGAGAATTTATTATCCAAATCTATGAAGCTTCTACCTGTTAATATGACTACTTTATATCAGTGCCTACTGGAATTTCATGGCATTTAAGGGATATGTGTTTTGTAAAAAGCCTATGCATTATAGGGATGTTCATGAATGATGGTTTTTTGTACAAATATGTATGGAAGTTAGTAATGGGGATGGGTTATTCCATTTAACGAATGTTATAGTGTATGTTTAGGATGAGTTCTTGCATTTAACCAGCGTTTTAGTTTATGTTTAGGTGAGGTGAGTTAGAAACTAGGTTAGTCATGTCATTAGAACACATGATCTTCCATTTTACCATATAGTCTAGGATTTCAGGGATGAAAGTGTTTTGTGTGAGATAATTACTACCCACTCTATAGTATGTCCAACACATAATATTGGAATACCCATGAAACAAAGGCATGTTTAAATGGGATGTTTCAGCACCCCATTTATCCAAACTTACTTTTCACCATAAGGGATTGGCCATGTATATTTAAATGGATATCCAAGTCAGGTACTCTGTGTACATTCCTAGGACACTAGATTATCTAAGACACCATGTGAACCCTTATACAAACCATGTGAACCCTTATACCATATATTCATTATTAAAACCATTAAAAACTATGTATTAAACAACATAATTTTTCAAAGATAATAAAATTTAACATAAATCAATAATACAATTTTATATATCAAGTAAAATGAAGGAATAATATCTTATATCCTAGATGACCACCCATGACCATGATTAATGTCAACAGACCTCTCCTTTTTTCCAAATCAAAAGAGAAAAAAATAGTTGCAAAACAAAAAAACCAAGGTATAAAAATAGTTGCAGAACAACAAAACCAAGGTATCACTTACAAATTTGAAGTGTAGAAGAAAACATTTCCTTGATTGAAGATGGATTGATTAGTGGAAGAAGTTTGGCAAGTTGGGGAAGAGGTAGATTCGATTTAGGGAACCAATCGAGTGGAGGGGTACCTGCAATCGAGCAGAGGGGGAACTGGATGCCTGATCTGCATTTAATGGAAAACTTTCCAAATAGTTTTTAAAAACCATTGGAAATATTTGTATAGTAAGGTCTATACCAACGGTTTGTATGAACCATTGGTAAAAGGAGGAAAAATGTGAGGCCTATACCAACAATTCACACAAACTTTTGGTAAAAAGTCAACATATACCAATGCTTATTGATAACCATCGGTAAAAGTGCCTATACTAAGGCCTACACCAACTGTTTTACAAACCGTTGGTAAAAATAGTTATACAATCTTCTATACCAAATATTTTAAGAAAACTGTTGGTATATATAGCCATTCCCAATGGTTTATCTAAACCGTTGGCATATAAGTTTTGGTAAAAGTGGGATTTCTAGTAGTGAGTATTAATAATACAAAAATTTGGAATGGAAAATCATAGGACATCCTTGGAAACACATGAGATGTAAAAAATGGTTTGTAGAAGGGGATAATGAGAGTTAATGTTTTACTATAATAACATGGGAATAATAATAATAGTAGAAGGAATTTTTAAAAACACATCACAACATTAACAGTTAGAAATCAAAAGGCTTTGTACCAAGAGATTAGTCAAATTAAAAAAGAGAGAGGATAAGACCCATTACCTCGAGAGTGTGCCTGTAAAGTCATAGTAGGAGATTAATAAGATATTAGGAATAAATTATTAGGGATCTATAGAGAGTGAGGGAGAGTTAAATCATACTCAATGGGTTTTTAGGGATTTTGAGTGGGAGGATTGGTTGGTATTTGTAACAAAAGAGGGGGAATTATTTATTAATTTCAAAACTTAGGTTGTGGAATATATATACTAAAATAATAAAAAACAAACCTGACCATGGTTTTTGACAATGTTTTTAGAAAACATGGCGTGGTTTTAAATATTTTATAAGTCAATGAACCGAATTCCTTATAATAATAACCATTTTTATTTGGAAGTGAGTCATGTTTATAAAAAAAATATTTAAAAAACATTAAAATATAATATATAATTTAGAGGATTAATTAAGGGTTTTTATACATAATTATTTAACATAGAAACATATTATTTTAAAATATAGATATATATTTGGTCTTGGATGAATTTTTAGGAATTTATTACATCAATTTTTGGTTATTATGATATAATAATACAAAAAAAATTATTTATACACTTTTTAAGTTTTACCCAAAAGTTTGTTTGTCTCACAAAATAATGTAAAATTTACCATTAGACAGTTTAAACATAAAAATTTGAAAGATAATATTTATTTTATCAAAATAATTCTCAAAATATGAAATTTTTTACTTTTAAATAAAAATATTTATTCACGCAAAAATACTAGTTTTTACGACACTGAATTTATAACTCTTAACAAATATACATTGAAATTTATGAAATTATATTATCATTTATATTAAAATAATTTTTTTAATAAAATTAATTTATTAAAATTACATTTATTACAATACTTCTGGAAATTTTCCAAATGAGTATTTTAATAGAATATATATACTTTCCAAAAATATAATTTTTTTACTTCTTTGTATCAAAATATAATTCTTATCAAACACATTGATAATCTATTATATAATAATGAAAATAAATATACATATTCTTATTTCTTGGGATTAGATACATAACCCTTTTTTACACTATCATACACCCTAAGTGCATGGTATTAGATAGTGATATTTTATTGGGGTGGCTTAGTGAACTTGGTTTGGGTCATGATCTTTACAATCTTGAACCTCTCGCACAAAAATTTTTATTCATGCTTCAGTTTTTGAATCTTTGATACGACATAGAAAGGGAATCTCTTAGGGATTCCATCTCACTCGTAATATTTGATAAATTTCATTCATTAGTTATACTATAATTGGTTGATTCTATCACTTCTTTTATATGTTCTAATTGGATTTTATCATCGCCCTTAATATATTCTAATAAAAGTATCCAATGTCGAGTGACTTTATTATCAATGATTAGGATTCATAAGGATATTTTAAATATAAAAGGATTAAATTTATAATGGTATAAAATAAAAATCTTACAGCATGTGTTTCATAATACTATATTACTTACTATGAAAATTATTCATTTAAAAGGGAATTTCATTTGTAGAAGTTCTAGTTATTAATATTCTAATTTTATCCATAGTGCAACTTTAGAGCATATATTTTTGGTATATTCTGATGAATATTTGGATAGATAAGAGGGAAATATAAATTCAATTACATTTATTTCATTATATCTTGTAGGATTCTATATTTTTTTGGTTTAGAAAGAAATAAGCTATCATTTACCTGGGTAATGCATAATTTGAATTTATTACGGCCACTTAATCATTCACAAAATTGTTGTGGAATACGAAACATCTTAAATATCTTAACGTTTAACTGAAGTATCCTATCAAAATAAACTATTAAAATTCATGTCCTAGAAATATTATAAATAGGTTCATTATATTACTCATGGGAGAAGAAAATTAAAATCAAGTATCACTTAAAAAAAAGAAAGCAGAGCATGAGTTAGTGAATATTTTGTATGTTCCAATAAAAAATCAAATCATTTAAATCATGAAAAATTATTTAGCCAAGTATGAATTTGTGTGGGGAAGATATATGAATTATTAAATTAGGGTATAAATTATTTAGGGGGATTATAAAATTTATATCTCGTATGGTTCTCACACAAAAATTGGATTCTAAGAGTAAAGATTCAAAATGATGAAGCTATTTTGTAATTGACCAAATAACATGAAGAGAAATCATGATGAAAATATTTTATGAGTAAGTGTTAGGTGGAGTAGAAGAGATAAATGAAGTGATTCATTGATAATATTTATATGTTACCTTAATTTCTCACATTGAGCATAAGTCATGTGGGCAAAGAGTATGTCTGGAGTGAGTCTTTAATGGAAATATAGAGTTTTATATAGTGTATTGTGTTTGAAGAGTAAAATGTGTAAGTATTATGTAACCAATATGAGTAAAGAGTTTTATGTTTTCTCAAAAAAACTGAAGGGAGTGATTATTGGAAAAAAACATATCAATATTTCGTTGTAGATTATTTGGGTTGTGTTTGTTATAAAATAATGTTTACAGAGACCTATAGTGGATAAATTTGTGATGTATTCCTAATGGAAAGGTTATAAAAGAGTTTAAATTTTTTTGACAAGATTACACAACATTTTGACGCAATGTAAGGAATTTGGAATATTCCTAGAAAACTATCATAGAAGTGGATTTTCACATACATTCTGCATAAGTGAAGTTGCACTAATTTTGAGATAATAGAGGAAATGTGTTTTGTAGGAATGATGGAGTTGTATCACATATTGGTCCTAAATTTAAATATTCAAATAATCCTTCATTATTGTGGAAGAGAGAAAAACTTATTTAAAATATCAATGCTCATTTTTAATGTAATACTTGCATGAACATATTTCACGAATGAAGTCATACTACATGATAATCAATTTCATTCATAAAAGTGGTTATGTTTCACAAACAAGTGTTTGTGAAAACATAAGTTACACAAATAGTTTTTGATTGAATGTGAGTTGTTTGAACATTATTTGTTCACAAGAAAAGAGTTATGAGAACCTTAAATAAGCATCGATGAATCTTTATGGTAAAGTGGAATTCATCTTTATGTTGAAATTAAATCTTCCTGACATACCAAATGTGGTCTAATCCAGGGTGATTCTACTCATTAGAAATTTTTTGGAATGAATTGTTTGTAAACTTTAGCATAGAGTGCATTGAGCTTTCAAATCATGATTGGTGGTGAACCAAGAGACGTAGTGTGTCTGCTATTTACTTTTAAAAATTATTGAGTTTGATCGAGGGTGAATTGATTTCTCCAATCCTGATTGGTATTGAACCTGGGGGGAAATTATTCTTCCCAGAACATTGTTCAAATGAAGGCGCTAACTGATTTTAGTTCATTAGTACATAATCATTATATGATTGATTTATTAGATCAAATATGGTGAAACTAGTAAAATATACTTTTACCTCTTTCATGAATTATTACTTCATATTTTTTGAGGGAGATATGAATTCTTACTAACTATGGAGGAATATTGTTAGAGATTATTTTCTATGAATGTGACATACCTTGATTCCACCCATATTAGGGTATTTAATTTTGTTGGGGATAAGAAAGTTGATATATTCTGAATCCTCACACTACTTATGGGAAATATGGATTATTATACATGAAGGTGATAGATAATTATGATAATATAAACCATCGTTTCAATAATATAAGTACCCAAACATGAGGATTCACTCAGATGAATCTTTTGACACATTATTTGATCGAGTAATTGTGATTTTGGAGGATATGCATGGAATCAAAGAAACCATTGATGTTGTCACAATTTTAAATTTCTTCATGAGAATATCTAAAACTCAATTAAATCCAAAAGTCTTAGTACACATGAGTAATGGTATAAAGGAGTTAGTGTTGGATAGACATCATAGTACACTTTTTTTCTTATGAGATGTGGAATAATGATAACGAGGATATTGAGAAGGGTATATATTGGGATGTGTAATTTAGGAAACTAAAGTAGATTACCGTGAGGAATTCACAAGAACAATAAGTGGTTGATGATGTTTTGTCATTCCATTCCTCAAATATGAAAATTTTAAAGGTAAAAATCCACTTACATGAATTTGGTCTGGAAAGGTTAGCCAGCTCACAAAAAAGTGTCCCAATATGTTTTAATAGGAATTTTTTGATTAAGAAACTCGTGTAAATGTATCTTAAAATAATTTGATAGGTAAGATGAGTACTCAAAAAAAAATTCTTGAATAATAAAAACCCACTTTCACATGAGTATAATAGCTTAGGAGAAACAAAAATAGATGAAATTGAGTACTTCAAAGACCTAAAATAATTCATTATTTTGGTTGTTATTAAGAAATTATAAATAATTGAATACGAGGATGATGATAATGCATATATAGAAGACATATTTAATTTCAATGTGGAGTTACATTCTAAACTTACAAATATAGATGTTTTTCAGGCCAAAACAAAGAAGGCTAATGTAGTTTTCCCTGATATGAAACTCTACAAACAATTGAATGATGAATAGAATAGAAGTTTATATTGTTGGAGGAAATTTGGAAGATCAATTATAAAAAATCCATAAATCTTAGAGCTGTTTGTTGAGTAATAACTCAATATCAAGAATTTGACCCATATTGTCGATGGTTTGACTAATATAATGAATGATCGAGTAATATCTATCAAAGATATTGGGTTAGATTTGTGGGTATATAGATAACAACATAAGCTCATAAAATTATCTTGAATCCTGGTATGACATTGTGAAATTAGATCAATCATGCTTTAGAAAATGCAAATAAGAATAATGGAGGTCTATAAATACTTTTTTGGATTTCCCACTGAATAAAAAGACACATCAGAATGATATATATAATATAGGGATTGATCATAAGTATAATATAATATTGGTTCTTTCCAAGTATAAGAAATCACTCCAAAGATGAATGATAATTTGGGTGTGACATGGAATTATAAAACTCGAAATACATAATGTTTTACTTGAGATTCATAAAAAACACATTATATTAAACATCAAATAAGGTGTGACTACTTTTGAAATATGGGTCATTATCTATGTGTGTTTTTTTGATCAACAAGGTTTTTATATATCATAACAGTTATACTGGTATCAAAGTCTATTTCAATATTCTATGTTTTAATTGTAGTTATAATTCTTCGGGTGTTGTTTATATGAACCTATGTCAAAGTATTTCTCAATAATGATGTAGAATAATGTGTTATCAATGACCCCATGTGGTTGTACATTTATATTTGTGGAATTATCATATGAGATGAAAATGAAAAATAAATTTTCCACATTGCAATATGACATTGTTCTATAATATTCATAAGAGGATAAAACATACTAATAATTACCAGGTGTATTGTTAAAAACATGGATAAAAAGGAAATAGTTCAGGAGACAGTGATTTTAGAGATTTCCTTGAGTTAATTAGATCTTGTTGGTTTATTTATTTTTATAGAATATGTACGTCCCATATGATGAGAAATAAAGATCTTGTAATATGAATCACATATGAAAAATAATATGTCAAGCGATTTCAAAATAATGATGGTTTGAAATGTATTGGATTAATAAAATTAAAATTTAGGTGTAAGGAAATGATACATAATGTTTTATTTCTTATTTAAGGTCATTATCACAAACTTATTAGTGTTTGTCAATTATGATACTTAAGAAATGAAATAATTTTCACCGGGAATAATTATAATTTCAATGGTAATGACGGTTCATTCCTGATGAATAGAAAGTAAACAATGTGAAGTATCTACCTTATATGTGTAAATAACGATATTTTCATTATATATAAGGAATAATAAAATATATTGTGTCATATAAGACATAGTAAATTGATCAAATAGCCCTTGAATGATTTTTTTAATTGTGATGGATCTCATGGTATCCCTAGATTATGATTTGATCTTAAATAAACATGTGATTTTGTCAAAAAAATGCGGATTATTTAGAAGACATACAAGAGAAAGTCAAGAAATTGACATGTTTTCTTGAATTGTTCATATTTATGTGTGTGTAATGATATCAATAAGATCCATTAATGGGAATATATTATATATTCTATTCATTGACTATTGTAGTTTGATGGAATGATTGGTGGTTATCCCCAAAATACGAGTTATTTAATTCCATTACTTAGTGTTGAAGGAAGTATGAAAGTATGCTTGGGAAAAAAACCCCGATGTAAATTCCATGGAATTTACTAAAAATCTAATAGAGGATTATCTCATGAATCATAGGATAAGGCACTACGTCATAGTGGTGGAAACTCATAAACAAAACAGTGTAATTTAGAGGAGAAATAATATCATAAAAAACATAGAAAAATGTTTATTATTAATAAATACCTACCAGATTTGATTTGAAAGCTAGTATACCTGACATAGATATATATTTAAATTAAATTTATGTTGTGTTTGAGAGAATAAAATCTCTATATGATATATGAAATGGGAGGAATATAACATTGAAATAATTTATTTTTAGAAGTAAGTTTATTATTATGAGAAGTGTGAAGCTAGAAGAGAAGATATATAGTAGAAGGATCTCAGGGTTGAAATTGATGATCATAATATCAAGGGGGCCTAGACAACACTAGTGTAAATGAGGAGAATGAATTCTATAAAACAAAAACCTAATTTATCTTCTATTGATCCTATATATTTTTAAGAGGATAGAAATATGATAAATGGGTTTAGGATATGTATAAATAGATATACTAAATTGAAAATAACCATAATTGGGAGGTCTTTTTGAGGATGACATATAACAATTTTCTTAGGACCAAATGGGGTTTCTATAAAAAATTGAATGGAGATGACCTGGTGATTCAAAATATGACATTTATTTTTTATATGGGATATTATAATATTTAATTTATTGATATAGATGAAACATTATCACTTATGACCAGGTAGAAATTTTTTATTTTTCTTGGAAATATTAGTGTAGAGGATATTCAAGGTATTCTACATGGATATCAAATATGCATTTCTATATGAATTACTTGAATAAAATTTGTACATCAAGAAAATGGATGGTTCCCATATTCGATGAAAATGAGAAAAATATTTTATGAATGAAAAAGATGATTTATGGGTTAAATAAATAACTCAGATAAAGGTATTGTTGACTTTAACAGTATTTGAAGAATGATTTTCAACATGGTTGATTTACATGCAGAAGAATGATATTTTTCTTTGAGGTTTTATCATATGTAACTGTAAAAATGTGTTAAAATAAAAATATAAAGTGTGTCAAAATCAATTTTATAAATAACCTATTTAGAAACTATATTAGTGTGGATTTCAACATTGGTCAGACAATAACCGATGTTTATTTTTTCCAAAAAAAAAGAAAATTTTATTTTAATCTCATTTTATCGATGTCTAATTTTCAAAAACCACAACCTTTATGACTCACATGCACCATCCCTCTATCCATATTCAAAATTTTCATTATTCCTCCTCAGTTGGACCTATTAAACATACATTATCCTTATTCCATTTCCCTGGACCACATTCTTCCGACCTCAATTGTGTTCTGCATTTCTCTTTCAAGCTTCATTATTGTTGGTCTTCAATATCATTTTTTGGCCACAATCTTCCTCTATTGTGTTATAATATGACATATATCTATCTTTTTTTCCAATTTTGGTAATGAAATGTCTACCTCTATCTATAGTTTTTGTAATTTAATTTTTTAGAAGTTTTTTATATGATTGTTTCCTTTAAATTACATTGATTTTTTATGGTTGAGATAAATGTAATAGTATTTTGTTATATTGAATTCATTTATTTAATGTATTAATTATTATATATTTTAATTAGTTGTTTTAAATTTTTTTATCATTTTATATATTTTTTTATGTTTAGATATGATTACATGAATAAAATTTTATATAAATCCTTATAAATTTAAAAATGTTATAAAAGATTATATGTATATATAATTACATGTTAATATAAATGTTTATAAGTTTATGTTTTATTTCCATTTATATTAATTTATTTCTTTAATATTTTTTTATTAAAATTTTTATCAATACATGTTTTCTTGATTATTATTGTATTACACGTCTAAATAAATTTTTATAATTTTTACACTTTTTTACAGATTATTTAAATTCAACATGTTCTTTTCTTATTTTATTTTGTATCTACACTACTATTTTGTATATAATATTTTATTGTTTATATATATTATATTAAAACCATTACATGTTTTTATGTTTTATTTTTATATGTGTATATATTACTTTAATCTTTATGTTTTAAATTTATATATGTTTATATTTTTTAAATTTTCTATTTTTAGACATGTTTTAACATTTATATGTTTTATCATATTCATATATTATGTTGTCATTTTTGGAAATTAATCAATCATAATTGTATAAATTAACAATGATCTTGTGATAAATATGGGAAAGGTTTTAATTATCTTATGGTATTTTATAATCAAAGTATTGAAAATAAACACCTGATATTATATCCATTCATTAGGTTTTTGAATATGAAAAAATACTATCCATAGAAATCAATGATTATGTTGTTTGATCAAGTTTTAATCATTTTTATACACACTAGATCAACCATCGGGTAACAAAAAATAAATCAAGATCTAACGTTGAACAATATGTTCAATTCGATAAATATAATCTTCCTGTTAAATTAATTCATGATGTAGGTTTTTAATCAATTAAAAAAATTAGTGTTCAATTATTGTTTAGAGTTTCTATAAAGCCACTGATCCAAGGTTGTAGTAAATTAAAAGTGTTTTTAGTGCTTATACCGGTTAACATGAAACTAGTAAACTGTTAGAGTGAAAAAAGTTTCACTAAATTTCTTGAACTTTTGAAAGAGTTAATTCTATACGGTGATAGATTTCTAGATTTCAATAATGATGTGAAAAAATATTAAGTCAAATTGTATTAAATTATACTAAAATACATGCTTTCCTCAATTTATATCTTCTATATCTACTGCAATATAAATAATTATAATAGTGCTCTAAATACGGGTCATCATGACATAAAACGGATAAGAAATCCAACTGTTCTTCGTTCTGAAAGACCGATTCCAGACCTTCTTCTAATGAAATCCAGTATATCCCAATAATTTATCATTTTAAGTATTTATTTAAAAATTAAAATGATTAAAAGAAGATGATATGGAATATAAATGATTTTATATCTGATTAAATCCTACATCACCCTATAGATTAACCACTTTTAAATATATTGAATCAATAATTTCAATATTTTGGAAATGAAGTTAAAAATATAAGAAATAGGCCATGCACAAATGGAATGAATCCATATCATATCCTCAGTAGCCAACATAGTTCATGGTATTCTGTGTATCTATTTTATAACTTTTCCCCATATATGTGTATAAATAAAAAATGTATTATGATGATTCTGGACCAAAAAATCCTGAAAATTAGATTGATGTTTTTATTTTATAATTTATTAAAAATTTAAAAATTCTATGGGTGGTAGGTGTTAATTTTATTGTTGTGTACAATAAATTTTTATTTTTATTTTTCATGTTATGGTTATGTTAACTATGAAAAACGTTCCTATATAGGGATACTTATCTAGATATAGTTTTAAGGAAATAAATATTGTATTATTTATGAAGAGGGGACCTCATACCGTCAATTTATGAATTCGATAAAGATAGTGTACATAAGTGGTTGAGGATTTCAATGAATGTATTATTGTTAATGAGGATTAAAAAAATTATTTAATATTTTAGAATATTATTATTTTCCCACTACTTTTTTCTTATCAGGATCATTATAACAAGTTCCACGAAATTTATATCACATTTTTGAAGAAATTTAATTTAAGTAATAAAAAAATAATTCAAAGACATGGCCCATCTTATTTGATATACCTTGATAGATATTTTTGAAGGTAAACCATTACATTGATATTATTCATGTGGAAGAAAAAAAATATATATAATTTTCATAAAAAAATTATTAGATATAAAATGAAATATAAAAGATTGATTGAATTTAATATTGGAGTTAATATATATTTGAATATGATTATAGTAAGATAACATAGTGAAAGAAAAAATAACACATTTCCTCTACCTTGTCTCATGATAAAAAAGAGTAAGAAGATGGATTTCTTTCAAGGTCTACATGATATTAATGTACGCAATGGTTATTCATAAAATGTGAAAAAATTTGTTTTAATGAAGGATTAAAATTAAATAAAGATGAAATCTAAAAACTATCAGGTACTGATGAAACAAATACTATTGGTTTCACTGTAGGTCATATTTTTGATGTATACCAGAAATTCTATTATCAAGTTCTTATACTTTTTCAATTGAATTTATAAAAAATTTATGGCCCAAAATTTGATAAATGTATTAGTGAATGATCGTTTTCTATAATTTATTAATATGATTCATATTTTACAACATCATTTTTTAAAATAATGGTTATTGTGGTTATTTATTTTGTGGGATATAAAACGAAACCTGAGTTTGTATAATAATTTTAGATGTTTCCTTTTTAATAATTTATTAAATTTATAAAGTAATATATTAATAATCACCATTAAAAATAGCACTATTTTTCAAAAAAGAATATATTATAGGAGGATATGAAGTTCCATACTAACCACTTATATGGAGTAGAGCTTGTTGGTCTCCCTATATCTCGACATCTAACAGTCAGCAGTGAAGGTAATGGGATTTTTATCATAAATGATAAGTAAATTTTTGATGATATAATGATGCAGAAACATTTAGACATTTTAAAAAACATATATGAGGTTCAACCATTTATATCACCATGTGTTTCTAAATTAATGGAACGATATCCAAGAAAAATGTAAAGTATTTGATGAATTTGAATAAAAATATATATGCTTAATGATTTTAAGAGAATGTTAACAATGATTCAGTCGAATCAAAAACATTGAAATGGTTAGCTGGGGGACATTCTGTTTCTAAAGTAATTCATTTTTCATGTGAAAAAGTTGAAAACCAATTTGTTGCAACAATAAAATATTTTAGAGTTGTTAAGGACTTATGGAAATATTATTACTCTAAAATTTGGGTATTAGTGTTTAATTTCAACTATGTTGATATTAATTTTCTTTTAAACACGATCACTAGGTATTTTCACTTATTGATTTGAAAAGATACAGTTTAAAATAAGAACCTTTTATCCTTGAGACACATCTGAAGTATATATTTTATGTTATTGACCGATCAAATGATTAGTGGTTCATAACTTTTCATGGAATAAATACTCATTTAAGGATAAAAATAAATGTCACATAGACATATATTTGGATTTATTAAATGATCACATAGAATGCATATGAAAAAACACTAGGTTACTCACCTAATTATCTTGGTAGATATTTTTTGTTAAACATATACATGAAAAAAATGTTTTTTTTAAATTTCATATTTAAAACTAAATATGTCGACCATTTCAACCATTTTCATATTAATTTATATATTCATTAGTTTAATGTACACACATTTTAATTGAAGAAGCTTGATGTAATTGTGTTTATATGACTATTTCATTGTTTTCCCCATTTTCAGGAATTCAATTTTTCTCGTTGTATTAATTAAAAAATATAAATAGATTAATTTTTATTATAATTTTTTTCATTTAATAATAATCAACTCTAATCAAATACTGATAGAAAAAATGACACATTTTTAGATGTTGATCAGTTTTTCCTTTTTTATTATTTTTGTACTATTTTTTATTTTTGTTTAAGTTATAAATTTTTCATTTAATAATCCTAGCATAATTATTTTATTGTGACTATAATTTTTTGTTATCATCATTTTTAGGTATACACTTTTATTCACCTATATTATTAAAAAGATGTGATATAACTTTATTTTATGGAAAATTAAATGTTCAACTTCAAAAAACATTAATTTTAATCAAATATAGGTTGGTAATATTTCATTAAATTAGAATAAATCTATTTAAATATTGGGTAATAAGCTAGCATAAAATTTACTAATGTAGGTGTACGTTTCCTTAAAAAATATATCTTTAATTATTACATTATTTAAATAAATAAAACATATATTTATTGAAATTATTGGAATTCATTATTCGTCTCTAGAGAATAAAATACCCAATGTTGGTATATATGGGATTATGTATTCACCAAAAAATTCATTTTCTCATTGGCAGACGGGGACTCTAATTTTATTTGATGATAAAAACAACTTAATTGGCCAAAATATAATGTATTTTTGGAGTTATATGGACAAAAAAGTCATTTTATGATTAATATATTTTATCAGTTCTAGAAAATTATTGAATATATGTTGTAGGATTATATGTGGGGGTGCATAACAATAAAATATCTCAACTGATTTCCCCCCAATAGTTAAAATATTATATTTTTCATATAAAAAACATTCGGTCTATTCCATTATAGACTCCATTTGAATTTCTTGATACAAAATACGTTTATAAGCAGTGGATGTATTTTGTAGAAATTTGAATGAGATATTTTAAATCAAGTTTTACTTTTGTTTAAATTATCAAGAATAAATAGAATGAAACTCCATGTCGTAAGTATGGGTTTATGGATTCAAAGACACAAGGAGATGTTTTCACCAATATTCAGGAGGATTCCTTTCTAGTATAATATTTGATATTTAAAAATCATTTTTTAAATATTTTTTTATTTATTAATTAATTATTAATCTATTTTCAGGTAAGTGGAATCTAATATAACATACCAAGAGACCCACTCAAAGAAGTTATACCATCATACATTGTAACTTAAGGGTATCTTTTACCAGAGGAGTAAATGATTTCCAAAATATTTGATAAATGTATTTAGATCTTATAGAGGCTCTGAAGAGGTTCAATTTGAACATTTATCACCACCACAATCAACGAAAAATGAAAAATAAGAGAATTGTAAAAGGAGAAATTTCTAATTGAGCCATCAAAATAAGTAGTCGATAATATTGGAAGAAATTAATTATTTTTTTATTATATATAAGGTTTTTTAAAATAATATAACTAATAAATAATTTATATATTTCATTTTAGCATTATAATTAAGAGAAATTAGTGCAGGGGATCGTTATAACCAAGTGTAGTATATAGATTCTTATGACTCCTTTAGGAAATAAAAACACCAAAAACATGGATAGAGTTATAAAGAAAGTGTGAGTATTAAAATTTATTTGGGAATCCTAGTATCAGATTGAAGGAGGATGAACAAAATGGAGATGTATATTCCTTAAAGGTAGTGATTTGAGAGATAATTCACTAGATATATGATTGAATTGTATAATTTATATAGAATGTGTTTATAGAAATGGATAGATA
Source organism: Viscum album (assembly GCA_963277665.1). NCBI lineage: Eukaryota > Viridiplantae > Streptophyta > Magnoliopsida > Santalales > Viscaceae > Viscum > Viscum album. The sequence goes on along the minus strand of OY728151.1, from coordinate 1,363,368,855 downwards.
GATGTTGCCTACCTCTCCAGATCCCCACCTTCTAATTTTGACCTGATTGTGTACTGTGAGTTGTGTGATGGGATCCCCATTCATATATTATATCTTATTTAATCATAAATAAACTATGGTATTATACACATCATAAACATATGTAGTTTAATGAAATAAGATTAATTGTACAATATATTATTCATACAAATTTCCAACCATCATTGTATACTGAGGAGGTGGCCATAATTAGAGAGAGTATGAGTCATCTTTTACTTCAACCAAATAGAATTTCAATTCAGTTAACATGTGAGTTATGTTTTTCTTGTGAATTTTTATTTAATCTTGATTTCAATTTAATGATAATGTTTTCTTATATTTTTATTATATCATAGTACATGTAATCTAAGGAAAAAATTGAAAAGAATCAAAAACTTTTGGACAGATAATATTTGGATGTTCATTAGATTTATAAAGGTTTAGAAAAATTAGTTGTGAAATATTTTATATTAGATATTTATAATTATTTTCTGATGAGTGATGAAAAATGTGGGAGTGACTATTCATTATGAATATTTAAAAAATAAATCACTGATGTTGTTATTTTTTATTAGCTATTGGTACCCATGTTATTATTTTTTCCATAAAAGTAAATATCAATTTTCATTTGATTAATTGAATATAATTTATAATGATTTAATTTATTTATTATCTAATTATATAGGTACACACTGTTTACGTATAAAAAAATCACTTCCATTTATTGGTTTGTGGATACATAATTCATTTCAACGACTATGAGATACATGTAGAAGCCTTCTAGAGTTAAATATATATCCAAATGATTGAAAAATATTGATAATAAATATCAGTTTCTCCAATTTCATGAAAAGTGATAAAATTTATTTAATTATGAACTATTATTCCTCATAATTTTTTTTCCATAATGTACTTTTTATATTTTAGAGAAAATTTGATGTTATGTGTATTTTTCAAAGATGTATTCACAACATATTGGTTATAATCTTTAATGAGTGAAATTTATGAAAAATTTCAAGATATAAAATATTTATATTTTTATGTCATGGTAATTAATATGTGAAAATATAATATATCATGGAAGGTGTTTAATAGGGATCACTTTTTGACAGAGAAGTTAAATTAATTTTATTATGTGAAAGAGAAGGAATATAAAACTCATATTATTAAATATTTATTCTATATTACATATACAATGTTTCTTATTTTTAATGTATTAAATCATAATTTCTATGTCATTTTCATATATGATGTTTAAAATGTTTTATTATGTTTTATGACTAATTTATGAGATTATCATAATGAAAATGAAATTTTTTTATCACAATCATAGTTCCATTACAAGTTTAATGTTCTAAACCAAAATTATGTATTATTAATTTTAAAACATTTTTTGATTTTATAGTTTTATTATGATGCTTCATTATATTTGGGATAATAATTAGAAAAACATTCATGATTATTTATTGAATACTATGCAGGTTTGAATAATTTATTGATAAATATTTTAAAGGTTGGTGTTGCAAAAAAAATTTCAATGAGTTATTTTTTATTGTTTATTACTATTGGGTTTATGTTCATAGGTCTTAGGTTATGGTATTTTAATATATTAAGAAAAATTAATTAGTTTTGAATGTATTTTTTTTATAAAAAATGGCATTGAATGTACTTTCAATGTCGATTATAATAACAAAAAAGTATTTTAAAGTCCTTTTTGATATAAATTTTTATAAAAAAACAAACTTTAAAAGATTAAATATCTCTCTCCCTATCTCACACACAAACACACACCCACTCTCTCTATTTATAGTAGATATTTCAATATATGTTTTTTAAAAAACTAACATCTAATGTCCATTTGGACATCATTGTTTTTGAAAACTGATGTTTTATGTGAATTTAGACATCCATTATTATACAAAAGATATGTTAAAAGTCTCTATTTGTATATTATGTGGATCTTTGAATGTGTGTTTTAATAATTTTTTTAAAATTAATTTTAATGTCAATTTTGGCTAACCAATGTTAAAATTTTACATTTAATATCTAATTAATTAATATTTTTTAACCTATGTGAACAGTTAAAAATAATCGACAAGAAATGGTAAACTTCTAGTAGCATGTTGGTCATTATACCCATATCAACATATAAAGTGATCAAATAGTGATGGTGATTGTATATGTTGAAAAAATAATGTATTATGGATACATAGATTCACAATAAAATAAGTATATAAAGTTCATGAGGTATGAGTTTGAATTATCAATGATTGGAGAGTTGAATATTTTCCTTGATTTGTATGTCATACAAGGATGGAATTAAACTTTAATATCTAAATTTAAAGATTCCACGTATTTTCTAAAAATATTTAGAATAGGGTTTTACTTTATAATTACAACATTAGTTTCTACCTAGATTAATTTTTCAGGGGATGATGATGTAAAAGTGGTCTAGATCATGGTGTATAGAAAAATCATTTTGCAGTATATTATAAAAAAAATTATTAGTTCCGAAAGTGTGCTTGCTACATGTCATGACACATGGTATCAGATTAATCCAAAGGAATTACACTTTCTTGAGGTTAAAATAATACCATAGTATATCTAGCATAGTGTATTTTAGTTTTATATATAGTTTAACCTCTCACATGAAATATTCATATATAAAAATGAGGATTCTTCAAATTCAACAGACGATAGAATGTCAGAATCAAGATGTTGATATTATCTTATAGGATTTTTCATTTCTTATCATTCTAAGATATAGTATATATTTTCATTGGAAATTTGTCAGTTCAGTCTATTGACATAATTCAAGATCACATAAACATATTATTGAGGAATCTACAACTTGAGGATAAGGAGTTGAAGTGAAGAGTCCTATCATAATCAACTCTGAAAGTTCGAGTATTCTCAAACGTAGAAAAAATCACATCCATTAGTCTTGGATGAATCACATTGAAATCAAGTATCACATCATTTAGAATAATTTTGATCATGGACTAGTGAAATTGGAGTATATACCTACCCAACTACAATTCATATATATCCTGAAAAAGGTATTACCCACGAAGTCATTTGAAACAAATTGATTGGATCTTAGATTCTAGTTAACCCTCACACTAAAGAAGTGTGGGTGTAGTACCCACACTCTCTAGGAAATGTTAAAAATTTAAATCATGTGTTAGACTATGAATCATAATTTATGATATATAGGCAAGTAAAGGATTAGGGTAAATTTCAAAAAGTTGTTATGAATTATCTCCCAATGACAATGTGTTAGTCAAATGATGTCATAATGGAAATTTTCACTCAAATTCCTAAGAAACCCATCATGAATAATGAAATTACTGTTATCATAGATTACATAAAAATGTATACCTATTTCCTAATAATAGAGTAGGATATAAACATCAATAACCTTGTATTATTATATATAAATAAAGTAATGAGGGTTCATGGACACCATTATTATTTTGATCTATTCATGACCCTCATTTCATAAAGAAAATTAGAGGGGATTTAAAATGTATCTGATCATAGAGTCACTTTTGATCATCTCTAATTATCTTTATTATTAATGTTTATCTAAAAGTAATATCCAAATATTAGAGGAAATGTTGAGGCCATTTTCACTCAAATACCAAACTAATTGGGACCAGTACCTACAAATTGAATAATTCTTATATAATAATAGTTTTAACTATAAAATTAAAATAGAACCATATGAATATTTTTATGTTAAATTTTGTTATACTCTTATTTTTTTGTTTAATAAGGGAAAATTAACCCATTAGGTCAAGAACTAGTTCAGGAGAATATTGAGAAAGTGTGATCTATCTAGAAATACATCCACACAACTCAATGCATAAAAAGGATATGTTAATAATCAAAGAAAGGATTTTGAGTTTAAAATAGGAAATAATTTATTCCAAAGGGAAAAAACCTAGAATAAAATTATTAGTTTTGATAATAAGGGAAATATAAGTCCAAGGTACATTATACCTTTCATTATTTTTGAATGAATTGATGTTTTATCATATTGTTTATAAATTCCAACAAATGTATCTAAATTACATGGTGTCTTCCATGTGTAATTTTAAATAAGTATATGACAATACCAATGATTCTGATCCCCATTGTTGAGATAGATCTTGATCTTCATTTTCACTTTCATCAAGTCACTTTTAATATTCTTGACACTAGAGAGAATGTCTCTTGGAATCTTGGAAATTAAAAAATCAACTATTAAAGGTGATTTGGAAGTTTTATAAGTTAAATGAATCTATGTGGGTTATGAAAGAGGTAATGAGAAAAATTCACCTATAGTTTTTTTCATTTATTCATTTATATCCCAAATTTTGAGTTTGAAAATTCATAGTGTGGGAAAATATAAGGTCAAAGATTCTACTATAAATATTTAATTAAAATTAAAATCCATTTATTTCATCATAGTAGTAAAACATAAAAAATGAGTTACATACAAAATATTAGAAACAAATACTGATACAAAATATTATATATTAATTAAGTAAAATTAAAAATAATAACATGAGATATCATAAAAAAATCAATATATTAATAACATTTTGAAAATACATAGGCTCGTGCTTACCTTGAAATATGACACCGGTAAACAATATCTTAAAATGAAGAAGATGCATTAGAAAAATGATTTAAAGTTTGCAAAGTATATAGATAAACATGGGGGAATAATTAGGGAATGATTAATCATGAAAATAATGGGTACTTATAGTATGTAAAAAAATAGATGACCATTTTAATAGTTTTCTGATTATTATAAAAGTAACATAACATATTTTAATTTTAAGTGTAAATTTTTAGTAAATCATGCTTTTAATTATTTAATACAATATATATTTTTATTCTATAATTAAATATTAACATCTTATAATATAAAAATTTATTTAAAAAAGAATTTCAATTTTCAAATAATCATGTGAAACTAATATAGGGGATTTTTTTTATAATTTTTAAAAATAATAAAATCGATAGGTGAGTAGTGAAATATAGTAAAATAAAGTATTTTTAATTTATGTTAAATACATGATTGATTTCATCACGGATAATATAATATTACATTATATTAACCTTATAGGAATAAATTGCCATGCTTAGAAAAAAAATTCAATATGTTTTTTAGTCTTGAGAAAAAAATTATACATTAATTATTATTTTATTTTAAAACACTCCCTTAGCCTATAAACAAAACTCCTCTCACACATATTTCCATTCCCTTTAAAAACACATTACCATAAAAAATCTTGACCAAACCCACTCTACAAATCCTTTTAGTATAATTCATGAAGCCTTGGTCGTTTTAAAATATCATTCCTTGAATCCTTAAGTCATGTTCCTAATGATCAAACTCACAGAGGAATGTAAGTGTTCTATATTAATACCATTCAATTACTTTGTATTTATTTATTCTTTTTAATCCTTACCAATTTTAAAAAAAAATTTACCTGATAAAATTAGGTATAAAATTATTCAATAATAAATATTATATAACCATATAATTAATAAAAATCCATTTCATAGTTGTTTATAACATTTGTTCTATCAACGATTGTTTAAACCATCAATAAGACAGATGTTATGAATTAACTACTACCTCCATACATGGGTGGTCTTAAATTTTTTTCTTATGAATAAATAAAATAGCAATACCTTTATTAATATTATAAAAAATAAAAAATTATAATTTATTTGAAATATTAATAATAAATAATGATAGTTATTTTATGCTTCAAAAAACGGCATACTATGATTGGTTTCATGTTTTTCACCCATTTTCTACCATATATTGAACTTAAAAACATATATATGACATTTTAATTATTAATAATATTTAAATTCAAAATTTTAAATATGTTGGAATATTTTGACATAGTCTTCTTTATGTTATGATTATATTGAATTGATATTGGAACTAGAGATCAAATAACTATAAAAAAATGAACTGGGAAATATAATATAATGAAGGATTTAAATATAATAATAAATTGACTTTATTATATGAAATAAAAATTAATGAAGTTATGAATTAATAAATTAATATATATTTGAATTATTCTATAACTTATAAGAGGGCCGAAATGAGCTAGGAATCATGGTAAGGGGAACCCTACACTATATTTTTGAATATTAGTTTCATCTTACATTTTTTTCCATATTTAACTTATAATTTACCTAAATACTATCTTCATATATTCTTAGATTAATTTATTTGATTTTATATATTCTATATGGATTTTTATTTATATACTTACTTTTATACAATTTCATTTTATAGTTATATATGTTTATGTTGACGATCACTTTTCCATTTTCATTTGTTCCTCTTATAATAATTATTTTTGACATTAATTTACTATAAAACCTTATTATATATCCAATACTATGTAATTTTTTAGATCTATAGAAAAATCAAATGAATTTATTTCCTTTTAATTATATTATTCCCATACCTTTTAATTAGGGTAAGGGGTCTCCTGTCAATGTTTAATTTTGGATTTTGTCACCTTATCTAATAACCATTCAAAAGTTTTTCATGTGTTTTATAAAAGACATTAAATTTTAATTACTTATTTACCATTTTTTTGGGATTTATATTCCTATCCTATAATATCCATTCTTAATTCAAACCTTACAACATTCATAAGGGAATTTCTGTATCAATATTTAACTTTTAAATCGTATTCCTTATTCATTAAATTTTAATTCTATGTATATGTTATTTTATCTTGTATTTATTTTTTATTAATTCCAATATTTATATTATTTCATTCGCATTTACAAGATTTCTTACCCTTTGAATATTTTTGGTGTGAATACCCTATATTTTATAATTTAGTTTCAATAGTTTTTACCAAGAATGTTGGCCAAATTTTTTGACTGGGGAAATCTTGAAAATTTATAAAAACATTAATTTAGTGCGTATATATATTAATTATATATCCATATATATTGAATAGTTACATTAGGGAACATCTTTTGTGGATTGTTTTATAAATTCCTTCCGTATGGTGAATGAATTAGATCTAGTAAGTTATTAGTGGTGTATAAAATCATATAACTCTTTAATAAATATTTAGATCTCATGTGATAAAAAATAATATGGTAATGAGAGTTTATTTAACCTTTATTTATGATGATCAGGCATAAGGACAAGGTGGTATAGTTATGATTATTGGCATTATACAATACATCATTATGGAATATATTATTATATCCATGTGATTGTTTGTTTAAATTATTGTGTTTATGGTATACATTGTATTTAGTAGTATCAAATTTATTTATTTCTTTATTCCAAACATATGATGTATATGATACTTATTCCATTGATAGATTTCACTTTATGGTAACCCTTACTAGGAATTTTAGATCTTCCATTTATGTTCCTTCCCCTTTTGATCCAAAAACCATGATGTTGGATACATATTATCAATTTATATGAAATAAATGAATAATGAATATTTATGTGTTTTTATGATGTAATTTAATGTTTAAATACAGTGTAAAAATCAATTATATACCTACTATCCTAATACTCCTAAAATTTTGATTCCGGAAGTTGTAAATTTAATAAAAATTCATAGGATTTGAGTATATAGAGTCAAGGTCGTTGTAAAAATCACTCATGGAATGATCTAAAATAAAGGCCAAGGGAGACTTGGGGATAACATATTGAAATCCATAATTGAATAAGACGAGATAAACTGGGAATAAAAAAATATTTCAGATATAAAAAACACAATGGAAACATGTAATAGATCTAAATAATCCAAAACTCCAATATTATCAACAAAAACTGAGAAAACCTTAAAAAATTGGTGGATGGAACAATGATCATGTAAAATGGAATTGGTCCTCATGCCATCCCAAGTAAAAACATGCCAATGTGCATATATAGTCAAATCTAAGAACAAAAAACTAGAATCCAAATCATAAATCCCAATAATTGAAATTCATTTTAAAATAATTTACATGATCTAATTAATCAATTTGATGAAATATAAAATATTCTATCTATTTTTCGTTAAGAATGAATTAAAATTCACACAAAATAAAATAGTAGGTTTTAAATGTTTATATTTTAAAAATAATATTTATCTATATGTGTGTGTGCGCGCACACACATGAGTGTAAATTTATCTTTTTAATTTTTTCGGGGAGCAAAATAATTATATATATATATAATTATTAACACAATGTTAGATTTTAAATTTTTATTTTATTTTTATATGAGAGAGATATATATATATTTATAAATATAATAGCCCAAGAAATTGTTAAAGATGGTTTTATTTCTTTCCAACATCATTTGAGAAGGTTTGAAAAACTCCAAAAAAAATTTCAGAACATTTTAGGTGTTTAGAAAAGTATGGAGAATCTTACAGTTATTATTGACATGATATTTAATTGTTCAATTGATTACTTATAAATGAGATAAAGTTTGAATTAAATATTTACCATTGAATTGAAATTTTACAAGGTCCTGAACAATTGAAATTAAATATCATTTTGCTATGTATTATTGAATTAGAAGTTTTAATGTCTATTTTAGATTGATCTAAATCTCATGTAGTCTGAAAATATGATTTAGCATTTCACTTCAGAGTAAATTAAGTTTCTAGGAGCTCATGCATGTGTTAAAAGAATCTATTTAACATTAAATTGTATTCTTTTTATGTGATCATTACATAAAATTTCTACAATTTTGAATCAATTTATAGAATATTCTTATAGGGTAATAAATGAAATAATATCAATGAAGATTCGAGATGATCTATGAATTTAATTAGTAGAGATTTAAATGGATATTTTTTATGTATTTAAAGTTCAAAGACGGAGTTACTTATAGTAGATATTGGAAAGAAAGTTATATTATATATTCTAAGGATAGTAATTCATGGTGTTTATATATTCAAATACTAAAACTATCTACAAGAACCGGATTAATATTTTAAAAAGGATTGATATTGTTTTGAAAAAAGGTATAGAATTTTTTTGGAATGATTTATAATTTCTGCTACTAAACTCTGTATGTTAATATTTTTGAGAAAGGATAGGTTTATATTCATCCTATAAATTATAGAGGTTCATGAGGTTATATCATTATTAAGAGTTTCTTTCATCTACTAAAATTATCACACTCACGGACTATGAAAAATACCTTTCTATCAGTGATTATAAATTCAAGATTAATATAATGATCCTTTTAATTTGGTTTCTTTTGAATAATAATAATCTAGAGGAATCATAAAAAATAACATAGACCGGAAAATGGGAAGAGAGGATTAAGGAGATGAATAAGAGGCTAGTCACTATAACTATACTCATAATATATTTTAGTAGAGAAGGTTTTTTGATATATTGTGATGCATAAAAAAAGGGATTGGTTTTTCTAAAAATGAAAAATAATGAATGGATAGCCTTTGCTTTATGTTATTTAAGGATAAATGAGAAAAATTACTCGAAACAAGATCTAGAGTCACAACAATAATCGTTTCATTGAGGAATTAGAGTCATTATATCTATGGTAAAAATTGTGACATAGATATTGATTATAAAATATTAAAGTATATATTATCAAAAAAATAGATAAATATTATCCAATGAATATGGTTAGAGTTGATCAAAGACTATTATTTCTCACTTAATTACTATCCTGGAAGTTAAAGATTGTGATTGATTCTCTACAAATAAAAGGCCATGAAATCTTATGTATAATGGGGATTTAAAGAGATCTAATTATCCTGGATATGGATATAATCGACAAGAAAATCAAAAATTTTATTCAAATGATTTTTTAAACATATAATTTGGTGATAATTTTGGTGGAGAAAATGGATAATACATAGATATAAATGAATGTGTATGTAATATGTATGAAGAAAATGTTTGAAATCAATATTGATAATGATAGATTTATAAGATCAGGGATATGATTATTTGTACCGTGAATTGCATAAATAAAGAAGGAACTATTAGATGATTCTCATAACTCCTCTCTCTCTCTATCCACCCAAGAAGCATCAAGATGTTCAGAGATCTACAATAGTTCTTAAAGTGGGATAATATGAAGAAATAGAATACTAAATATACATCAAGATTCTTAAAATATAAGAAACCTATAAAGAAATGTCCAATTTATAAAGGAATGATGGAAAAATTATCCATAACAATATTGACATAAGAAAACATTACTGTAGATTTTTTGAGGGTATTATAGTAACCTCTAAGATAAATGATCCATATGGGCTATTATGGATAATTAAAAATGTTAAATAATATTATTTCTAACTAAAAAGACTTATCACTTGTTCAAAATCCTACGATATATATTGGATAAGTGTTGAGTCAGTGTAGGGCACCACTATTGACTATATCTAATTGAGATCCAATGGTTAAATCAAATTTCTAGAGGATTATTCAAAAGGAATTGAGCATAGAGTTAAACAATTGAATGAAATATCACCTTTTGATAGATACTCAATCTTGTTGGACTATTTAGAATTTAGAATACATGCTTATATCACCCTTTATAACCTTTAAAGGAGGAAGTGATCAATATATTCTAATGGTCATGTTTTCATACAATGATAAATTTAACACCTGGATTTGGGTGATAAAAATCATTAATGTGACTTGGATTCTATTTTTAGGGATATTGAATTTACTAAAATATTACCATGGTAGATATTATTGAGGTTTTTGATGAAGGTTTAGAAAATCCTTAGGTATATTTCCCCTTTAAGATTCATTACCACGCTGTAGCTATAGAATAATGACACCTAATTCCCCAAAACCAATATAAAGTAGAAAATTTGTTCATTATATCTCTCCCAAGGTATTACATACCAAATAATCTTATATAATAAATATCAAGGTGGTAAATTGGGAGAGAGATATATCTTGTGAGGAGAAAGTTCTGAATATCTTGGATAATAAAGATATTGTTCTACAAAATAAGAAAAATCACCTTTTTAAATTTCAATTGATAAATAAAAAATATGAAGAAGTGACATGGGAACTTAAGGATATAAAGGAACCACTGTAGATTTTTTTTCTATAAACATTGATTTATAATTTTGATGGTGAAATTTAAAAAGGGGGAAATGTGACATCCCATATTTTTAAATGAAAATCAATTTCTTAAACATTTATATTTTTTAGTTAAAATAATTTCTTAGGAAATTATTTTATAAGATTATACAATATATAAATCAAATACACTATATAAAAAAACAAAAAATATTTTAAAATAGAAAATTTAAAATTAATGATTAATACATTTCATAAGATTAATAAATGTATAATGAGACAATAAAAATAATAATATGACTCCAAGTGAAAAATACGACGGTGCTTGGTCACCTTTAAAAACCATAATTTTAGAAAATCACTATACTAAGAAATAAAAAATATAGAAATAAGATAAAGATTTTATTCCATTAATATAAGGATCCTTGAGAGATAATTAAGTGAAATCTTCATGAAAGAAATAATTTTTATATTTATAAATTAAATTGGCAATATGATCAATATAAATAGTCAAATAAACCCTTGGAATTTTGAATTTTAGAATAGTTACTTCAAAGTTATAATTAAGACTTGACTTCCAAAATAGTAACATGACTATTCTAACAGCATAATGATTGTTTTAATAACTTATGTCAAGAAAAAAATATTTAAAAATAAGTTTTATAAAGTCATAAAATTAATTTACAAATCTTGTAACTCACAGAAATTATAAGTTCACATTTTTAATAATGCTTTATTAAACATCTGTAGTAAAGAAACTAATTTTTCTTTTAAAGTTAATTTTTTAAAAAATTTATGTTAAATTTTTTAGTAGAAATAATTTTATTTACATTGTTAGGGCATCTAAATTAGTCATGAGTCAAATGTTAATATTATTGGGAAAAATTGAATTTTTTGGGTGAATAGTAACAATACAGATGTTCATATATGATATATTCTATGGCATAATTTTAATGTTAAAAGTGATTTTATAATTTAGATTTCTTTATGAATTATGTTGTTACTAATGTGTTTAATACTTTATTTAAAACTATACAATAAAATTTCTAAAGTTAATGTTATATTTTTTTTTCATTTAGAAGATAATTTTTATACGTTACTTTTTATAGTTTATTCTTATGATAACATTCGATTGTGGAAGTATTTAAAAGTCATGAAAATATATATTTTAAAAAAATATTATTATTATTTCCAATATTTACAACTAATAAAATTATTTAGAAAAAATTATTTTTATTATTTTTTTAAAATACGTTCACCTATAAATATCACCCACCTCCCCTGATATCTTTTCATTTTAAAAAATCATTCACTTTACAAGGATATATTAAAATAAATTCCTAAAATATCATATCCATTTTGAGGAATATTATTTTAATTAATGTATTATTGTTTGTAACCTTAAGTCGTTTACCAAATTATCCATCACAACAAGAAGGTAACACATTCTTAACGCAACCCTTTCATTTTCTTTTTACTATCACCCCTTATAAATATATATTATCACTCTAATAAAATGAAATAATTTTTATATTAATAGTTACATTTGACTATGAAAATTAAATATTGATTGTTTTCCTTTTTAAATTATTCTTAAAAACATTTTTTTCAAAGTGGTAAGTTATACCGCACACATGGAAAATGATGTTTCATATTCATTACCACATTTAACGGATGGTTATAATTTTTTTTCATGTTTAATTGTAAAATTATTATTCAATGTAATACATATTTATTTTTGTGGAATTATAATATAACTAGGATATTAATAATATTAAAAATTATTCTTCATTGTGAGTTTAAGCACCTAAAACAGTCTTACTAAGAATTTTTTAATAATTCAATCCAATTTTAGAACATCATATAAATGGTGTGACTTTAGGAACATTATAATGTAAAATAACTCCCAAACATGACACTTATGGTGCTTATGGAATCCTGTGATACATACCTTTAACTGATACCATTATACTAGAGCTACATTAGAATTGTTAAATGAAAAAAACTATATGATTAACATAAACCAAGTGAATCTAATAAGTGAGTAATGAAAATAACTAGATAATAACTATTGAAATAAATATGAATAAATTCCCTTAATATGTTATTATTAATTTTTTTAGGTGGATAAAGTAGTATTGTGTGCTTTTTGGGACTTCAGTTAGGTGGAAACTTTCACTCTTTTTCCTTATCTTATTTTTTATTTCTATCTTTATCACACCTTTATACTTATTTTTTGTTATAAATACATATCTTATCAATATCTCGCTTTTTTATTATCCCTTATTTCATTGGAAGTATATCTATTTTTTCAATCCTTCAAACTATTTCTTTTAGGTCAAACCATATGAGGTAAAAAAGGGAAACTCATCCGTATCTCTTTTCTTTTCAATTATTAATCCTATCATATCTATTTTATTTTATGAATTATATACTATATTCTTATAAAATATAATATTAAATTACTTATCTAGTATTAATGTGCTTATATTTCACTATTCACTTTGATATATGTTTTATTTATTTATTAAAATATTGGTAGGGTGTTCATTTCTAAAACAGATTAGTTGTCCATTGATTTAGGAAATTATTTTATAACTTGTTTCCATCCCTTGGGGTTTTTATTTTTATGAGTCATGTATGATTTATTTTTAATATTTAAAATATATTCACAAAATGTTATGATATTTCTTATAGGACAATAATCATACATCCCGCAATTGATAGTGAAATTCCTACATCTCGTGAGATACTAATCATGGTTCATGGGCTGTGATCCATAAATTTTTTTCTATGATTACATGTAATTGTGACTTGAAGTATGATTAGTATGACATGATTTATTTTTTACCCACATTCTTATGATTTACATAATTTCATGGTTAACAAATTCCAATGATTTTTATTCAATGTTTCTCTTAATCTTCCTAGTTATTTTTTACTTTCCCTGATCGAAAATTCATCTGATATCTCACCATTAATATGACTCTAATGATCATATATTATCTCCAACAAGATTTTATATCACACAATCATTTATTTATGTTCCCAGGATATAATATTTAGTGATGGGTGTATGATGAAATCTAGGAGATTATTATGAAGCAGGAAATAAATGAACACATTGTTATGTAATAGAAATGTTATGTTATGTATCTCGTATACTATATACATTAGTCCTATAAGATTATGGGTTTGTATTATTATATGTTTGTTATGGAGAAATTTTGTAATAACATGTTTATGAGTTTCAATCCATTATACTTGATATGTTAATATATGTTATATTCAATAAAATATGAATGATAAGCATGTTGAGTTTTTCATGGATGTATATATGATACATTGTTTAATGTATAAAAAATCTAGGAAAATATGGTTTGTAAGTGATATATATATATATATATTAAAATAGTGAAAATAAATATAAAAATTTAAATAAATACAAATTATAATCAATCCAATATTCAGGCTCTTCAAGACCTCAATCGACCAAACATGGTAGATCATCCCAATACTAAACACATATGTTCCATATTTGTAAGTTGGTTAAAGAATAATATACCTTACATGAAAATGAGAGTCTCTCTTTTTTGGGTTCTTAATGTGTGTATAAATTTAAATATAAGGTGTTGGATAAATTCATTGGCTAAATTTCAAGAGTAATAAATTCACCTCCAAACTAGCCAAGAGTAACATAAATTTATATTGTAATTGGTTTCCTACCAAAATGACCATTATTTGGGAGAAAACATACAACTAATTCAGAAAATGGTTCCATTTGGATTCTAATTTAACACATATAGTAAAGACTAATGAGTTTTTAGATTATAAATTTATTATCCACATATAGAAGAAATAATAAACTAAAACCCATTTTTTTATGATATCCATCCATAAATTTTAAATGAATCAAATAAATAAATTATGTGTACATTTTCTCTAAGAGTCTAATATATTAATTTTTCTTATACACAATCTTGAAAAAGATCATTGAGAAATATTCAACAAACTTATTTTCTCTAGGGAATATATGGACCACGTGTCCTCCTATCACTTGAAAAGGTCTTCCATCAAAGAATAGTATTCCAGTGTTTTTCAGTTAAAATATTGAATAAAAATAAGAGACAAAGGGAGAATCTACCTTGGAGTTTTTATAGCATTAATCTTTTTTTCAAATCTGGCATAATTAAATAACTATGAACTAGTTTATACATCTATGCACGGAAACTTTTTTAACTAAAAAAATTTCAAAAATTTTTACTATTGAATGGAAATGTTTCATAACTTTTCAATGATAAGTAATTATTAGAATTAATTTATTTAATAATTAAAAAAATTATTTATTTATTCAAACTCATCCTATAATTCAGTCAAATATGATATCTTATATTAAGAGAAAGATAAGTTATCACATAATAAAATCACTAACAGGAACAAAACCATGGTGTTGTGTCCCTTTTACATTGTAGTGTACACTATCATAAACCATGTAGTGGTTTATACAACCATTTCATGGTATTAGATTATGTTTATTTTTATAAAATTATATCACTTGAGATAAATTCTCCTAGACTGAGTGTACTTTCACCATATGTGACATCATATATAACAAAATATAAAACCATATACTACAACGCTTTTGAAAATATTCCAAAAAATTTCTTTGGAAAATATAGCATTCATTTTTACCACATGCTACATCATTTATAACAACTTGTGAAAATCCATCCAAAATATCTTTTGGATAACCTCAAAAACTCTTTTGGGGTATCCTTAAAATTTTACACTTAAAAAAAATCCAAACTCATTCTTATAACCAAAATTTATTACCCTTCTGAACATTGAATCGTTGAAAATAATTTTTAAATTTATAATACATAATTCTAAAGAAAAATAAAACTCTAGTAATGTTTTAATAATAATATAACTTAAATTGTATTTGGATTGATATATATCAAAAAAGTATCATCAAACCATTATTCACTTTTTGTGGTATCTGAAATATGCACAATCATGCAATCCATTTGTCTAAGAAATAGATCAACCATCAGATAAGGTACATGTAAATACTTTATATCTTACACATTTGTTATAAATTCTCTGAGTGTACACAATCAAATAGATGAACACATCTCATTTCATTCACTCAGTGTAATGAGAACATCACATTCCCCACACCAATAAATATAAAAACAGCACATGTCACTTATCTAACTATGGACATACTCTTCCTCAGTCTGACTTAATCAAGGGGTTATATATTATACTCATATTATAAAAAATGATCTTTTATTAATATGAAATAATGATATGATTATAAATGTACCCAGTCACTCCTAAATTACATCAACCACATGGATTGTGTATGAAAAGTATCAAATCATAAAGGTTCTCAGGCTATATATATTTTCATCCATAGGTAAAAGGATTAAATATGAAATATATACACCTAGTATTAAAAATACATAGTTTATGAAGCATAATGTGGTGTACGTATTGGTTCAACTGATAAAAAAACATCATTTGGGATTCCTCAAAAAAATTCACAAATCTATAAAACAGATAATCCATTAAAATATTTACATGTCATCAATGCCAATAATTCCCCAGGATGACCATTAATTAGGTAAAACAAAAATTCATACCTTAAGTGTTTAACAATTATTATTATTCTTTTAACATATGATTCCAACATGAAATAATGATATAGAATAGATCAGATTCTATAAAACATACAATGTTTTATGTTTTTATTCTTCTTTATAAATAATAATAGAACCATATATAAGCACTATTATAATCAAATCCCCAATGATAGACCTCTAGTGAGGCCTTATTTTAACTTCACTTTTATAGTGTTTTTAATATAATTACAGATTTTTTTAATTCCTACCACATATCTATGTGACCACTTGGTAAATCCTAATCCTAAACTCATTTGATGGGTTAATATCAATAAATAAATATTTTTGAATAGTTGTGAGGTTCAGATTCATAATCCTCATGTTCAAATATTTGAACATATTATTCAAATTATTGACAATATACAGGCCAATGTTATAATGTACATAACATCAATTGTATTAAATACTTATAAATATTTCTAAAATCATCATAATCCTCCTCTTGTAAATTTTTTGTTTAAGCTTTAAAATGTGATTATTTTGTAAAAATTTAAATTTAACACTTTACGTTTAAATCATTCTTTACTAACATATCCTTGACTCTTTTAGGGTGTAAAGTGATATATTTTTTATAATATAATCTTTAATTTTTTTCATTTTTAACATATTTTAGTTCAAATATACTCCCACTATTCCCTTAGAATTTTTATTTTTTCTAAAATACATTCCCAAGACCCAGACACTTTTGTGTTAGGAAAAAATCATATATACTATGTGATAATATTTAATAAATAATGTATTAAAAAAATATATTATTGGAATTATACATATTTTGATAAATATTTCATGAAGAATATTTGATTATTTAAAGTATTCTGCTAGAGGGTAAGAATCATATCCCTCAAAATTTACTAAATAGATTGAATAAAATAGTTTTATCTTTTGTGAACATTGATTTTATCCTTATCTTATTTTCAAACATGTTATAGAATTGAAAAATCAGAAACCATGTATATCATTTCAATCATATGATGGTATTCACCAAAAATATTTTTATATAAATATAACTCTATTATTAGATATTACAAAATGTCAGGAAAAAAACATTTATAATTTCTAAATACTCTATGGATTTGATGCATTCAAACGAGTCCACCTTGTAAATTTATAAACAATTTTCTTCGTCATATAATGAACTCTTTATCATATAAACATAAAATATTTTCTAATTTTGAACTCTTATGGATATTTATCATATTATTATAATATATGTTTGGTATCATAAAATTTTAAATATAGGAGAATTTATTAATATAACATTAATACCTAATGTGGATAGAATGTTCTTAAAATTTCATTATTTACACTTTTTAATTTAATGAAATAATCCCCATGAATTTCACAATTAATGTAAATTATCCCATATTTAGTTTAAATGAATATTTTCAATTATATTTTTATATTGAACATACTTCTTGGGTTTTATTAATTTTGTTGATAATTTATATTTAAATTAACATATCCAGAGTTAAATTATAGATTTTTGATATTTAAGAATCATGTTTTGAAAGTTTAATATGTTGGATAATGGGAGTTCTGGACGAATGGAATAGTTTTGAAGTAGGATGAATTTGTGTAATTTATTTGAATTTGGTAGAGGACATCATATGTCCTTTTTTGATGAAATTTATGATGAAGATTTGTAAAACTTTGGAAGAAGAATTATTAATTTCTAGAATATTGAGGGATAACTAAGAAAGGATTGACCTATGTGAAAAATCTTACATATGGGTCAACTATTCATAAGATAACTATTCAATATAAATAATATATTTCTGAATTTTTTTGATAATTTTTCAAACTTACCAAATATAATGTGTGTCATGACCCAAACCAAGCCATGTATCAAATTTAAACCACCTAAATACTGACTCCATAGTAAAGGGGGTGAAAAAAATAATCAAAGGCGTAACTAAATTGGGGAGGACTTTTCCTAAATACCTATATGGAAACACATAGATATAGCGATGAAAAAGTGTGAAGGGAAAGGGTAAAAGATACAACACTTCTATAAAGTAAACCAATTATGCATGATCCTCTAGATAGTACAAAAGTGTGGTTGTGTAAACAGAGAATTAATAGGGGAAAATAAATGTCAAAATGGAAATATGTACCAACCTAATAGAAAGCTTTAAAAGTAAACCCTTGAGAGATCCCTGCTCGAGATCTACAAACATCAACCACCATAGGTGGTCCAAGCACCCAGGTATACCGAAGCTCCACTATAATCATAGGCGACCTATCCGTCATTTGTATAAGTCACAAAATATGTTGAAAAATCTCATGTAGGGGTGAGTATATATATATACCTACTAGGAATCATCGAAAGTGCAATGAGGAGTGGTAATATATTGAAGATGAATAAAAAGACAGTAGATGAATGATACAATCAAATAGAATAGCTCAACCCAAAAAAGAGTGAATGTAACCCCATACAAGCACAAGGGGATCAACATAATGAGTAACTTAACTACATGTCGATTCCTCATAACCTATATATGAAGAGTAGACTCATCCAACCACAAGAAGCTTAACATAGAAGGCACATGGATATCCCATACATCTTCACCCCTCCTGGAAGGATAGTAACCAAACCCAAGGTTTGGATATAAAAGAATATATATATATATATATACACACACTCAGTTAAGGAATCCCAAATGAGAGAGTAAGGGGATATCCATATCACAGTTCAGACCAAGAAGAAGAGTATCGAACAATTCCGGATGTCCATCAATGATATCCAGTATCTCATGCATCTCCCCATAAGTAACCATACAAGTCAATCCATAGCTTGTAACTATACCGCATAGTCGAGGGGCCCCAAACTCAAAGTATAGTACCCACACCCTACTGTTTCAGGGAGGTTGTACTATGATTGTATATGTAGAGGACTTGTACCATTGTTGGTGTGTGTGTGTGTGGGGGGGGTCCTCTCTAGTGTCATGGGGAACTGTACCCTATGATGATGAGGAGGGGGGAGGGGTTCCTTATGGTTGGTAGCGTACCAATTCCAAATATTATGGTAGGTTTTACTCTTTA
This sequence comes from Viscum album, assembly GCA_963277665.1. Classification (NCBI taxonomy): domain Eukaryota; kingdom Viridiplantae; phylum Streptophyta; class Magnoliopsida; order Santalales; family Viscaceae; genus Viscum; species Viscum album. The sequence continues at coordinate 1,363,349,035 of OY728151.1, read as the reverse complement.
GGTCATGGACCCACACCCGGTTGTGATAGAGGGGTTCCACTCTTTTTCAACAAGGGCCCAATCCCTAGTACTTCAGGGAGGAGTTCACTTGGACTCATGCCCCTGATGATGGAGGGTTACACTCTAGTAGTCAAGGACCCATACCCTATTCTATAGAGGATCCAATCTGATAATCAAGGACCCACTCCCTATCTAATATGGGGTTCTACTCAGATGAAGTCCTTGGTGATCCGTCCTGATCACTGCCATCAGCCAGTGTCACCTATGTAAGTACCATGCTGTAAAGATTGCATATAATATCTCAAAATCACAAATTATGGAACTATCATGTTTTTTTGTGAAAAAAACTTAGTATAGAATAATTATAGGATAAAATTTGAGCTCCTACATTGGAGAGATGAACGATTTAATTTTACATAAATGGAACCAAGGAGTACACTGTTTGTGAGGGGGCACACATGTCATGTGGTCCTGCTCCATCACCTAGATGTGAACTTAGAGGGTACAAAACTCTATACCATGTAGTAGTACATGCTGTATAGGGGGACTACATGGAATGTACTAAATAACCGAGACCAGGCCATGTTCTGTTGGTTGTTCCCGTGTATCATACCCCGTGTTAGTATACCGAAACATATGTCCATATACTATAGTACCCAACTGTTCAAGAGGTTGTGCACTTCCACATGATTTTTTCAGTTTGATATATCACATGGGTTCCCATATAAGGAAGGGTTACACGGTGTTTAGGAGTAATACACACCATTTCATCCATAATGTTTCTGAAATTGTCATCGTCGCCACTGAGGGGGCGACATGTAGTGTGTTCGTCCCACTACATGGGGTGTAGTTAGTTTTTTGCAGAATTCCCTGATCTTCTTCTCATACTTGAATCAGGATTCTCCACCATATATATCACATTGAATCTATAGGGAATGAGATGATTTATCTAAAATTCACAAAGTTTGTCTACCGTTCATCAGAAATTGGATCTGGTGGTTCATAGTGGGTTTCACCGCATGTCTCACATGTCACCGCTTGTTCCACCATTGTTTTCTTGATTGAAAAAAATTGATACCAACATACATGCCTCAAAAACCTCACCTATCAATACTCATTTAATATATTCATACTTCATTTTTTAATCCATCATGATTCCGAGTGTCCAATAAGGCTCGGTACCCCCCCCCCTCCCCGAAAATTTCGAACCCAGACTGTGTGTTCCAACCACTGAAGAATGAAATGCAGAAAAGGATAAAAGCACAAAAAGAAATGATTAAACATCATTAGACAAAATTTCTTGGAAAAATATCAAGAATAGGAATCCATGTATATAGAAAAATTGAAATTAATTTAGTTACTATACTCGGGGACAAGCAATTTCCCAATAATTTGCGCAAATCTAAGAAAATGGACAGATATGCTCAACAATTTCATCAAATAAAATAAATAACTAATTGAATAGTCCTTCCTTGATTATGGATTATTCATTCATGAAGAACCTACTTTCTAATGATTGAGATATGTTATTGCGTTCATTGTATCCTGATCCGATCCAATCTGGGGTTTTGTTGTCATCTGACATGATCTGACCATATAAGAGTAAGGAGATCATCGTTAGATATTCTAGTATTGTGAGGCTAACCAGAGAATATTTCTCATGATGATATAATTATAACATTTCATCTGAGTTAAAAATGGATTAATTAATTAATTTAATAATTAATTAACTTTCTTAACATACCTCCAACAAGAGAGGAGTCTAAACGCCTCACATCAACCCATTTTATGTCACATATAGGGTAAATAATAAATTCTGGAATCAACTATGGTCTTGGATTTATGATAAAAGCTTCCATTTATGATTTATCAAATTTTCATTAATAAAATGTTCATTCTCTATATTAAATATGTTTAATATTTTTATAAAATTAATTATGGGAACATCATGCCTCATAATTGCATGTTCTCTCATCTCCTAGATCTAGGAATATATGTAATAATATTTAAAATTATTACAAGGAAAAAATGTGTCTCTACATCCTCCCATCCTTAAATTTTTTCATCACCAAAAAGAAAAAACGAAATGAAAAACTTAGGATAATTATCACGTAGTTTGATCTACCACTCCCAAGAAATATCCATCACTTTTCCATGTGTCCATGGCATGAAAACCAACAATATGGTCCATCCAAACAAAGTTCACTCCCGTTAATATTTTATCACCATCGGGTGCTCCCCAAAGGTGGCTTCATCCTCAATTTATATATTTACCCATTTGATAACAAGTGTAATATCATGCACATATTTTCTTAGTTGTGACACATGGATGCCCTCATTCACCTACTCCAGTTGTGGGGATAGGAAAGGTGGTAAACAACCTCACCAAACCTCTGCAAGATGTTGAACAACCCAATGAACCTCATGGATAGCTTAACTCCCTGACCAATCCTCCTTAATACAAATCATGGGAACACTCTTAGGAAAAAATAGTATCCATGTTCAAACTCCAAGTGCCTATTATGGTGATCTACGTAATATTTTTAGTTTCTCTGGGTTGTCCTCATCCACTCATGGATGACCTTGAATTTCTCTGTCATCACCTTCACAAAATCTAGGTCCACAAGTGAGAACTAAAAAATCTCCATCTTGCAAAAGGGTGACCCACATGGTCTCCCACAAAGTGAACCAAAATGTTCCATGATGATGATACAGTTGTGTATGTTTTTTTACACAAAATCTACCAAGGTAAGATGATTCTCTAAGATCTATATGAAGTATAACACACAATCCCTTAGCAATTCATCATACAGTTGGATAGTACGTTTAGTCTTCCAATTAGTCTAGGGGTGATAGGCTTTACTCATTCTCATTTGGGTCCTGAATTCCTCCTACAAGATTATCTAAAACTGTGACGTAAACTATGTATCATGATCAGATATAATCATTAAGAGAGCCCCATGAAGTCGAATGATCTTATATATCTAAAACTACCCCAAAATTTTCACCAAACTCTACTCCCTGATAGTAAGGATGTGTGCTGAATTAATGAGTCGGTAAACTTTCAACCATATGGTAACATGGACATTCATTATGTGTGGATTCCTTTTCACAAATTCTATGGATATGGTATCCCTCATACACTCTAGGATCTCGAGGGGCAATAACAAACCTACCAAAACATGGAACTTTACATTCACCTACTGAGAGGTGAGAAAAAAAGAGATGAACTAAACTACACTTCATCTCTTGATGGACGCCAGAATAGATGATGGAGGTCTCTGTAAATATTCCCCACTCTAGGATGTACAACTAGGGTAGAAGTGGGGAACTCTCACATCACCTCCTCCCGAAACATGATGGGAATCACTGTTCACCCCTAGAACAAGATGATGTGATTCCATACTTAATAATATCTATATGCTGATTCACCTCTAGATATATAGACAAATAAAACCTCACAATGGTTTTCTATCAGCTGGGACTCTCCTATATACTCATGGATTGAAGGAGTCCACACCATATACTACATAAGATTTGTTCCCTCCTCATCTACCAAGGTCATCTGTAGGGAAGCTAACTACTCTTAAGCCTCTTACACTAAGCGATCATAGGAATTTATACTAAGGTAATATTCAACAATATTTTCCTTCCATAGAATATATACCCTATTGAAGTCATAGTCATAGAAGAACTCCAACTAGCATTGTCGTCTCAGGTTCATATCTCTCATTATGAAGACATTCCGGAGACACAGAGCACTATCCCAAATGGTATTGCTTCCACATCCTAAAAGAGAATACTAACACTATTATATCTAGGTCTTGAGTCATGTAGTTTTATTAATGATGTCTCAACTGCCTCAACCTGTATACGATACATACCTGCTGCTACATCAACACACAACCAAGTCCATATTCTAAGACAACATAATAAACTAAGAACTCCATGCCTTCCCTGAGTTTTCTCAACGCTGGACCACAATTCACACTAAGCCCCAACTCCAAAAATTCCCTATGGCATGATTGAAATGGGTAAATGGATTCCCTTTCTACAACAGGGTAGTCAAAGGGGCTACAATTCTGGAAGATTCAACCACAAACCTCCACTAGTTCCCTTCCAATCAAAGAAACCCTTGTACCTCTGACACACTCTTATGAGGATCCCAAGAAATCACTACATTGATCTTCAATAGTCCCATGAATAAAAAATTGTTAGAAATGAAAAGACATAAAAAGTAGACATCATGTATCTAGAAATGAAACATCAAGAGATTTTCATAAATATGGGGCTCTCAAAGAAAATATAGGCACTTCTGGAAACTTTAGATATACCAAAGGATTTAAACCTATTGTATAATCTAGAAATGAATAAGATTAAGATTACTAAGATGTGGTATAATGATAATGAATAAGGTTAAGATCTTCATCCAAGAGTTTGAGTGTATGGTTTTTTGGATCTTGTGACTCACCGAAGGCTAGCTGGGTTGTATGAAGAGACATTGGGGAACCATTGTAGTCTAATAGATGTCAATGTGATGGATTGATTTCCATAATGTTGTAAAATGATGTGTTTGTGGAAACTTCCAAAATCATGTCCATGAGTAGTGGAATTGTACACACAACTATATCCTTGTAAAGATGTCATGAAAAAATGACCTATCAAAGGTAAACTATAGAAGGATCTAAAATAATAATGGACTCAAAAAAATTATTGAAATAGAATCTGTTGATTGTGGTTGGAATTTCTAGAATATCTATATCAGTGGTGGAATAATTGGAACTCAACCTATGAAGAAGTGAAAAGAGGCATATCCAACTACATTTTGTTATGGTCTCTGTTGGTGTCTATAGAATATTGCATTGTTTTAGGATACCATATCGATATGATTTTAATAATGTGTAGCACATGAGGAATGATTTATGTTTATATGAATATGTAAATAAATTTGAATAGTGTCGAAAACACACATCATATTTTTGTTTTATGGTACATGAATGTTACCATAAATGTTGTCTGGTTAACCTCATTAACCAACTGTTATATGGAATTAAACTATAAGGAAAATATTTTAATATCATCCATTGTCTATGCCTTATAATTGGGATAGATTGAATAGGGAGGTTAGTCTACCAAATGATAATCATGGTCCATACCCTCAAGAGATATAATTACTATCTTTCTCTAGACATAAAAAATTTCATTGCCCAAATGATCATCCATAGGACACATGGAGGCTTTGATGAGTGGTATATGAATTAAATAATCCTACATGGAAATAAAGGATACTAAAATCAATATAAAATGAAATTTTAATGAATATTATATATTGTTATGGAATTAATGGGATCCCAAAAAATGTTTTCAAGTAAATTCAAAATGTGTGTTTTATAAAATGTTGTTAGTCAAACACAATACAATCAGAGGTTGAAACATCAAGAAGGATGGGATAGTAAGGGAACACAATATGATGGGGGAGGGTGGTATGGAGATAACATTTCATGGGATACTAGGAGGGCCATGGACATGGGGGGTTTTGGAAAGGAGGGTGCTGCATTGGGGTTGGTGTCATTTATAAGGATAGGTAGGGCTATTAAATATATTTGATACCTTGTAAAAAAGGGAATTCAAAGAATCTATACATCCATCTTAGGTCATGTTTTATTATTTATATATAATGAAATAATGATACAAGTAACACCACTAACCGAATCAATCCTCTAAATGTCAAATCATATATTAAATATCAAAATACACTATTTAATTTATCAAAAAAGATGAAAATGCATTGGTAAAAGCTGTTGTGATTAAAACTATATAGTATTTAGGAAACCCAAGTCAAGAAGAATGTTACCTACCTAATCATGCATAAATTTAGTCACAACAATTCATCAAACCAAAAATGTCAATTATATCAGTAAAAATGTAATGGATCAATCCATACCTCATCACCATCACTATCATCACCATCATCATTAGACTCATCATCATCCTCATCCATGTACCTGTCATCATCCTCTTCCTCTTCCTAGTCTTCATCCTCAGCCTCATTATAACCCTCTTCCTCCACCTCGACCTCTACCCCAGTATTGGCCTCATCCTTGTCTTCAGTCCCTATCTTGAAATCATCCTAGTCATCAACCTCTTCCTCTCTATCATCCTCGTTTTATTCATCACTAGGAACAAAATTATCTTCACCGCCACTAGGACCGATACATGGTTCACTATATAATGAATTCATTGATGAAAAATATTCATCATAATCCATGCTAGCCTCTGGTGGAATAGATGGATATAAATCTTCATTAGTTTCATAAATTCTATGTCTTCCCTTTCAACTTGTTCTTCCACTTATGTGACCATTTTTTTGGAATGTTCTGCCCATGCCATAACCTTTTCCAATGAAGTGGCACTAAAACTGGTTCCTGTAGAGGGCCAATACTTCGTCAGTACTATACTCATCACAGGTTGGCAGCATATTCTTCCATGTTGCTCATATCCCAAAACCTAATGTAAGTGGTCATTTTCCCCCAAAATTTTTAGGTTCTTGGGCATCGAGGGTGTCGAAAGAATCTCGTTACAAATATAAATATATTATTAAGTTAAAAATAGATATTGAAATTTGACATAAACAATTTAAAAATAAAAATCTTCTACTGTGTCTATTCGTTAACTACACTTCCTTATTTTTTTCTTTCTACTCAGAATAAATTGTTTTGCTTATGGCACACATCCTTCAATATTAAATATTTACCTTTTCAATGAATTTAAATATAGGAAACCATAATAGAAAAAAGGTAACCAATAATTAATTTCATAAGTAATATTATATCAAAACTATATAAATCAAATGAATTATTGATGAAATAATAGAAAGTGTATGTTCTAAAGAAAAATTTTAAACAACAATCATACCTACTTTCTCTCAAGATCTGACATCGTAGTATGCCCCAAAGTGTGGAGGTATGTTTTAGCATCAATATTTGTTTATTTTTTCTAGATTATAAATAAATAAAATTAAATAATTTAAAAGATTACATTGATAAGAAACAAGAAAATTTTCGTTTAAAAACCTCAAATATGACTAATTCCTTCAACTTGGAAGTCACCCATTGAGTAATCATTTTCTGATACTGTTCTATCAGGAAATAATCCATGAAAGGTACCACCCCTAAGTACGTGAAAACTCTAGCACATCATACAATATACACATTGTGCTTATGGGATAACCAAATCTCACCAAATTCCATTAGATGTTCTGGTCATCCACCTTCACCATTGAGAAAATTAAAACGAAGAAAGTACTAGAAAATTAATTCATATAAATACAAAAAAAAATATTACATTAAATTCAACGGGGTTTTTTTACACATTTATCTTCCCATGAATTATCCCTGACTTTGTTTGGAAACTGTATTAATGAGAGTGGGATAAAAATAATGATATCGAAGTATTTGGAAATCATCACTAAAAAACTCATACATTGCTACCCTAAATTTTTGATCATTTGGTTATCTTTATCGTAGAGCACCATAAAAAGCATGTGGCAGTTCCTCACCATACGCATGCATGTATTCCCCCGAAACCTATCAGTAGATGTAGTTTTTATAGAAGGATAAAAAAATATTATATCGATATATGTTAAAATTAAAATAAATTATAGTAATTTTTTAGGGTTTTAAAATGTACATATGGAAGTCTGATCTATGGGTTCCATTGGATCCACAGGCAATGAAGGAATATAAACCCATACAGAAGGAGAGGGTACTAGTGTGCGATCCATCGACACAAACTATGCCGGAGTAGGATTCCATGAAGTAATGTAGAAGCTATGATAGATAGAATTAAATTGTAAAGAATATGTCTTGGATGGATGGCCAAATGCATGATATGGATGAGGATTGGGAATCGTCCTGGAATACGGTTAAGAAGGGTGAGGAGGCTTAGAAGTAAAGGATAGTGAAAACATGGGAGGCCTATATATCTCATATGTCGCTAATGAAATAGCTAGATCAGAATGTGTAGAAGATGGTACGTCAGTAATAGGGGCACGGTCTAAATGGGTACACAGACTAGAGAGCCTAGCTCTCGTACCACCTACATAAGTACTTGGACCACTACTAATATTCTAATTGAATAATTGGAACCTAAGTGGTGGATTTTTTATAAACATTTCAAACAAAATTAATTACATGAAAATATATGTTTTTGATTGATAAATATATTTGAAATAAAATAATCACAATAGGAACTAATGGAGGAATGTCCATCTCATTCATTGATCGATTATTGTCCATCGTCCTTTTTCTTCACTGCTCCAGAAAAGGTTTCATTTCCTTTATTTGAAAAAATATGTAACTAATTAGAAAATGATATCTAATGTGTAACAAAAAAAATGAGACATGTCTTTTTTGTATTAGGTCATTTGGTTCATATTTTTGGTTAGGTAATTTAGCAATTCTTTTAGTTAGGTCATTATTTTCATTTGCTTTGATTTTCATATCAATATGTTTAACATGTCCAATTCAATTCATCTTATTTTTTATTCTAATTTAATTATTTCAGTTGTATTTTGTTATGTATGTTTATGTTAGAATATTTTTCAATTCGATATTAGAAAATGTGACTCAAATAAAACTACAACCAATAAACATTGAAAATTGTCATTAAGGTCAAGTTGGATACAAAATATTTTTAATAAATATTAAATAATTTTGAATTTTACAAACCTTAACAACCCATGTTAAGCTAAACCTAAAGAATAGATGACATAGATGTATGACTCTATATATTTCCCCCACATCATTGGGTTGACAATCAACTCTGACAAATGAGATATTAGAGTCATCATAAGTAATAAATGGATTGGTACCAATGGATGTAGAGATGGTGTCAATTCCATCATCACCACCATTAAAAACATGTCCTGAAACTACATCAATAATGGAACCAAATTTATGTTGAATATGGTATTTGGAATAAAAAACCTTATCATCATTGATGCCAATACATATGGTCCATCGGTAGGAAGACTGTGAGTCATGCCAATGACTCAAAATCCAAAATCATCAATAAAGGTTCCCAACCTCATCATTGAATCAATCCACAATCATTTCATCATAATGATTCGACAATGAGAGTAATAATCCAATATTATTATTTTTTCAATGACTCCATAATGAGATTCATTTCCAAAATGAGTTATATTATCTGATTCACTGGCATAACAGTCTCTTGTGGAAGTTAGCATAACACCATCATTTTGTGTTCTCATGTTCTTGGCTCATTCAGTGATAATAAGTAATGACCCATTTATCACAAATTATTTACATTCATGAACCACAGTATTAGGACCTGAATCCAAAGATCTTATTTCCTCAGAGACAGAGTCATCAGGAAAACTCGATACCTAAAATATAAAAAATATTAAACATAATTAAATATTTATTTTATTTATTTATTAAAACAACATTTCTTGCATTGAATTTCCACCAACCACAATACTCTTTTCTATGAAAAGTCTCTCTACTTCTTAAATATAAATAATTATTCATTCTATTTATCATTTCTTTTTTTCACTATTTATAAAAATACAAATAGTTTAATAGATATTTAAAATTACAATATATGGGATAAGATATACATGTTCAATTTACTAAATTGAAGTATCCATCGAACAAATAAGATTTGAACAATACTATGTGATGTTCTAACCTCCACTCTTCAAAGATTAATGTCACCAATATATTTGATTTGGGAATTACTCCTATTTGAGGAAGTGATGGAAAACTGGGTTCAATTTTTTCATACTGTTCTTCTTCATTTCTCATTGGTATGTTTGTTCTCATAGAAAAAATTAGACAAATAAATGGAGAAAAAATCCATACATTCTTGAGTATGGTGACCATTCATGATAGATCCTTTAAGATGATTTCTACTCTGGACATTAGATTTCAATGTGTACAGACTTATTTCTATTATATACATCTAAAAAAATAAAATAGGACTCTGAGAAGTATTTTAGTTAGAATATGGATAGTCAGATGCAACATGCATGTGAAAAAATGACGGAGGAAATATTTTCCCTAACACACAAAAAATTAATGGTGTCTCTTATAACATATTTTACCGAAAAGACGTGGAAAACTTCTTTGCACAATGATCTATAAACAAAAGGAAAAAATGAATAACTAACCCTGATACATTATTGGATAAAAGATGATGGATTGCTATTAGAATCAAATCTTCTCAAAGAACTTGATAATCACGATCCTTCAAAGATTTATGATTTCTTCTATTTACCCTTTTTGATATATTTCTTGAATATCCATCAGGAACATCATTAGTCTCTATTACTTATAGAATTTAATTTTTTCTACAGGTTTAATAACCTAAGAAGCACATGGAACCTTCCATTTATTTTCACTCATAAACACATGATGCAATTCTTTTCTAATCCCCCAATCCACTAAATCACCCCTTGACCGAAAATGATATTTTGTCTTTCCCTTCACATTTAGAAGAATTAAAATAACCCCTTCACATATATTCTTTTCAATTCACATTACCTCTTTTAAATGATGTAACAAATTTTTTGTTGAATATGGAAAATAAAATATGATACTCCTCTTCTTCCAATTATAATAAGTATCATTGGAAACATTATTCTTCTTTCTATTTTTCATTTTAAACTTCTTGAATGAAAAATTTAAATCATGAAACTCATCATGCACATTAGTTCCAGACATTTTCTATGGTGGATCATTGGTCCCTAGGGTGTTTTCAAATCTTCGATGATTAATTCTATATAGATGGTCAATTGGAAGGAATCGTCTATTTCCTATAAAACTAAAACAAAAATGATATTTTATTCATTTGGATAGTTTTTTATTCTTATTAATAAGATATGATCGTTTTCCCTTTGTGCTCCATCAAAACATCATTGCATAAGTAGGAAATTAATGGATCATCCACATAAGTTCAACATGCCTATGAAATATATCTTTCAAACATGCTTCATATGTGGGAACACCCACATCCCAATGAAGTATCAAATCTCTTATTAAAAATGGCATGCATACATCTATATCATTACTGGTATAAAAAGGGTCAAATATGACTATACTCCTAAAAGTTTATGGTTTTTTCATACTCGTCCATGTGGGAATATTATAAATTTGTATGAAAACCATCCATGGGTTGTGTGAAGTAAGAATTTACACAAATAGTTTATAACTATCACATGAAATACCTAGCCTCACATTACACACGTCAGCTACAAAGTCAGGATATGGAGCATCAAATCTATACCATGAAAATCTATCTGCATGGTGAAGCAACTCTTTATTATTCTTCTTTCCCTTAGAATCATGCCATCAAATTTTTATTGATATTTCATCATACATGAAAAGATAATGCAGTCTGGGGATCATTGGAAAGTGCCACATTCATTTCTAAGGCACAAAGGATGGTGTTCCAGCAACTTTTTCCTTCCATTGGGATGTTCTCCATTTTATACAATAATTTATTTCATTAGTTTCCTCCCAAAATAAGATACAACATTTCTAGAAAACATGCATTTTATTTTATGAAAATCTATGATCTTCAACCAACATCCATGCAATATAGTAGTTTGAGGGAATATCTACATCATCTAGAAGTATGTCCTTCAAGAAGGTAAAAATGTAATTTCTGGAAGTATTATAAATCACATACATTATTTTTCCATGAAACAATCGGATTAAAAAATCATAGTTTTTAATTTTACCACATTGCTGATATATTATAGTAATGACAACATCATTCAATTTCTTACTCTATCAACATCATTATTCTCATTGGACGCATCATGTGTGCTTATCTGAAAGTGTTCCTAGGTCTACATTATATCTTTCTCATGATGATGAATAAATGGAAGCCATTAATATAAAAAAATTCCAATTTAGTTATCTCTTTTGGATCATCAAAATTTTGAGATTACATTTTCTCCTTATTGTGATACTGCACATACTAGTATATTTGAAAACCACACATGGTTATATAGTAGCTAAATTTTTCATGGATCCACCAAGTTCTTATAAAAATATTATAACATGGGTAGTGTATGTGACCAATATCTAAAGTATTTTCAAATGAAAATTAATAAATTCTATACAAAATGTTTTGAAAATTGCTTTAGATCTGATCGGTTTTATATATCTATCTTCTATCCAGTCTGTAAATAAATTAATAATTCATTTTATGAAATCAATTTAATAAGAGTGATGTTCAATAGAAAATATATATAAGGAAATGAGAATTTTCCACTTTATTTAAAACAATAACAAACACACAACTCTATATGAAAATCATAACATGAAAGACAACAAAATACTATATATATAACAAAATACTATAAATATAAAACCATAATGTTGAATTGAAACATGGTTGATGTGATGGAAAATAATTGTATAAAGAATGATATCTTTAGGATAATTATGAGAAAATAGTTGGCATTAAATCTAAATTTACAGAGATCAATGTATTTCATAATTAATGACATATTTCTAATCAATGTGTCATTGTAGTATTGGTGATCAATGATATTTTTATAGGGTTTGTTATTTAAAATGTAGATATCTTGGTGTCATGAACTAGATACATGTAGGTGATTAATAAGAACTATATATATTCATAAAGATGAGTTATTGAAGGCTTAAAAGACATTATTGTATACCCCAATGTGTTATATTCACCTTTTTTCAATACATGTAAATATTTTTAAGGGACTCCCCAATTTACGATGAGAACTTAATTCTAACTCTTTGGTCAAATAATAGTAATTGATATCCCATAGGATTAAAAGGTAATTATTGAAATGCTTCACAAAGATTAGAATTGTGGGGTCATATAATAGGAAATATCATGGTACAAAAAATATTCAAGATCTCATAGATGCATGAATCGACTTATTCATCTAAAATATAAACTGTTTTAATCCTTTTGAAGCGTGGAAGTAGGCATACATGTTTTTTTACCAATGTAATTTGTCAATGTATCATTGTGTAAAGGATATCATGGGTCAATGTTGGGTTAATTCCATCTCAAGTGGGTAGTGTATCATTAGGCATGAATTTGGAATATTAATGAATTATTACCAAGTGCCTCACATAGGTCACTTCCCCCAAGTTCATCCCAAAGGTCACTTCACTAAAAGTCCTCGCACAAGTAACATATTAAACTACTATTTCATTTTTTATTGTCTGTAATAGTACTATATTTCATATAGTTCATACAATAATAATTTATACACAGTGTATTTACTATATCAATAATAGTTTACATACACTATTATATGAAATATCAATTAAATATATAATAGCAAAACAGATTACATACTGAATTACTATTTCATATAGTAGGGTATCTAATAATAGTGTATTAGAGACATTCGTTGGAGACTACTATTGCACTATGTACTAAAAAATAGATTTCCATTGCACAATTTATGTTGTATGATTCAATATAGAAAAAAGAAATAGTATACTGATTCATATTTTAATAATTTACCATTACACGATGAATGATAATTTATGCATATGTTACTATTGAAATAGATTACTATTAGATTGTGTAATGTCAAATTAGATTATATATTTCATACATAGTGTGATAGAAAAACATACTACTTATTGAAATAGAATACTATTACATTGTGTAAAAAAATAATAGATTACATATGTTCATAGTGTGTGATGCATATTTCAACAAATTAGATATGCATGGAGCAATAGAAAATATACTACATACTACATAGTGTGCACAAATTATTTATTTCTGAGGGTATGATGCATATTGAACCAAATTACGGTTGGATGGTATAATAGAAAAACATATTACATATTGCATAGTGTATGCATTTATTACATACTATAGTTTATTATTCATATTATAACATGTCACATATTCACAACTTAATAGAAAAATATATTACATATTGCATGAAGTATATAAATATTACATATTTCATTGTGTATGGTTCATATTGCAATAGATTTCAATTTCACATTGTAATAGTAAAAAAATAAAATATACATATAAAGAGTATAATGGATATATATAAATGAAATTTATGTATACCAAATAGATGTAATGTATGTATACAAATGCAGTATATGCAAAAAAATCATCATCTATGTTTATAAATATGTAGTGTATCTATACAAATGCAATATAATGGATTTATAAAACATTATTGGATCTATGAGTATATAGATGTCATATATGAAACAGAATTAGTGAATCTATGTGTATACATATAGAGTATATAAAATATAATCAATACATATAAATGATGAGAGATTTTAGACAGATGGGGAAACATAAAATAAATGGAAGAAACTGAACTCACCAATTAGAAGATAAATTTAGACATAAACCGATTTGAAGAGGAAGAAAATGATTTAAAACCATGATGGATTTCCTATTGGAAGAGTGGTCATGGGTTGGGAGAGAGAAGCACAACTATTAGGGAAAAAACAATCGGATATGGAATGGGAATGGGCGATGATTGATGTGTTTGGGGGAAAAGTATCCCAATAGTTTTTAAAAATGATTGGGATATATTCTTTATACCAATGGTTAATAAAAGATGTGTTCATAGACTTTTTTTTATAAACATATACCAAGGGTTATTCTAATCCATTGGTATATACTGGCCTTTCTAAAAAGTTTAAAAAAACCATTGGTAAGACATTGTAATATTAAACCTATCCCAATGGTTTCAGAGAACCATTGGGATAAGGGTGTTGGTATAGGCTAGAATTCAAATAGTGAGGACCATCTTAAAGTGATCTTCATGCTCCTCCTATGATGTGGAGTATACTTATATTTCTTTAATGAAGACAACAAAAACCCTGTCCAAGTATGGATGGAAAACTTGGTTTATTAAATCCATAAATATGTAAAGGTAATTCTTCACACAAAAGGGAATCATTAGGAACTCATAGTGTCTGTAGCGACCTCACGATGCCAATTTTTAATTATCATACATGAAAACCCCTCATCTGGTGGTATCTTTACATGATATTGATCTTTGAGAACTATCTTGAACCTCACACCTAGTAAAAGATGTCATAAATATTTGGAAAGTGTACTTGTTCTTTATCTTATCTTGGTTAAGGTGATAATAATTAACAAAAAGCTGCATGCTCCCATTTTCCTTTTTCATGAACAACAATAGAGCTACCCAAGGGGACACACTATGTCTTATGAAACCGTTATCTCAATGGTCCTCCCATGTAGACCTAGCTCTTGGAGCTCCTTAGGGCCCTACTGATAAATCACAGTAGATATTGGAGTAGTGTCCATATACAATTCATTGAAAACCTCCATCTCTCACCTTAGAGGTAGTCCTAGAACATCCTTGGAGAAGATGTCAATCTAATCCTTCATAAAAAGAGGAATCCTGATGCATTAAGGGAATGCTTCACTATGGTATATACTCTATTAATTATGGGTGATGTGTTGATGCATCATTCTTTCATAACCCAATTTTCTCTCCAAGAGATCTTTCTCCCCAAAAAATGAGAATCTCATTCTATCAATGAGTAAGCATATGAATTGTCTGCGGTGACAGTCTATTTTTGTATGAACTATAGAAAACTAGTCCATGTATAAGATGAAATCATTGGGTTCCATCATGATGACAAAATTGTCCCATGTGAACCTCTCTTCACCAAGAAATAGCTCACAGTGTTGGTAGATGGTTGATATTAAAGAATAATTCCCTACAGGAACCTCTAAATAAAGATACTAGGCAAGAACCTTGATTAGGGGCTCCATCTCTCGCACCAAAAGTAGAAAGGTAAAGTAAATATTGGAACATGTTTCCCCTAATACAAAATCAAGAGTATAAGATACACAAATTGTGCCTTTGATGATCTCATGCGCTGCGGTGTCAAAAACCTCCAGATCCTAGAGTAGTCTACTACCCCAGCTGCCAACTCTCCGAGCCTGATGTGGGTCACTTGGTGGTGGTGGTGGAAGTATCTCATAGTGGTGTACACACCCCATAGTTAATATTTGTCCTCCTTTAGCTCTTCCTCCATGGGAACCATCCCATCCTCAAATAGGGGATCCCTAATAATGGGACTTCTTAGGCGGTGGTGTTCCATAAGCTATTTTCACCATCTGCTCTACACATTTGGTTGGGAAGTGTAACATCCCATTACCATCCTAATAGGTATTCATTAAATCTTATCATGGGTTTCCTTTTAATTTTTTATTAAAGGGATGATTTTGAATTATGAGGATACCTTTAATGGAGAAGTGAAAGCTTTGTTAGTTTTTCTCCCTTAACAAAGATTTTATGTAGAATTCCAGAGTATTATACGCTGTGTAACAACATTATACATCATGTAATGGTTTTTTATGAAATATGTGAACTACTTCAGGCTATTATGGTTACACATCATGAGTGGTCACTACACGTCATGATGAAGTTAATGAAAAGTTTTTTAACTCAGAGCATCGGGTTTTAATGAAAAACAATATGCATTTAAAAGGTTACAAAACATTGGTATTAAATGTTATTTATTGGTATTACACATCATTAAAACCCCCAAATTTAGAGGGGAATTACAATTATTTATGTGTTTCACAGTTATGGAAATTATGTCTGTCACAGTGTGTAATTGTGTCACACTCCGTGTAACTCCATAACAACAACATATAAAAGTTTCAGTGCAATTGGAATTTCTTTATTCACACCTCTAAAATTCCTCTTCCCTCAACCCAGATCCTAACCTATTGAGTCTTGGAGCCTTCCGACCCTTCCTATCCATTTCTTTGGCATTGAATCATCATTTCTTTAGTGGGTGATATCCGATTTAGCATTCTTCATTGTTATTTATATTTCATTTTTATCCTCTCTACAGATTTCAATAGATTATCCTAAAACTGATTGATATTCCCACCTGGATATTGTATATTGTTTTTAGGCTAAGTTTCATGATATTTAACACCTTTATTCTCATTTAAAGGTGTTGTTGTGAGTGTCGGGTTTTTGGAATGAGGTTGGTTGTTCCATCCCAATTTGCTGAGTTGATTGTCCCAAAATTACATGATTTATTTCAATTTCTGATTTAAATTCAATTTATCACAATTTATTTCATTGAAAATTTTAAAATTTTGATTTTATTGAATCGGGTGTTTTGAAATGGTTTTGGCCTGGAAATTTGGAAAACCCTTAATTCTACTGAATTGGGATGTGTTTATAGAAGTTGGATGATTTAAATTATTGAATTTAAATTTTGTATTTGATGGAAATATTATCAATTAAATTGTTGAATTTAATTGTGAAATGAATTGTGAAAAGGTTGGAATTTGATTTGAATGGATTGCAAACTTGTGAAAATGGATGAAAAAATGATTGGATATAATCCAAGTGGTTTTATCTTGTGGAAAGGGATTGTTTTTTATTAAAAAATATTTGGTTTTAAATGGGATGAAATTGGAATTTATGAAATGAAATATTGGGATTTAATTGTATTATAAGAAGTCTTAAAATAAACTTCCCTTCATTTAAGAGTTCATGCAAGCCATATATTTGTGGTGATTTATTGAATCACTCTATGCTATTACAACATTCTAAAACATACCTATGGTGGGTCACATACCTGATAGAAGGTTTATGAGTCATATCTATCCAGTGGTAATGGGAGTGAGTATACTCATTTTTTTGATGTCACCTAGAGAGCACGTAATCCTATAGCTGGATAATACTATCATACCATTTAGAAAATGACCATGTTGCTCACTTGTTTATTAATATGTGAGATATAAATGTATTCTAATGTTGTAAAATTACTTTACATGCCTTTCCTAGATTTACATAGATTTTTTGTGTAACTGTTTTATTTAATACATTTATTTAGAAATATTCCATTTCTTATAATGTAACGCATGTTTATTAAAATTATCTTCCATCATTTGGAAACTATATAGCCTATTTTGTTTAAATATGATCTTGAATTTCCAATTCTTTTTATTTTGAAAATTGAAAGAATTTGTTGAATAGTCTATGTTTTTTATCTATTATGGAATATTTGGTGGTATCATATTAATCATAGCCTCACACCCTACTTTTTTCCTAAGTGTTTGTAGACTTTCTTCATGCATGTTTGAATAAGGGGAAATGATCTCATGGAGGAGGATCTAGGAGTTGAACCTTGGTCATGGTGAGTTGTGTCCAATGGGACCTTGGCTTGCTTTTTTTTAAATTTTTTTACTTTTCTTGTAGTAATTTAGTATTTTATTCGTTGTAGTGTTTTGGTACCTTACTACCAGTGGAGTTTCTTTTATATACATATTGACATTATTGTCTTTCTTCTGCTATTTTTTGTGGAAAATTTGTTCCAACTTGCATGTTTCATGTTTCCAAGTGCTAACCTCCACCCTGTGGGGATTGGGAAATGCTTTCATTCCATGTTGGGAATGGCTCAGTTATCGAGTTACCAGGGTACCTGGGCCTGTTTGTGACAAAGTGATACCTGAGGAAGGTTATTATGCTTTTTTTTCTTGAGGTCAATATGTATATTTGAAATATTGTTGGGACTTATGAGGTATTTGTGATTGAGTGTCTGGCCTTCTCCCACTGTAGTGAACCTTATGTCACCATGGTTAATAAAGGAATGACATCTTGTGGACTAGTTCTATAATTTTCCCTATTTTTTATTTGGATGGAGTGAAATTGAAATAATTTTTTCCAATTTATTGGGATTTGTGTTTCCATTGTTTCTTTGGTTGAGAGTTCTATATAAGTTCTCTATTTTTGTTGTATAACATCAAGAATTTGAGAAGATTTGAAAATAAAATCTAGGAGGAAGCATCTCTTGAACCACAACAGGTGAATCCTCCTGTAGGGCCACATCTAGTTGAGGAGATCATACACATTGTCCATGCTATGGGATAGGAACCACCTCTAGTCCACATTTAGGCTCCAATTGTGGATCCTTAGTGGGATATTATTTGGAATAATTCTCAAGAGTCATTTCACTATAAGCCATATGTTTTTAAGGGATCCACTGATCCATAACATTCTGAGGATTGGTAAAGTAAGATAGATTTTCAGTTTGAGTTCTTGGAGACACCAACCATGATCAAGGTGAAGTGTTCCACCTTTGTGTTAGAGGGACCCAGAAGGTGATGGTGGGACACGATGGTGATTTTAGGTAATCATGAGTGATCGGTGTGGAAGGACTTCAAAGTTTAGTTCACCAACTAGTTATATACAGAGACAATGGTGTTGGACAAGGCTATGGAATTTTTCAAACATGAGAAAGCTAAAAAACCATGACCAAGTATTCAAATCGCTATGCTGAGCTGGTGCAGTTTTCCCTAGAGATAGTATCTAATGAAAGGATGAAGGCTCGATGATTTGAGTTGGGGATTTGATCATAGATCCGTTCATAGGCTTTATTGTTGAAAATTACCACTTATTCTAATGTTCAAGATAGGGAAATGATATTTGAGATGGACATGTCTAACAGGTAAGGGTTAATGGGAGTTCCTTTTTCTTATTATGGAAACATTGGTTCCTTCAAAGGAAAATGGAAGCATGATGATTCTCATGACAATTTTCAAATGGAAGAGTCATTATAGACCTTCTACAGTGCAGGGACGAAATTCATTGACATTCTATTTGTGAGGAAATCTATGATAATTTAAGAGGTCTTGCACTAAGGAACCTAATTACTATAGATCATGTAGATGTTCAGGAAACATATAGAGATTCTTCCATCATTTATCCACTATACACAGTGAAACAAGATCATCAACTCCTCTTAAAACTATAGGTAAATCAAATCCTTCACTTACAAAATGGTTCCAACCACTAGCATCCAAAAAAAATATTCTTCACATAATGGGTGAGTCTTTATAGGAAGAATACACGGGTCCAACAACTGTGAGAGGTACTATTACTATAGAATCATCATTAGGGACTACTCTATTTGATATTGGTGCATCACATTTGTTTATTTCAACCTGTAATGCTAATATTCTCAATATTTCCATAGAGAAACTATCCTATACAATGGATATTACTAAACCCCTTGGTACAAAGAGAGAGAATGGTCTTTGTAGTCCTGCTGTATCTTCTCTAGTTCAGATGTCGAGCATTCATCGATAATTTTGGTTCTTTTTGTGAAATATATATACATCATATTCAATATGGATCGGCACATTTCCAATAAATCCCATATTTAAATTTATCCTTGACTAGTCTACATTACTACACCTAGTGGTTCATCTCTTTTCTTTCCTGGAGTTTGGGACCCAAGGTCAAGCAGAGCCGAACCTTCTTATCCAGAGTTTGGGAAAGTAATATCAATGTTTTCTTTTGAACTAGAGTGGTATTAAGTGAGTGGGGATCTTCCTCCACTCAATGTGGAGTTTCTCTACGTGTTTTATTCATATTACTTTGTTCTGCCATCGATAAGGGATGTTGAGTTCTCTCTTTAATTAATGCCTGGTACTCAACTAGTTTCAATTCCCTCCAACTGAATGGATATTATTGAACTTAAAGAGAGGATTTCCTAGTTGGATGATCTTCTAGAGAAATAATTTATAGGCCCTTGTGTGTATCCTTGGGAAGCAATAGTTCTATTCTCTAAGAAGGCCTATGGTTCTCTTCACCTATGCGTTTCTATTGAAATCTCAATAGAATTATGACATCGAAAAAGTATTTCTTACCATGGATTGATGATCTGTTTGATCATTTGAATGATGGTAAGTGGTTTTCAAAGATCGACCTTTGATCTATTTACCATCAGTTAAGGATAAAGGAATATAACATTTAGGAAACTACCTTTTAGAGTAGGTATATCCATTACGGGTAACTGGTTATGCCCATTGTTTTGAAAAATTATCATTTAGGTTTCATGGCTTTAATAAACAGGATTTTCCATGGGTATCTTGATAATTTTTTGGTAGTATTAGTTGAAGGGATCATTGTTTACTCTAAATCCAAGCAGGACCATGTGCAACATCTGAGAACAATTCTCAGTATACTTAGAAATCACCACCTTTATGTCAATATTTCAATGTTTCACTTCTGGATTCAAGAAGTGAAATTCTTCGGACATGTGGTATCTGAACAAGGTATATTGGTTTATCCTAAGAAGGTAATGGCTGCTATGACTTGGGGGAAAACCTGAAATGTCTTCAAAAGTCTATCCTTCTGGGGATTAGGCAGATAATACCATAGGTTTGAGAAGAAATTGTCAATGTTGGATTCTACGATGATTGCACTAACTCATAAGGGGGTAAATGTTGTTTGGGATGATTTATGTCTAAGTTATTTTGTTGATCTGAAATGTTTTTTGATTAATGCACCAGTGTTAACGCTTCTAGAAGCTGGGAAAGTTTATGTGATATTTTTTGATTCATCGTTTTTGGGTTTGGGTTGTTCTTATTTTCATGTTAATCATGTTGTTGCCTATGGATCTCATCCACTTAGTCTACAAAAGAAGAATTTTCCTACCGATGACATTGAACTCCTTGCTAGGATGGACACACATAAATGTTGGAAACACTACCTTTACAGAGAAAGGTTTATTGTGTATTTAGAGAAGAAAATCCTAAGTTATATCTTCTCCCAAAAAGGATGTGAATCATTACCAAAGATATTGGGAGGAGTATCTGTAGTCTTTCAAAATTGAAATTGCATATTCCCCAGAGAAAGGGAATGTCATTGAAGATGTGTTCAAGAAGAAACTTCCAAACCAAGTAGTTAAGGAATTTTCAAAGGAGTTAAATTTGATGGATCTCATTGCATAGTTGAAAATTAGAGTTCACGAGAAAGGGTATGAAGCTTCTATAGCAAGTGTTTAGTTGAAAACTATTCTTCTTGAGTCAATTATTCAATACCAAGAGCATAATGAAGAATTATGTAAAATTATATAATATCTTTATGATGGGGATATGGTGGTCCAATGGTCATTCTCAAATGAAGTTGTTCTATACTATCAAAATAACATCATTCTGACTTTATCATAAAGAATTATGTGATGGGGAATTTTCATAATTCCCATTGGGTAGTGCACGCAAAAACCAAAAAAAATGTTATATGATATATAGTGGTAGTTCTGGTGTCCATGGATGAGGATAGACATTGCTGAGTTTATCTCGCATTTCTAAACATGCCAATTGGTGAAAACTGAAAGATATAAACCTTCAGGTTTTCATCAGCCACTTCCAGTCCATACATGGAAGTGGGATGATATCTCTATAAATATTTTGGTCGGGTTTCTATGTACCCATATAATGAAAAATGTTATATGGGTTGTGATCGATAGGCTAACCATGTCGGCTCACTTTATACCAATTTGAGATAAAACCAAAGTTGAGGAGTCATGGAATCTCTATGTGAAATATATTGTTTGTTTCATAGAGTTCACTTTAATATAGTCTCTAATAGATATCCAATGTTTACTTCTTGTTTTTTTGAGTTGCCTTTTAGAGGCACTGATCTATTAGGTTCATTAGAGCATGACCTACCATCCATAGTTCGAGGGAAAAACAAAGAGATCTATACCAATTCTTGAGGATATGCTTCATGCATGTTTTCTCGACATAAGATGGGCTTGGTATGATAACTTTGGGATAGTTTAGTTCTCTTATAAAAATAGTTTCTAGTATTCAATTAATATGGCTAAATTTGAGGCCTCATAGGGCCAACCTTGAAAATATCTATTGTGTTGGTCGAAGGTTGGTTAAAGTATCTTGGTTAGACCAATCCTGGGGTAGGAGATGAAATCTAAGATTCAACTGATTCTTCAGAGAATGATGACAACACAGATCCGATAAAATCTTTTTTTTATTGATGCTATATACCTTTGGTGTTTTTTGTTGGACATTTTGTGTTCTTGATATTTTCACCCCAATTGGATCATAGATGGCTTGTGAGGCAAGGGAAGATTTCTCGTCATTTTTTGAGACCTTTTGAGGTTGTAGAGAAGGTGGTGAAATTTTATACCCATTTATAATTTCCACCAAAGATAACGTCAATAAATAACATTTTCCATGTATCACAACTGAGAAAATATCTATCGGATCCATCTCACGTATTATTCTTGAGTGATCATGAGATTGAGCCTAATTTATCTTTGACTGAGAAACCAATCAGGATAGTCGATTCTAAGACCATGATTATTCATGGGAGGATGACACTTTTGGTTAGTGTGCTATGTTATCATGGTTCTAATAGTCACGAGATGTGGGAATTCAAGGCATTGATGAGAGAGTAGTGGCCTCTTCTATTTGTCATAGAAGACTCTTCTTATGATTTTTGGAGATAGAATGTTATTATGGTGGGGATGTTGAAACATAATTTTACCATCCTAATAGGTACCCCTTAAATCATATCATGGTTTTTCTTTTAATTGGTTACTAAAGTGTTGAGTTTTATTTAGGAGAATAGCTTTAATGATGAAGTTAGAGTTTTTTGGGGTTTCAGCCAAAAAAAAGATTTTATGTAGACTTCCATAGCATTACATGTGGTGTAATAGCATTACAAATCTTGTAAATGTTCTACATTCATGTTGTGAACTTCTTCACACTGTGATGGGTACACGTCGTGACTGGTCACTACACATCATGATGAAGTTAATGAATGGTTTTTAACTTAGAGAATTGGGTTTTAATGCAAAATGGTATGCATTTTGGATGTTAAAAAACATATGTATTACACATCATGTATTGGTATTACATGTCTTGTAATAACCAAAATATTGAGGGGGGTTAAAATTTTCTACGCATTTCACCATTATGGAAATTAAGTCTGTCACGACGTATAACTGTGTTACATACTGTGTACCACCTCAACAACAACCTATAAAAGCACCAGTGTGCATGGATTTTATTCATTCAATCCTCTCCAATTCCACTTTCCTCACCCCAAATCCTTCTTTAGTGAGTCTTGGAGCCTTCCATACCTTCCATATCAATTCCTTTAGTTTTCGATCATCAATGATTTGGCGGTAATATCTAGGTAAAATTATTTATTGTTCTTTGTGTTTTTATTTTTTCTCCTCTCTTGGTATTTCAATTAATCATCCTAAAATTGATGGATCTTCCCCCAATGAAGTTGGATCTCACTTTTAGGTTGAGTTTTTTTATCTTCTAGGAATTTTTTCTCATTGATGGGAGTCATTGTGAGTTTTACGTTTTGAGAAAGATGTGGGCAGTTCCTTCCCGATTAGAAAAATTTATTATTCCTAAATGGCTTGATTTATCTCAATTGTTCATTTAAATTAAATTAGTCACATTTTTTATCAATTATATTAAAAAAAAACCTATTCCTATGAATCAAGATTTTTGAAATTATTTTCACATTGAAATTTGGAAACCACCCAATTCCATTGAATTGGGGTTTTTTATGGAAATTGTGTAACATAAATTGTTGTACTTAAAATATGGATTTTATGGTAATTCTAACAATTAAATTGTTTAATTTAATTGTGGAAATGGATTTTAAAAAGGATTGAATTTGTTTTAAATGGATTTTGAACTTGAAAAAATGGCTTAAAAATTATTTGATGGAAATGCATTAGATTTATCTAATGTACGGGGAATGTTTTTTTTTATTAAAACCCATTATGGTTTTAAATAGAAATAATTTTGTATCTTTGAAATAGCAGAATGAGATCAAAAATAATTTTATAATGTCTTAAAATAAATTTCTCATCATGTAAGAGTCCATTCAATACTTAGGTAGTTGGTGAGTTATTTGGATGCACTCTATGCTATTACAACATTATAAAACATACCTATGATGGTTCACATCCTTGATAGGAGGGTTAAAAGTCAGATCTTGCTAGTTTCATGGGGATGTGTGTATACTCATTTTTCTAAGATCACATAGTGATTACGGAATCCTATAACTGGTTAATGTTATCATACCTTTTGAATGATGACCATGTTTCTCTCTTGTTTATTTATATATTATATATAAATATTTTCCAATATTATAAAACTAATTTCCATGCCTTATCTAGATTTATAAAAACTTTTTTATGTTACTGTTTTATTTACTTCAATGGTTTAGAAATATTACATCTCTTGTAATGTAAATCCAATGATTTAAAATTACATTCCATCATTTTTAAAATGTATAACATGTTTTTTTTAAATGTTCAATTGAATTTCAAAACTGTTTTATTTTGAAAATTGAAATATTTGTTTGGAGAATATATATTTTACATTGATTATGGAATCTTTGTTGGTATGTTACTGGGTTTATGCTCACAACCTACATTTTCCTTGGGGTGTTTATAGTCATTCTTCTTCCAGGTTCGAGCAAGGGGAAGGTATCTCTTGGAGGAGGATCCAACTGATGAACCTTGGTCATGGCGAGTTGTCTCCTTAGGGACCTTGGGATGTTTTTTCCGTTTTTTACTTTGGTTTTAGTACTTTGGGATTTTATTTGTTGTTTTATTATGGTACCTTAATCCATGTGGAGTTTCTTTTTTATTCATATTTACTTAGTTGTCTTGCTTCCTCTACGTTTTGTGGAAAATTCATTTTCTACTTGAATATTGTATATTTCCATGTGATATTTGACAACATATGGGTATCAGGGATTCCCTTTGGGCCATGTTTGGATTGGATGGGTTATCAGGTTACCATGGTACCCAGGCTGGTTCATGACAGGAAGTATCATGCTATGTGACATCATCTGTCACAATTAAATAACCAAACCTCTCAAGGATGTATTAGTCCTCCGAATTTCCCTTAGCCATGTGTCTGAGTATGATCATGAGGAGGACTCAAGCACTGAGATCTTAGTTCATGAAATATGATATATTTTTCTGGCAGCTCTACCATATGAATCCCACCACCAACACCAGCTATCATACATCCATCTAATAAAATTCTCTCTATCAGTAGTGCCTTCTCTAGCATCCGGGAATAGTTGGGGAATCCCAAGGGTACCATATTGAAGCAAATATCTCTACAGAGTCACATTCAAAATTCTGTGCTTGGAATTATCCATCGCGGATCATATCAATTGTGTACCGAGTATGGTCTTTGAACCTCAACACATTGTTGTCCACCATCATCCCTCCCTTATGCTTCTCAGGAAGCTCCTGGATAAAATATGACCACAAAAAATAGGGGTAGTACTCCTTATATAATAGATGATATAATTTAGTCCATGAGAGCATCGAATGATCATGCATATGCATAATGAGGCTCAAACAATGATCAACGTCTCTAGAAAAAATTATAGCTGGAAGAGAAACAACCAGATCTTTTAGGGTCCAAACAACCATGAAGATATGTACCACCGTATTTATAAAATCCTTTTCTATATGAGGATCTAGATATTCATGAAACCTCATCAGCCTCTAGCATAGGAACTAAAAGAGCACGATATGTATCTGCACATCCACGTAGTGCTCTTCAATAATGATTTTCAACTTGACAGTTTGAGGTGCTTCTACCTAACCACATAGAAGTAGAGATTCATGGTTTGGGCCTTGAACTGAGGCCTCATCGCTCATCGGGTCATCATCATGAAATAGATCAGTTATCCTAGATGGATATCATTGTAGAGGAGTACTGAAAATTATCTAGGAGTATCACTATGATATGATCATATATTTATATTTACAAAAACAATGAAGAGTTGACTTAAAAAGGATATTCAATGACTCAATCCTATATGATATATGTTCCATTAATCACTGTAACCAATATCTAGGAATACTGAGTCAAAAAGTAGGTAATAAAGGTCCTAAACATTGGATATGTTTTCCACTGCATCATCACTAGATTACCTGACATAAATTTCTCCCTCAAGACAATTTAACATTGTTTCCATAATCCGAACCAAATCCTCTTAAGGGGAGTAGTCTTAACAACATCCCAAGGAATGAAATTGATCTGTTACTAATCATTCATGACATGACCCAAGCTAAGGATCTAGCCACAACTAACCCAAACCCACCACCATTGGTCAAGGGTTGGTGAAAAGTGCTGAATTCATAACATACTCAAAGAGGTATTTTCCTAAATACATGTATTCACACACATGACCATCTCGATTCCAAAGTATAGATGGAAAGAATAAATGTTGAAACACTGTTATAAAGTAATCCAAGCATGCATGATCCTCTGAACAGTAAAAAATCATGGTAGTACAAATTGAAATGTAAAGGGAAAATACAATAGTGACAACCATAAATATGTTCCAACCTAAAAGAAAACTAGAAAAGTAAAATGATAAGAGAGACCTACTCAAGATCTCAAAGCTATGACCACCGTATGCGGTCCAAGTACCCTAGTATCCCTAATATCCTCTGTAGTCATGGATTACATGTCAGTATTCTTCATAAGACATGAGATGTGTAGGAAAATACCTTGAATGGGTGTGTATATACATACCCAGTAGGAATCTACAAAAATTAAGGGATGATCAGTAAGAGATACAACAGGAATAGAAAAATAGAATATACAAGTAATAGTTATAGAGAATATCTCAAACCAATAATGAGTGAAAGTAACCTCTTCCATACACAATCAGATTACCAAGATGAGTAGATGAACTACACATAGAGTCTTCACCACCCATATACGGACAATAGACTCATCTAACCATGAGAATCTAAACAAAAAAACATGGGGCGTACCCCGCGCATCTTTCCCTTTTTTAAAATGACTGTAACCAAACCCAAGGTATGGATACAAAATAATATATATATATATATATATATGATTATTCAAAGAAGTCCAAATGACTGATTAAGGGGATCTCCATCTCATAGATAAGCCTAAAAACAATAGTGGACAATAATTCCATAAGTCCATCAAGGATGCCCAGTATCTCACGCGTCTTCCTAGAAGTTACTGTACAAGTCAAGAAATTCATCATTACTGTTCCATACATTTGAGGGGCCAAAAACTCCATGTATATGAACTATGACCTTGTGCATTGTGGGGGTTCCACTTTGATAGTATTTGTAGAGGACCCATGCCCATGCCGATGGGGGGTTCCACTCTAGTGCCAAGATGACCCATGCCCTATGTTGATGGGGGGGGGGGGTGTTCTACACATTAGGTAGAGGAACGTGCCCATACTGATGTGGGGTTCCTCTAAATTGGTAGATGACCCATTCTTTGTGTGATAAGGCTTTTCACTTTGGTCATTGAGGATACATGCCCTATTCTGTAGTGGGTTCCACTCAGAAGAATCCCCTGGTGATCCAACATGATCATGTCCATTGTCAAGCATCACTTAAGTAAGTTCCATACATGAAAGATTTAACATCATATCATTAAATCCACAAATGGGGGAACCATCATGTTCTACATGAAAAAACACTTAGGATGTGCTACTCACAGGCGAAAATACATGTTCAAATAAAGGAGATACAATTGATTAAAGTTTCTAAAAATGGAAACAAATGTTACACAGCATGTGAGGGGACCCACATATCATGTAATCCCACTCCATTACTTGGTTATGTCCTTGTATGGAACACAAATCCATCCCATGTTGTAGTACATTTTGGTTTGGTGGACTACATTGAATTTACTGACTAACCAGGATCATGCGATGTTTGTGTATCGAACCCCGTGTTCATGTACCAGGCCCTATGTCTGTGTACTCGAGCACACAACCATGTCGGTGGATATGTAATTCCACATAGTTTCCAGCTCATGTGATCCATCACATGGGTTCCCATTAGAGGAAGTTTTAAACAATATTTCAGAGGACTACATGTTATGTCATCCTTACGTTTTATGAAACCATAGAAACCAACACTAAGGGGGATACATGCCATGTGTTCATCCCATTACATGGAGTGTAATTAGTTTTTTACTATAATTACCATATAATATTATTGATCTTGAATCAATCCATCACACCATATATCTCGCCTCAAATCCATCTAGGAATATTGGATCTGGTTGTGATTTGCACCTTCCGTCTCTCACTAGAAATATAATCTGTTGGTTCATTGTGGGTTTCACTGGACATCCTTCACGCCACCAATAATTCCAAAATTGATTTATTGAATCCAAAACATTTAATAAAACATCTATTTCATTTAATATTCTCCAATCAAGACTTGTTTCATAAATCTATGCCTTATTTCTCAGTTATTCATGGTTTTGGGGTCCGATCGGGCTCGGTACCACCATGCGATGTTGAACTGTGACTGTGGGGTCGAACTGATGACGAAATCAAATAAATGAGGTAGAAAATCAGAAAACCTAATGTTTGAACATCATTGGAAAATATTTCTTTTCCAATGATCATGAATGAGAATCCAGGGTTAGAAAAAACATTGAAATTAATTTAGTTTCTATACTCTGGCACATTTAATGGTATGATAATTGGTAAAGATCCAAGAAAAAAGATGGATATAATCAGGAATTTAATAAAAAATCATAAATATAATAATTTATGGGTCTTACCAAGATTATGGATAATTTTTTGGGTGAAGAAGAGACATTGCAATGATTAATAGATGTCAATGTGTTCACTGCATCCTGATCAGATCTGAATCAAATTTTCATCATCATCTGACCTGATTTGCCAACATGAGAGGATTGAGAGAGTTGTTGAAGATTCTAGGACTATGATTCTAACCTTGAAAGTTTTTCCAAGATGATATATTTATAGAATTTTTAAATTTTCAAAAATGGATTAATTAATTAAAATAACAATTAATTAACTCACTTAACATACCTCTATTGAGAGAGGAGTCTGAACTCCCCGAACCGACTAATTTTTTTCCATGCCTATGGTGAAAACCACATTCTAGTCTCAACCATGTTCTTAGATTACTGATTTGATATTTTGTTTAGGATTTATTTCATTTTCTTAAAGAATTTATTTTAACTCAATATTTAAAAAATATTATAGTTTTATAAAATTAGTTCTAGGAACATCAGGCCTCATAATCACATGAAATATCATCTCCAATCTCTGGAAATATATATAAAAATATTTCAATGTATTACAAGGAAAAAATTGTGTAACTACATCACACAAGAGATATGTAATTGTCTTTCCTTTAGTATGAAAATAAAAAAAATAAAACCATACATATGGTCCAACCCATATGTTTAACTTATGTAGTGGATACATAAGATATTTTATTGATAGGTCATAAAATCTACACTCCCTAAGTAATACATATGTATTTTTACATTTACATGGGGATGAAACTGGTAATATGTGAGGTTTTTCATGAGCTACACTATGAATACGAAAGGTATTATGAAGATTATATGATGAATTTATTCTTAGGGAGCTAATGGAACAAGGCTTAAAAAAACACATAAACATTTCCATATAGAAGATGTTGTAATGGTAGAATGATATATAAAGGTTCTATAATTCATATAAAATATTTAATCCCTCTATGACATAGTTACAACATTTTTATGAATAGATCTCACTGTAAAGATATTGATTCATTGATTCATAAAATTAGAATGTGGATTTTGGGGAAACATCAATGGAAATCCAAGATGATTCACAAGGTTGTTTAAATGAAAATATTTGACTTATTTAATTATAATATAAAATTAAAATCCTGGGGAATGAAAAGTTATGATATTGAAATCCACATAGAGGTTGATCCTGGGAAATGTGAAGGTGAAGATCATGGAACTAGAAGACACATGATGAATTTATGATGAATGAATAAAAAGATAATTATCGACATATAAGGATGATACTCCTAGGGATATTCATATCTATTACTGAAAATGTTGATGCCATTTTTTACCTATTTAATCCCTTATTTAGTTTATTGTAAAGGAGGTGATCAATACGATTTTGTCTTAGCTTTTAATAGACTTGCATTTTGTACTATTTAATTTAGATTATAATTGTTTCTGCATTTTAATAGGAATAAGTTATTATTATCTCTCTCTTTTATTATTCTGTGTTTCTACCACTGTATCACTTAATGATTATTACGGTGAGTAACTACCATAGGGATTTTCCATGGGGTGGGATTTATCTATGTTCCCAAAAACCTACTCTTCATTTCTCAATATCTATAATATTTTTCTAACGAGGCATGGGGGTGTTGGGGATTAGTATAGTAATTATCCACCATTTCATGGTATGAAACTTAATATTATTATATTATATATAAAATATTCATTCCCATTCAAAAATTCATTTCAGATAATTTATTTGAGCTTTTCTGAGTGATGAAATAAAACTACACAAAATTTAGCCTTTTGCAGCAGTTTTTAAAGGTGATTTCTTAAACCGATGCTAAAAATTTAAAATAATTTAGTGGTAGATTATAAAAAAACACATCCTAATATTTTTTATTTATTTAAAATCCTAATTCTACCCTAATCCACATTCTCCCCTAATACCACCCAAGCCCAATCCCTCGAGCTGAAACCCTCACCACTAACCCCCTTCCCCCATGATCCATCACTGGCAGCAACCCCCCCCCCCCCCGAGCCATTTCCATTCCCCCTTCTCCCCATTCTACCACAATCCTAAGGCCTATATATAGTACCTCTTTCTTTCTCAATCCTCCCTATCCAGATCCCTCACTGTCGGTCACCCTCTCCCCCAAACCCTCATTGCCTCCCTTCCCCCCACCACCCATCCACTACTCCCACTCATTGCTAATCCTTAACCCTTAAATAGATTCCTCCCTATCCTCTAACCTTCTCACACTCAATTACCATCCCATATGAATCCTAATAATTTTATGATTTCAATTTATTTTGAATATGATCTCCTATGAGGACCTACCTATTTGTGTATATAATGGTTTCACATAATCTTCTTGGTTCTATATAGGTGTTTCCATGATTTTGATTTTATTTTGAATACATCATATGATGGGGTTTTATAAATTTTTTTTATAAAAATAAGAATTTTAATAACATGAATTTAAATATATTTTTTGAACATGATTCTTAAGAAATTATAGTTAGTTCCTATGTGGGGTTTTATATATTTTCTCCTATTGAATGTCTGAACATAATGAATAACTATATTTTCTTACTATAAAATACTTATGGAGGAATTTGTATGGAATTATAGAATTTTATTATTCTTTGTAATCATTTATCTGATTATATGTATTGAAATATAATTTTAGGAGGTTTTTTGGGTTTGTTTTTTCCTGTTTGAACTATTTTATTGAGTTTACTTATTTTATCCTTATGTTATTCACTTGTGATTTATGTGTGAGTGTTTCTTGTTGTGTTTAGTTTTATACACTTATATAAAATATTGAATATATTTATATGTATATATATACATTTTAACTTGAGAATATGGGACTATATATATTGGGGGATGTGTATATATATATGCATATGTATATAATGATAAAGAAAAGATTGAAGTTTAAATATGTTGTCTGAAATTTGTTTTCTAAATCAATTTTAAAGAATTATTTTAAAATGAATTAAAAATTTCATGTTAGTATTTAAGAAAGGTACATACAAATTATTTTTTTTATGAAACCTTTTCAAAAGAGTTTTATGGAATGTTTAATTTTCTAGTCCTGGATTTTTTAATAAGGGAAGTGTTTCTCATTACATTATTTATGTTGGATAGTGGAAATAGATTAAAATTTTTATTAGAAAAGTAATTTTTCATTTAATTATTAATGAAATATTTTAATTTATTGGTTTTTCTTGTTTTTTATACATTATAACAAACCTAGGGTTCGTGGGAAGGATAACCTAGATCATAAAAAGTCTTCCATTATAAGTAATGTTAGTGAAGTATTATGTCACATCCCTCTAACTAGAGATGTGTTAGAACTCTAAATCCACAAATCAGGTGAAATAAAATTACTATTTTTACCTATACTTAGTGAATTTCATGTTATTATACCATGATATCTATTTTAAATTAATGATTTTATGTTTTTTCTGTTTATTATATTTTATATTATATTATTCATGACTGATTTCCCTATTTTACATTGACCTTTTTAGTACTTATATGACTCTTCTTATAACTAATTAGATTTTGTTTTTCCCTTAAATTTATCTATTTTCATAATCAGAAAAAATAAAGTTTATTAATTATCTTTAACAATCGGTAATCACATTACGATATATACAGATACAAGATGATCACATTACCAAGGAACACACACCATGATGCTAAGGGTTTATAAGAGTTTTTTTTTTGATTTTTAAATTTCTAGTCAATATGTTAATGGAAAAAATATATGTCCCTGTCCTATATATATGTTTAGAATATGGATGATGTGACATGAAGATTATAAAAAATAAATATTGAAGCAATTCTCTGCTCAATAGTTTAGTTGTATTTGGTATGGAGAATTGAACATTATAGAAAGTTTTAGCTCTAATCTCAGTAAACATAATGAGCTCCCAACTGCATCGCCAATGGAAAATGAATTAGAAAACCGTATAAATGATGCATTAGGAATTTCAAGACAACAAAATCAAAATCAAAACATTTCAGAGAAAAAAATTGAGGGTGATATAAATAGTAACTTGAAAAAAGATGTTTTTGGGACAGTCAGAAAACCAGATCAATATCATAAGATATCATTGGATCCTTATATTGATGTTATAAAGACTAATGTAAGAAATACATAAATAAATAGAAAAATGAGTTTCCTAATTTATTTTAGGATAGAAATCAAGAGCCTTATGGTGGATGTCTATAATATTAAAAACATTATTTTCTACAGATGTTGTACCAAATCATATTCCTACATAAAATTACAAGTTATGAAATTCCTATGACATTGAAATTAAAACGTTAAAAATTTATTGAGGATAATATTCTTGATTCATTTTATGATATGAAATATATTTTTTACATGATTGGTATAAATTATAAAAAAATACATGATTGTCCCAATTATTGTATGCTTTCTTCGGGAGTGGATTCAAGTAGATAGGCTTGAGAAAATGATCATATTCTTTATTAAATTAAATGGGTGATGTTGGAAGTTAAAATCAATGAAATAATTTGTATAAGAAGAAAAATAACTCACCTGAAAATATTTCGAGTTATTTATCTTTAAACCCTCGATTTTAATATTACTCATGTCTTGAAAAATTAACGAGGACATGAATTGGTATTCTATAGATAATAACATTGACGGTTTAATGCGGCATCCAATAAGTTAAAAATCATTGAATTTGTTTGATTCATTACATCCATATTTCTAATATGATCCAAGGAATGTGATATTGGGATTAGACCTTGATGAATTCAACCCATTTTGGACTTTAAGTACCACTTATTGTATTTTATTAGTTTTTTATCCTATACAATCTACCTCTTTTGATGTGTTTGAAGCAAATTAATTTTATCATTTCAATGATTATTCTTATAAAAAAAGGCATTTTAATGATTTTTAAATATACTTTTTACCTCTAATTAATGTATAAAAGAAGTTATGGAGTGACATTTTGGATAAATTTGATTCATTTTCTAGAAAAGTGTTAAGAATACATGAAGCTCTTATGTGGAACAATAGTGTCTTCCCTGAAATTGGAAGCTTATTTGGATGGAACATTTATAGGGGTTTGGATGTTCCTATTTGTAAATTTTATTTTGAATATAAATGAATACCATACAAAATAAATTGTGCTTCTTGAGTCATAATTTTTTTTCAATCCATATTATTGATTTCGGTTGAACAAGTCAAAATTCAATGGGTCTGTTGATTGTAGACCACCTAAAAAGTTATTGATAGGTTTTGAAATATTGGAACAAATAGAAAATGTTGAAACTGTATTGAGGAAGGTGAATCATTTGAATGATAGTGGAAATGATTTTTAAATGATACATAAATTAAAATTATATTGCAATAATGGAAGAAAAAATTATATTTTTCAAAATTCCATAATGGGAATTTAATTTGTTGCATCATAATCATGGTGTTTTTTTATTAAAAAGATTTTTTTTAAAATTTGATCTTCACATTACATAATGAGAATAGAAAAAATAAGTACTATATCAATTGTTATAATAATTTAAAAACAATTAATACAAATCAGGACATATGAACATATGAGAATGGAAAGTATACTATGAGATTTTTTGAACTGAAAATAGAGATAAAGAGACATTTATTCAAATTTTAATACCTATGAATGTATCTGATGGGTATTAAAGCAACAATTAAAGGTGTTTTTAATTAAATAATCATAGGTTACATGGATTGAAAGTTCAGTATTCACATATATTTATATAGTAGTTAGTACTATTGGAATTGTGTAGATTTTTATTTGAAAAGTTTACGAATTTTGTACTCCAATTTTCGACAATCTTCAGAAAAATATGTGACAAAACTCTACAATCAGATGACCTTGAAAATCTATAGGATAGATTTTTACTCACACTTTTTTTAATGGATATGATCTTTCCTCAACAATTTTTTACGATCATGATGCATTATCTGTGCATTTAGCCAAGAAAACTAAATTATGAGTTTTCATACAGTATCATTGGATGTATCCAGTTGATAGGTATTTTGTTTATATATTTTTTAACTTATGTAAATAATTTTTGGAACATCACTAAATATGTCATTATGTTCGATATTTATTTTATTTCAAAAATACCTCGTCCAATTTAAATCAAATGTTAAAAATAATACTCAATTTGATGGATCTATTTCTAAAGGTTATTTTTCGGAGTATTGGAAAACCTTTTGTTCAAGATACTGGGATGATATTGTGAAAAGTTTTAATCTATTCATACATGTTAAAAACATACCGAATCAATATCTACTACATAAGAAATAAAAAATCAATCATACTATTGGCCAACTAGTTGGGAGGATCTAAAACATTACACAGATAGAAATGGAATTATTATCGGTACATTTATTTTTGTTGTTGAATAGTGAAATTTTAGATCCATTTATTGATGGGAACATGATACAAGCAAATAGATAGCTGATAATTTGAACCAAAAACGAGAAAGTTATTACAAAATATATTAATAAAGAGCTCATAAAATGGTTTTTATGACATTTAAGTTAATAATTAATGAAATAATCATGGATATTAGGTTGACACATATATTTTTTAAATCTAAAAAAGTATATATTTTTTTATCAATAATATAGATACTCATGTTGATTTTTTAGATGATTTTAAGTTCCATCCTTGAGGCCCTCTGAAAAAAGCTATGAATTTTGATGATTATAATGTGAATGGATTCAAATTTCATACAGTCGATCAAGAAGAGAGTTCAAAAACAAAAAATAGTTGCATATTAACTATATTAAAAGTGGATTATAGGGGCTGTTGAATTATATAATCGAAATAAACTACCATGGTCATTTTTTATTTTTTTATTTTTTTATTTTAATATGAGTGGATTGCTATTTTTAGGTGCATTAAAAGAGTTTTCTTGTAATTAATTTTTTAGAAATTCTCTTTTTTATGGATGTTGGGGACCATGAATCACATGATTCATATATCTTATCATCACAAGAAAAAATTATATATTATGTAGAATATTTCATGGATGAAGGGGGTGTGTAGTTGTTTGCATAAAACAAAGAGACTTGTGTGATATGGGTGATGAAGTGGAAGATTTGTCCTGTGACATTGATTACCATCAACAATAAAAAAATGGCATATTTTTACACTATGATATTGAAAATATTATTCTTTAAAGGGTGGATGAAGTAGATGAAGTAATTATGGATCAGGATAATTTAATGATTAGAGGAACAGTGATTATATATGATGTCATCCATGAAATTATCAATAAAAATTGTTATATGTTAGTCATCTCTAGTATTGTTGATTAATTATCATATTAAAAATGATTTTTATGAATTAGTTTGATTAATTTTGAAAAATACTATCATATTTTACTATATTTGTAGTTATTCATTATCATACAAATATACTTATGTTGGTTAGAATTGTGCATTTGTTATCGCTTCTTAATTTTTTTATCCATCAATTTTTAAAAATATATGTTATGAATTTTTTTATTTCATTAAATGATAGAAATACAAAGGATGAAGAATTTCACATATCCCAGTCAACTCCGAGTTTAAATTCCCTTTCCCACATTGACACCAGATGATTCATCGATCTCCCTCTCTATAGTATATGGGCCACCCTATGTCTTCCCACTTTCAGAATTTTCCACACCATCAATCTCCCTTCCATTTGTATCTGGATTTACCTCCTTCTCTGTCACATCAACATATTGTACATCACCTCTATATTAGAAAGGTTCAACACACGATGAAACCACAATGAGCTAAAATTTGGTTACTTCTATTTCATCATGAGGATATCAGAGGGTGATAGTTGTAGGTAAAAAATTTAATGTGAATAAAATTGATATAATTTTATATACTAATAAATATTTTTTCATCAAAGATAGAAACATTTTTACTATAGAGAAAAGTATTAATAGTTCATATGTATGTAATTTGAGTGGATTGAAGATAGTTTTTACATTTAATTGTTATGGGGTCACCACAAATGATGTTGTGGAATTATGTAGATATATTCTTGGCCAGTTGGTGGCTGAGCTGGTTACCCTTTCGATTACATATTTAGACCGAATGAATTTCCTACAATATTAGAATAATTATGTATTTTATTTTTAGATAAAAGAAATTTTAAAACATTATGCCTCAATTGAATTCAATTTTTAATTAAATTATAATATTTTAAAAATGATCAGTTTTTATAGATGTTATTCCACTTTACTATTTCTAATCATATCGCGTGAACGTGGATGTTGAAATAGTTATGTAAAAATACAATGAGTTTAAATGGTGATTGTGGAAAAAATTCAATGATACATCCTTGAGAACTCAAAAACACTACGATAAGGTACTAAAAGGGTTCATAGAGAGATGTGGAAGGTGTTAGTTGATAGAACTCATGATGAGAAGCACATGGTATTGAAAAATATATTATTATATCAATCTAAAGTTACATATATACATTTTAATGATAAATATAAGAAATTTAATACATTACTATTAAATTACATGGTATTTATTTCTGGATGTTTTAATAAAAAATTTACATTTCTTGCTAATAAAATTCTCCCCCACATGATTAGTTCATAGAGTTTTCCAAGAAATAGAACAAATATGGTAAAATTTTTATTTATTTAAAAATTTATCAAATAACAATATCTGTTTCATATATTAAATTTTTTATTTATCTTTGTATAATGTAGTCAATGAATTTAGGGAACCATGTCTCCCAAATGAAACTATGGTCATATGTTCATATGAAATATGATGACGGTTACGTGAATGATCCGACCAAAGTAGTTGGGGTATTATTCATTTTTCATTATAATAACATATTTTTTATTCATTTTGTTAATAAGTATTACTGTATATATGAATTATATTTTATTTGTAGGTAAAAATAAAAGAATCATTGTTTTCCAATCCCGTGTAGTCATTCTAGGTCTCCCAGGATGATCCATTTGTTGATTTTTTGGGAAAGAGCATACTGACCGTGTGCATGGGATGAGTTCAAGACCAATTCTGTCGAAGGTATTTTGTAGGTCACCAAGGATTTTATCCACTTCTACTGCTAGCTGTATTTACTCTCTACCCCAATATTCTCATAGGGATTTTATGGAAAAGAAAATCATAATTCAATAATAGGAGAGCATAATACCACAATTGGTGTTTCATATATAGATGCAGGAAGTGATGTTTGTTTCTCTACAAAAAGAATTAGTTGATTTATATCAGAAGGAAACAAGATTTTTCATTTATAATGATATTTTTTCAATGGATAGTTTTAGTGGGTAGGTAAATCAGAAAATTTCATAATAATTTAGTACACAAACTTTTTTTGGTTTAAACATTAAATTTTAATATACAACAACATTTAATTTTCAAACAAAATTTCATACAGGTGCTGGTAGTGGGGAGTGAAGATGGAAACAAACAAGGTGTCGATCTTAATTCTTCATGT
This sequence comes from Viscum album, assembly GCA_963277665.1. Classification (NCBI taxonomy): domain Eukaryota; kingdom Viridiplantae; phylum Streptophyta; class Magnoliopsida; order Santalales; family Viscaceae; genus Viscum; species Viscum album. Next base: position 1,363,310,062 of record OY728151.1, on the reverse strand, counting down.
AGTGATTAGTTTTGACTTCAGATCCAGGGATGTTTATATGTAATTAAAATGATGATTGATGAGAATAATTATATGGTGATTGAGAAACCTTTTTATGGTTTGAGGTAGGGGATATCTTTATTTTTTTCTCACATTAAATGTTCTATGATACTTAGTGGATTATTTTATTTTTTAATATTCTTTAGTAATGATTATCTAATTTTTACAACTTATCAATGTTTTTAATTATATTATTAATTATAGAGTTGAATATTTTTAAATGATATTTGTAAAAGCTTAATCATTTGTTTAAAAATAATTAAAAAGGAAATTTAAACGGAATTTTTGTTGAAATTTACAAATTTAGGACTTCATTTTTGTTTTAATTTTCACATAAATCTATAGATTTAAAAATTTTATAATATTATATTGGATAGTAGTTTTTTGGTTTTTATTATGTTCATGTTTTAATTGAAATTTCATTTACAGTTGGTCTGTTATGGTCAATTTATAGGTAGTTGTTAATTATATTACTATATCTTGGTCTTATAGTGATTTTATATTCATGGAACTTCATTATTATTGTTTTTTCTATATTTCCTATCTTGTGTAAGATCAACAGTTATATTGGGATGAGATATGTTGGCCTAATAGTAAACATGGATTTTCTAAATTCCAAAATAGTTTGATGGTGGTGCCCGGGTCGAATGAGTTTCAATATCCTTTTATGGATTGTTTTGGAGGAATATAATGGATCTTATATGAAAAATTGAATTTATTTTTAAAATTTGATTTTTTATGGTTAATTGGTTATAAGTGTAATTGAAAGGGAAAACAATTAACTATAAAATGGTTTTTGAAATCATACATCAATACAAAAAATTGGAATTTTGAATAATGTCAGATAGGATTTTGCTAAGGATTTAATCGGAGTAAGATGGAATGTTGTGCCTATTTAAAATGAATTTCAAAATTAGTTTTACATGGTTTTCAAAGGAAAGACCAAGAGGCTTAATTGAGCTAGTTTAGGTATGTTTGACCTTTAATAGGTGATAACTTATATTTTCAAATTGTTGTGTACTAATTGATTTTGCCTCACAGGTGCGTGTATTAATGAATGAGGATGCATGTTGTGTATATATCCTTTTGAGAAATTTTCATGTGTGTATAATATTGGTTTTAGTAGTTGTTTTATTTTGATTTCGGTTATGTTTTAATTGAAAATCCATTTATAGTTTCTTTTTTATGATTCATTCAAAGTTGGTTTTATGTTTTGAATATGTATGATTTCATTTTTTCTCTCTGAGTTTGATGCTTCTAAAGATTTTAATTATTTTAATAGAAATATATTGTGGTGGTTTAGAGCACTACTCTATATGGTAAAAAACATTTAGTATTAGTTTCAACAGCCACTATATATAGTAAAAAAATTAATAGCATTTTAAACTATCACAGAATCATATAGAGGTGATTTAGGTCACCTCAAAATGAAAAATAAAAATTTCTAGACCTTTGTTCTATTGTACCGTATAATATTATAGAGTTGAGTCTTAGAAGGTGTCACTTACTTGATTGAGGTTTGTTCATCATTTTTTACTATTGGAGGAGGTGATAGTTGGTGGGATGAATTGATTTACAAGGAGTAAAATGTTTCAAACTCAAATATGTGATGGTGTGTCAGGTATGATGGAATGAAATATCAAATAAAATTTAGTGAACAAAGAAGAGATAATAAGGGATCCCGAGTAGCCCACCCTATAACCTCATTCTTTCTTAATGGAACTTATTTCTATGTTTCATTTTTTTAATTATAATTTCATGCATGCATTCATGAAAAATACCCCTCACATTCATTTCTTTATTAAAATAAATTAAATTTCAAAAGTATAATAATGTGAATTAGAATAGAGAGTGATCAAAAAACTTCTCAAGAGATATGACCCTGATTAACCATCATGCTGCACAAGAAGTAAAATAAATGTTATTTTGTACAACCCTATAAAGGTTCATCATGGAATCTCCACAAAATTTATTTCACAAATTAATGCATTATTTAAAATTCCGTCTTTAATGTTCTGGTTTTCTATAGTGGAAACACCAACCTTCCCTAAAAGGTTATTTTTTCCAAATAAGTTCGTGTAGACTACACTAGAATTATCTTCTGCTCCTTTTAGCCAAAAAATTTCAACTTTCTATTTTATAATATTATAATGGTAATTGATCTTTTACCAACCATATCCTACTTATAAATTCCCAATAAATTATGGAGAATGGGATAGTTGTTTTTAAGTGACTCTTATTGTAATTAATAATAAATTATCACAACCTTTTAATTAGTGATTAAATAATGATGATTTTGAGCAGTTTAATCCAGAGAAGTGACCCCAATATCATCAAGTTATATCCATACCCAATCATATTGAGTACATGAGTAGATAATGAAGTTCCCTCAACCATCTTATGCCAAATAAGTACTTTTAAAACATTATACCTCTCATGATTATCCTATTCTTGATGGATCATTTTATTGATATCAATCATTCCAAAAAATATATTTTTATATTGATTTTGAAGCTTGGGATCCATAAATATAAGAATCAGTGTTGAAAAATAAACAGTGTTTACTATTCATACTACATTATTCTTTTTCTTCCTAACAATATTTATCAGTGAGAGATTTTTCACGAAATTTTCCTCAAACATGTATATTTTTCATTCCTATTTTTCTAAAATTCCTAAATTTTTAGACCCGCCCAGAATATTTCGCTCATGAAACATTACTTTCTAAAAATTGATCTTAAAATAAACACTGATTTTAATGATTCTATTTTATTTAAAATAGTTATTTTTATAATATGTGTATCATGTTTTACAATAATTAATAATGAATTTTATTGAATGTTAACGCACATAAATGATGACCATTTTAAAAATTTAAATCATATCTATTTTTGGTCTAAGATCCATATTTTTTTTCAAATTTTATTCCACTTTAGTGTTTCTATCATTTCATAACTATTAAGGTAGAGCAACATTTTAATCATATCATATTTGAATCATTGATAGGTGAGTGGATAACTTATTACCAAAACCCACCATATTAATTATCCCGACTCTATTAATTTGGTATCCTAACTCGAAGAGTTTCATAGATAAGTGTCAACCAAATATAATAGTGGTATTTTGTTATAAATATATTTGGGTTACGCATTTACACCATGACTTACATAATATAGTCCATCTGTAACAAACTTTGTAATGTTCTACCCATTCATTTTATCAATGTGTTAACATATGATTTCTTTACCAGGAATTTGATACATAGTATTTTAAAATTGGTTTTAAAATATCACTCTCTTCTATTATATGTTCACTTTAGTTTTAAAAGATTCCAACTATATTGTATTTAGTATTATATGCCTTTAATTATATTAAATTTTCAAAAACAAATTAATGTATACCTCTTTATAAAACTAATGATATATGTTTCATAAAAATTAAAACTATTTATATTAACACATATCCAAATTCATACCATGAACAAGGTATAAAAAACCCTTCAAGTGAATTATTAAAATAATATTAAATCACAATCCATACAAGTGGAATCAGGGTGTAAATTGTAATTACCCTATACTTTTCTAGGAAGTTCAAAAAACGAAGTTGAGTGAGTAGTCCAACCTAAATCTCCATTATCCGTGGATGAGTATAAAAAAGATACCCCAATTTTAATATAATCATAAAAATATATATTTATAAATCAAAGCCAATATTTAATTTTATGTTCATAACCCACAAAACATATCCAATTAATGATTAAATATAAATAAATTATTTGTCAGTTTTTTAGATCATCTCTTATATGAAATTATTGGAATTCATAATAATTTATTTCAATTTTAAACTAACCCATACATTTATTGATCATATAACACTTATATTTAAGAAGAAAAAACATAAGGAATAAACTAAATAAATGATAAATTAATAATTTTATAAAAGTGATAAAAATTTATAAATATTTCATATATAATTAAATTATAAAAGTTTCAATTATGAATTATTTAGGGATTCCCAATGAAATTAATAAAAGTGAATGTTTAAAATTTATTTTAATATGTGTAGATTCATATTATAAATTCACATGAGATTTAATATAAAACCCTTATTATTTTAAATATATAATATTTATCAAATATTTTAGAGTCCTATAAGCATTTTATATTTTATATAAATATTTTACATAAAAAATATATCATTTCACTCATTTAAACCCTCATAAAATCAAGAAAACTCATTTTGGGATGGTTTAAATAAATATTCAAATAAATACATTAAACATGTCAATTTTAAATTAAAATATAAACTCTTTTATGTTTATCCTTATATTTTAATTTATAAAAACTTTATAAATTATTCAACCTTTTAAATCCACTTTAAACCATGATCATATCAGCTAAAACATTTATGACAAGGTTTAAGACCCCCATTGGGTGCCAAAAAAACTAAAATATTTAGAAAAATATATATTTAAAAAAAAACATGTTAATTTTTCATAGAAACACTAAACTGGTTTCTCCCATGGAAAAAAATTTCCAAGCGAAACCATATACATATTTCTGCGTGAACCCATTTATATAATTTTTTAAAAAATTCAAAATTTCAAAAGAAAGACGTTTGTTTACTCAATTACATAAAAGTTATGTTAAATAAATATTATTTCAATACTTCCCAGGTTTATTTTAGAAGTATAACAATTCATAAAATTATTTTTTATGATAATTTTTTTCAAAATTTTTTTTTCTCCCTTTTATAAATACACAATATCGTTATATAATATTTATATAATTGTTTCTAATAAGTAATAAAACATGATTCCAGATCCTAGGTGGTTTGAATATAAGGAAATTATGAGCCTGATTTCTAAAGGTAGGTGGTCACTATGGTTCTTAGACAATAATTATTAAGAATGAATGTTAGTCGTGAGAGTGAGAGTCTAGAATCATCCTACCCTTTTATGGGATTATTACTTACTCATGGAATCTCTTATAAATTTATGGAATATTCATATATCCTTGCAAGTCACTTCTTGATGGGAGTCATCCTTACTGTATTGTTGTATATCTCAGGAGACATGATGATCCCCTTGAAGTGGTACTACCCTTGTTATCCAGTGCTGAAGATGAGATATTTGAAGCATTTCTTAAGGTAGAGAAAGATAATTAGAAAATAAGGTATCTAAACCCATAAAATGAACTAGGACCTAATGGTTTTCTAAAATACTTATTTTAAAATTCATGGGACGTGGTTTGGAATGATGTGGTGAGGAAAGTACACGACTTCTTCTAGGGAGGTAGCTTATGCCCTGTTGCATATGCCACCACTCTGGTTATCATTCCAAATATTAAGGATCCACAATCCCTACAACATTATAAAACTGTGATTATTTTTAATCTACCATATAATTTTCCTGATAGGGAAATATATTAAAGGATGTATGATTATCTTTATTGTCGAATATCAGAAGAGAAAAATGGTTTTGTCAAATACAGGGTGATCCATGGGTCAATTTCACTGATCGGGGAAGTAATTAATAATATTAACTACAATGTCTGTGGATAAAACATGGTTTTCAAGTTAGATATGGATAATTACTATGATATAATTGAGTGTAATTTTATTTTAATGATGATATAAAGGATGATAATTTCCTCATGGGCCATGAATCTCATATTCAGGTGATTTAGTTCCAATCGTTAGCTATCTCTTTTTAGGGAAGAATTGTGGGTTTTTTAAAGCAATGTGTGGGTTGATTTATGGAGATCCCCTCTCCCGAAGTATATTAATCCACTCTAAAAATGTTTTAATTAAAATATTTAACCAAGGTATATTGAGTGGCAGTATTCTCCCCTACTTATGCAGTAAGCTATCTCTTTGCATCTCCCATATAATATCTGGAGATGACACAATAATATTTACTAAGAATAGTAAGAGGTCAATTTGGGGTATGAACATGTTTCTTGAAAATTAATGCAATTGGAGATGTCAAGTAATCAACTATGTGAAGATAAACCTTTATATATCAAGTAGGTGTTATGAAATAATGGTACGCACACTGAGTATTAGTTTGGATAACCAAAGAAGGAGAATCCCCATGAACTATCTCATAGATCATATTTCCACAATAAGGTTGTGAATTCATAACTATGATCATATTTTTGTAAGATTTACTATCCATATCAAGAACAAGAAGAACTGATATCAATTATTCCATGGGGGGATATAACTTATAATCAGTGTTCTTGCATTAATTTCGATCTATGCACCATTTACGGTTAGAGTTTGAAAAGGTTTTTTTTCAAACATTGATAGGATTATTGAAAATTTTATCTGGGTTGAAAAATTGGATGTGAAACATTTTTTAGAAAAATGGATGATAATTGAAGGAACTATGTTACACGGAGGCATAAGTGTGAAGAATATCACAGACACTATGAATGGAACTCATACAAATCTTTTGTGAGAGGTCATGTAGGGAAGAACCCTCTAGGTAGAGTTATGGGTTTTTCAGTTGAGGGGAAAGGGATAAAATATGAATTCATTTTTTCGGCCCATGATTCTACTTCATTACTTAATCCTCTAGAGCTATTCATAATGGATATTGGAGAGAGGGGATATATAAATCTATCATAAAAACTGGTTTGGCTCCTAGATTTTATTTCCAGGGTGTCCAACAATAGATATCTAATTCAGGTAGGAAATAAAGCACCAAAGATTCATTGAAGCAATTTTGGAAACCAAACAATTTGATATTTTAAAATTCATTGATTTAAACACTGATATAGACCCATGAATTTTCATATATTCTTCTTTAGGGGCATTCTCTGTGAAATATTTTCACTAGGTGATAACATCATCGAACCAACGTGACTCATGTAGAGATATTCTATGGTGTAAGGAAGTTATTTCAATATATAAATTATTGTATTTCAGGATAAATAATTAGGTGATACCCATATATGAAAATATCAAACGAACTGACATAAATGTGGAATCCAACTGTATGTGCTACAAAGAGAATTTGGAGGAATGTTTAGATCACTTGTCCTCTGAGGGAGAATTTTCCATTATGGTTTTGAATTTTTTTTGTTACATTACTGGTATCCTATATCATGATTTTTTGGGTATACATTTTCTTGAACATTTTTTTGGGTGCATAGAAGGATGGTCCCAAGAGTAATTCCTGAGTAGTAGTATTGATAGCAGGGTGCTATTGTATATGGAAGGGAAGGAATGACACAAATAATGATGGAGGTGTATTCCTCATGCAGGCATTGGAAATCAAAACCATGAATCTCTTGTTTGATTTGAAGAGGATTTTAAAAATACAGATGGATTCCCCCACCCTCATACAGATTCTATCTGGCATTCCATCATCCCATTTAGATTGCAGTGCTACTTAGGGGGGATGGGTGTGTTGGAATCCCCACTATTCAGGCCATAAACTCAATACAGGCTGCTCGTGTAGCACGAGCTCTATTCGGGGAGGTTTCATGATCCGATATCCTAGGGGACATGTTATTTTTTTCTATTATTCATACTTTTGGTGGATAAAATCCCTCCATGAATAATTCATGGAAATTATTATGTACATCCTTCTTCGTAGACAATGGAACACGAATATAGGGTGTTGTAGATATACTCTTTAATACATTACACTTTTATGAAGAACACACATGAAACCTCAAGGAATATCTCTTATATGATCATAAGGTTCAGGTTTTTTAATAAAAATCAAATTTAGACCCTTCATACCAAGCCTGAAGGTAACAAGGTGGTTGACTATCTTGCTTCTATAGTGGTCCATGAGGCTGATATTACATGCTTCCCTAGTGAGAACTTCCTACCACCTAAGAGGGTGAATATCGTTATATGTGATTCCCTTAAGTTCCATTACTTTATACCCCTTTGTGGTCATGCCCTATATTCTTCTGGGTTTTTGTCTGATGTTTCCATTTGGCATTGTATTTTGAACTTTCTTGTGAATAAATAATTGATGATGATGACGATGATGATCGAGGATTACACATAATATGAGTCCCATGTATGATATATAAAGGAGTGGTTTCTTAATTCAATTCACTTAAGAAAACCATGAGGTGTATATCAACTCTCGGTAAGTGAGGAAAAGCAAAATCAAAATATATTATTAAGGGTTATGAGTGAATTCAGAAGGAGAACCTAAACATTAGGTACATGTGGAGTAAACCCTATGCTCACCCCATTCTGGGATGGTATATTTGAGAGTGTTAGGTTTATACATCAAGGTGGAATCCTATATACCCTAGTTATCATGAATCAAATCCCACATATTTAATGTGTCATATTTTATGTAAATATAAGATGAATGATCCATGTAATTTAACATTGTGTAATACATATGTGTTTTACATATTCTAGTGTCATATAGTTCGGACGTGAAGGTGATTCTTATGATGCATATCAATTATTCTTGCATAATGATATAAAAATCCTATAGGCCCACATGATACACGATCATTGTGATGAAAAAGAGATACAGGATTAGTTGTATCACATTGGATAATAAAACATGGGTTTGAGTGTGAATTATGCATGATCCACCCTGAGATGCTTAACCTAATAAGTGACTTAGGTGAAGGAAGGATAGATATTTGAATACTACTTATAGGAGGTCACTATATGATCCTTATTTTATAAAAGGGTAAGAAAAAATAGGTTAAATAGGTATTACCCATTAGCTTCTATTTGAGGTATTGTTGGGTATTACACTCAGGAGGAGACCCATATAAGATAACCCGAAGGAGTATATCGACTCGAGGAATTCTGGAAGACCATAAGAAGTAGATAACCTTGATTTAGTGATGTAACTAAGAGGATTATCTCAACTCAAGGTATTTTTAGAATTCATGAAGCGCATTTTGAATCAATATATATAAATAAACAAAGTGATCTATCTCAATTAAATGTATTTTTTTTGGAAGGGATTAGGAGTATCTTGAGTCAAGAAATTCATCGAGGACCAGTGTTGGGGTCACAGGTTATAAAATTGAAAATGTATATGACCCTTCCCATAAGATTCATTACTAAAATATTATTTTTCATAGGGTTTAGCAATGGGGGAAAGGATACTATTCTAATGTTCTGGGACCACAAACCTACACTGATCCAAAATGGGGTTGTGGTGGAGGAGCCCCAATGTGTAGGCTGGAGAAATTTGAGGTAGGTGTCCACATGATGTTTTCCCATAAATTTCCTCTATATAATAATCATCATATTGATGAATTCACATGATGGACTCCAGTTGACTTTTTCTATGTGATACCCTCAATGTGACTGATTATGTGGGATGGCCTCTATGTGATGGACTTCACATGATGGCCTCTATGCGATGACTCTTATTAAAGGCCTTCATATGATTCCATTGTATGACGTTATATGTGATGGCCTCCATGTGATAGACTACGCATGGAGGCCTTCACATGATTTCTATTCATGGTGTCCTATATGTGATTCCTCTGTGTGATTGCCTTAACATGACGGAATCCATGTGATGACCTCAATGCAATGGCCTCTACGTGATGTATCCACATAATTGGCCTATGTGTGATTCCTCTATGGGATGGACTTTGGGTGATTGGCTCAACATGATGGAATCCACATGATGTCTCTTCCTAATATTCCTCCTCATAATATCCCTTTCTGTGATGCATCCACATAATGGAATCCTCATGATGGTCACCGTGTGATGGCCTCCACATGATGACCTTCACATTATATACTTGGTGTAATAGGCATCATTTGATAACCTATATGACCATGCCCTTGAGAAGTTCCTTTACAAAAGGCTTTTGTGAGAGGATTTAGTTAATTTCTTCAATAATAACTGAGGATTCCACCAAGAGTATATATTATCAACACCCCCTACGATGAGTTAGATATGGGGTATTAATAGGTAGTGGTTGGTAACATCCTTCCTAAAATTGGATTTCATATAAGAATAGTGTGGGGTCTATGTGAGTAGCATATCGCCTATCCAATAATGATGATTATATATCATGGATGTGTGAGATATTTGTATAAGATGAGGGTATCTCACAAAAAAATTATTGGACAACCTCTGCTAAGTGAATGTGTCTGGTTTCTCACATTCATGTTATTAGTTAATCTTTTGTCCATGAATGATGCTTATATATTCCGGCCATGTGGAAATTATATTTTCCACATGAATTTCACACTCGTATTTTCTTTTACCAAATTTCCATCAAGATTAGATAAAAATGGCTTAAAATTATCATATTTTTAGATCCATAAGTATTCTATGGCTCCACAACTAGTATAATCAAAGCCTATAAAGAGAAATATGCAGTTAACTATGTGTTATTTTAGTGTCATGTGTGTCATATAGAAAAAAGGTTCCTATAAGACCCTAAAAAATGGGTAATCAGGTTTCGACACCCTTTTTCTCATAAATGTGTGAAATTCATGGACTAATCCCACTAGGATGCCCTCACCCACATTTTCAAAAGATTTGGAAATATTATTGAAGTATATCTATCCCTTGGTGTGTGAGTAGTCATGCGACACATTAAAATCAAATTTTCTTCTTCTTTAGTCAGGAAAAAATATTTCTTCTAAAATGCAAATTGTGTTGTATAAATGATGATTTTATCTTAGATTATTTGGAAATATAAATGGAATTGAATTTATCGATTCCAAAAATACCATACTCAATATTAGGTACGCTATGACATAATTATCAAACATCATTAATTTTATCAAATAATTATCAAGTTTTTGGAAAACATAATTTACTATTATTATTTTAAACAAAATAAATCATGGTTTTAGAATATCATATTCCCCTGTTTTATTAATCTATCTAAAACACCAAAATAAACATAATTCAAGGGGTTGTGATACCATATAAAAGATTTAGATTGGAAAAACTTTTTCAAAATATATTGTAATTATTTTACCAAATCCCATTTTTCAATAAGATCCTTGAATATGTTTGAATATAATTAAATAAATTAAGAATACATACCTTTTCTATGATGATTTGATCTACCTAAGATTATTTCCAAAATCCATTATAGAGATCATATAGAATCATAAAATGGAATCCTTCTTCCCAGAATATCGATGAGGTATTTGAATCTCCCAAGCATGGGTAGGACTTCCTCCAACCCATAGTTTACTGGAACATTGGGATAAATTATTAAAGGGAAATAAAAGGTACCTAGGGAATAAACTTTAGAGTTTTCATACCTTCAATATGTTATAAAAATGATACAGAATTCATACACTATTAGTTTTTCACTATGGGAAAGTTGGATATTTGCGACGGGCCAGGACCCCATCACAAATAGTTAAGGATATCGACTTATTAGCAATGAGAAATAGTTTTTCATCACAAATAATTATTTTCTATAATTATTTGTGATTGGATAACCTTTTCATTACAAAAAAATTTGGAGTGATTTCCCACCATACCGCGAGAAGGCTTACTTGGGATGCTAATAACTCCCAATCACAAATAACTGTTTATATATATGATATATTTATTAATGCAAGGGGTATTCATGATGGGTCCGACGATACTTTTTTTTTATTTTTGATAGGGCTCGACATAAATAATCTTCTATTTGTGATGGACCTATCATGAATTATCTATTGGTATGATTTATTTTTGATCGGAACCATCACAAATAGTTTTATTCCACCACTATAAATATTTATGGCAGGCACTATTGGTAACAAAACCTCTCACATATATATTTTTTTATTATAGAAATTTTATGAGAAATAGTGTCACCACAGTTAATCTACCCTATATATATGCACATTTGTTGAATTTTTGAACACTCGTCCTTCACTCTTCTCCTTACACTCCTCTCAATCACCACTCACCATTTTCCTTCATTATTTATTTATATTTAGTGATATTTAACTCTCACCAAACCCTCATTGTTTTCATTCCATTAAAACATCTCTTCTGAGGTACATAATTTTTTATTTTTATTTTTTAATTATTTTAATTTATTTTATATAGGGAATTATTAGAAATAATTAATTGTTATTAGTTGTAATTGATATTAATTAGTAAATAATTAATAAAAACTCAATGATAATTACTAAATAATTAATTATAATTGGTAAAAATTTAAAATAATTAATATTAATTTATAATAATTAGTGATAATTTACATCAAAATACTATAATTAAAAAAAATCTCTATAATTACAAAAAATTGTTATAATTATAAAAAAGTAGCTGTGACTAGAAAAAATTCACTTTAGTCATAAAAACATACCAGTAATCAAAAAAATCATTGTAATTTAAAAGATATGTTATTTAAAAATTATTTGGGGTAATTTGAATAATTTAGTGATAATTAGATGTAATTAGCCCAAATTAGAAATAATTAGCAGTAATTAGAATTAATTAGTAGTAAATTGTAAAAATTAGAGGTAAATAGCGTGGATTAGAAATAATAAGTGGTAATTTAAAAAATTTAGCGGTAATTAAAGATAATTTATAAAAAACTTCAATAATTATTAAAAGTTGGAAGAAATTAGTCAATATTTGTAGTAATTAGTAAAAATTAGATGTAATTAGTAAAAAATAGTGGTCATTATTGATAATTTGTGGTAATTAGTAAAAATTAACTGTAATTAGTGGTATTTTGTTAAAATAAGTGGTAATTAGTAAAAATTATTTATAATTATTAAAAATTAGAGTAAATTAACAATAACAATCCATAATTATTAAAAATTAGTGATAATTAGAAAAAATTAGCAGTTTTTAGTAAAAAATAGAGATAAATAGTAAACATTAGTGGAAATTAGTGGTAATTAGAAATCATCAGTTGTAATTAGTAAATATTAGCTATAATTAGTAATAATTATTAACAATCATTAATTATTAGAGTTGATTAACATTAATTAGTGGGAATTAGTGATAGTTAGTTAACAATTATTTATTATAAGCCATAATTAGAAAAAATAGCTATAAGTAGTATTAATGAGTGGTAATTAGTAAAAGATATTGGTAATTAGTTGTAATGAGAGGAAATTTGTAAAAAAACTACTGTAATTAAAGGTAATTAATAAAAATTACTAATTATAGTTAACCATAACTATCCACAAGTAACCAAAATTAACCACAGTTAGTAACAAAAGGTTGGATAAGGGGCATGAGGGAAGCATGGAGTATAGTGGATGAAGGCGATGATAAATTAATTTTTACCGATATTCATAATATAAATGCATGATTATCTTTAAAAAAGTATTTTACCATAATTATATATTTATCCAAAAAAGGGAAATAATCCAATAAGAGTGTCATTATTATCTCTTACATCAGCTTTCTCTTCCATCACTCATTGGTTTATCCATGAGTATCTCATCTAAAATCAGTTTGAACATTGGGGGTGTTGAAGTTCATTCATTTTATTGTAGTGTCATTCACCTAAACTCCATAATTCCCTTGTTTGGATCATAGAGTTTAGGGGATGAATGTAAATATGGATTGAAGGAATTCCCCTACCCCTAGATTCAATCCTTTTGGAGGAGAGGAAGTCATGGATAAACCAGTTCATTTACCCATGACTATCTCTCCTCTAAATGGTCTAAACTCAGGGGTACAAGTATTATTTCAACACATCTTCACCATTATTCACTCAGTCCCATATTTACGCATTCCCCTTCTTTGGTCTTCTATTTCTATTAATAGGAATTAGTGGTAATTAGAAAAAAATAATGATAATCAGGAAAAAAATTTCAGTAATTAGATAGAATTGGAATTATTTAAAAATAAATTTAAATTTTTTAATTTCATATTTTTTGTATCATAGCTTCTTTATATTATATTAATCACAATAAATTCTTTTATTTTCTATTATTTAGGAAAATATGGAACAATGAAGTAGAAAATTGTATTTCTAACATGATTGAGATTAGATAAATCATCATAGGGATCCAAAAAGTTATGGTATAAATTCTTTAAATATTTAGGTTGATGATGGTTTTTTATCATATTCATCATTATAACCTGGTTTTTTTAGAAGATATAATTAAGTGTCCATGTTAGAAATGTGATCTTAGGTGATTTGAAACTTTTGACATCATTGGGTGTCATATATATAGTATGTGTTTTTCGAAAGATTATGGTTTTCGATTTCAACATGGAGAACAAATTTACGGGGGAAGATACTAATAATTTGGTTCTAAATCCATCACAGTGTCAAATTTTATTACATGAGTTTCACAGTTTATCATTTAAATAAACAAAAAACTTAGAATTTTATTGATTTAACTCAAAATTTAAAACCATATACATTTTATGAGTTACTGAAGTCTGTTGAGGATTCCTTATATCGTATTTTAAATATTTGTAAATTTCACGTGGTTAAAAAAGTTATGGCTTTTAAATCAGATAATGGAATTTCAAATAGTTTTTTTGATCAGATATTCAATTTGGTAAAATCACTGTTAGCTAAAGGAAATATGTTGCCTACAAATTTCAATGGGACCAAGAGGCTGGTTCATTATTTTGGTACCTAGTGATCAAAAGGTTCATCCATGTTAAAATGATTGCATCCTATATTATGGTGAGAATGAGTCATTATATGATTTTCCTACATTTGAGAAATCGATCTACAAATAGTATCAACTAGGGAAGTTTTTACTAGTTCTTATTAAACAATTGATTTATTTCATATTAACATCTATATTTCGTTGTTTATTAATATTTTAGAACAGAACATGATTGATGTCATGGAACAAATATAATATTTTAAACGGTAAAATCATAAACTATCATTGTGATGGTGATTCTTGGAATCCTTTAAGCCATGTTAATAAGAATTGTACTTTAGAAGATTGTAACACGTGACCAGGTATTTCTACTAATGGTATTTATCCATTAGGTTCTTATGAGTCAATATTCTTGTCGACCCATATTTATAACAGCATACAATTTAACCCCATTGATGTTAATGATTGATTCATATATCTTGTTAAAATTATATATTCCAAGATAACTGAAAAATAATTTTGATGTTTTTTAAATCCATTGATTGATGGTTTAAATTTATTATTTTGTTATGGAATTATTTCTTGTGATGTTATTGTGAAATTTGTTTTATTAAAATATGATTAAAATTATTGACTTACAAGCATATGTAATGTTATACGAATGGGGTACATGTGTTCTAAAATCATTTATGTAATGTACTACTGATAGAAAAGAGCTTGTGTGGATCAATGGAAGAAAACCTTTCCTTTTTGACTTTGATCATAGCTTTATTCTTACTAATCATTAATTATAAAATAACGTAAATTATTTTAGAAAAGGTAAACTTTAAAATATAGACCTAAAAAAATGATATAACGTATTTATTTAAAATATATTATTTCTTCATTACCTCCCCTTACATTTCAATAAACTATAAACCAAAAAAATAGATTTGGGAATGATCAAAATAAGATAAAACATATTATTTTTCAGTATTTTCCATATTGGTCAGATTTTTTAGTCTGTAACATATTGGATGTCATGAATATTGAGGATAACCAATTTTCCAATATATCTTGTAATTGTTTTTCCGCACCTGGTATGCCTGATGATAATATAAATGCATGATTAGATATTCCCCAAATTTATAGGCGACAAGAACATTATTTCGTAAAAAATGAAATATCATAGAAGATAATGAATCCTATATTGGGTCACATATTTTTTATTTAAAAATATTTTATTATTTTTTCTCTTGATTATAGATTTTTTTCTATGGGATTGGTGTGTTTTCACTTTTGAATGATATGTTAGAAAATTAGTATTACCAGATTAAAAAGTTTTAATTCTCATGATATAATGGAAATAATTATACATATTAGTTTAAAGGTTTACTGAATTATTTGATTTGGGATATGATAATAGATATATCATATTTTTTCAAAGACTTTTTTCACTTATAATAGATTATTATGAACTTATTTGAATACATGATTATTTTTTGTGTTTTTTATAAACTAGAAAAAAAATTACACCGTCATTATTTAATTTAATGGAATATTTGATATTGCATTTTCTAAATGAAGAAAAATATAGAGGGTTAGTACTATTATAATTGATGTACCCATATGAGAGATGTATAGAAAACATTTAAGAAAAATGGATGTAATAAAGCATCATTTGAAGGGTCAATAGTAGAATATTATTTTCAAGATGAAGTTTCTTTTTTCTTCTCCCATTATTTACAACAAGAATATCCTTCTAAACATAACTAAATGGGACATAATGAGGGGAATATGGATGATGAAATGAAAATTAAATTTTCCTTTATTATTTATCCTTAACTTGGATTTTGTGGAGTTCATGAATGATGGATTTTAGATGATGAAAATCACAGTGATCATACATATTTTCTACTCAACTGCAAAGAAATGACATGAATTTTACTGTGATTGATATTATCGCTTATTTTTATCAATTAGAGAAATTCTATTGTATTTATAGATTATATAATGATAATATCAAGAAAAAATTTCCATAAATTGCATAAAATTCTCCTAAATTACATCATCTATATAACATTTGAAAAATATTTTAAAGATTGGAAAAGTAATTTTTTTATAGATTAACATATGAGATCAATTTATAATTTTTATGTTTCAATTTTTTTTTAATTTTTTTTGGTTTTGAAACAAGTTGATAAAATTTATAATATATTGTGATTATTGAGTAACCCACCATCAAAAATGGTTAAATCTTATAATTAATATGTGGTGAATGTATCTCAACAATATACATGTGCATACGGTGAATAAAAAAATAGTTTTATTTTTTAGAGGATCTCATCATGGAGAATGTGAAGTTGACTTTTATGGAATGTTGGATGAATTAATTTATCTATCTTATCTGGGATAGAATTATATAGCATGTTTAAATGTTATTGGTTTGATATTTATTGAGGGTATTATGTTTATTCACTCCATGGAATTGTTGAGATTAAATAGAAAATTCCTCTTTGAGTAAATGAACCATTTTTTAGCTCATAAAGAACATAAAATGTATTATGTTTCTTCAATAGATTTAATTGATTCGAGTAGAATTATAGTAATTAAATCACATGAAAATCAGTTTATGAAAAGATAATTTGGTTCTTCTAATGTGTAAGGTGATAAATTGTTTCAAGTGATAGCTCTAAATAAAACATTCCCACAATGAGACATGTATATTGATGATGACACCCCATAGTTATGGGTCAGTGGTGGTGATGATATTCGTGATGTAAAAATAAATTTTAAATAACAATAGAGGATGATGTTGAAGCTCATATGAAAATTTATGATATTGAGGAGGTAGATAAAGATATTGAAATCATCGTATATGAATTTGAAGATGTAGTTGAAGAATAAAATTATTAAATGCAGGTTATAGTCACTGTTATATATAATAACTATTTTTAATTATTTTTTAATGAAAATATTTTCTTGTTTTAGATGGTTGGAAATTATTTAGATGAGATGTACCATATAATTGAGGAGGTTATGATTCTTTTTTATTAGCCTGAGGCAATATCATATAGTCATCTTGTTGTTGGTAGTTCATCTTTGAATGAAGTGTGTAGTGGTCCTGGGATGTTGATGATTATCAACTATATTCCAGAGTGATGTAAACATATTGTATTAGATCTATGCATGTGGAGGTATGTTCAGTTGTTTATTTTAATTAACTTTCATTAATTATCATTAATTGTTATTTATTTATTTATGTACTAATTATGTGATTATTTGTTAACTTTTCTCATAGGATTCCAAATATAGATATTGGATAGGAGAATTTTATTCTATATTTTTTTTCTAGATAATGGGTGATGTGGGATAAGATTCCAATTTATATTCGACACTGCATGTTTGATCATCAGATGCTATGTAAATAAAAAATAGTTATTTTGAAAATTATTTAATTATTATCATTCTATTATTAATTATTTATAGCCTTTATAATATACCATCAAATATAGTATGCAAATCTCTATCTAGGAGGCCGATGAGAAATTATATATGTGAATGTTGTCTACAGTTTTAAAACAATCCATGAAAGAGAGCCATATAAAAATATGGTGCCATAGTTTGTGATCAGTCTTACCCCATCCTTCGAATAGATTACATCTCATATCAGGTTTGGGTTTGATTTTGGTCATACTATATGGTAGATAGTTTTTACAGGAGATGATAATTTGGTTAACAGAGCTGAAGGATGTGGGAGATCACAGATAATGCTAAGAGTTGTGAATTCAGTACTCATCGGTGACATATGGTGAGTAAATTTATTCAATAATTTATATAACATTAAATATAAAATATTTATTTTGTACTCATATATCCTGTTTATCATCCCAATATTACAGATTTTAAAGTTTATAAGAGGATATATATTGATCCTATCATCAGAGAGATTACTTGTGGGTTACAACAGGAAATTGTTGTTAGTTCATATTTTTTGGTTTTAAAATTAAATAAAAGTAATGTTTTAACTATTTTAATATTAAATTTTAATTTAATGAGTAATATGAAGCCATGAATTCTCACATGCATGATGAGATTATACCCATGGATGAGGGTCATGCCACTAGAGTGTTATTATTTGATGACACAACATGAATGTGTTTCACTCGATATCCTTTTACGAAATGTTAGATCAATGGTATTGGTTTTCAATAGACATATGAGAGTTATTATTATATTATTATGTGGTCATCGCCTAGATAGAGTGGATCTAATAGAGAGTCTTCATCATTAGCTGCATAGTATGAGGAGAAGCTGTGAGCTCAGAATGAGGTTACATGGACCCTATGTGGGGATCAGGATGAGCTGTATCGATAGTGGAAGAAGTAGTAACAAGAGGAGCAGTGTTGAAGATAAAATAAACATCATGAGTATATGATGGATTACATGTTGTGACTGGAGTAGGGTATAGGGTTGTAGTTCCATCCTCCACCTTCTCAATATAAACCTCCCCCTTCACAGTTATTGATGTATTTTGTTGACACATTTATTATGATAAGCATTGAATGAACTTATTATTTATCATATTTTTATTAATTTCTGTGTCTATAGTTATATATATATTTTTTTATTTAAAAAAAATTAATTTTTATATATATATTTTTTAATTTTTAATTTTTTTAATTTTTTATCCTTTGAGTTATTTTGGATGAGTTTTTTACCTGTCGCAAATTCTCCTATAAATATAACCATTAAAACCTATTTGAATCAGAAGAATTACCCGTTGTAAAAAAAACTATTTTTTGGGATGCACAGTCAAGGAGAATATATTTTGAGATACCGTTTTCAACCACATGCACTTTGTACTGGGAACCCATTTCAAATCACCCATCCAAAATAATATATTTTTCATTATTGTATTATCATCGGTATGCAGGGAACTCCCTGGACTCAAAAAATCACTATTTTCTATTCAAAGAAATAATTTCATAAAAATTCAATAATTTCAATATGATATATCCTTATTTTGATCAATTTTTTTAAAATTTAATCAAAAATTATTTTAATGTTCAAACTCCTCAAATAGAATTAGATGACTATTAAAAAAATATCAACTTATAGTTGTATAAATAAACATTATCACATAATTTATTGACAACTATATACTAAACCATGATTTATTTACCCTCACTACATAACTGTTTATACTATCAGAAACCATGACATACATCATAAAACTGCTCCATGGTTTCAAATTTAGTGCATATATCTAAAAATGATTTTTTTGAGAAATATTCACTAAATAACCTTATTGAATATTAAAAAAATTAAGTATAAAATGAAATAATTTTAACATTTATGTGTATAAAATTAGAACACAAACTCAAACTTCATTTTGAGGTCTATACAGTTAAAATCAAATATTAATGGAATATGATAAAATTATTTTTATGGAAAACCAGGATAACATTTATATATGAGAGGTGTATTTATATTCTAGATAAAATGAATATATAAAGAACATTCTCTCAATGTTACACTAGGTAGTGTGATACTTAGAAAAATAAAAAATTTCAAGATATTTCATGCCACACACTAAAGGCCACGAATTAATAAACACATTCAATATAACAAAATAATTAAAACAACTTTACCAAAATATATCTCTGTGCACATATAGTTAAGGAATTATTTAGGTAAAAATTATGAAATATTTTATCTTGTCTTTCCCAAGCACTCAATATTATTGGGTGCCTTGAAAATATGTATAAGCTTGGTTTTCCACCACAAGAGGAATCAGTTATCCATTTACGAGTTCCATAAATGTTCATATTCCAATTATGTGAATTGATAGATGATTCAACGTGAATATTTCCTATTTATATATATATATAAAATATAAAATATAAATAACTAAAATATAATCTCAAAGTATTTTTACAATACATTAAATCCCCCAAGAATATTATAAATTGTCAATATTTATTTACAATGATAAAAAATATTGAAATTGTAATTGTAATAAGTCCATGGATATACTTGTGAATATCCATGGTAAAATGGTTATTAAACCATGAATATTACTTATAGAGATCAATTTATATAAAAATACTTTATAGGTATTAGATACCTTATGAAATGTTAAAATTTACTATAATTTAAAATGTTACAGATTAAAATATAATTATTTGAGTGGGGGACCTCTTTTTGGTCACATGAAAATATAATGGTTAATTTTTTTAATTTATATTGTGGATTTAGAACATGTTAAAAATTGATTATATTCCCTCAAAACCCTATGTTGTTTTCGTAGGTCACATTAATGAGAATTAAAATTTTAAATTTCATACAAGTGATAACTAAGTTTCATTTCATTGGGAGGGACATGATATATGGAAATATTATTTTAATATAAAAATGACTAAAATATTCATTAAAAATTATATAGATAAAAGAAATTATTAGAACTTACAAATTAAAATTTATATAGAGAATTAAATATGTATTCTCAGGTTTTTTATTATCACTTCATTAAATTTACAAATAATTACTGTAGGTATTAGTTTGTGTTTATTATGTGACATAATTATGAAACTATGAAAATATAATGAATTCAAAATGAAGTAAAATATCATCTTAATAAAGGTATTTGGGTTATTTCGGTGGATTTGTGAAGTGAATATGTAATCCAATAAATATAGGTCTCTCTCTAAGTGTAGGATAATATACTAATATCATAGTTATAACACCATAGTTATAGAATGATGAATCTAAAATGAGGAATTTTGTAATATTTAATATGGATTAATTGATGATGATTCACATAGACAAAACAAATTGTGTGGATTGACCCATCTCCCATAAGATATGAACTCCCTATAAGGTTATTATCTATGGTTTCTTTTGGTTTCCTCATGGTTGTACTATTATTATTATTTGATCATCCTCTATCCTATAGTGATAATTTCTCTTGGTTATATTTGTCCCTATTTTGTATCCTTTTATTTCATTACATACATTCCATAATTTATTTATTTCTTCCCTATGTTTCCCCTATAATCTATTTTTGGTATTTTATGTCCATCTTTGACATCTGATATTGGTTTTTCCCTTGTGGTTGAATCATTTTGGATCCTATACTTGTGATTTTTTCCATTTTAATTTGACTTGGGTCCATTTTGATTGTGTATCTCGGTTAATTTTATGGTTCAACCAATCATAGTGAAATATATCACCATAATTTTACCAAATACATAAGGCTCATTGTTTAGTTACTTTTGTGTGTTGGTGGTGTGGATTCAATTTTTTAGAAGGAGCCTTTATGGTGGTGGAAACTAGATGTAGGTCCAGTCTTTAGAGGGTTGTCCCTATCATGTTTCCATATTCATTGTCTGTTTTTTATTTATATATTCTTTCTATTTTAGTAAATTAGTTATAGGGTTTTAGGGCCCTTTATTTTTATCCATTTCTTACCATATTTTTGATGTGTTTCTCTTTCCATCACAACCATTGTTCTTTTGTTCCATGCTTTTAACATGAGTGTAGTTCAAGGTTTTTTGCAGCTCGATGGTTCTTTCCTCCTTGGTATACTCTATTAAATTCTATTATGGTATCTCCTTGACCCCTAGATTTAGTAAAAACTTTTAATATATTCATTAAATGATTTATCTCACATGGGTGGGATCTATTATTACTATCCTCGAGCATAATATATTTTGGATTTGGCAGTATTCTTGGTGATGTTAGTGTTCTCAAAGGATGTTAAAATTTTGATAACATCAATTATTGTAATAGTTTTTTGTGTTTCTTATTTTAAAAAAATGGTTGTGCTTCCTCTAGATAGAGGAATCTCAATCACTAGAAGAAAAATTGGTAGTTATCCCTTAGCCGATGATGATGGAACTTGGTATGGTCCGTGAATCTAGTAGTGTTCAATGAAGTTGATTATTTGGTAATTGTTCATATAATAAGAGATTATCGTGTTCTACCAAGGAATGTATGGACTAAGGGTCATGGAAATCAAGATAATATGTTATCCCTATTTTTATTGCTTATTATTCTAGGGTGCTTCATGCTTGGAAAATTGGTGAAAGTTCCTCCAACCTAATTGGTTTGGTCTTAGACAATTGTTTTGGTAATGGGTTTTGGTCTATGTATTGTAATTTTTTATGTGTTTAAAATATTATAGTTCTCTATTATATGAAAATTATGGTTAAAATTAAAAATTAATGTGAATTTATAAAATAAAATAGTAGGATTAGAGAGAGTCACTATTTCTTACCTTCTTCCTTTTGGGTATTTGATCTATAAAACATTCACTACATACTAAATTATGTTCCAAATAAGAATATATAAAAGAACCATAGTTGATAAAGAATGGTTTTAATCCAAAATTAATAATTTATTAAGTATTTGGGTCACCTGACATATTCTAATCACAATAATCACACAAAATCTTTGCCCAAATATGAAAAGTGTCTCTTTGTTAGTTTTCACTAAGGAGTAGTTGGATATTGTTTCTATATCCCTTCAAGGAATAATGTTTCTGTGTATTTATATGTATTTTTTACAAAAGGTGTTACTGTGTAAGAGAAATAGTGGGCAGAAACTATATATTTGACAAGTTTATCATTATAAGTGGACATTATGGATTTGATGGATGACTTGTTTGAATAAGAGTTAGTGAATGAAGAAATTAATAAAAAGAAAAAATAAAATCAATATAAATAGTAATCAAGGATATTAAAAAGGATTTATTAGATGATGTTGATTTTGTAGTTTTTAATAATGGTAAAACCACATATAGAAAATATATTATAAGTTCTGGGTCTGAAAAGTGTATTAGAGACAAAAATAATGAGATATAATCCATGAAAACCCAAAACATTTGGAATATGGTTGACATAACTGATGGGTCAAGACTTATTTAGTACAGAAAAACATACAAAAGGAATAAATTCATGGTTTATAAAGTAAATATATTTAAATCATGATTAATTAATAAGGGTTTTATAATCTATTCCAATATGTTTATCTATAAGAATCATTCTAAACATTTAAAGATTCAATTTTAATAAGATATATAATAAAATGTTCATTAATTAGAACATTGACATAAATATGTATATTAAAGAACCTTAGGGTTTTTATTATCCAAAGAATGCAACAAAGGTATGAAAAGTGAACGAATATAAAGGATTATTCAAGTTGGAATCTTTATTTTAAATAGGAAATATCTGATATTAAGTTCATCAAGAATGAATTTGATCCATATGTATGTAAATTAATTTGTGAGAGTGTAATACAAAACATAATATATCGTTTCGATGGCTTATAATTGGATAATATTATTAATAAATGACTTAGTATAAGTGTCCAACCCCTTTGGTATAGATATTTACAAGGATGAATAAGTAGGAATTATTGTATAATGATGAGGAACATGTTTAGTTAAAATTATAAAGAAATTAAATCGGAATGAATTGAAGAAGGTATTTATACCATTTAAACATTGAAAGAAGATTTAAAAGGCTCATAATACTAAATTTAAAGAATACAAAAATTACATGAAGGAAATAGGATGTATAACAATAATAATATCCATTATGTATGAGAAATTAAATAAAATTTTAGATATGTTTTTATTATTTGAGAATGGAAAGTAGATACTAAAATTATTATGGAAAAGGAAATTGGATAACCATGAAGAGAATCCTAGTGTACCATAAAAGGATTAATTGTAAATTATTTTATATAGCGATCATAAAAAACTTGTTGTACAAAGTAAAAAATTTATTAACCTTATATCGATCCACATTTAGAATTTATATGTTTATTATATTATAACATAATATATAAAATAACATACTAGTGTCCCAAATTTTAATATCTTTTAAACACATTACAAATAGATATAAATTATGCTTTCACAAGGAAACTGAGAGTATATCAATCATAAGTAATTATATATTTCATAATGTATTTCTATTCATTCTATAATTAAAAGATCAAACCTATTAATCTTATTGATTTACTTGGTAAAAGTGAATGAAAAATAATTGTGGTGACCTCATATGATTATCAAGAGAGATCAAATAAAATAAGTAACTTTAATCATGATAAAAGAAAAAACAATCAATATATATCCATATCAAATAATATATGATCATTTCATAATTTATAAATAATGCAAAAAATAATAAATATCAAAATTAAAAATACTAATTTTCATAAACATATTTTTAAGTCCTTGGGATAAGTCATCTTACTTATAAGGTAGAGATGAACCCGTTTCCTTATCTATTTTATCTCACGAGAACAACTAGTTTATTGAGAAGATATATAAATTCAGTCCCCACTCTTTATTTATATCAAATAATATATTCTATAATATATTTAATTAACATATATAACACATGGAATAATTTTCTATGACATAAAACTTATAAATACATGACATAATATTCAAAAACGATAGACATTATTTGTTTTTTATATATAATCATGTAATATATGTATGACATATTAGTTTTTACTAATCAATAGAATGTTATGAATATGAATATGAATGTACTTGAATAATATTAATGTTGTATAGTTCAGCCTCTATATAGGTTACATGATAAAACAAACCCTTTGATTTAATGTTATTTTAAAGGTTTATATTATAGTGTTATCAATATGAGAATCAAATTAATAACTATGGAATAATGATTGTGCACAAATGTTTTTACATAGTGAAATAATAAGGTAAGGATACAAAAATACCATTAATTATTTTATATTATGTAACCAAAACATTTTATTTTTCTTAGGGATACAAATCCCTGTAAGAAAGAATCAACAATGCTGGAGACATTTACACTGAAGTTTAATTGTTCAAATATTTAGAGTAGTGTCATTTGAAAATGTACAAAGGATGAATTAGATAAATCTTAGACTAATATATATAGTAAAAACCTCCCATTATTTCCATATCCACAAAACCAAAAATGAATCACATAATTAGGGATTTTAAGTTATAATATATGAAAGAGTTTTACTAGGAGGGTGTATAATTATTCTATTATCATATAAAAGGATTACAAGTATATAGTATTGGATAATAATATTAAATGAAGAATAAATTAACAATAATAAAATATCTATAAAATATTAATTAAATATGAAACATAATATTAAAATTATTACCACAAAATAAATCAAAATTATGATGATAGAGAGACAGGAAATGATCATCCATCTTCACTCCCTTCCTGTCAGTAGAATAAAAACTTTTATACATTTAAATATATTTATATTGGATAGAAAACACTATAAGATATTATTTGATATGTAATTAAATATTACATTGGAAATAATTATGATGAAAATTTCCTGGAGAGTTTAGTATTTACAAGTGAAGGTGGTAGGATTTTTTTTAAAAAATAGAATAAATCTTGATAAAAAATTAAATAAAACATTTATTATCCTCATGACTAAAAATAGAGATTAATATTGTGATTATAAATGAAAAATTAGGGATTTAATTTGAAATTAAAACATTATAACCTCATATTTTGTGATACCCTGAGGTGTTACATTCTTTACAGTAATCTTGCGGTTGATCTCCCTCTTAGAATGTATGTGTTCCAGGTTAAAATTATTAGTTTTGGAAGCTTTTCCAAAGGTGCACGTTTTGATGAGAGGTTTAAAATATGGGTATAAGAAACCATGTGAATTTTTTAGTGATGTACAATGCGGGGTTTGGGGTTTTATGCAGTGGCATGCCCACATTCTACACATGGTTTGGTAAACCACGTGAGACAGCCATGAAACCTGCCTTGTTTATGATGTTTTTATCATTTCCACTTCTTTTTAATTGTGGATTCTAAACCAAGACACCCCATTAAACCCTAACATAATTGGATCCCCCATATGGGTTATACCACCTTCTTCAAGCTTCTTTATGTGGATTTGGAGTGTTTCTTGGGTGGTACATCATCTAGATCAAGTGGTATGGGCATTTATTATCATCTTCTATTTATTTATCTCTTTTTATAAAATTTTCTATACCCTTATTGGCTATTTGTGGTAAATTTTATTAGTTAGGGATAATAGTTATTGGGGATTTTGTTTGTAAGTGTTTTTCATCCATTCTAATAATTCATTTTTGGTGGATTTCATCGAAGGTGACATGATTCTACCACAAAGGAATGTTTTTCTATTTCATTATATTTTATTTAATAATTATATAGATGATTGGATTTATAAATTAATTTCAAAACTATATAATTATGATTTAAGTAATCATGTTTTGATTTATGAAATTTTTTCAATAACATACCACAAATTTCATTTGTCTTGATAAGGGTAATTTTTTAATTAAGTGGTATTTTGATGTAAATTGGTCTTTTATCATTCTACTTATTTCATAAAATTCCATATATGGTTCTAATTTTTAAAGACATTTTCTCATTATTTTTTAAGCCAAATTTTATTTTAAATTTTGTTTCCATTTGGGGTTTAAGGGTTTTTCTTAATTTGATGAGGGTGGGGTAATTTTATTAAATTGAGGAGTTTCTCTTAAGTAGTTTGATTGTGATTATTATGGTTTATATTTATTTGTACGTGTTTTCTTGATTTAATTTTTTTTTAAACGGGGATTTCAAACTATATATTCTATATATTATAAGTGATGATCTAGTTATCACCTTTTCATGTTTTTATTTATTTTCCCCCTGTTTATCCCCCACGTTCTTGTTCCTGGCGTAATTTTAATATATGTTATG
Source organism: Viscum album (assembly GCA_963277665.1). Taxonomy (NCBI): domain Eukaryota; kingdom Viridiplantae; phylum Streptophyta; class Magnoliopsida; order Santalales; family Viscaceae; genus Viscum; species Viscum album. The sequence continues at coordinate 1,363,282,754 of OY728151.1, read as the reverse complement.
GCTTTTTGTAATTTGATTCATGTGGTTATTATTTATTCAGGTTCCTTCTAAGGGAAGTAAGTGAGGTGGGATGGATTCCATTGTGGTGTTAGCCCATGGTGATTTTTCTTTCTCATGTGATGATTTTTTTTGTGGACCCTTACCCATTTTATTCAATGTGGAAACTAAGGTTACTAAGTTGGAACTAATTGGAGGTTTCTAGGATAATATACATTTATGCATAATGAAATTACCCCAAGTTGTACATAACACCTATCTAGTGGTGTGGAAAACTACGAGGCTTGGAAATAGTGACTCTGTTGATGGATTTATGATCGTTAACTTACCGAATGTTAGTCCACCTTTTTGTGTAATTTGTTGTCCCATTTATACATCTGGTGTGCACTCATGCTATATATCACATGTTATGGATTTTTTATTTATTAGAGTGTGATATTATTATTACATGGATGGAAGTTACTGATATATTGGTTCTCAAATTTTTAGTTATGATGTTTTTTAGTTGTATTCTATACATTTATTGTGATTATTTACCACTTTCTATAGTGGTGTTTCATTATAGTTTCCCTTATTCCATTCTATACCTTTTAGTAGGGTGTGTAAAATATTTGAAGGGAAAATGGGGTAATGGATTCAAACTACTAGTTTTTTTAAATTATTTTGGAAAGTTTAAACCATCTATGGATTTATTTTTAAAAGTGTATTGTTTTAAGGGGAGAATATTTCCATTTTAATTGGCATAGTTTTTGTTAGAACCTCTATATAGAATGTTTTATAAGTATGTGCTTTGTGAAAGTGAATTTTCTATGTTTTTCCTACACTTATATCATTTAAAGGGATGTGAAAACATGTTTGTTTACATTATTTTAAAACTTGTAGTTTTGGTTTCTTTCATAAAATGAATGAATCATACTCATAGTGGTATCCAAATTTCTTCATCTCACACCCTACATACTCATGTTATTAGGTATTTCAACTTCTAGTTTTTTTAATTTTTCGTAAGGTTTTGTATTTTCATTTGGATTCAATGCTATATTATTTGGAAAGAGGATGTTGGTTGGGATCACATTGGGGACATGAGTGGCACATGGGTGTAGTGATCGGTCCTTCATATTCGTAGAATAGGTTGGCTCGAGGTTTATTTCAAGCCTCTTTGGTCCTCTATTTTGTTTAATTTTACCTTCCATTATAGTTTTGTAGTCATGTATTAAATAGTTATTTCTATGTGGGATGTACATGGGTGTTAATACTTGTCTCTTTAATACTAAGCCTTTTTTTAATGTTCATATTTGGTCTCCTGAAGGTGAAACTATCCCCATCGCTCATTCTTGATATCCTTAACACTTTTCATCAGTCAAGGGGGATTGGGGATGCTATTTAGGTATGTGGAGGGTTTGTTCAGGTGCCAGCCCAGATGGAGACTAGTGCTATTTTGTTACATGTTTGATGTTTTTCCCATTTAATTTACTTATAAAAAAATTTACCATATTTTCTATATTTTACTATTCTCCTTCATATTTTACTATTTATGAATATTTAAAAAAAATTCACCCTTATCAGATTTATATATCCTCAATAAAAATTTGAAATATATTTTTAGAAAAATTAAATTATTATGCATGATAAATTAAATTATTAAATAAAACATTGACATGGATTAAAAGTTTCATGTTTTTGGTTAATGAGGTGGTTATTTTTATGATTAAAAATAAAATTATATTATTATTTAATTATTTATAACTATTATTTAATTATAAAATTTTAATTATTCATCATTTTATTTATGGACGTTCCAAATATTTAAATAATCTTCAATTTAGAGCTAGATAATGTCATCTGAGGATAGATAATGGTTATCGTGTGGACTATATAATTATCAACTATGTGAATTTATTCCATATTAACTTGTATAATTTATTTCATTACAATGTAATTTTTTTATCATTATCTAAATATATATGGAAATTTTAGTTTCTATTTGTTGATTTATATTATTTTTTTAGTAACCTTTCATCTTCCCAAATTAATGTTTGTTCATGACTATAATAATGGGGAGTTGGGGTTTCCAGTGAATTCATGAATTTTTATCTATTTTCAATTTTAATTTTCAACCATTTTAGTAAGTATTTCACTTTAATTTTTATCATTTTACTATAAAGTAATAAATTTTTTAATAATTCCATATCACATGTAATTCCTATATAATATTTATCTATTTATTTCATTAATAAATTCTTAGTTCATAAAATATCTTTTCGCCAGTAATTTCATCATGAAAGTTTATGTTTTAAATCAATAAATTATAAAATTCATATAAATATTTATCATAAATTTCCTAGATTTTCATGTCACCTTATCTAAATTATGAGTCCTCTAGAGAACCTCCATTGACTTATTTTGTATGTTTTTTTGACTTTCTCTCTGGTTTCTTGGATCTAAACCCACTATTATTTATATGATGTGAAAAGATCAAGTAAAATGTTATTTATACAAAGTATATGTGCTGGTTTTTCTTTGTACTTCCATAGTAGAAAAATATAGAGGGATTCTTTCACTTGAGATAGGTTGTTTATCATAACAAACAAAAAATATTAGACTACTATTTGAGAAAATGACTCAAAATGAATCGATATTCTTATGTATTACATTCTCATTATCCTTAAACATTATTATTCACTTCCATTGTTATTTATTTACTATTATGTGGTTATTTAATTTAAATTATATTCCGTTATTTTTGTTATGGCATTATATTTTTATGTACTATATATTTTTAGATGCGATTTAGATAATTCTTTATTAATGAACTATTTTATCCATGACTTGTGGACCAAAAATTACTCTTTCTCTAGCTTTATATTAGTATTTTTAAATTGTAAATGATTCTATAGACATGGATTTAAAAGGTTAGATTTATATTATTTTGTGGAATTGGGGTATATTAGTTCCATTAAAGGTAAATATTGGTCCATGATTCACAGGAAGTCATGTTAAAATGAACTAAATATATCCAATAATATTTAGATATACCTTTCAATCTTTCCATACATTTGAGGATGATATAAATTTTTAATGTTTACACAAATTTTAAATTTATTTTAAAGGATACTCTAAATATTTAGTGTAAATCATTGATCATGATCATTTAAAATAAATAAATTTAAGCCAAAAATTATAAAAAATTCTTCATGATATAAATTAGTACAAGTAACATGAGGAGTAAATTCATTAATATTTTTAATAAATGTGAATAAATTACAAGGTTGATCATGATAACTTGCATTGCCTCATTTCTCTTGAATGTCATAGAAAACTAGAGATACACTCCACATTTATATTATACCACTTCTATACTAGTATAGGTAATGGTTTCATAACCCATTTAGGAATTTGTTTCCATACCTTTGCATAGTGTCATAATAATTATCAATTTATGTACTCAATAAGTTGTTAGTAAATGTTTTCAAAAAAATAACATTATTGAGGTTTCCCATAGGTATTGTTACTACCAGTATATAAAAATATGTTTGTAATATGAGGTTTTTCTAATCTATTATTCATATATTCTAGGAAAAATAATTTATATAATATCATCCTAAAGATAATACTACATATTTAATATTAAATTTTATCATTTTCCCAACTTTTATAGCTTGGAACTTCATTTCATGGCCCTTTTTTGTAATTGTAGGTTTTATTTTTAATTTTATATAAATATTGTTATCATAACCCCCTACCCAAAAAGATACCACAATATGAGGAGAGAGATGATGGTTTCCTAAGCCCAGGATCTAGTAGGCCTTGAGTTGGTGATTATTACTAAGGGTATAGTAAACATGCATATGGGAGGCATTACACTCCAAGAGAATCATGAAAAAGTGAGTGATAAGAAGGATACAACCTAAAACACCATCATAGACATAGATATAAAATAAATCATTATTGTAAACATGCAATTTAATACAGTACCATTACAACTGGAAGGAAAACTACAAGTACCAAAAAGGTAATTACAGTAACGACAATGTATCCCAATTAGCTCCTACAAAACCACGAGCTTTTAATATTCATCTCAATCTTTAACTTGATCGGGTTGACTTAAAAAACAGTTTAAAAATATATTGGGTGATAATGACATTATACTATGTACAATCCCCCCCATATCCTCTCATGAAAAAGATAATGAAAGCATGATAAAGAAAATTGAACAACAATGATACAAACTCATAACCTAAATATGATTACAAAGTCCCCCGCCGCACGATGGATAAATATCACGTGGTATCAACAAAAAGAGACCATATAATATAGTAATGAAATATCAAGGTTACCCCAACCCTTTTCATGCAATGGTTTGCAGCCGTGACCCATCATCACACATCCTAAGTCATCTCAGTTTGAAAGTAAGATAGGCTAAAGACATCTGGTAAATTCATCATAACATGCACCTCGTGTATTGCATAACCACACCATCCCATATCAATTATCTAGATATAGTAACCATGTAGATTCTGGGATCCAACATAGGTTTTATAACATATATAAAACATAAAGGATTATACCCCATGCCATTATCATATATACATTTAGTAAGTACCTTAAGCCTTCATAGCATGTACATGTCATATATATATTAATGATTTATGTAATATAACTGGTAATAAATGTGTGTGAAATAAACACAACCCATAACATCCCTAAACACATATATTTTGGAAATCAAATCACCATGCATACCAGTTCAATTAACTATCAAAATAAGAGAGTGGGGATAGAGGGGGTGGTCAGCCATTAATCTCCCATTGGGTTGTTTGGGAAAAACCCCTCCCAATGTCCACTGCGTGTCAGTTTCCCTAACTGACATGGTTGAGGTAGCATTTGAAATCATGTAATTTACATGATTTAATATATCTCACAACTTTTAAGAACTGAGATCTTCTTTTTAGGTATGAGTTTTTCTTTTCTGGTGTTGTTGAGGAATAGAGGAGTTTTTGGAAATTTCAGGAGTACACGCTGTGTACTTATAAGTACATGTCGTGTACTTAGTTTCCACTGGTATTAGTGTGCTGGATGTATAAAATTCGAGCACAGGGCCATGTGTGGTGACCTAGAGACCCCCTAAAGCAGGGGTCGGTAAAGGAAAGTACACACTATGTACTTTTAAAGTAAACATTGTGTACTCTCTTCTTTTCATTAAACGAACTGGGGTCACGTCTGATTGACATAACACACTTCTTCTTCGTCTGTGTCATCTAGAAGCATCCGTATGGTTGATGAATCTTCTCCAAACCACCGAATCATTGTCCACTCTCCGAATTGACCGTCTTCAATTGTGTTGGAATCACATCGGTGAGCTCTCCTTTATTCTTGAACTTCATCTCCTGATTTCTCATCTTTTAAGAGTTATCCTCCGTTGAACATTTTTAACGTTTTTGTATATCTATAGATTTATATAGAGATTCAAGGTCTGAGGATCACATATATTGATCTTGTGATGCTGAGGTAGGTGGGTTTTTCCTTTTCGTAGATAGTCTTTTAATTCTATGTGAAAAAATGCCCAATACCCTCGTTCGAGTATTGCATGTTTATGGTTTTAGCCCTATTAATTTACTAATATTCCTTGTTTATTTGGATAGATGATAATTGTTTATAAATAGGGTTATCTAGCCATTTTGTGGAGGTTGTGAACATGTTTTCCTGTTTTGACCCTTTGGTTCAGCTATTCCTGTTAGACTATTTGGCTTTCCATGCCTTGTATTGTTAGGATGGAGCGATTATTATCTGAAATGCTGTGATATGATGTAGAATGTTTAACCAAGTAGTTTTTAAGGTTTAAATTGGATTCCATATAACATTGTGCATGATTTAATTACACAAGCCTATGGGAACGTGGTGTAGTAGACCATAGGGAGAATGGACATTGAGGGATTTTCCAGAGTGTCTGCTTACTTTCATGTTTTGAGACCATAGGGGGGTGGACGTAAGTGTTCCTTCAGAGTGTTTGATGTTCCTTGATACATGCCACAAGAGGAATTGGACATTGAGTTCTTCCCTAGATTTCCTATTAGTTACAAATACAATACTACAAGGGGGAATTGACAGTGAGTTCTTCCGTAGAGAGACTTTTCTAAAGTTGAACCATAGGGGTTAGGATGTGAGTACTTCCCATAGGGTTACCTGTTTGTGTTATATGCCAGATTGAGATATTAAATTGAATGCATTGAAACCGTAGGATTGTTGTTGCTGAGTACTTATTTATTTACTGGTTCAATTTTTTTATTGGTTTCCATATATATTAACGGACTATTAGGCATAGATCTGGCAGAGGTTTCCTAGTAGGATTTTTCTCACACCCTATTTGGTCCATGCTTTTGGGACCAAATAGATTATATTGTTGTAGGTGTAGATAAAGGAAAACTCCCTTCTACTTTAGGTACTTCATTGTTGTGGAGATGGGGAGCATGGGACCAAGATAAGGCTTGTGATGCTGAGGAGTTGTTTACTTTTTTTTCTTTGGTAGTTGTTTTATTTTTTTATTACAACATTGTGACTTTTTTGGATTTTTTCTTAGAACTATGTATCATGCATCATTAATACATATATGTTCCCTAGTTTATTATTCCATTATTCCACTGTTTAATTTTGTATGGTGTTATTACTAATTCCTCTATTGTTATATATTTATTTCTACCGCTTCACTCGTCCAATGAGGGTATAGTTTACCAACTATCACACCCAAGGCCCTCACTGCTAGTTTGCAGCCTCAAGCGTTTCTAAATATGTGCTTGAGGCCATGTGACTAACTGGGTACAAGGCACCTCTGGGCGGATTCCTGAATTGGGACATTACAAATTGTTATCAGAGGGTTTATTTTCTTCTTAACTACATGTTTGGAGCCTATATACAGGGATATGAAGGAATTGGTACTTGGTAATAAGCTATGACCGAGATAAGCTAACTCGTGTATAGGGAAAATCCCATCTACCTCGGAATCATGATTTTTCTAGTTTCTCAATTATTACAGTTGATTTGATTTAATCATTGGGTGATTCACAAGTATTTTACATTTATTTTTGATATTATTGGGGGTCTATTTTTTTCAACCCTATGAGATGAGGTTTTCCATCTCATGCATCATATAGTCACTTACTAGAAATCACATTTCAATCATTCTTTCCACGCCATTTATGGTACATTAAAAATTTCATGTTTTTGTGAAGATGTTGTGAAAGATATGCAAGCTATTGTGATAGATGCGTTGATAAAATAAATGTTTTTTGATGGGGTATTAATTTGTGTTATTTTTTGTTTGAATGAATGCCAAACTTTGGTTCATGATTTGTTATGGGCCCACATGGATCGGAATTTGGTGGATCATTGCCTGGTTTTTCTTGTATATGACTTGTATAAGATTCCAAGATTTAATTCTTGGGGACTATGGGCCCTCACAGATCGGAATATGCCCATTAAATGTTCGTTTTAGTGTTTTTCTGGGCTTTTGCAGTACCTTTTGAGGCTTACTGTCTGTAAAAACCCGAAATACACGACGTGTAGTGATGAGTACACACCATGTGTTCTTCGGTTCAGAAAGGAACAGTTTTTTGTCGGTACACACCATGTACCATGTGTATATGCCATGTAGTCTATAACTGTATTGCTAGCTATGTGGGCAGAGACATGTGGTTGGGAAATAATTGGGGTAACACATCGTGTACTGGTTGTGCACGCCGTGTTTTATAGACCTTGTATCTGGTCGTGTAACGAACAATAAGGATCGGTGAAATCCTTCTTGTACATGTCATTCTCATCTAGAACATGCCGTGTAGAGTGAGCCATGTATCCAGCTATGTTTCTAACAACACAGGTCAGTGAATTTCATCTAGAACATGTTGTGTCCGGCATTAACATGCTTTGTAGTATTATCCTAGGGAAACCATGTGGCTTATCCGTATAGAGAAACTCAGGCAGGGGAAGAGGATTCAAGTATAATCCATGTGTTAGGACAACACACCATGTATTTGGGGTGTTACACAGCAAGTTTTTACATGAGTACAAACCCATATGAAGGCTTAAGGGAACACACCATGTAGGTGTAATACACGTCGTGTATCAATGTTTTGAAAAATATGAATGCTTTTTTTCTCTTGTTCACTTCTTACACTTTTTTCAGTCCTCGATAATCCTGATCTATGGTGTACGCTTGACATTACAAATTCATGCCACCGAGACATCTTCTGATTGTTCTCTAGTTGCAAGGCAGTGATCAGACACCAGACTTGGTTGATCAGGGACTACCAGAAGATCCTCCAGTTGTGCCTGTCTCTTGACCATCCATCATTCCAGATAGAGGTTCTGATGAACAGTTCGAAGAGGGATTTATGAGGTTCATGTGGACCTTCCAGGGAGTACCTCATCCTTCCCCATCTATGGAAGAGTTTATGTGGGGTTTTTAGCAGCATCATCCTCCCACATTCTCAGGGGATGGAGGATGCTAGGGTGAAAAGTCATGGCTAGAAGCCATGCTGGTGATCATCAAGCATCTAGAAACACTTCTAGAGATGAGGGTCAAGCGCTCTATATATATTCTTCTAGATTTCACCAAGAGATGGTGGGATGTGATCTCACATAAAAGATGCCAATAGGCCGTGGCCTGGGACATGTTCCAGCATGCCTTCTAGGATTACTTTTTACTAAGAGACATTGAGTGCCGATTGAGATCGAGAGTTCATGAGCCTGGAATAGGGTACTCTTTTAGTTATGGAGTATTATTCTTGCTTCATAGAGCTGCAGTGATTCACGCATATTCTAGGAGGAGATGAGTTATTCCTAGAAAGGATGTTTTACGATGGTCTCAGACATGACATCGATCACAGGTGAACATCTTCAGGTTGACTTCCATCACTTCTATCCTCAACTAGGAGCTGATCATGAAGTGCAATTTGAGAAATTAAGGAGTTGTGATCTAGGGAGGATTAACATCCGGAGTTGGTATCTCATCAGTTGATAGTAGGAAGTGCCGTAAGGAGTCAACGCATGGAGATCCATGGAGGTAAGAGACATATTTTTGTAGATAGGTGGTGTCCTACCGGTGTGGGAAGAGCAGGAATACGAGGACACATTGCCCGAGAGTCCTAGTGGAGTGCCGATCTTGTGGAAAGATTAGGAATCTTCAGCTTTTCCATCAGTTCTTCTCACTAGAATATGGTGACAATGGTTCTTCTATGATACCTTGTTTAGAAGCAGCACCACCAGTTTATCATCAGTCTAGGAACTAGAGTTATTCTAGCCGCTCAGGCCGAGGTGGAGGTTGTGGACGTGGTATCCAGTCGATAGGTTTTCAGTGACAATAGGGTGCATCCACTCAAGATGGTTAGGTAGGGTCATAGGGCTGCGGTGCAGGTCAGACTATTGTAGTTGAGAAGACCCAGTAGGAGAAGGATCCTAAACCCTCTATTGTTCAATGTATGATCCTAGTTACCTCATTTTTAGTTTCTGCTCTTTTCGATACAGGGTCTTCCCATAGCTTTATATCTAATTCTATTTTGGAGATCCTTGAGCGCTATATCTTTTCTTATATGGATTTCTTGAAGTTGGAAACACTGTTGGGGACAATAAAAACTAGTGTACTTCAGTGAAAGGAGTTCCCAAATTAGTTTAGTGGGTGTCACTTTTTTTGGGACCTCTGTACTAGATATGACAGGCTATGATTTCATTATCAGAATGGACTAGTTGGTTCCCTTCCTGGATGTTGTCAACTTCTATCATCGTAGGGTGAGTTTCACATCACCAAAGGGTGGGTCATTTCATTATAAGGGAGAATGGAATTTCTGGGCGAGTAGAGCGGGACCTAAGTATCATTGGTTTGGAGGAGTTACAACCTAGTTTTCTAGTATGTATCTGTATGAATAGGGAACATCATAGTTGGACTTTCCTTTAGTGGGGGTTTATTTCTGGAATTTCATTCCAGAGGAATTTTTAGGTTTCCCTTCAGAGCGATAGGTATAATATTCGATTGAGCTTGTGCCAAGTGTGGCACCAATGTCAATTCCTCCTTACATGATGTATACACCATAGTTACCGGAGCTCAAGAAGCAGTTGGAGGAGTTCCAGGCTAAGGGTTTCATATGACCCAGTATTTCTTCTTGGGGTTTTCTTGTCCTGTTTGTGAAGAAGGTGGATGGTACCCTCTGACATTGGGTGGATTATTACAAGTTGAACTAGTAGACGGTCAAGAAACGATATCCCCTGCTGAGGATTTATGATCTGTTTGATCATATTCGAGGAGGTCGAGTGTTCTTGAAGATTGACTTGAGATCTTGATACCATCAATTGTGCATTAGAACATCTGATATACCTCTTACAACCTTTCGATGTAGGTATGGTCTATATGAGTATATAGTTATGCCTTTTGGTCTCAAAAATGCACGTTCAGTCTTCATGGCACTGATGAACTAAGTGTTCCATCCATACATGGATTCTTTCATGGGGGTTTCATGTATGATATCTTAATGTACTCTCACACACGACACGACCATGATACCCATATTGAGATCATTTTGAGTACACTGAGAGAGCATCAGTTATATGTTAAGATCTCAAAATGCCACTTTTGGATGGACAAAATTCAATTCTTGAGTCATATTATCTTAGAGACAGAAGTATAAGTAGACCTAGAGAAAGTGAGAGATGTAGTTTCTTAGGGGTAGATGAAGAATATTTTTGAGGTAAAATGCTTTCTCAAGTAATATAGATACTACAGACATTTCATACAAGACATTTCATGCTTAGTAGAACCACTGACATGAGTAATTAAGAAGGGAGTGAAGTACCTGTGGACAGATTCTTGCGAGTCAGCCTTTCAGGAGCTAAAATAGAGACTAACATCATCACAGATACTAGTTTTTCTAGATCCAATAAAGAGTTATATAGTTTACTATGATGCTTCAGGTATAGGTCTGAGAGCTGTGCTTATGCAGGGAGGGGGAGTCATTCTGTACATATCTCAGTAGTTGAGGCCATAAGAGAAGAATTACCTAATGCATGATCTTGTGTTGGCTATAGTTGTTCATGTCATACGCTATTGGAGACAATACCTTCTAGGAGATCATTTTGAGGTTTTCACTGAACACAAAAGTCTCAAGTACATCTTCACTCACCATGACCTAAATTTTAGACAGTGAAGGTGGTTTGAGTGCCTTCAGTCCTTCGACTTTGAGCTTCCCTACATGCCTAGGAAAGGCAACACGGTGATTGATGCAGTGAGTAGGAGGATGCAGATATAGAAAGTTCAGGAGAAAAGTAGTTAGTGGAAGCTTATGGATATGTTCACTAAGATGCATTTGGAGGTTCCCAATAGATAGGGGAAGTCCTTTCTTTTTTATGTGGCTGTTACCTCTACTCTACTTGACTGAGATCAAATGAGGTAGTAATCAGATTCTGAAGGCCTAGTCCTATGGGAAATTGTGTCAGGAGAGGACCCTATTCTTGGATGGACAGTAGGTGATGATGAGGTCTTGCATTTTTATTGATGCATATGGGTTCTAGAATAAATACGCGACGAGATGATGCTGGAATTTCATTCCTCAGTTTGGGAAGTTCATCCTGGTGTCACCAAGATGTATCGTGATCTACACTATCAGTATTGGTGGCCAGGTATGGAGAGAGATGTTGCTAGTTTTGTGATGAGGTGTTCCACCTATCAGAATGTGAAGGTGGAGCATCAGTGACCTGAAGGGCTTTTGGAGTAGTTACCCATTCCTTAGTAGAAGTGGAATGATGTTGCGATGGATTTCAGGATCATTTTTTCGAGGGTGCCGCGAGGAAATGATGATGTTTGTGTTTTCATTGATAGACTCACGAAGGTTTCTCACTTCATGACTATCAAAGGATAACTTATGTTTTGATGAGCTGGGAAGGTTGTACATCTAAGATATTGTACGTTTTCCTAGAGTTCCACACTCCATTGTTTCAGATAGAGATACACGTTTTACATCTCGATTCATGCAGGGGATATAGAAGGCATTGGGTACACATGTACTTTTGAGTACATCTTACCACCCCCAAACAGATGGCCAGTCTGAGTGCACAATTTACGTGCTTGAGGACATGTTTCGAGCACACATCTTGGATTTTGGAGGTTCTTGGGAGAACCACATACTACTTGTAGAGTTTCCCTAAAAAAATAGTTTTCAAGAAACTATTCAGATTTCACATTATGAGGCTTTGTACGGTAGGCCATGCCGATCACCTTTATGTTGGCTAGAGGTAGGAGAGGTAGCTATGCTGGTAACTCATTTTGTCTAGGAGTCCTTAGAGCATATATAGTCAATTCAAAAGAGGATGCCTACTACACATCCATGATAGATGTCTTATGCTGATCGATGGAGATGACTTCTGGAGTTCAAGTTTAGTGGTCCGGTCCTTCTACGTGTCACACCACGGTGGGGGAATAATAGGATTAGGAGACAGGGTAAGATTTCACTGAGATACGTCGGGCCGTTTGAGGTTTTGGAGAGATTTAGGCCAGTTACCTATCATAAGAAGTAACCTCAGAGGTAAGAGGCTATAAATGATGTCTTTCACATTTCTCATCTTCGACGTTACTACTCAGAACCATCTCATGTTTTTTAACCTGAGGAGGTTGAGTTAGAGGTAGACACCCCATTTGAGGAGCATCATATCCAGATCATTGATCATAGTGCTAAGGTTCTCCTTGGCCGGTTTCTTCCTATGGTACGAGTTCTAGGGAAGAACGGGAGAGTATAGGACAAGACGTGGGAGAGGGAGGCTGATGTATGATCATAGTGGCCAAATCCATTCGGGGATTCTTCTTCCACGCCACCTTCCTTGGGAAATTCAAGGGTGAAATTATTTAAGTGGGGAAGTTTGGGAAAACCTGAATCTTCTTTTCAAGTATGAGTTTTTCTTTTATAATGTTTTTAAGGAAAATGGGAGTTTCCAGAAATCACAAGAGTACATGCCATGTAATTAGAAGTACATGTCATGTACATGGTTGTCATGGGTAGCAATGTGTTGGCCATGTAACGGCCGAACACAGGGCCGTATGTGGTGACCTGTAGATGGCCTAAAGCAGGGGCCAATAAAGGTAAGTAAAAACTGTGTACTTTTAAAGAACATGTCGTGTACTATCTTTTTTTTCAATAAACAGACCAGGGTTGTGTCTGATTGACAGAACACACTTTTTCTTCATTTGTCTCATCCAAGAGAATCTGTATGGACAAAAAATCTTCTCTCAACCCCCTACACGTCATCCATTCTCCCAATCGACAACTTTCGATTTCATTGCAATCACATAGGTGAGTTCTACATTCTTCTTGAACTTCATCACTCTATTTATCTTCTTTCAAGAGTTATCCTTGGTCGAACATTTTTAATGTTTTTGTAGATCTATGACATTCAATGGAGATTCAAGGAATAAGGTTCACACATATTGATCTCATGATGCAGAGGTATGTGGTTTGTGCCTTTCTTTAGATCATCTTTGAATTCTCTGTGAAATATTTCCCAATACCCTCATTCGGGGTATTGCGTTTTTTTAAAGGTTGGGTTCGAAGCCTCATTTTTTATTATTGAAACAAAGAAAAGACCTCTTTAACTGGGTAGAGGGAGACCCATTACATAGCCCGAAGGCCCAGTGGGCATTTAGCCCATTGCATAGCCTGTAGGCCCAATTTTTTGGCCCAAAGCCCATTTTATGAATAGTACTGCTACAGTACCCGCTCTACTACAGTGCCCGCCGCCGCTACAGTGCCCCTACCACCGCTAAAGTACCCCTGCCGCTGCTATAGTGCCGCCGTTGCAACAGTATCTCGGCTGCTACAGTAGCACTACAGTGCTGCTACAGTAGCCTGGGCCCAATGGGTTTTGAACCCCCATTTTCCATTTAGAATTATGGGGTGCTTACCCATGTTAATTGCCTGTTATGCCATGTTTTTTGGATAGAAGTTAATTGTTTAAAAATAGGGTTATCTTTCCGTGCTATGGAGGTTTTTCCCATGTTTTCTTATTTTGACCATTTGGTACATCTTTTCTTATTAGGCTATTTTTCTTTCCATGCCTCATATTGTTAGGATAAAGTGACTATTATCTGACATGCTGTGATACACTGTAGACTATTCATCCAAGTTGTTCTAGAGGATAATTATGGCTTCCATATATCATTTTGCACAATTGACTTACACAGGGCTATGTGAAACTGGTGTAGTAGACCATAGGGAGAATGGATGTAGAGGGATTCTCCAGAGTATCTGTTTACTTTTACGTTGCAAGACCATAGGGGGATGGATGAAAGTGCTCCCTAAGAGTGTCTGCAGTTCCTCGATATGGTCCACATGGGGAATTTGACCTTGAGTGCTCCCTCAGAGTGCCTATTGGTTACTGATATGAGAATACATGGGAAATTGACGGTGAGTGCATCCTTATAGAGTCTTTATTAAAGTTGAACAAAAGGGGTTTGGCTTTTTTTATGGCCTAGAGGGTTGTTTGAGTAGTTTGGTTGAACCAGAGGTTCTTGGTTGTGAGTAATTCTAAAAGGGTTACCTGTTTGTGTCATCTTCTTGCTTCATATATGAAATTGAATTCATTAAAATAGTAGGATCATTGCTATTGAGTACTTCCTTGTTTACTACTTCTGTTTTCTTATTACCTACCATATATATTCACTGACTGTTAGGAACAGATCTTGGGGTGGTTGCCTACTGGGATTTGTTTTACACCCTATTTGGTCCATGATTTTGGGACCAAACATATTATATTGTTGTAGGTGTAGATAAGGGAAAACACCCTTCTACTTCAGGTACTTGATTGCTGTGGAGCTGGGGAGCATGGGACCATGCTGAGGCAGGCGATGATGGGGAGTTGTTTACTTGTTTTTCTTTTGTACTTGGTTTAGTTTTTTATTCCTTCATTGTGACTTGTTTGGATGATTTCTTATACCTATTTATCATGAATAATTCATACATATAGGTGATCTAGTTTATTATTCCAGTATTCCACTATTTACTTTTGTATGGTGGTATTACTGCTTTCGCTATTGTAATCTGTTTATTTCTACTACATTACACTGCCAATGAGGGAATAGTTTCCCCACTATCACACCCAAGGACCTCACTACTAGTTGGAAGCCTCTAGTATTTGGGGAAATGCGCTTGAGGACATATGACCAACTGGGTATGGGGAACCTCTAGGCAGCTTTCGGAACCGGGACGTTACACAACTACAATATGAGAGTAACCAAGTATTGGACTCAACTGTAGCTAATGTTTTTTTGACATTTGGATACCAATGCAATGTATAGATTTTCTATAAGCACAGAAGAATATATGAAAGAGCAACATTAATTACTTCTTTTCTCTTATTAATTTCTTTCTATTAATTAATTCCTTAGGCATTAACTAACCATTAACATTATCCCATATTACATTGAATTAAATATTAATCATTAGAGTAAAATTTCTATACCCTTGAGAAATAATCTAATCAAATTCCATTGATTGTCAATACTGATAGTTTTTACGAATTTTCATTCTATCACTAGCCATCCCTATGGGTTATGAATTATTTTAACATTATTAGAATCATTCCACCTCTAGGTACAATATGAAAACCTTATTAAGCTACCACCAAGAGGAAACATGAATCCAAGAACATCCTTTTTTCTCAAGTTGTAGGGAAAAGGAATGAAGATAAACAAGAAACCTAAACATCATACATTAAAAATATATACTTGTGAGAATACCATCTACAAATATTTTATCAATGAGTGATCGCATATTTCACTTCTTCCATCACCTATGGTTCCATCCTTGACACCTAGATTCATATGATAATGCACCTCTCCACTAAATGTGTCAACTCACGCCACATCATCCATTCCTCCCAACCCCACATATCACATCATCCATCCAAGGCTAAACCATACCGAGAAAATGTCTCCTTTAGACCTCCCCATCCAGATATCACAAAATAAACATGAAAAAACATTAAATCAATAGGGAAATTGGACCCTCAATACATGGATTTCATCCTTCTAATGAAACTATGATCTCATAGATCCAAAAACCAACACTCACACTTCTCAATAAAATTAAAAACTCAGGACCAAGAAAATAATCATCATCCAACAACTAGTTCTTATTCCATCTTGAATCAACTGAATATTTATTTACAGATCCAAACTATTAGAATACTCTGTCACAAAGAATTAACAAGATATTAATGGAAAAACATGCTCGTTGTGTTTATTTACAGTTTGAAAAACCTAAAAATGTATCATTATCAATTAATATTCATTTTAAATTATTATAACAAAGAATAAATATACTTCTCTTTATTTATCAATTCCATTAAATATTTAGATGATCGAATTCAAATAAACCTTCACATTGCATCATTTATATTACAATCAAATTACATTGACCACCATATTATAAACATGATTTCTCTTTAATTATTCTTAAAACAATTAATTATCAATTACTTATGGATTTATGTTCATTATCAATTTCCACATGCAAATTGAAAAATAACAACATGAAAAAAATCATATGACATAGATATCAAACTATCTATTCAAATAAGTCACAAACCACTATCATGGTATAAAGTAATAAAGTTTCCAACTTTCAATTAAAATCAAATTTCTTTATTCGGTCCAATAAATATTAGCTCTATTTAATTTCCATACAAATGGCTAAATCATGATCAATTTACGATTTCATGTAATATTTGTGGTTATGTTTACACCCAAAAAATGTCACCCTTTAATATTTATCCCCAAAAATTTAAACATCATGAATTAGCCCAACAAAAGATCTGAAGCAACCTTTCACATCATGTAACATTACATGAAATTAATTATTCCTTCTTCTATCCTTTTGTAGAAAATCCCCTCTAAAGAACATCAAATCCTCATTCGAGCACCACGAGCCTTAGAAACATGCAAAAGGTTGGCCCACATGGATCCATGCCTTTACAATAAAAACCAATCAATAAATTATCATCTTCAAGAATCTAAAACCAAACCAGATAGAAAATGAAGAGAGGTGTATAAACTACTACCCCATGAGATACCTAGCATATATTTCTCTATATCAGGAGCTCAATTATCTCACTTAGAAGAGATAAGTAAAAAACAACACAAAAATAACATCTAGATCTCAAACACTATCTATAGGGAGAAACCTCTTGAATGAGTAAATCCACAACAAGGAATAAGATAAGACCATCTACTGAACTAGAAATTTCAACATACACACATAAAAACATTTCAAGAGAAGAGATATACATCAAATAGATTGGGGTTCTAGGTGCGCATTAGAGAATCACTTTCCAAGGCATTTTCCTCTACACTATCATTCTAAAACAATACATGAACTAAGAGAATATCACACCCTCAAAACACTTTCTACTATTGTTCCTGGGTGTCCATAGGTTTATCCTCAAAGGTCACATCAACTACATCATTGACCTTTCCCCAATCAATGAAATGAGAGTCATCATGAAGATAAAGACTGAACAATGGGTTGTAAAAAACATTGTTTATTTGAATCATATATGAGTTTAGTTATATATGATATTCCAATTATCTAACATGATACAATTCCTCTAAAGGGAAAACAAACTAGGGATAAAGCATACTCCCTTGACTAATCCTTCACTTCCCATTACAAGGAGTCACCTTTAGAAACATCAGATCTCTAATGTTGAACACATTTTGTCTACTCCTGTGATAGGAATGAGATTTATTATGATATTGTGAAATCATCATCCTCTCAAAAATTACATGATCCATCTCTATTGTATTCTGTATTAGTTTTATCCCAATAATTCCAACCTATCTAAACTTGGTACAACACAATGTAGTACAACAAGGTTGTCCATAAAAAGTTTTAAAAAATGACATACCAAAGGTGGATTGTAAACTATTGTTGTAAAAAAACTCATTCAAGGGAAGGTTCCTCAAACATGAACCTCCAAAATCTAGGACACCATAGCACAACATGCCTTCAAGATTTGATATGGTCCACTCCGTCTGAACGTCCAAATATAAACGAAAAGCATTTCTAAGAAATTACTGAGAACAAAAATCATTATAGAGATATCTCTATAATCTGGTGGTTAAATGGTGGTATTGATTAGGAATTATCATCTTCATTAATCCATGGAGTCACACTTCCTTATCTAGAAACTACCTCGATAAAACTTTCACTGAGGTCAACTCCATGATCACTATAAAGTGGTACGATTTCATCAAAAAATCTACTATCACCAATATATCATCATAGTCTTGATGAGATAGAGGTAAACCCATAATAATTCATTCAATATTTCTTCCCACATCCACTAGGGAACATATAATGGTTGGGGAAAACCACTGGGAACATTGTTCTTGACCTTGACCTTACAATAGAAGAAAAATTGAGAAGAAAACTATGCAACTACTTGCTTCAAACGAATCCACAAAAACTTGACATCACAAGGCTTAGTAAATCATGGTCACACTAGGATGCACTGCCAAAGGTGAAATATAAAACTCTCAAGGTACCATCTCACACATTGTTAAATAATGAAAATACTTTCCTAATAGAGATTTCGCTATCATATAGAAAATACAACCACTTCTTCCAACCTATCTCATATCAAGATTCATCGCAAATAGTTATTCGTTCATTCTCCATGAATCTCTAAATTCATGCACAACATCACTATGTGACTTCCTGCTGAACACAATGACTACAAAATTTCCTTTTTCTAATGTATAATAAATAAAAAATTCACAATCCTGCAATAATTCTATCTACTAATGCTAATGAAAGTTAAATTCAAACTCATAAAATACATAGATCAAGTTTCTATTGTTAGTAAAAACCATAAAATGCTCTTTGATGAGGTAATCTCACTACTGGTTCAAAGAAAACACCATTTCTACCAACTCAAGATCATGGGTGGAATATTTAATCTCATGGGAACATAACTACTGACGCCAATAATAAAAAATAGACCTATGATGCATCATTACACTTCTCAACCCGAGAAATGAAGCATCATTGAAAACTTCAAAATGTATACCCTCTACTGGAAAGAAAAGGATTGTAGTGTGACTAACTTATCTATTAGTACTCAATTTCAACCTGACACCAGTCAATCAAAAATAAAACTAGATCCTTTTAGGTCAAGGTTGTTAGTAGAGTCACAACCTAATATTAATCATCTACGAACCTCAAATAATTTCATATATAACCAAGGAAAATTAATAGCTCTTCCATATTCATAGGGGGTTCCCAAGAAAAAACATCCCCTATCTTTATGGGATCTATAGCTACTCCCTACTAGGATACAACATGCACCTATAAATAGACATCACAATCCTAGAACTCACACTTCAAAAACTTCCCAAATATCTTATCATAATGAATAATTTCTATAACAGTACACACATGATTTGTATTTTCCTCCTCATACATGGAGTTCAAAAGGATTTCATTGTTGAAAGAAAATATTAACATATCTAGAAATCCTTTAAACACTACATTAATCAACCCCATGAACATAGCTAGAGAATTCATTGTACCAAACAGTAGCATAATTAAATCATAATTCCCATGATGAAAATGGAACATAATCTTATAAATGTCTCTATCCTTCACCCGCATCTGATGATATCGTGACAAAAAATTGATCTTTGAGAACCAACATTCACCTTTCAATTGGTTGAATAAATCATAAATCCAATGAATAAAATTGTAGTTCATGACTATTAGTTGGTTAATGTGATGATAATCGATACAAATCAAAAAATGGATCTCAGAATAATTAACAAACAATGATAGTGAACCCCAAGGTGACATACTCAGCTGAGAAAAATTATAGTAAAATAGATCATCGAGTTGTACTCATAGCTCTCGCAACTCAAAAGGATCCATCCTATATAGAGACATCAAGGAAAGAGACACACCTAGTTGTAGCTTGATCCAAAATGTGGTCTCCCATTGTGGGGGGGAGTAGTGGGGAAACCCCCTCTAGAAAGACATCAGGTTACTCTTACACAATGTTAGGAAATAATAAAAATTTAACCTTTGATGATATCAACATTAACTCAGATATAAAATAATATAAGGACATAATTCTTTATAGATCAGACCAAGGGTCTTATTCACAAGAAAACACTCCTATTTATCCCTCATAAAAATAAAACTCAAAATTACACCTAAATAAATCCACTATATTCTTCACTGAATATAACCAATCCATGTTTAGGATGATGTCATATTGATGTGTAAGAAAACATAAGAAGTCTCCCCAAGAGTGGTGCTACCCCTATACTAAATCATAGTCTATATATACTTCATAAAAGTCATCTCAACCTCTATGTATTTTATTCAACCCCAAGGGCACTAAACGCCTCACTAACTGAAGTATCAACACAATAATAGGATAGGTGATGTAAAGGAGTGTGTTTCTCTAAAATCCAAAAAAGCATGAACCCATTTTGAAAAAATAAAAGGGTTCCTCAAACGATGTCTAGATCACCTTAAACTGACAAATATGAAGCATGAAGATGACCACAACCTACTCCATGGCCTCTTTGACCCTACTGATGACCAACTACACAATAGATATTTTCTCTTTGAGGAAAAGGAGTGTTTTAGGGCCAAACTCTTCCAACCCCATCTCCTCTATGCTGATCCCGAAACTGAGTAGCCAACTTATACTACCTCAGATGAATCTTCCTCAATGGATGACCTAAAGAGAAACACCTTGAACACACTAACTACTCATAATGGTTGGGAACTCTAACTGCATATGAGCTCATCCGCTATAGGAAAAAGAGGAATATAATCCTTTAACATAATTTTGAGATTCACCAATCCTAGAGAAATTAGTTGATGAGGTTTGGAACCTATCCATGGCTGATAGAAAACTCATATATCCTGAAAAATAAGAACCCCATATCACATATTTTCTTCATAATGAATCCTTATGACTCCCCTCAAATGATGACCTAGTTTTTACCTGCGTTCTCTCTATATCCTCGACTCTCACGAGCACCTCAAGATACTTCTTCAGGATAAATATGGTGATCTAGTGTGGGATTTATAGATTAAAATCCTCTTGTAAAAGTTTCAAACTAACATCCTCATATGAAAAAATGTTTGAATAATATTGAAAAAGGGTTCTGAAATGGATCCCAAACTCTCACACAATGGATCTCCCCTACAAAAAATAATAAACTCCTAAAATTGTCCTTGTTCATAGTAAATGAATGAAACTATTATCTGAACTGGTCTCAGATCATCTTAGATGATACTTCCAACTCTTCAAAATCCCTAAATAAGAAGAACCAACATTGCCTCACATTTCCACAAAACATCATCACATCCATAAAAACACATGGCTCGTTTTAAGAATTGGATAGAACTGAAAGCTATATAAACATCTTATAACCAGTACTTTGTGACTACATATGAATCATAGCCCTCATAATTATAAATTATCTAGAAAAGAAACTCTCAGAGTTTCCTCTTCTAAGTGTCATCATTCTGTACACTACTATACGATGATCTGCTGACAGAACGTCCGGAACATATTCTGTGTAAACTAATATGGATGTCGACCTGGAGCCACAACAACAATAAGATCATATTGTCATAGCTTATAAACCAAGAGTATGGAATACTTAACATTATTTTTTCATTAAATAAATTATCTTGTTTACAGTATTAACATATCCTATGGTCTACCCTTTCAAAAAAGTCATAAAGAAAATGGTGAAATAACCTTTCCTAGGAATATACCCTACAACAATTGTCGCATTATTTAGAAGGCACTGTAAACTTAATGTTTCATACATCAAATGAAAGAGGTCCTTAAATAATCATGTATTAGGTGGTATCCCTTGCTTACATCACTTACTAAACATGGATGTCACAATTTCCCTACCAACCCATGGAACCTAACTTGTGGCTAACTCTAAACTCCGTCAAATCCCCCAACTTGAACCTTTAATACCACTTTGTCGTGACCACCTCCCAACGAAGATACCAAAATGAGGGTAGAGATATGGTGACTCCCTAAGTCCCACCTCTAGTAGGCCTCCGGTTGGATACTTACACTGAGGTAAGAATAAACATGCATATAAAAGGCATTACCCTATAAGCGAAACATGTGGAGGGGGGAGATAAGAAAAATTCATAAAAAACACCTACTCAATCATAGAAATAATATAAATCCCAAGTGTAAATATGTTATTTCATAAAATTCTATAACAACTGAAAATAATTCTACAATTAAAAAAATGTAAACATGTAAATGACCAAAAATACCAAACAACACATGAAAACCCATGATCTAGTAATATACATACTTTTCTTCAATATTCTCTAGATTATCTATAAAATGTTTTATATATACAATGAGTTGACATAAAAATATACACTATAGGATCCTCATTGGACCCCCTCATGAAAAATATAAATAAACCATGCTAAAGCACAATAAACAATAGTGAAACTAACTAATCATATAAACATGTATACTATGTTTCTGGCCTAAACATGGAAAACTCTCACTAAGTATCACATAAAATAGAGAATATAATATAGTAATGAAACAAAAAGTGTAACCCACACCGAATTCCCTGGTAGTTTTCTACTCTGTCCCATTGTCACACATCCTGAGCCATCTATCTCTGAAAGTGAGCCAACCTGATGAAACCATGACAATGCTTAACAACATAAACCTTATGCATCATATAAACACAAAATCTCATATTATGTATCCAGATATAGTAACCATGTATTTTCAAGGATCCTTAATAGCCTTCATGATGTATATCAGACATTGGGTGTTATACCTCAATCAATTACATCCCATGCATCGGGTAAGTACCTCAAGCTGTCACGTCCTTTACACGTCATAGCTATAATAATTCTTCGTATACTATATATGGAAATACATGTTTTTGAAATAACCATAATCCATCAAAACCATCTACCAAGATATATGGGAAGACTAAAGGACATGTATACCAAGAAAACTAACTACCAAGAGAAGAGAGTGGGGAAAGAGGGAGATGGAGGACATCCATCCTCCCACTGGGATGCTTATTAAAATACCCTCCCATGGTCAATTGGGTGTGATATTCCCTAACTGACATGGGTTGGGTAGTTTTTGAAATCAAAAAATATAAATGATATTATATAGGTCACTACTACACTATGGGAATAACCTAGTCAAAGAGTCAACTACAACTAATGTCGTTCAGACTCCCAACTACCAATTCTAAGACCACATATCCTTTGAGCACACACGAATATATGAAAGAGCTACATTAATTCCATCTTTTGTTTTAATAATTTCATTTATTTAAAAAATTAATAATCCATAAATTAACCATTAATTTTTTTTTATTTTTTTTTTCATTAAACATTTATCATTATAATAATGTCTGTGACCTCTAGGAATAATCCAAACCAAGTCCATGGTTTATCTAAATCAACACATTTTTAGAATTTTCAATCCAGAACCAACAAAACCCATAGATTTTGAATTACTTAAACAATATTATTATCGTCACATATCCAATTAATCTAGTAAAACCATCATAATGTACCCTCAAGTGGAAACATGCAACTAAGAACACCCATCTACCTCAAGAAATGGGGAAAATGAATGCTGATAACTCAGAAATCCAACCATCATCTATTAAACCAATTCAAAAGTGAGCATAACAACTCTCAATATTTAATCAACGGGTAATCCTAGATTTAACTTGTTATATCACTTCTAGTTATATCCCTAAAATCGAAATGCATATATCGATACATATCATCACCATGTGTGTCAAATACTATCACATCATCCAAGCCTCTCGGCCCTACATATCCTCTCTGCTATCCCAAGTTCATCCATACCAGGCTCACATCAAATCTGGGCCTACCCACCCATATATCTCAAAATTATTAAAAAAAAGAAATCAATAAGGCATATAGGCCCTCCAAAAAAGGAATTTTTCATTTTCATGAAAACGAGATCTCAAGTCTCCAAAACAAGGCACTTGGTCTTCTACATCAAATAGGAAAATTTGGCCCTAGAAAATCATCTCTCTCAGACAACCTATTCTTATTCCATCTTTAATTAACTAACTCCTTATTTATAGGTTACAACTACTGGAAACCTAAGGCCTCATCATATAACAGGATATCAAAGGAAAACATGCTCTTAGAATTTATTCCATGTTTCAACAACCTAGAGAAGTATCATTCTCAATTAACATGACTTTTTAATTATTATCCTTAAGATTAAATATTCTCTACACTATCTATCAATTCCATTAAACATTTATAAGATCAAATTAATTTAAACATCTGCCATAGATATATTTTATTTTGAAGAAGTTACTTTAACAAATAGATTACAAACATGTATCTTCTTTAATTATTAGTATTCCAATTAATTGTCAATTGATTTTAGCCTTATGTTATTTATCAATTTAAAAAGGGTACTAAAATAATAACAATATTCTAAAAAATCTTAAAAAACAGATATCACACTACTAAGAAAACAAGAGTCAAACCACTATCATCATATAAATCAACAAAATTTTCAATATGAGATCATTTTCTAGTTGCTTAATTTAGTTAAAAAATTATTAGGTCTATTTAGTTTCCATCCAAAGGCATAAAGCATGTTGAATTTGTTATTTCATTTAAATAAAAGAGAAGGAATGAATCCCCAAACACAAAATCCTTTAATGTTTTTTTCACAAGAAGTGACCAAATTGATGATACCTTATCACCTCTCCTATGAGAACTATATCCATTAAGGGAACAAAAAACACAAACATAATATAAAACAACCAATAAATCCCATTTTAATCATGTAAGATCATCTACCTCTATATGGAATGAATAAATGGGAGGAAAATTAGACCGATCCACAAGAAACCATTAGAAATAGAGATAGAACTCGCATTGGATCACCGCAAATCAAAAAATTATTCCAAAAGATCTATCCCCTTCTACGGGACATGAAAATGATAATGGAGGGGGCCAATGGTCTCTTGGAAAGAGAGAGAGAGGTAATACTATTATAGTTTTTGTGATAATTTCAAACGACATTACCCTTTAAAGATGCACTACCCATAAGATTTATAGTATGTGTAATACGGTTCCACATCATGTAATCCTTAAGGTTATATTTATATAAAAATATATATCTCCTTCTATTATTTAACAAAAAAAACTTACACATCATGAACCAAAACTGAAAAATCCATTAACCACGATTTCACTTTGTCTAAATTAACATCAAGTGAATTCTTCTTGATTCCATCCATTTGAATCCCATATCCTCTAGGAAACTTCAAGTACTCATCTGATCACCATGATCCTTGGAAACACACAAAGGGTCAATCCACATGGATATAGGACCTTACAGTTTTACTTGATTTTATTTCCTCCTAATGTTATATTTTTTGGAAATCATTATAATTGTTTTATACTTATGGATTTTTCTTACATTTGTTGAACATGGTCAACATCAAAATACATCATTTGTAAACATCAAATAACATTGTTTAATGTATTATATATGATGTACAATGACATTTTCTTAGTTGAAGAATAGTTTTAGGTTTCCTAAAAGTTAGAATATATAGGATAAATTGAATTTAGGCCTATAAAGTGAAAAATATAATGTATCCTAGTTAAAATGTGTCATAAAACATTTTTATAATAATAATGATGAATTTGTTTAGTCATGTGAATAAATTAAATGTTTATTATGGAATATATAAACATTGTTTTAATTATATAACATATTTTAATATAGGTAATTTTTTGTTAGTAATGTTTAAAGTCACTTCTTTAGAATGATTCAAAATCAGCATATGTGATGTTTAAAAAATATACTAACTAAATTGGAATGATTTTGATGATACACTAATGAAACTATTAAAATAAAATTACAATGTAAGAATACAAAAATAGAAGCAAATTAGTATGATTTATAAATCTAGTTCGGGTTTTTTTTCATAAGTGAAATATTTAACCTAATCTATCTACCTATGGATGAATTGAAAGAATAATTTGGATGAAAAATATTAGAATTTTTGTATGTGATACTTATATATTTATTAGTTTGTATATTCACTCATGATATGTAGGTTTTTTCACCTAAGGTTTAGTAACATATTTAAAATCTCTTATAAGTGAGGTATGGAGTCTGGTCATGGTAAAATAAAGAATTGTGTGTGTGGCTTGCTTAAAAATATTTGACATAATTTGAAAATTTTTTGATCAAGTTTTTTATGAATACTTAATTTCAGAAAACATGTGGAGACTTAAAGAAAACCATAAAATAAAATTTAAAATTTTTTAATGGCTTTTTAGGTTTCAAAAAATGTTATGAAATTGGGATATATATAGGAAAAAATCAATTAAAAATTGTGGTTTTCTAGTTATAGATATTTTATATATTTATCTTCAATAATATTTAGTTATAAATATAAAGAAATTCTTTTGAAATAGGAAAATATATAGATAGTGTGTGCTTATGTGTATGTATATCAGGTATGATAATAGAAGAAGAAGGGATGATGTGATTTATGTTGATATATATGGTGTAAAATAGAGGAGAGAATAATGATATTTCATTGATGTATCTGTTAAAGATATGAGTTTAATTGAATAATATGAATATATGTTCTTTTTAAAATTATTTATTATGTTATGGTATTAGATTAATGAACGTGAATATGTAATAGAAATGTTTTATGATATTGGATTAATGATCATATCATAGAGTTAAACATTAATAGTGTATAACTAATGATTAAGTTCAAGTATAATAAGAAAATATCTCATTTAAAAAAGTTATATAAATTTTTATTTTGAATAATGAAGTAACTAAAGTGGGGTTCATCATAAAAAAATATATATAGTGTTATATTATGAGATATATAAGTTTCCACATATTAATAGCAATAATAATTTCATGTATTTAAAGTATTGAAGACCCTGTTTGAAGTAGTTAGTGGAGAGATAAGGAGAGAGAGTGACCCTTGGATATCCATTAGAAACACCATAACCTTGTTGAAGGAAGTGATCCTTAGAATAGAGTTATCATAGCCTAAAAATTGTATTTATAATAGTTTGTTAGTTGATATTGTTTCCCCAATAAACTTTTGATTGTATAATAATTGAAAATATAACTTTTGGATAAGCGATGTAAAATCTTTTTTCCAATGTGCATATTGAGTTTTATTTTCCAAAAATTTAGATATGTATGAGATAATTAAGTCATTTATTTGATCTTTTTACTACCATAGTAAGAAGATATAGTAAAATAAAATATTTCCATGATTTTTTTGAATTGATTCATGACCAGATTTACCCCTATCACGGGGTGTATAAAAACTTATGTTAAATGGTACTAAAAAGATGTATTAATGCCTAGATTTCAATTTTTGGATCAATATATCAACCTACTCAGTGTTGAGAGTTAAATATTCATATGCAGTTTACTTTTTATAGCATGGATATACATATTTCTTTAGATAAATTTATTCGTAATATTGGATGCTGATTTTATGTCATACTTGGAGAGGAACACTGAAAATTAAAATGGAATATTATTAAAATGAGTTATGAAGATTATAAAAATATATGAATTAAATGAATTAAGATAGATGTTTAATGTTATTGCTTAGAGGTTCTTGAAGGATATATTGACATAAGTATAAAAGTATATTACACATTATGATACCTCTATTAAAGCAATGGAGAATATGAAATTAATCTATATAATAATATGTATAATATAATAATAATGTTAAGCTACATTAAAAAATTAGAGTCAAAGTCAATACATTAATGAAAAATACCTTCTAAAAAATGGGAAAATGAAGAAAAAGAAGAAAAAAAAATTTATACTGAAAAAAGACCTCAAAAAGATGTCAACGAAACCAATTTTCATAATAAATTTAAATATATTTATTTTTAATTTTTTTTAAAATATGAGTGAGTATATTAAACCTAAATGATAGATGTGATAGTGTGTATTTTATGATAGTTTGAATGAATCAATTGTTTATAAAGAGATTATATATTCAGTGAATTAATTTATGAAAAAGTGATAATTATACAGTTCTTATAATAAAGGTTCAATATTCATAGAACCAAACAATGATTTTTTCCATTTATATAAGATTTATATTAATATAATAAGACGTTAACAAAATAAATTAATTATTATATATAATGAATCATAAGTATGAATATTACAACAGAGGAGAAGAGTTTCATATGACCAAAAGACATTTGTTATATGACAATAGGTTTTTATCCCTCATGTGGCATGATTGGTCATTGAGTACTCTATTATTAAGATTTTAAATGATGAGTTTATAAACAAAATATTAGTTTATTAACAACATGTGTTAGTGAAATTAGGGACTCATCATCCATATAACAAGGATTTTGATTGGCACATTAGAAAAACATTGGGGATTATAAATAGTTATTTGGTGGGGTAGTGCATACACGTCATGTTCATCATTAGATGTGTGTATGAGGATAATTATTTGACAACATAAAGAAGGTATTATAACTCTTTAAATGGTCTCCCAGTCTTCTTGGTGAACTGGATAATATAAATTTATAAATCAGGAGGCCTATGTACAATAACTACATGGTTGAATTTACTTGGTCATCCTTTTGAATTTTAGAACATCACGATCCTTTTGAGGTTTGGTTACTTGATTTGTTGGATTTTTCTAGATGATCAGTAGATTATCACTATAAAGAATATGAATTTGGAATGGTTTAACACCAATTTTAAACAATAGCTTCCCATTCCTTGATTTATTCGATTCATAATTGATTTTGGAAATTATTATTTTCAGAAGATGAATAGAAAAATTAAGATGATTTTTGTTCATTTTGTGGATTAAAGGGTCACCACTGCTATGGTTCCCCACATTGGATATAAGAGGATGAGGTATGGTAATTATTCTAGTTCTTTTAAAAATAATAATGTATTGTTTATGTAATTGAAATGATTTAAGAGCATCAATATAATTAAATTGAGAAAAATGATATGAGATTACAAATAAATATGAACTAATATTTATATTAAAGTCCATCGTTGTTTCTACTGATGTGGTCTAGTATAGAAGGGATAGATCTCTTCTTGTGATGTAGTGATAGAAACATACTATTTTATGGTGGTTCACCCCCATTCATTTAATTAGTTAAAGGTGTGAAATTATAATTCCATGTTCAATAGGTAATAGACTCTAATTGAGGTCATTGGTAGTGTATTCTCTTAAGTTGTACTAATACTAATTGAATACAGGTCCATTTTTATCAACAAAAAATTAAGTACATGTTTCAAATGAATTTTTCTCTCTCATATAAGAGATGTTTTGGAAAAATTATAGAGTTGTAAATTTAATAAATTATTAATTTGTTATTCATAGTGTAGGTAATTCTAGAACTAAGAAACCCATGGTTATTTCTATAGATATTCATAATTACATAAAATCATTGAAAATCATCCCACGGTATAAAATTTAGCTTCAGGTGTTACTAAGGTGGATGATTGTTATTATCATCCAAAATCTAACAATAAAAAATTATATCAAGAAAAATATTTCATTCACTATGGTTTATAAAAAGGAAAGAAAATTATAATTGATTCATTGGGGTTTACATTGTCCCTTGAAAAAAAGAAATATGGCATAAGGTTTTTTCTTCCCTATATAAACAAATGGATTCTATATCAGTTAGAAAATATATATCATCAATGAAGCTAGGAAAGGGGTAGGCTCCTGTGTGAAACCATAATTTTTCACATAATAATGAAATTGATATACTGCCCCCACATTTCATTATAAATACTTATTAAGACATCCCAATTTTTGGAAATATGTATACTGAAGAATACAGTTAATCAATGAACATAATGATCTTGTAAATAATAGTGTGATGATCAAAATTTGAATAAAAAATAATTACACTTGTCCTCAATGATAAAATCATGAAATGGTTCAATACACAAACTAGAATTATATACTCTAAAACTAAGCATCATTCGTTTTATATAGATTATTACTTGGATATCATGGATGCTATTATCTCATGTATGAAAAAATATATTTACCAAAACATAGATAAAGAAATCAAGGATAGGTAATGAAATTACCACATTGAATCTTCTAATATGGGGTTTGATGGTTATTGATGATGTTTAATATGTCATTTACTCTTTATTTAACAACTTTAATAGATAAAAAAATTTCTAAATGGAACATTCCATCAATTGAGGTGTTGAAAAACAGATTAAAATTTAGAGACAAGAAGTTTTTATATATTTTTAATAAGGTAAAATATAGATGAGAAAATCCTTATCATGGATATTCTAATGAAAAGTATTCAATAAGTTGTTTTATAGAGTTCATTATTTGGAATAAGTAAGAAAGAATAAATTTCATGAAAAAATGACATGTAAAATTCATATGAAATAATAAAAAAATTATACTGTGGAGGCCTAGGAAACACCATAAATTTGTATGGAAATGAATGATTAATATAATACAAGAAAGACTAAATGAGAATCACATCTTGAAAAAAGATATTTATGTTTTGAATTTAGTAAGATATGTTTTATTGGTTTTAAAATTGGATATATATATATATATATATATAAAGATACTAATGAAGAAGTTTAGAATATAAAAATGAATCCACCCATCCGATATGAAATATAAATATAATTTTCATTGAGAATAAATATTTCAAATTTAAAAATAGTTTCATGGATTTGAAAGAAAGTGAATCATGGAGAAATTCAAGTTCACTTTAAACAAAAATAGAATTTTTTCAAAGGAACAAATTTTTATAATGAAGAAACAAATATAGAGGATAAATAAAGAAGAAACAATACTTATGTCTAGTATAGAAGATAATAAAAATTAATCTAATTCAATGATGAGAAATGAGAAATTGTGATAGATATGCTAAAATGGTTGATGTTACGTAATTTGTAAGAAGGGCGAGTTTTTTACATGTGGGACCAATATGAATTTTAAAGGGAATAACGAAATGATTATGTTGAATAGAGTATCAACTCAAAAAACGATAAGATGTGTTCAGTAGTTATCTGAATCGAATATGTAAAACTTTGAAGAAGGCATGGAAAATAAGAGGTTATAAGAAAATATGTAGAACACAAATTCTAATAAATTTCCTTCACATGAGGATATCTAGAAGGAAACCTTATCTACAATTATGTATTTATTTTTTAAAAATTTATTTTATTCTATGTAAATATTAAGGGGGATAAACAAAAAACGGATTTTTAAATAAAGGAAAATATAAATAATATAGAATATCATCAAGATTTATTTGAAGGAAATATATTTATAATGAATTAATAGTGTATATAATTTTAATGAATTATATAATTTGAATTTATTAAGAAAGTGTTATAGGTTTTAAGGTTACATATTTCTTATTTCAAACATGAATATTTGAGTGAAGTGATCTGAGAGAATTTAATTATGATTCTTTATATTTGGAAGAATATAATTTTTATATAATAAATTAATAATTAAAATTTTTATTTATCTGTGAAAGGAGTTATTTTTACAATAATAACTAGTGGTGTCATAAGATATCATAATAATATTAATTAATTAAAAAGTTTTATAAATTTAAAATGAATAGTGTTCAATTTAAAGACATGTAATGAATATAATAAATATAAAAAGTATATATAATCTGGAATTTAAGGAAGATTCAATATCATATTTAAGGAAAGAAAATAATCTATAATAGTTATTGAGTAAATATGTTTTTTAAAATTTGGATTTTTTTTTATTTGTGAGAGGTATTTTCTAAGATAAGAATAGAAATAAAAAGAAAAATAATAATGATTTATATTTTTTCTCTGGAGTGTTGAAAATAATAATCAATATGTGGTATTACCAATTTATATTGGATATAAATTTCATTTTAGATATTTTAACCCAAAACTAGAATATTTTATTTTAATTTTTGTATGTGTTGGAACTAATTTTAAGGAAGATTTTATTGAAATAATGATTTAAAAAAGTATAAAGATTGACTGACTAGAATTTATAATTTTATTTATAAATTAAATATTGGTGGTGTTTGAGCTTCTAAAATGTGGTATAAATAATTCAATGGAATTTAATGGTTTTATTTGATGATTCCATCTAGTACAATTAGAACAATTGTGGATGAGTGTTGAATTACTAATGTGAATAAAATATTTTTATAGAAAATTACAACTCTGGTTTCCTATGTTAAAAAAATAATAGTTTTAATTGGGTGAATTATTTATATTATAATTTCTTATTTGAAATCTACATGTGGATACATCTAGTATTATATAGAATAATGAAAATGTGGTATATAAAATTTTAAATATTTATTTAATATGTGTAGTTCATTATTTGCAATGGAATTTGTATACGATGTATAGATTATATGTAAAGGGGGAATTCATATTATCCTATTAAGGTGAAATTGAAAACATTATGTAAAAGTATGATGAGATTTATTCTATAATTCATTAGGTGAATAAGAATAACATGTATTTTATATTTTTATATTTTCAAAGGGAAAGAGTAATGTTGTTATAAGGAGTGAACTGTGAACTATGAGTTTGGGTGCGTAAAATTACCCCATATATAGAAATTTTTATACACATGATCATATTGTAAAGGTGAAATAGATGTATTTGGATTGTTCATAAAAATAGTTTTTTCTTCATTTTCAGAAGATAATATCAAAATAAATTAATAAAGGAATTCCTCGAATCTTCTTGAGAGGGAATTTCACAGTGAATTCCTTACTAATTTAAAGTAATAATTACAATGAATGTGTAAATAACATATGAAATTTTTTTATGCCTTTCCTTATATCTCATCATTATGGTGGTTAATTGAAACTTTAATTTCTCTAATTTAATCTACTTATTATCTACGAACATCTGAATGCCACACTTTGTATCTCAGCTACTATCATAGAGTAAAATAGTGATTCACAACATTCTCCAATAATCATAACAAGATTATTCTCTTATTGTCTCTTATTTTTGATATTGACTGAGGGGGATGTTCTCTTTAGACATTGAGAGAATATATTTGGCCATTCTTCTATAAAGAAAAACTCATGTCCTATAAAATGATTTAAGTTGGAATATATAACCAACCCCATACTCAAGTGAATATGTGAAAAGATCATAAAAAGTGCTAGTAAGAAAATAGTAGATCCAATAGGAAATTGTATATGTCATCTAACCAACCCCATCCTCACCATTTCTCACTCACCCAATCTCACATCAAATATAATAATGTAGCATCAAGATAATAACATTGAAGGGTGACTCAATATCACTTCCCCAATGATTTTCAACTCTCACACCCAATTTTCAAACATCCTCTACTCAGATCCCATCCACACATAATACCACAACACATCCCACTCAAAGAAACTTGAGAAAGACATCAAAACATATTAAATCCCATGCACAGAAACATTGGACACACATCACATCCCATTCACAAAAACCTTGACAATGACATCACAAATAGAACCAGAGTAGTATAATATCGTGATTGTAAAGGATAACGACCTCATTCTTTCCTCCTACCACACAAAACCCCCACCATATATCACATAACACCACATCACGTCTCGCCCATATACACCTATTCTAGAAAATTACATCATATCACATCCCGCACACAAACACTTGGTCCACACATCACATCTCACACATAGACCCAAGGGTTATCACATCACTGAGGAAAGAAGAGTGGGGGGAGTGGGTATACAGCCGTCTGTATCACTACCACCCTAGATTTAAAAAAAACACTCAGAACTTAGCACCTAGAAGAATTTGTAAGGTTAACAATATTCGATTGTGAGAAAATAAAAAAAACATTAAAAACATGGTATATAGATATAAGACAATACCCTACCTATGGGTTCATATAAAGAAAATAGAAAACACCACATCACATCTTCATACCACACATAAACTGTCAAAAGTACTACCA
Source organism: Viscum album (assembly GCA_963277665.1). Taxonomy (NCBI): domain Eukaryota; kingdom Viridiplantae; phylum Streptophyta; class Magnoliopsida; order Santalales; family Viscaceae; genus Viscum; species Viscum album. The sequence continues at coordinate 1,363,248,643 of OY728151.1, read as the reverse complement.
CTACTATACAAAACACACCACACAACCACCATAGAAGGAGTAAAACATTCCACTTTCCATTTACATTTTTCAATACATTTTTTAGACATTTCAATTCACATAACACTACTCATTTATTTTTCTAATTAAGGTTAATCGATTTATCACAGCTTTTTTTCATTCCACCATGTTTATTTACAAGCCTATTCTGTTTAATTTATCATCACAGTTCATCCCATGTATAACTGGGAAACTTTCTCAACCATAACGCGATAAAACAAGACTAACTCACACAACCACTACCACATGTACACACATCAACAATTTTCATCAAATGACATCACCCATGAAATATCATAACCCAACTTTCATATAATGCAATCATTTTACACCATAACAAATCCATTTCTCCCCAACAAATTCACCACTACCATTGTTCCATAACCACATCCTAGCCCCACATCGTTCTAATACTATCCAACCTCCACATTCCAGCCCCACACACCACACAGCTCTATCAGTCGCCTCCATCACTATAAAATAACCCAACCCATGCAATAAAAACATATAAAGCCCAAACAGACAATAGAAACACAAACATACCGATACATTTATATAAGGGAATTATCACACTTCTTCTTTACTTATCATGGTTAATATCAAACAAACCATATATATAGGGGAATCCAGTTATTATCCAAATACATGTTCGATAGCATTTTATTCACGGTTTGATCACAAGACGACACAAAAATGGTCATTAAAACATAAAACTTACTGTGTAAAAAAGGATATAGCTACCATTATTTTAATAATTGGAAGTAATAATGCATAATAACATCAAAAAAACATAACAAAGAATGAATTCTATAATAAAACCTTGTACCCATCAATCATAGACATTAAAATTAATTATCCAATTAAACTAACCCATACTATTCCTCAATAGGTAAGAAAAATTATGAATATCAAACATATAGAATATAAATAGGTTAGAATGAACATCTCCTTTCTTAAAGAGATTTCTAACCATGCTGTGAACTTCAAGGAAAAGAAGAAACTACACAGAAACCACTGTCACAAAAGTAACTCATAGATCAACCTACCCTACAATAAAAGATTGTAAAAACACATCCCACACACACCCCAAACCAAAACCACTCCACATAGAAACATATCAAAAAAACATGAATGGAACCCCATAGGAAAGGCAGTAAAACTAACCACATGTCCCCAATGAGCATCTACCAGAACCCAAAGATCAAATAAAGGGATAATAAAGCTATAATAACTCATTAGGATGCCTAGGGTTTTTTTAGAATGATAAAGGGATCGAGGTACAAACAAATGAATGAGAAATAGTCGAAAAGATTATAAAATAACCTGGAACCCGGAACTTCCATGATGTACAACAAGTTTAATATTTGAATTCCAAATTTTCAGCTTCCTCTGAAATTCAAATCACTTGTGCAAATAAAATTTACATGTCATGAATTCACCTTTGAAAACATGAAAACATTCCGCAGAATACCCCTTTCCTTCTTAAAAGCTCTGAAACCAGTGGGCTACACAAGTCATGAACCACCAAAACATGGTGTTAGTATAGTCTATGTTTTGAACAACCACCTACAATACTCTTTTTGATATAGCTTCTCTAGGCCCGCTATACCTACGCTAAATTTCTAAAACATCCCAAAGGGAAAATAAATAGATCGAGAAGGGATGAACCATTAAAATTATGGTATTTAAATATTTTTATAATGTTACAAAAGGATTTTAATTGATTTTTAACAGGAAATATTTATCTATGTAAAGGTGATAGTAGATTAGATAAAGGTAGGCATGATAACAAACTCATTTTAATAATGGTAAAATACATTTCACATAAAGGTAAAACATATCTACAAAATAGTTAGATTTTATTTTCATAAAAGTAATATATCTTCACATAAAGGTAAAATAGAATTTATGAAATTGGTTTCGACAGCACCTTTTAAAAAATGAAAATGAAGTTTAAAACAATATTGTATGAGTTTAAAAAACAATTTGCGTGGCTTCAAGAGATTTTATATGAATTCATGATTAAGGTTTATTTTTTAAAAGCAAAACTAAGACTCATATGAACTATAAGTAATTTTTCTAAACATAAAAAATAATTATAGAACTAATAAAATAAAAAAATTTGAATAAATAATTAAGGAACAATTATAATTAACATAAAAAATAATTAAATCAATTAATTTAGACATTATTTTTTTAATAAATAGTGTATGATTTCAATCAAGAAACCATAAATACGGGTAAAATTTAACAATGTTGTAAGAAATCATTATTATTAAATTATGAAATAGAATTTATTTCATATCATCACAAAAAGAGATTTAATTTTATAATACTCAGGTAAATTGGAATAAATTAAAATAATAGGATTTTATAAGGGTAAAAACATAAAAAAGGAAGTCTCTTAAATATCCACTCTAATAAAATACCACTTTTTAAATAATTTAAAAAATACTTTATTGTTTTAACAAATTCTAACTTGTTTTGAAACCATTAAAAAACTAAATTCTCCCCATTTTTGAAATGATCAAACCCCAACATAAAAAATCATTTAAAATGGAATATTTTTCTCCTATTTTATTAAAAAATATGAAACTAATTACTTCACCTTTAGAATAATAATATACTACCTGGTGAAATTTATATAATAAAATTTGATTTCATACTAAAAAACATTGAATATATTATTTATTTCAATTTGAATATAAATGATAAAATTTGAATTATTAGAATTACCGATATATATATATATATAAAGTACATCATTAAACCATCATATTTTAAAAAACACAATGTGAATATTTTAGAATATAATGTTTAAAGATGTGATAATTGTTCCAAAATAGAATTTTAAAGATATATGAATCCAAAAGATGTCTTAAAATATTCAAATCATTATTAAATAATTTATAATAAATAAGTATCCGTAATAAAAAATTAAAAAAAACTATTAAGAAAAAAATAGAAATAGATTATAAGATATCTTTCCCTAACATATTTATTCATATTCAAAATGAATTCCAAATTTCCAACCTAACAGGTTCAAATTTACTATTTAAAAAAATATAATCTCCTACTAGTTATGTAAATTTACCATCCATAATGATTATCTATCAAAGAAAAATTAAAAATAGATATTAAATTTATTAATATGACATAAAATAAAGGAAATATTACATTGATATGCTTAGTTCAAGAGTTATATAATGGATTTTTTGAAATATAAATATATGAGGTATTGTTACAATAAACTAAAATCCATTCAATAAAATACATCAAACTCAGATAGGGGTTTTTAAATCATATGATTATGATCACTACAATTATCATTAGTTATATATTCAACCTCAATTTTGAATACTGAAAATTATATTTGATTTATTGACCTCTAGGAACATAAATTTTAACAAAAAATTGACACATGCCTAAAATGGTTTTCCTATCAATTCCAAAACCTCCAAAAGTACAGTTGAAATTGTTAAACAAATCATAATAATTTTTATTAGAACAATATAATCTAGAATATATAGAACCTTTAATATATATCCGGATTATTTAACTAAATTTTAGTGATATTATTTATAATCAGGATGAGATCTAATAGGCATACATAAAATAATTATTTTACTAGGTCTAGAAGTAGTTAAATATGATACACTTCTTAAGATTATAATAACACCCTGAGATCATAATTGATAACAATAATTTTTGATAGAATATATGACATAAAACACTAAGATTATATTAGAATGATATGCCCTAAGAATTTACTATATATTTATTATTAAATAAATTCAATCCCTTCGATAGCTTGCAATGCACGCAACATCGGGTTTAAACAATAAATGAAATACTCCGTTAATGTATTTTTATGACCATTATAAAGTAATAGTAAAGTTAGAGGGTTTGAATAGTACTACATAAATTATGAAAATTATATGTTTTACACATTTATAATGTAAATTAAATGGTTATCTATTGATTAAAAATTAAATAAGTACTATTTTAAATAAAAAACTAAATGTTTTTTGAAAAATTATATATTTTCTAAAAGGCGGTCTAGTCATACTTATCATAAATATTTTGAAACTAATTTTTCACATTATTCTAATATTTATTTGATAAAATAAAATTAATTTCTTAAATATACATTTCAAAATTATCATCGGTGAATTTCTGGGATATTTATGAAAATATTAATTTTTTTAGGAATATTGATAAATACTGATTTCAATTGAAAATGACCTTTTCATTTAAATTATTGAAAAATTGAAATTATATTCTAAATTGGTTTTTAAGTAAAATTAGTTAAATTATATTAGTATTTGACTAATTTGGAACATTTTATTTAATTCCATGTTGAATTTGGATATTAAGACATTCTATACTTATGAGAATTTTCTCTTTAGAAAAGCACACTTTCATCGTGTCTGTGGTTTAATTCTTACACTTCTATAAATTAAATTTAAAATAGTGGATATGATACATAGAATCAGAATAATTTAGGTTATATAATATTTTTGGATTAATTCTTGACCATAATAAATAGTGAATCCTTAAAAAATAAATTACTACAGCTAGGGTAAGAATATGTTTACCTGTGGGTAAAACTAAGAAGATAATGGTTAAAAATTATCAAAATATTTCCCAAATCCCATTGGATGAAAATAATTATATCTTTTAACCTATAAAGATCCATTATGACTCATTTTTTAGGCTTTTTGATGGATAAAACCACATGTAATAATTTTTATTTTCAAAAATTCCATGTGTGTCCTCTCTCTCACTTATAAAATACCTCACACTCTCCTCCCATTTTCAAACATCTAAAATAATTTGTTAATAAAATACCAGAACAAACACCTTCCATATTTCCCACCACAAATACTAGAGGTATTTCATATTATGAATCCATCATAATAAGGCTTTAGGTATAAAATTGAAGAGGTTATCTAAAGAAGAAGTAATATTCTTAGACGTGCATATTTGATTTATTTATACGTAAAACTCATTTAGAACTTATAAAAAAATTATAATAAAATAAAAATAATAATTTTATATATAATAATATGTTGTTATGTTAATTTCATAACCCATATCCATCTGCACTTCCATTAATTGGGATGAAAATCGATCAATCAAGTGTACGAAGGACTACCGCCTCGCAAATGGATTTAATTTTCTGTCACAACCCGTCCTCGGGGACCATGCTGTGACTACCCCAAGCCTGCCTTCCATAGGTCAGGGGCTGGTGACTAGCACCAATTAATTGGGCGAATTTATTCGTTGAATTAATTCTATGAATTTATTTAATCGTTTCTTAACCTGTTTACAATCCGTTGGCGTAATAATAAAATAAGACCAACGCTATTCTTCTTAAGTGTTGTTCGTTGAGAGGATTTGACAGAAACCTCAAGTTCTTCATCCTCCTTCATGAAGAATGCAAAGAACGCGAAGAACGCGAAGAACGTCGAGCCCTCAGAGATCGACGATGCAACTCCAAGTACCGCAACATCGGCGATTCTTCCTCCGCGACGTTCTTCCGCGAAATTCCAACCCCGCGACAACCTTCGATCGACAGTAACAAGGTAGGGGGTTGCGCTCCTTTTAATTTCTTTGTGGTTTTTATAAAAACAAGATGGATTTAATTATTATTAATTAAATTGATATGTTTTTGAACCTCGGAGTTCGTCGACGTGACACCATATTCCGCGACGACGCGACGCCCTTCCGCGACGCGACGATCGCCTCCATCCACGACGATCAATTCCGCGAAGAACGCGCGTGCGACGACTTGATGAGGTAGGGGTTTGTGAATTAATTTATATTCCCATGATTGTTTCTTTTAAAACAAAGAACCCTGAAAAAGTTCAATTTTAATTCTATTAAAATTGTGCCTTGCTTGTTATTCATGTGTTGAATATTTCTTCTCGATAGTTATCGCCTAACGCGGAGGGTGCGGGCCAAACAAACACGGCCCGACAACCCTCCGTAGTTCTTCGTTGATGCTCGGATTGGAGGGCGATGACAAAACATGTCGCAGAGGCGATTCATTGATTCCGCAGTGAAGAACAGCACCCGGGAGGAGCTACGGCGCAGATGGGAGCGAAATCGGACCACCGGAGCAACTCCGGTGGCCCGCGGAAACCACCGGCGGCGCGGCTGAAGCCGTGTCGGCGGCGGCCAGCGGAGTCGCGGCCGCGTGGGTCCGACACTCATGGGACGCGGCTTTGCCGAGTCCACTGATCCAGCGCGGCCCCAAGCGGGGTCGCGGCACCTTTGTCCCGCGGGGTCAGCGCCCTGCGGCTCCCTCGCTCGGCCGCTCGGCCTAGCCGAGCCGACCCGCCGGCCGGGTCGCGCCCAGGCCGGGTCGGGCCGGGTCACGCCAAACCGGGTCAGACCCGGACCCGGGTCAGGTCGACCAGGTTCGGGCCGACCCAGAGGGGGTTGGGCCGGGTCGGTCCGGGCGCAGACCCCCTGTCTCCGGACGTTTTCGGTCTTTTTCTCATAACATGAGCTACGTGCCTCCGAACGACGCGCCGTCAGTGGAGATATGATCCTTGGATCGAGACGGTCGTTTCGGTATATCACACTCAAGGTTTCGGATTACTTTGGGTTCGGCCGGGTTGGTTCGTACACCAAACCAACCGGGCCCTCGGAGCGGAAACACTCATATCTTGAGCTTCGGACATCCGATCGACGTGTCGTCGACTTCGTTGTTTTCCTCTATGTGAGACAGATCTTTTGGCATACTCCGCCCGAGGTTTGGACGCAGATGGAGTATGGTCGGGTTGGTTTTGCCTTAAAAACCAACCGGGCCCCTCGGACGAAAAATCCAATAACTCTCAGACCGTGCATCCAATTGATGCGCCGTCTGCGACGTTGAGTTCCAGTTGACGATACGGTACTTTTGGATACGTCAACTCTGGAATATGTGTCAGTTGATGTATCAGCCTCTCGGCTCGTGGAGCGAACCCTCCCGAACGAGCTTGCTGTGTGCGGGAACCCTAGAGCTGGTTGTGACTGCTACTGTGATGACGACGACTATATAGAGATCCTCAGTGGATTCGACGGTGACGACTACAGCACTCAGCGATATTTTGTGGGTTAGTGCTACCGATCCTGTGTGGGTCTGATCCTGTGTGGGTCAGCGCTCAGTGGTTCTGTGTGACCCAGCGCCTACAGGTCCTGTGTGGGACCGATCCTGTGTGGGTCTTTGCGGGGGTTAGCTACCTATCGATCCTTTGTGGGTCAGATCCTTTGTGGGTTATTGCTGGGGTTAGTACCTATCAATCCTTTGTGGGTCTGACGGCTTAGATGGATCAATGATCATCTCTATCGTCATTCGAAGAAGTATACCTGTGTGAGCTAAAACTCTGTTTTACTTTCCTTTGTGGATTGTGTTGTGCTATCCTGTGTGGATTTACGTTTTACAATCCTGTGCGGATTGTGTTGAGCTATCCTGTGTGGATTTCACGTTTTTCTTTCCTGTGTGGACTGGGTTGTACTTGAGCTCGGATGCTGGAGCCGAGGGAGATTTGATGACTTAGGTATATGTATGGGCATATACCTAAGCAGTGTCAGATGTTACTTCGTGATTGTATCTTTCCTTTGTGGTTTATCCTTTGTGGATTTTCAGAGACCTTTGGGGGTCTTGGGGTCCCTACTGAGTAGCTTATACTCACCCCTGCACGGGCTATGCCCGCACTTCATTGTGTTGGTTGCAGACGACGTACAGCGCTGATTGTGGTGGAGGCTTGCGGAGCAGGATGGTACCTGGAGGTGGACCAATGGGCGGGACGTACTCGGAGCGGTCGGCTGGACCCGGGGAGCAGTGGAGGCTTTCTGTACCCACCCTTCAGGTGGGACTTCCAGTGGACGGCTCGAAGTTGCATCTTTACTTTTCAGTTGCTGTTTTTCCCCTTTCAGTTGTACTTTACAGTTAGGCTTGTATTTCCAGCCCCCTTTACTTTTCCGCACTGACTGTTGTACCAGATTTTACTTAGTTTTTACTTTACCACTTTCTTACTCTATAGTGCTTGTTTACTTTACAAAGGAAATGCCTTCCCTTTTTACCAGGATTTACGCCTTGGTGCTAGTCGCCAGCCCCTAGCCTATGGAAGGCGGGCTTGGGGTAGTCACGGCATGGGCCCCATGGACAGGTCGTGACAAATTGGTATCAGAGGGGCACAGCGTGGGGACACTGACTGTGAGACACGACGTGCATAGATATCCTCAGGACAGGCACCTGATGGCTTCTCCTTTGGAGCAGAGCACGGCATCCTTTTCAGAGGATGTACCTTGGTACCAGTCGCTTTACGAGAGGAGGTGCTGAGGGAGTTTCACACATCACCTTTGGTGGTACATCCTGGAGTGGCGAAGATGTACCAGGATCTCAGACGACAGCACTGGTGGCCAGGCATGAAGAAGGCTGTGGCAGAGTTCGTTTCTCGATGCCTCACCTGCCAGCAAGTGAAGGCAGAGCACCAGGTACCAGCAGGCTTGGTACAACCCTTGGAGGTCCCGGAGTGGAAGTGGGACGACATATCTATAGACTTCGTGACTGGACTTCCACGCACTTCCAGAGGTCACGACTCCATCTGGGTGATTGTCGACCGACTCACAAAGTCGGCTCACTTCTTACCCATCAGAGAGTAGGGCTTAGTGGAGAGCTTGGGGCGTCTCTACGTTCAGGAGATTGTATGGCTTCACGGTGTGCCATCATCTATCGTCTCTGATCGAGATGATCGCTTTACTTCCCGGCTTTGGAAGGGGTTGAAAGAGGCATTCGGGACACAACTACGTCTTAGCACCGCCTTTCACCCTCACACGGATGGTCAGAAGGAGAGGACTATTCAGACTCTCGAGGAAATTCTCCGTGCACATGTCCTCGACATTGGTCACAGCTGGGAGGACCACCTACCCTTGGTGGAGTTCGCGTAAAACAACAACTACCACTCCACCATCGGGATCGCACCATACGAGGCGTTGTACGGCAGACCTTGCAGATCTCCTTTGTGCTGGACAGACCCTGGGGAGTCAGCACTTGTGGGACCAGAGATGGTCCGGGCCACGATAGAGAAGGTCCAGGTCATCCAGGAGCGGATGAGGATAGCTCAGAGCTGGCAGAAGTCTTATGCTGACAGGATGCGGAGGCCACTAGAGTTCGAGGATGGCGACCACGTCTTTTTGCGTGTATCACCTCGACATGGATTACAGAGATTTGGCCGAGGCGGAAAGTTGTCTCGATGCTTCATCAGAACTTTCCAAGTCCTCAGCAAGACTGGCGAGGTGGCTTATGGCCTGGCTCTACCACCCCAGTTGCACCGGGTGCACGACGTCTTCCACGTATCTCAGCTGAGGAGATACGTGCATGACCTGACACACATCATTGACCATGGGGAGCTGGATGTTGATGATGGGGCGAATTTTGCGGAAGTCCCGGTGGAGATCGAGGATCGACAGGCGCGGGTCCTACGTGGACGATCGATTCCTCTTGTGCACATCAGATGGCAGCACGGGAACCTCCAGGAGAGCACTTGGGAGCGGGAGGCTCAGATGCGTGCTCAATACCCACATTTGTTTCCCCAGGTTATGATGTATCTTTATGGGGAAGTAAAGCCATGAGGTGGGAGTGATGTAAAGACCCGTAAGTTTCAAGGAAATTTTTTTATTAATTTTCTTTGTAATTTTACAAGAACGTAGTTTCTGACGGCACCTGATTCCGACGCCCGGTGTGCCCGGAATCATTTTCCGAAGTTTGGCTCGGGTACGTTCAGTGAACGAATGAGTGAGTTTTTCTAACTTTTGAACCGGTGCTCGGAATCAAATTCTGAGGGCACCGATGGAATCGCAGCGCCGATATTTGATTAGAAACGCCTCTTCCAAAGTTGCGTTTTCTCGGGTGTGGTTTTTAATTTTTGGGCTTAAAGGGAAGAAATAAAATAATTGGTACGACAAACTTTATTTTATTTCACTTAAAGCCACTTAAAAGCCACCTTAAGCTGATTAAGCTGAGTTGAAGCGGATAGGGTAGAACCCGAAATATCCTACCCTCCTGGTAGGATATTTGTGAGGTGGGGCCCGCATGAGCCCCACCGTTTCTTTTCCGCTAAGTAACGCACCCGCGAAAACCTGTCTTTATGAAAGTCAACTAACGTGTTTTCTTAAATTCTTAACCCACCAATTAATTGGGCGGTTTTATTCGTTGAATTAATTCTATGAATTAATTTAATCGTTTCTTAACCTGTTTACAATTCGTTGGCGTAATAATAAAATAAGACCAATGCTATTTTTTTAAGTGTTGTTCGTTGAGAGGATTTGACAGAATCCTCAAGTTCTTCATCCTCCTTTGCGAAGAACGCGAAGAACGTGAAGAACGCCGAGCCCTCGGAGATCGACGACGTGACGCCAAGTACCGCGATGTCGGCGATTCTTCCTCCGCGATGTTCTTCCGTGACAATCCAACACTGCGGAAACCTTCGATCGACAATGACAAGGTAGGGGGTTGCGCTCCTTTTAATTTCTTTGTGGTTTTTATAACAACAAGATGGATTTAATTATTATTAATTAAATCTATATGTTTTTGAACCTCAGAGTTCGTCGACGCAACACCGTATTCCGCGATGACGCGACGCCCTTCCGCGACGACGCAACGCCCTTCCGCGACGCGACGATCGCCTCCTTCCGCGGAGATCAATTCCGTGAAGAACGCGCGTGCGACGACTTGACGAGGTAGGGGTTTGTGAATTAATTTATATTCCCGTGATTGTTTCTTTTAAAACAAATAACCCGGAACAAGTTCAATTTTAATTCTATTTTAATTGTGCCTTGCTTGTTATTCATGTGTTGAATATTTCTTCTCGATTGTTATCGCCTAACGCAGAGGGTGCGGGCCAAACAAACACATCCCGACAACCCTCCGCAGTTCTTTGTTGATGTGCGGATTGCCGGGAGATGACAAAACATGCCGCAGAGGTGATTCATTGATTCTGCAGTGAATAACGGGACCCGGGAGGAGCTACGGTATAGACTGGAGCGAAATCGGACCACCGGAGCAACTCTGGTGGCCCGCGGAAACCACCGGCGGCGCGGGCCGCCGCGGCTGAAGCCGCCCGGGTCTGGCACTCATGGGACGTGGCTTTGCCGCATCCAGTGATCCAGCGCGGCCCCACGCGGGGCCGCGACCCCTTCGCCCCGCGGGGCCAGCGCCCCGCGGCTCCCTCGCTCGGTCGCACGGCCGGGCCAGGCCGGGTCGCGCCAAACCGGGTCGGACCCGGACCCGGGTCGGGTCGCCCCGGTTCGGGCCGACCCAGAGGGGGTTGGGCCGGGTCGGTCCGGGCCCAGACCCCCCGTCTCCGGACGTTTTCGGTCTTTTGCTCATAACTTGAGCTACAGGCCTCCGAACGACGCGCTGTCAGCGGCGATGTGATCCTTGGATTGAGATGATCGTTTTGGTATATTGCACTGAAGGTTTCTGATTACTTTGGGTTCGGCCGGGTTGGTTCGTACATGAAACCAACCAGGCCCTCGGAGCGGAAACGCTCATATCTTGAGCTTCGGACATCCGATCGACGTTCCGTCGACTTCATTGTTTTCCTCTAATTGAGACGGATCTTTTGGCATACTCCGCCCGAGGTTTGGATGCAGGTGGAGTACGGTCGGGTTGGTTTTGCATTAAAAACCAACCGGGCCCCTGAGATGAAAAGGCCAATAACTCTCAGACCGGGCGTCTGATTGACGCACCGTCTACGACGTTGAGTTCCTGTTGACGATACAGAACTTTTGGATACATCAACTCTGGACTATGTGTCAGTTGATGTATCAGCCTCTCGGCTCGTGGAGCAGACCCTCCCGAACGAGCTTTCTGTGTGCGGGAACCCTAGAGCTGGCAGCGACTGCTATTGTGACAACGACGACTGTACAGAGATCCTCTGTGGATTCGATGGTGACGACTACAACACTCAGCGATCCTTTGTGGGTCAGTGCTACCGATCCTGTGTGGGTCAGCGCTCAGCGGTTCTGTGTGAGCCAGCGACTACAGGTCCTATGTGGGCCCGATTCTGTGTGGGTCTTTGCGGGGGTTAGTTACCTATCGATCCTTTGTGGGTCAGATCCTTTGTGGTTCATTGCGGGGGTTAGTACCTATCGATCCTTTGTGGGTCTGACGGCTTAGATGGATTAGTGATCATCTCTATCGTCATTCGAAGAAGTATACATGTGTGAGCTGAAACTCTGTTTTACTTTCCTTTGTGGATTGTGTTGTGCTATCCTGTGTGGATTTATGTTTTACTTTCCTTTGTGGATTGTGTTGAGCTATCATTGTGGATTTCACGTTTTTCTTTCCTGTGTGGACTGGGTTGTACTTGAGCTCGGATGTTGGAGCCGAGCGAGAATTGATGACTTAGGTATATGTATGGGTATATACCTAAGCAGTGTCGGATGTTACTTCGTGATTGTATCTGTCTTTTATGGTTTATCCTTTGTAGATTTTCGGAGACCTTTGGGGGTCTCGGGGTCCCTACTGAGTAGCTTATACTCACCCCTTCACGAGCTGTGCCCGCACTTCGTTGTGTTGGTTGCAGACGACGGACAATGCTAATCGTGGTGGAGGATTGCGGAGCAGGACAGTACCTGGAGGTGGACCACTGGGCGGGACATACTCGGAGTGGTCGGATGGACCCGAGGAGAAGTGGAGGATTTCTGTACCCACCCTTCAAGTGGGACTTCCAGTGGACGGCTCGACGTTGTGACTTTACTTTTCAGTTGCTGTTTTTCCCCTTTCAGTTGAACTTTACAGTTGGGCTTGTATTTCCGGCCCCCTTTACTTTTCCGCACTTACTGTTGTACCAGCTTTTACTTAGTGTTTATTTTTCCGCTTCCTTACTCTGTAGTGCTTGTTTACTTTACAAAGGCAATGCCGTCCCTTTTTTATCGGGATTTACGCCTTGGTTCTAGTCGCCAGCCCCTGGCCTATGGAAGGCGAGCTTGGGGGGTCATGGCACGGGCCCCGAGGACGGGTCATGACATTTTCTTTCAATGACCACAATTCTAGAATGGATATAATAATGTATTTAAAATATTTATGTGATATTTATGAAATTATTATACTTCTATAATTATTAAATGATATATACCTTCTTAATTTCTATTCTATGGGGGATACAAAAACATCGCTTGTGTCTACGACGAACAACCGTCTTGTAAAGAGATGTTATTCATTTTTACCTTAATATTTAAATGAATGTTAGTGATGTTAAATTTAATGAATATATGTTATGTTTATGATATCAAATTAATTATTAAAATGTAATATCACATATAACTTCTTACATTCTAATTCATTTAAAAATAATAACGTCGCTCGCGCTTATGTGTGGTCAATCGCTTCCACATAGCGATGTGAAATGTTTTTTATTTTATTTTTACATGGCTGGTAATAGGAATATATTTTATTAGTATTAATTATATATAAAAAATAATAATGATTTTGAAAAAAATAAATAATATTTATTTTCATTTCTTTCCATCAGTTTAGAAAAATGGAAACAACATTCATATGTGAATAGAATCTACCATCTTCATGAACGGTGTAATCACTATTCTGCTTATAAATTTAATAGATTATTCTAAATGAATATATAATGAATATATATGTTATTTATTTCATAGTTATAATTATATATATGATTTAACCATCATAAAATTAAAATTACAGAAATTATTAGACTAAAATATACATAAAACATAAAGCATTTATAGCTCAAAATAATGATTTAAATAATGAATTGTTATAAAAATGTGATATTAAACTATAAGTAAATAAAATATGGAATGATATATAATATTATGGGTTTTTAACATATTTATAACTAACCGATATTTATTAGATAGGATATTCAAACACATAGAATGTAAATCAAACATGAGGTAACAATTTCTCATCTCACTTTTAATTTCATGTGACAAACACCATACGATAGAATCATTCCCTTGTGTGGTGCATATACTGACCCTATTGATATGTTATATAATTAATATATTTAGAGTCATTATATTTAATGTTTCATTTGACTTATTTATTTCATGGGGCTTATGATTGAAAAGATACCAAAATTTTAAGGGTTTATTTTATAATCTCATCATTTTTTGAGATTATTTTTGATTAAGTATCCCATGGAATAACTATATTATATTTAAATATTATAATAATTATATTTTTTATCATATCATTGTTAATGAAATTTTTTAATTAATTTTTCTATTTTCCCCTCTTGGGTACTCATAATTATTGACAAAATGTTTTAATGAAAATTCGACTTTATTTCTCTTCTCGGTCGAAAATAAATTTTCATTATAATATATATTTTAAAAAACGGTTTCTATCAATATTTTTTTCCTTTAAAAAATGATTTATTAAATAACATTTTATCCATTTTTTACTCTTAAAATTTTTTAAAAGGAATAATCATGGATTTTTTAAAACATGTCCCATTTATTATTTAGATAACATGTGAAAGTAATCATTATTTTCACATGTACGATATATAAAAATTTATCCCCAAAATAAAAACTCAATGATTTAAATATTATTTTAATGGTTTAAAATGTTATTTTCAATGAAATGTATTTACAATTTTTTTGTGAACATTTAGTTTTAAATGTTTATTTTCAAAGTAAAAATGTTATTTTCATATAAAATGTTTTAAATGATATTTTCTGGTAATTTCTATTCATCAATGAAAAGAACCCTTATTATGCATATGTTACAGTATAGATATGTTGTATTAATACCATACTTATTATTTCTCTCAATGTTTTATTATTATTTTGATTTCAGATATACAATTTGATAACCATTTACCAAATTACCCGGGATAGTTTATGATTTAGTTTATTTGAATAGAGTAATTATTAAAATTTCTTATGTTATTTTTTTAACATGAATATTTACGTTGAATATGTTTCACCAATTTTAAATAATAAATTTTTTATAATTAGTATGTTATGGGTAGATCTTTATATATAGTCTATTTATGCATCTATTGATCACATAATACCAACCAAATTGCCAAATTAGATAAGTTTCTACCCATAGATCTAAAATTTCTTGTGATGTTCTTGAAGGTTTTATATGTCCAAACTTTTTCATTCCATCATTATGAGATATTTTATTGATTTCTATATAATTATTATATTAGTTAGAATATCCATGGATAAGTTTCAAGATTATGTGATTATTTATTTCCCTTTATCTGATTACCCCTTATTTTTTCCATATTATGATCTATTTGTTGATTTAATGGAATGATGTTTCATTCTTTACCTTACCATATTTATTATTCTTATTTATACATGATATATTTTGATGTATTCTTACTCTTAATGAGCATATTTTCTTATCCATTTATTATGTTTTATTTTATCTGGAATATCATGAAGTGTTTTATAGTTGATATACAAGGATATTCTATGAGGAATAATGTTGTTCTCAATAAAAACACAATGTATATATTATTATTTCAATTGTAATGTGAATTTAATATATTTATCTATTTAACTAAGACTAATAATATATTCAGTCCTTCGAGATGTGATTACTTGTATCTTATTCTAATATAATAAAGTAACCATAGGATCCATGCTACTATGGTATGGGTATTTATAGATGGTAATGGATTAATTTTAGTATAATCCTTGGGAAATAGATTTTTGGAAAACATAGATTAGTGAACACAAACCGATGATATAAATTTATTATAAGTATAGAATAACATACTAGATTTTTTTAACGTATATATTATGTTGTTTGACATATAAAACATCACATTATGTATGGAAAATTTGGATGTGGTTCTTGAAAACATGTAATTAGTGGTTACAACTTTGAAAAAGGTGTTTCCGGTTTAACCAGATTGATACCTAATATAAAAAAAAGGTTTTACTATGCACCTAGTTTGACACTCCTAGGGGATATTATTTAGTTAAATAATATTTTATTTACAAACCATTATAAAGGGATTGAAAATATTTTTATGATTTTAAAACATTCCAAAAGAAACCATGTTTATGATTTTGAGGTAACCCATGCATAAAGTTATTAATTTATGCCAAGTGTGTCACTATTCATGGGATTATTCATTATGTTTTATAATGTTATAATCTAATGTACTATATTCCATAATTTAGAAATGAATTCTATAAGAATTAATAATAATTGTACCATTCCACATAATCCAAATAGTAACAATGATCATTTCTTTGATTATTTTTGGCCAATTTTCAATGGAAACTAGTCTAAAAACATTCTAATCATATGTGTACATGGTATCATGTTCTATCAGGAATTATAAGAAATTATCTAAGTATTATGTCTTCGAAGTGAATAAATAGAAGAAGAGGACGAGAGAAAAAAAATTAGATAAGGGGTAGAATGGAAAGAATGATTTTCCCCATGAGAAAATTGTAGAAAGAAACACCCTAGTCCTTTACATGAAGGGATTGAGAGTTTCCAACAAGTGTGGAGTTAAATACAACCATGATCATGATTGTGAGGGAAAGAAATAAATTTCCAATGATCAATGCTTCAACTATAAAGAGATTATGGAGTATGTAAATGAATGCCCCTAGCCTCAAGGGAATATAATTCAAATGAAGATAAGGGATAATGGTAAAACATGTGGTATTACCACATAAGAAGTGGAATAACTCATGTTTTTGTTCTTAGATTCATTAATTATGTTATAGGGGTATTTTATCAATGATATTATTTTTATAATAATAATTAAATGTATAATTATAGTGTTGCGGTATTATTCATAAACGGATTTGAGAGAGTATATTAAATGGTTTTGATGAATAGAAAAAGTAATTCTGTGAAAAGGTAAACCTCTTATAAAACACATTATTTAGTGAGGATAACACTTAATATATTCCTTATGATGAGATAATAATGATATGTTTATGTTAAATTATTGGTAACAATGAAATTTTTTATTGGTTTTATAGCTTATGTCACCACTGCTGGAGTCTAATACAAGTTTCGATTTATAGAATATATTAAAAAACCATGGATTTTATTTTTGGAAGTATGAAAGTGTTCAATAAGGTTTTATAGTGATCAAGGTATTTACATAAATATAATGTGACATTAACATCCACTTCCAATTTTTTAGGGAAGACACTATTGATTTAGTGACCTCTATAAAAAAATCTGGACATTGAATTTGGATATATATATTTGGTAGAAGTCATATGATTTATTGTATATAGAATGGATTAAGTTGATATTTGGTATTTATTGTAGAAATTATGCTATCCATTTTGATTTTGGAGTATATCTTTAGATAAGAGGAATTAATTTTCATTCTAGTGATCCATTAAAATACTTTAATCACAAAATATAAATTTGGATATTTGTTTCACGGAGTAAGAAATGAAGTCGGAAATGATTAAAACACAACCAATGGATTAAATTGTTCTTATGGAATATATAGACAATGAGTAAGTAAATTTTTATATGTTCTTAGTCTAGATGGTAATTGAATTTATCAACTCTATGAAAATGATATTGTAACGAAAAATTTATCCTAATAGCTTCATTCATTTTGAAATGATGTTATTTTCATTTATAAAAGACTTATTAATTTACTGTCATTAAATTTCCAGGATTATTAAAATTATTACGAACAATGATCTATACCACTGATACTACAAAAAGGTCTTTAACAGTGATAAAAATTTCATTTAACAATGTTATTGAAGTGATTAATACTAGAGTAAGATTTAAAGACCTAGACTTTTATATGAACTTCTAAAAGTGTAGTTGAATATTTCCATTATCATTGAATATAGAATCACTGATAAAAGAGTATACTACAGATGTGTGCTTGAAAATCACACTACAGAACTAGTGTAGTGTGCTATTACAGCACGCTCCAACACAAACAACTCGACAAAATTAGAATAATCATGTATGAAGTCAGAATTTAAATGATATAAAATTTAAAAGACAAATACATGAAAATAAATATTATAGACATATCAAAAATTTGTTTATTCAATTAAATAAGAAAATATTATTATATACATTAAAAAATTGTAGTCTTCCTTTATCTTTTGATCATATCCCCTTCTTGATAAAAAAACAACCTATAAAAGTAAAAAATTACTTTGTTAGTAATAATATAATGAATTAAATAAAATAAAGTGTTAAATTTAAAATGAAATTTAGGTCATACAAGGATCTCTGTGTATCAGACTCAATTGATGATGATTCTTCCATGTAACACCATTTCTTGTTCATATTTAAGAATTATATCTATGAGAATTAACTAAATAAGTATAAGATACCAATGATAAGGAAATTAATTGTGTAATAGAAGATAGAATGACGAGAAAACCATCTTGGCACGATTGATAGGTTTTGGCTATATGATGCTTGTTTTACACTAAAATGATACACATATATGGAAAAGACACAATTGGATTCATATTTTTAACATTATACATTGTATTAAGGTGCATATACTTTTAACATATCTCAAATAACTTATGAATCATTTTCCTAAAGTATAAAAAGAATCTAATTGTTTTTTTAGTATATCATTTGTTATTTTTTCTCAACTGTTATTTTAAACTGGAAATATGTACTTTAACACATATCAGTCACATCATCTATCTGTTTGAGATGATATTATTTCCTACATGTCATATGTAACTTTTTAATCATTTTTCTAAATTATGAAGACAATCCAAGCATCTTTTCTCAGTTTTTAGTGAGTGACATTTTTCAATTAAAATATCGATTTTAAACTGATAACAAAGAAATTGAATCATACTAGAAACATATTGTATCGGATTTAGCTGAGACTAATTACTACAATTCAAAAACTATGTATGGGTCATTTTAATAATATATCAAAACAATCCGAATGTGTTTTCTTAGTTTTGAGTAGGTCAGTTTTCATTTCACAAAAATTGATATCAATTTAAAATAAAAAGATAGACCTGAAATCATATCAATCAAACCACGTGTCATTTTGAGGTTTGTATGACTAAAACACCTCCAAAATGTCTTATGTATCATTTTCATAATGCATTAAAATAATTCAAATGTGTTTTCTTGGTTTTGACTATGTCCCTTTTCTTTTTTTCTAAAATTTCATTTTAAACTGTAAACATGCACTATAACTGATACTGATCACATCATGTTTTAGTTTTATGTGAGACATATTACTATACTTAAAAATTCATTTTCGTATCAATTTCCTAAATTATCAAGAAAATAATAATGTGGTTTATTGGTTTTCAGTTAGTGATTTTTTTGAACTAAACTGTCAATTTTAAACTAAAAACAGATGTATTGAGTTATATTGATCACTTTATACATTGGTTTGAGGTAAGGGTGATTCCTACATGTTACAAAAGTCTTATGGATAATTTACCTATAATATAAAAACTATATGAATGTTTTTGACTAGTATTGAGAATGTCAGTTGTCATCTTTATGTAAATCTGTGTTAATCTTAAATAAAAAGACGCACATTGAGTCATACCGATCACACCATGAATCAGATTGAGGTGTGGCTGGTTCCAACATATATTTAATTACTTATGGATTCTATTCCTAAAGTATCAGAACAATATAATGGGTCTTCAGTATGGTATGTATTTCTATTCCTCGATGTTTAAACGCCTACAAAGATGAGAGATGGAGTCGGGGGAAATGAAGAATCCCTCTGGTAGCAGGAAGGGGGAAGCCCCTTGAAGAAGCACATATCCTACTCTTCAAATGATGGCATGTAGTTTTCCATTGAAATTATTGGTAGTTTCCTAATGAAATGGAATTAATGGCAATGTGTCAGCACTGGTGCTCCTATTTACCTGGCCGCCATTCTTGAATACCTAGCTGTTGATGTTCTCAAGTTGGATGGGAACACGTCTCAGGACAACAAGAAGAACAGGATCGTTACGAGGGATTTGCTATTAGCTGTGAGGAACGATGAGAAGATTTTAAAACTTCTTGTGGGAGTGAAAATTTCCCATGGAGGTGTTCTTCCCAATATCAATCTGATACTATTTCCCATGAAAACTAAGATGGTGGGAGATGAGGCTAAATTTCCAATGAATGCCATGAAATCACCTAAGAAATCAATGGCATTTTGAATTGTTTATAGTTGCCGTCGATTCCGTCGCTTCAAAATTCTAACATTCCATTATATTATTGGACTTTTTGTATGTGGGTTGTTGTGGAGATGGTCATGTTTTCACGTTATTATAGATCATGGGGAATTTTTTGTTGGAGATATTTGAAGTGGTGGATGAGATAGTTTGAAATTGTTATTTATCAGAACAATCTAATTTTTTTATTAGTTTGGAGTTTGTTACTTGTTTTTATAGTAAAATGTCATTTTAAACTAGAAACATGCACTTTGACACATACCGATCACATGATGTATCTATTATATGTGAGATTGATTCCTAAATATAATAAATGTATTATGAATCAATTTCTTAAACTATCAATATAAAATGAGTGTTCTTTCTCTATTTTTAATGAGTTGAAGTTTTTTAACGAAACTATTTATTTTAAAATGATAAAGGACACATTGAGTGATACTGGTCCCACCATGCATCAGATTGAGGTGTGGCTGATTCTTATACATCTCAAATGACTTATGGATCATTTTACTAATGTATCAAAACTATATAAATTTTTTTGATTGTTTTTTAGTGCGTAACTTTTTTTACTAAAATGTTATTTTAAAATTTGAAATATGCACTTTGACTCATATTGATTGTATCATGTGTTTATTAATGCGAGACTGATTCGTACAATAAAAAAATTACTTTCGTATCGATTTACTAAATTATCAAGAAAATAAAAGTCCATTTTCTCTATTTTCAGTTAGGTTAATTGTTTAAACTAACATATTGATTTAAAAATGATAATAGATGCATTGAGTCCTAGCGATAACATTGTACGTAGAATTGAGGTGTGACTGATTCGTACACATCTCAAATGTATTATGAATCATTTCCCTAAATTATAAAAAAATAATATATTTTTTCTATGTTCTGAGTATGTCAGTTTTCCTTTTTACTAAAATTAATATGAATTTTAAATATCAAATAAGTACTTGGAGTTATACCGGTCACACTGCGTTTCAGATTGAGGTGTAGTTGGTTCATACACGTACCAAAGTCTCAAAAAATCCTAATTTCTAATGATAAGAAGTTTTCATTTTATTTCTATACTGAACTTATGAAACGTCATAATGCCTCAATGTTCTTAGCTGAAAACCCTTTCTAGTTATTGAAATTCAGAAGAGTAGAGGAAGTTCATGTGCCCATTATATCACTAGAAGTGACCATAATGGGAACATCAGCATCATATACTCTTTTGGGTTTCAATAATTAGATTTTTTTTTTCAAAAAATATCATCAAATAAATATTCGTAACCGGAATTTTAACAAAGTAAGGAAATGAAAATGGAAAATGTTGTAACATTGGAAGAAAAAATAATTTATTTTCTTTTGTGGCTTGTTGCATTTTGTTGAAAGAAAAATATAACTTCCCAAAATATCTATAAAAAACTAAATAATTATTAGATAAAATTACATAAAAATTAACTACAAGTAGTAGATTAAATGATGTCAAAATTAAGTTAACAAGTAGTAAGAATTCACTTTTTCTTGATGGTTGAATGCATTCTTGACACATTTCCTTGTTGTCATTATCCTGTTATAGGTTCGAATTTTATTCCCTCATGAGTATGAATAGATTTGAACCAACCACCTCAACTTGAACAGAATAATCTAGTAGTAAAAGAAACCCATTATTATATGACTAATATTTAAATGAATAAAATTATACAAAAATATGGAAAATTACATTAATTACATGGACAATGATTTTACAATAAAAGCATTTTTGAAAGAGTAAATTGTTTGTGGTCGTGAAAAATGATCATATTAGATAATGATATATTTAAATACTAACATAAAAAGGAAGGGTTGAGATATTTTTATGATGAAAAGATAAAACTGATAGAAATTTTTTAGTAATTAGAATGAAGAGATTGATAATAATTAAAATTATAATGAATCATGTGAGGAAATTAATGTTGAAATCATTATAATATAGAAGAGCACACTGAGATAAGTTAGACTCAAAATAAGAAATTCCTAGTGAGGAAAATGAATAATTATTATCAACAACAATAAATATAAGAAATGATGAAATCAGTGAATAAATTATCCTTGTGATGATATAGTTTCATTGAAAAATTGATGGATTAAGACTATAAAAACTTTATTTGTCCCATATAGTTCCTAAATAATTTGGCAAGGCGTGACAAGGATAATAATTGGATAAAATATATGCATGAGGATCTCGATCTGAATAACAACAATGTGACATGGGAAATTTGTCCATGGATAGAGAATAGAAATGTCATTGGGACCATATTGGTGCTTAGTAATAAACTCATTGACTATTGAAAACTTGATCAAAATAAATAATTTATAGTGTCCAAGGGGAACTCTTAGATTAAAGGAATTTATATTTTTGATAAATTTACTCTCCCATAGCCTTTTAATAATCTATTTGAATTTTTTTGGTTATTTTAGTAGAAATGTAGTTAAAAGTATACCAAATGGATGTCAAATTTATGTTCCTCAATGTAGTTCTTAAGGTGGGAGTACAGATTGAGAAACTAGATGGGTTTATTGTGGATGAAAATGAGATAAAAGTGTCTCAATTAAATAATTCATTTTATAAGAAAAAGAAATCCATAAGGACATGGAATTTAAGTTTGGATAAATACCTAGGAAATCTTGGTTTTTAGTGAGGTGGAGAAGATCACAACCTCTATATCAAGAAGGAGAATGATCAAAGTATTTTGGCACTCATATATGTCGAATAAATAATATTTTAGGATTGAAAAAAAACACAATAAATATGTTTTTTGAATCATATAAGGTAATATGTTGATATTTCTTTGATTGCTGAACAAGTTTCCTTAGTTTATAGGTGAATCAAGGAAATAATAGAAAATTAATTTCTAAATAAATTGAATATTACAAGACAATGAAAAAACAGACCATTATATGGATAAATTTTTAAAATATTGAAGATTGCAAAGAGTAAGATTCATTGGAATATAGGTATTTGGAGACTATTATTCCTTACAACAAAAATAATAATAAATATATTGCATTCATAATGAGATGATGGCATAAAGGGATGATTTATTGAGAAGACATACATTTTCATGAAAAATAAAACAAGTGCCTTCATGTTATGTCATGAGTTAAGATGACAGCAATATCTTGTATTACAAAAAACATTCATGATTTTATATGCACTTTACACACATGACATGATTGTTTTCATATTTTAAAACTCATTATAAAAAATAAAAAATGATGATAATTTTTTTATTATGGTGGAATAAAATAATAAATTTTCTTATTTGAAATATAAACATATATTTTGATAAAATCAAATACACTTTCCAATAATAAGAAAGAATTTTTTATTATTTTATATTATATTTTAAAAATAAAAATACATGAATTAATATAAAACATGATTTAAAAATTTGAATAACATGAAAATAATTTCATATACATATATCTAAATAATGTACATATAACTACATGATATTGTAATTGTTGTTGAAAAATATATTTCATTACATAATGAAAAAATAATCAATTGTAATAACATAATATAAATAAATAACTAATCAATGTTAATTATTATAATTCCACTAGAGAATTAATTTTAAAAGAAATCTTATTTGACTAAAAATTTTACATATGAAAATAAATTTCTTTCAGAAAATTAAATCAATTTAAAATAAATAAAAAAATTAATCACCTTCTGTTATTATAATTCTAAAAAATTAACATTTTAAAAATTGATCCATAGAATATAAATAAATTTCCTTACTATTAAAATATTGTCATAAAAATAAAATGGAAAATCTCACTTACGTGATTGTAGAATATTTCTTCTTCTTCTTCTTGGTAAAAAAACTCAATACGAAAACTCACTCGCTCTCACTAATATTTTTCTACAACATACTATTAAGATGAATGAATGACATGCAGAACATGAAAGAATAAGTAATTCCATGACAAACAATTGAGAAAGACTCTAATTTATAGCCTACTGATAAAAAATGTATTATATTTTATTCATTAACTCAACATGAATCTTTCAGAGAAATCTATTAGTTGTTCCACATATGTGAATTTTTAATTTTCATTGATGTTTATATGATATAAACAAAAAATGAAAAATACCTAGAGATCAAAAATGATACAGATATTGATTTCAAGTGTTAATATTTTATAATTTTCTTTAATATAATCAATATGGGTTTTTTCATGATGCTACGACCACATTCACAAGAAAAAACAATGAATTTTGAGTTGTTTTATTATAGGTCATTTCAGTTACATGTGTTGGGATATATAGATATGGGATGAGAAGATTTAGTGGATAACCTAGGGATATTAGAGATAACAAAAAATATGGATTTCATTCGAGTCTAGGTTTCGTTCAACCCTTGAATCGCTCGATCCATGGATACATTCCATAGAATAAATGGGGGCATAATTCTAGAATAGATTTCAGCTTCGATTCAGTAATGAGAAGCGCATGAAGGAAGTCACTTCTGGGGAGATCTTTAGATATCACCAACTAGTTCACAATGGTTAGGGTTCTTAAAATAGATCATGACAATTTTATCAGTGCTTCCAAAAAATCACTGATAAAGAATCTTTTTGTCATTACTAAGTTAATAGGTGTTGTTGAAATAAATATTTAACAATACTAATGTATTATCGCTGATAAATCCTTATAATATATTTTTTAAAATTACTATAATTAAAAAATTAGATTAATTATACATAATTATTGTAATTATAATTATAATATTATAATTCATTGAATTTATAATTATTTATTCATAATTTTATAAGTAACTTTTTTAAAATATATATATATATATATATTAATATAGTTATATATATATATAGTAAAGATATTCGGTATTTATATAAATTTATTTAATTTTATAATTATTTATTTATAATTATATAAATAATTTTTAATGAAATATTATTTATTTATTTGAAGTTATAAATATATAAATATTTTAAACATACATTTATAATTATTTTTTTACAAATGTATGTTTAACATTATTAATGAATGTATAATCTTAACTGCACGCATGTTAAGAATGAGTAAAATTGTTTACTTAAAAATGAATTCAATATTGAAAATTTGGATATGTTTGATTAATAGAAATCGTTGAAAAATGATTTACATTTAAATATAGATTTATATATATTGAAAATATTAAAACAAATAAAATTATTATATATAAAATAATTAATATAAATTGAAAAAATTCCCCAAAAATATTTGTCTATATGTGTGTCTATATAAAAATGCATTTATTATGTATGTGTGAAATCAACATAATTTTTTTGATAAATGGTAAATTGAAAAATCAAACAACATTCAGTTATGTCCATTACTCAATGCAATTATTCAATATTATTTATTCATATTAATTTTTAATTATAAACCATTATTCCCTATATATATAAAAATTTAACATAATGAATAAATAATATTTTTTATTATATAAAACATATATATATACATTTATATACATTTATATGTTTAATATATATTAATTATTAATAATATTAATAATAATTTAATTAATAAAATGTTTAATATTTTTCTCAATTTACTTATTTTTAATTTTTATTTGTTTAATTTTTATTTAGCATATATCAATATATTTAATATGTACTATTTATAATTTATATATAGTATAATTAGTTTATTCATTTTTATAAATTATTATTTAATTAATAAAAAATTTCATATTATTTTAATAAAATGATTTTTTTTTATTTTTAATTATTACATTTTATTCCAACTTCTATTCGTGATAAGAAAGTGCTCATAAATGATTCCATTATGTGTACTAAAAATAAATCAACGATAAAGGATGTCCTTTATCAGTGCTAAAAATAATGTTTTGATAAAGGACGCCCTTTAACAATGCTAAAAAATATACTCATAAAGGTTTCCATTTATCGGTGTTAAAAAATGTGCAGACAAAGGGTAAATTTTATTAGTGCTTGAATAAAAATTGATTAAAGGTACCCATTATGAGCACTTCTATTGGCATTGATAAAGAGTACCTATTTCCAACACATTTTTCTTGATTGGATAAAGGCCAGTGCTCTTAAACGCTTATTTTATAGTAGTGCACTCCCCATAATTATTAATGATTTTCATTCATATCCATATCATTATTTACCAAAAATATTCTTGTATTTGGAAACCTAGTTTGTGTTATTCCAAATGACCTTCATAATTTTATTCTTATATTATCAATATGATGTTTTAATATACTTTTTTATGTAGATTTTTAAGAAGGTTATTTTGAAATTTCAAACCCCTGATTACTGATATCAAGATTAAATTGCAATGATGCAATTTATTTAAGAGGAAAAAATGTAACACCCCAAAATTTTAAAAGAGGAACATCATATTTGATATCATATATAACATGTGAAATCAAGATTAGATGATAAAGTAACCCCCTGAGACTTTACAAAATACTTTTAAAAAAATATTTCAATCACTTTGATGGCATGAAATGATTATAACACCGAGATTAAATGAGATGTGATACTCTATTAAAATATTCTTAGGGTCATTATGACATAAAAATTTGGTTGATGGGATTAAATATTACTAAATAAACTATGAAAGTTATGTGGTTTACACATGAATAAAATAAATTTAATGGTTTTTAATTGATTGTAAATAAAATGAAAATATTTGAATGAAAAATAAATATTTTCTAAAATACTGTATTTTTTGAAAAATCGATCTACTCACACTTTTCTCACGTAATTAAAAATTATTTTCTTACACTTTTTAAAAGTGTATTATAATTATTAAAATAAATTTTTTATATCTAAATTAAAAATTTATTTGTGGGTTAATGTTTGGAATTTTTCTAAAAAATTTAATTTTTTGATGAATATTGAAAAATAACATTTTTTTTTGAAAACTACATTTTAATTTATGTTATTTGAAAAGTTAAATTATATTTTAAAATTATTTTAAATTAAAATAACATTAATTATATTAAAATTTGATTATTTTATGTTATTTTAATGAATTATATATATAATTTTTACTTTAAAACATTATATACTTATGATAATTTTCTCTTTAGAAATCTGATCTTTCATCGGGTCTATGATTTAATTTAAAATTCAATTTCTTCCACATTTGTAAATTTAATTTGGAAAAATGGGTTAAATATATATAATAAAAATAATTTATATTATCTTATTAGTTAAAATTAATTTTTGAGCATAAAAAATAGAGAAAATAAAAAAAAATTAATTACAGCGGTTATATTAAAATGGGTGTGCTTGGGGATAAGATAATAAAATAATGGTTAAAATGATCTAATAATTATATAAACCCAATTTTTTGGCCATAAAGAGAATATATACCCTATAAAGATTTGTCGTGAATCATTTTCAGGTTTTTCCAGTATAACAATGTTGGTATCACATTAAATTTTAAATAATTCCATGGGCCATCTCCCCCTATTATAAAAGCCACCCCTCACCTCCCCTCTTTATACCTCAAAATCTATTTGTTTTGTAAAATTTAAAAACTATATAATTTTCTTTTGGAGCTAACCAAATACTAAATATCCTTGTTTATTACGAATATCTACAAATAAGGCTTAGGGTATAATAATAAAGAGGCTCTCTAAAGAAGAGGAAAAACTCATAAATATAAGTATTTGTTTTATTTCATTTTCCACCTCAATAAATCCTTCTTAAAAAATTATAATATAATAAAAACCATTTATAATATATAATTATTTTATACTATGCTAATTTAATAATCCATATCCATCTGCACTTCCCCTAATTATGAATTGAAATTGTTGATCGTGTGTACAGTAGACTCCTGCCTCGTGAACTGATGTAATTCATTTTCCAATACCACCTTTAAATGGTCAATGAAATGATGGATTTAATTAGTTTTTATGATATTTATTAGATTATTATACTTATTTAATTATTATATTTTATATAAATTCTTAATTTCCATTCAATGGGGGATACGATAACATCGATCATGTGTTAAGTTGACTACAACCTCACAAAGTGATGTGATTTATTTTTCAATTATGATTTACATGAAACGTAGTAGGGTTAAAATTAATTACTATATGTGATATTTTTTATCCAAACATACTTATGTGAATATAATAACACATTTAAATTCGTACCATAAAATCCATTTGAAAACAATAGAATCACTCATGCGTACTTGTGGTCTATCACCTCCATGTGGCGATGTGAAATGTTTTTCATTTTAATTTTACCTGGATGGTAATATGGATGGATTTGATTAATATAAATTATATATATAACATAATAATTATTCTTAAATGATTAATTAATATTTATTTTCTTTTCTTTTCTTTTTTCATGAAAATTGGAATCAGTGTCTATGTGCACGTACGATCTGCCGTCTCCATTAACGGTAAAATCTATTTACTACCTATTTGTTAAATATATTAATAATAATTAATAATAATTAATATATATTTAATTAATACATTTTTTTATGTTCTATATTTAATTTAATAATTTTCAAATTAATAGGATCAAAATTATCGAACTAAAGCATACATAAAAAACAAATCAATTATCACATGAAACTATGATTTTAAAATATAATGGTTAATAAACGATCGATAAAAGGCTATAATTAAGACATATATGGTACTAAATATATGATTATATTTAATTAATATATTTATAATAAACCTATATTTATTATATATTATTTTTGGACACATACAAATGAAGTTGAACCTGATTTAATGGTTTCTAATCTCACTTTTAATTCCACAAGACATATGCCATATTCACCATTTATTATATTGTGTGGTGTATAAACCACCCCATTTGATATGATATATCAATAATCTATTTGTTTCATGTTATTTAATGTTTAATTTTTTGTTATTTATTTCATGGGTTTTATGATTGAAATGTTACCCAAGTAGAAATTTTTTATTTCACAATCTCATCATTATTTGGGATTATTTTTGCTTAATTATCCCTTAGGGAATTATTTGATAATGTTATTTTTATTTTTATATATTCTCTAATGCTATAATTATTAATGAAAAAATTCATGTATTAGTTCCATTTTTCACTTTTTGGTACTAAAAATGATTGATAAAATGTTTCTATAAATATCCAACATTATTTCTCTCTTCGGTAGAAAATTATTTTCATCAATATCCTTGTTTTCTAATTTCTTTTTCAAAAATATTATAAACTTTACCAAATTATTTATTAAATTCATTTTTTCCCACTATTACTTCTAATTTTATTAAAGGAATAATCATGTCATTTTTGAAACAAGGTATATTTTTATTTTACTGAAAATATTAAAGTAATATTTTTTTAATGTGTACGACATGAATAAAATACCTCAACGTTATGTAAACTAAATGTTTTAAATATTATTTTATAAGTTTCAAATGATATTTTTTATGAAAATTATTTTCAAAATTATTTTTTCACATTACATTTTTAAAGTTTACTTTGAAATTTGAATAGTTTATTTTCGTCAAAAAAATTTAAAGGGTATATTCATCAATTTCAATTCATCAATGAAAAAAACCTTTTCTAATTATTCTCCCGTAAATATATGGTGTCATAATAAAATCATTATTATTTCCCCTGATGGTTTATGATCATTTTGACTTCAGATGTACAATTTTATTACCATTCACCCTTTTACTCTGGATGGTTAATGGTTATGTTTAGTTGACTAGGGTAAGTATTAAAATTTCATATATTAATTTTTCAATATGATTTTTTATGTTGATTATGTTTCAAAAAATTCATATGACGGAAGAATTGGAATTGGTATGTTATGAATGAGACCCGATTATAGATAGCCCCTCGGCGCATTGACAGATCTCAGAGTAAAAATCAATTGTCCAAATTATATAGAAATGTTCTAATATATTTAAACCATCTTATGAAAGTTATTAACCATATTTGATGTATAGTATTATGAAGTATCTCATTATGAGGTTATTTATTGATGTCCATGTGATTATTCGATTAGTTATAATATCTATGGATATGTTTCAAACTTATGTTATTATTTATATCACTTTATTTGATCACAATTAATTTCTTCCATATTATACTCAGTTTATTGACTAAATGTAATGTATTTATATTATTTACCATGCCATATTATTTATTATTATTTATTCATGATAGATTCAGTGGTATTATTACCATTACTAAGAATATAATCTCACCCCTTTCGTAGGCTATATTTTCCATAGAATAAGAAGAAGTGTATTTTGATTGATATATAGGGATACACTATGATAAATAATGGTGTTCTAAAAGAAGAAACTTTTTGAATTTTATGTTTTCACTTGTAATGTGAATTTCAAGTATGTATCAA
This sequence comes from Viscum album, assembly GCA_963277665.1. Classification (NCBI taxonomy): domain Eukaryota; kingdom Viridiplantae; phylum Streptophyta; class Magnoliopsida; order Santalales; family Viscaceae; genus Viscum; species Viscum album. Next base: position 1,363,218,015 of record OY728151.1, on the reverse strand, counting down.
TTTTACCAAGACTACTAAACTATTATATTCTTTGGGATTTGATTTGTTTTATCTTATTCCAATGTAATAAAGTAAAAACTAGATATGGACAACGTTGGATATGGTCTTTAAAATTCCTCTAAATAGTTTACCATCAATTTTTTTTATTCATCCAAATCAAATTTACAATTTGTACTCATAGTTTTTTTACATAAATCAAGAACAATTATTTTAACTAATTCCTTATAAAAGATAAATTGAATAAAAAAAATAAAAATTTTCCTTGATAAATTTGAAGTCCTAAAAACAATCATAGTTCCTCCATTAAACACTTTTAAAATTCACTTTTTATTAAATTATAATAATCTTTACAAATTAAATCACTTGTTGGACAAAAAATATATCATCAACGTTAAATTTAACAATTAAAATGTCTTTATAAATTTTCTTATTAAACAATGAATGACAAAATTTACCTTATGAAAACCATTATTCAACAAAAATAAAGAAAAACTTTTATACCATGCTCTATGGTATTTATTATATCTATATAAATCTTTTGAAAATTTTAAAAAATTATTCACGTATTATCAATATTAAAATCATGTTGTTGATTTACATAAATTTATTTAGAAATAAAATGTTAAAAAAATCACTTTCAACATCAATTATATATAATTTATTTTTTTGGAAAAAATAAGGCCTATAAAATTATAATATATTCAATCTGTGAAGTAGGTAAAAAATATTCATCAAAATTGATATTTTCTTCTTGAAAATATCCTTGTGGAACAAGACATGACAAATTTTTAATAATTTGTCTAGTATTTTCAATTTTTTTAAAATATATTTAGTTTCAATAGTTAGTTTTTATTTAGTGGTTTCAAATAAAATAAAAAAATATAATTTCTTGTAAATTTATTACACCCATCTTACATATAAATGACCTAATTAACATCATTTAATTCTTCGATAACATTATTAGGTATAAAATAAGAAGTAAAAAAATTTGTATAAAACATTAATATATATTTTCTTGATTTAATACGATAATTAATGTTACTAATTACTTTACTAATTAAATGATCTTAATGATTTTTCAATGAATTAGGATCATATTGACTTAGCACCCCTCCTCATTGGCTTATTATGAGGCGGAAGCACTTCTTGTCCTTAAACGACATCGAAAAAGAACCAACAACTAACAATAAATTCCAAGGGCTTCATGAATGGTGGGGGTAAAGTTTCCATCAGAAATGAAAACAACCAACCACAAGTTCCATTACTAAAACATTTACATGATGCATTTCATCAACAAAATACAATTGAACATCATAACAAAGACCATAATGAAAAGCCAAACCAATACCGATCAGAGTACGAAACTGAAGACTAACACCACAACTCAAGATACAATGACATAACTCCACAACACCACACCATGCTCCAAGATCCCATGCCACCAGACTACCTAAACATCATGATGTGGCACTAAAGAATATTTCCAACAACAATCCCAAAACCATTTCAATGAACTCAAAAATTTATAGAGAACACCCATAAGCCAAAATCAATGAAAAATAATATTTCAATAAAAACATTTATTGAAGAGTATTTTCACAAATCATTTAAAAAAATCATTCCAATGCCACTAATTTTAAAATAATCCTTTTAAAATCCACAAGGAAGAAAATTTCACAATAATATCACATTTTTTCCAAACACACAAATTATCACCAAATGGGTTCCAACCAAGCTTCATACATCACAAACCTAATAAATTTCAATAAAAACCAATTAATTTCAAATTAATCATTGTAGTTATTGGAATAGGAGTTGAGAGTGCAACCACCTACCTTTAGGGTTTTGAGAAAACAACCAACAACACAAACTCGCACCAAATCTGAGTGATAACACCACAAAAACGCCTTAGATCCCTTTCCCTAACAAAAAAAAAGACCAAAAATCACCATTATTGGAAAAAATAACCCTAGATCTACCCTCAATGGATGTATATCTAAGAAACTGGGTGAGATAATAAATTAGATATAGAGAAAACCTAGAAACTACTAATGAGATAGACTTACCAATGGAGAATCACCTTCAACGCACATTGAAAACCCATCAAACCTCTTCCAAAATGAGTGGTAGAGCCTCCATAACTGTAGAGAAGAATAAATCCTGAGTTATGTCTGTATAACAGGAAGAATGGGGGGTTTATGAAAATATTGACCGAACACCATTTTTAAAACCCCACTTTTTAACTTGCACACTGTTTAGCCACATAGTTAGGAAAACCATGCACTAATTGCACACTTGAAACTACCCCAGTGGGGTAACCCACATGATCTCCATGTACGATTAGAAAAATCGGACACCAACCATGTGAAATCCCATTGTCTCAATTTTCAAAGTTATACTGGGGATGCCCCATGGTTTGGAAAACCATCCACAAACTATGCGCCTTCTCCCTAGCCCCTATCACATAGGGCACAATTTCTTATAAGTATTGCACAACTTTCTCAAATCATGTTCAATCCACGTACCCTTAGAATAGCCTTAATGACTATCCCAAAACCCCAAAAACTCTCCAAACATTACCTAACCAGTTTATATACATTAAAAGAAAAAAAATAAAGGGTAACATACCATAAACTACAGTTTCTACATTCTCCCCACCATTGGCCTTTCTGTCCATGGAAAGTAGAAAACCATCACATTACCAAAATATTTTGGGCCATTGATAGACTATTTATTTAATCCGTTCCTAAGTATCCTTCTTATTCTAACCATGTTTCTACTAAACCCATACTATGACAATGCTCTTTCCAAGAAATACTTTCTCATTCCTATCCACAATACACCTCCATCATGTGTACAAATGTAGAATCCAACTCTTTCTCAACATGATCCCATCGAATCACATGGCCAGGATCAGGTTGATACTATATCATATGAGATAAATGAAATACATTATTCGACACATTGAACCATTATAGAAATTCCACCCAATATTTCACCTCTCCAACCCGCTGAAGTGTTTAAAAAGAGCCAATATATCTCAAAGATATGTTTCACAATTTTTCATAATGATGATGTCCAAGCCTATGAGAAATTCTCAGGAACACAAGATTTCCCACCTCAAATGAAAATAGTTGTCGATGGTGATATACATACAATTTATGATGAATGTGATCCATATCCATTCTATTCTTGATCAACATAATCTTCTTTATAGTTTCTTGGATAGGCTCATCCTAACTATCGATGTCTCACATGATTCCACCAAACAAAGTGGATATTTAAATGGATGCCCATACAAGGCTTTAAATGGAGCCATATGTATCCAGGCATTATAATTATTATTTTATGAGAAATCCACCAAGGGTATGTTCTCCTCCCATTATTAACCAAAATATATCACACAATCCCACAACATAAATTCCAAAGTTTGTATCATCCTCTTGGATTTTCTATCCTTCGAAGGATTATACTTTGTACTCATAGTCAACTGAGTCCCATGGGATCGTTTCAAAGATTTGCAAAAATGAGATGTGAAACTCATATATCTATCTCATACAGGAGAAACTGGTTTTTGATTCTTCTTTACAACCTCATGGATATACTTCACCATGTGATATTAAAAATAGGGATGAAATGAGCCAACTTTGTGAGATTATTGACAATCTCCCATATGGAATTGTGTTTCCAAACAGTTCTTGGGAGACTTTGTGACCAATTCCATAGATATCTACTCCCATTTTCAAATAGTAATAGGTAAATACTATAAAATAATTTCTATTCATAGATTTTCTATGTTATTTTACTGAAAAGTCAATCATTTCAAAACAAATTCATCCACCTTCCTTTGCAAACCCTCCCACCAAAAATGCAGTCTGAACACTGTATACAATTTCTAAATTCTAGGATGAACCTCCCATTACATAATTATGGTATGCACTAAGATGTTGTTATTAAAAATCCATCAGTACAACCATGTGATTCCAAAACCAAAAAAAATGAATTCCCATCCAGTTTACATCACTCAATGGTCTCCCCACCATTGAGTTTCATCCTCATAGCCACAAACTCTAAATCAGACATCTTTTCCTCTTTAACCAATCCATCTAAACAAGGAACCCATGAAATCGGAAAGAAAACTAGTAAATCACCTTTGTATTCACATTCCAAATGCATGTTAGCTATGACTTATATCAACTACCACTAATCTAAAGCTTCTTTTTACACCTAATGATATGAATTTTGACTTAATTTATCCTAAAATGAATTTCCTTTACCGAGTGTGTAAATCATGTCAAATTCAAACATTTATTGGTATTCTATCCATATTCATTATCTCAAATTAAGATCTCTTTGTGAGAAAATATTCTTCAATGATCTTATGAATGGTAAACACAATGAATTTCTCAACGAAGAGATAATGATGCCATGTTTTCAAAGCATGAACCAGCATCGCCAACACTAAATCATGCATTGGTTAGCTCTTATCATGAATACATAGTTTCAATGAACCATACACAACCACATGACCCCCTTGTAGTAAAGTAGACACAAAACCTGGTCCTGATTCATCACAATACACCCCATACCCTTTCCATAGTTCAATAAAATCCAAGATTAGTGCTTATGTAAGAAAACCCATGAGCTCTTCAAAAAAACATATGACATTCCTCAATCCAATGAAATGGAACATTAATCCTTGTTAAATCTATCATCAATAAAGCCAATATTTCAAGGTCATGAACAGAGTATCAGTAATACCTTTCATGACTGAGGAATCTATAAATGTCATAAAAATTATTTGGCGGTTAGCAATACATAACAACCTCTATCTTCCCTAGATTCCCTGAAACACCTCTCTTAGAAATAACATGGATAAGGAACTATACATCTTGTATCAAAAAATCACACTTTGATAATTTTTCATACAACCGATGATCCCTCAGGTTTCCCAAAACTGTTTCCAAATGTTTATCTTGTTCATCACCTATATATGAATACAATAGTATTTCATTGAAAAGCACCACTATAATATAATCCTGATATCTCTTAAATATCCATTTCATTGATTCCATAAATACTACCATTGAATTTGCAAGACCAAAGGGAATAACCACATACTCATAATGTCCCTATCTAATTCGGAGATCTATTTTTGGTTTATCCTCCTTTCACACCTGCAATGGATTATATCCTGATTGCAAGTCAATTTTGGAGAACCACCGAGCTCCCCTAAACTAATTGAGAGAATCATCAATGCATTGGAGTGGATATTGGTACTTTACCATAACATGATCAATTTTATGATAATCAACACACAACTGAAGGGTTTCATCTACCTTTTTCACGACCCGTCCTCAAGGCCCGTGCTATGAATACCCCAAGCCCGCCTTCCATGGGCCAGGGTCTGGCGACTAGAACCCAAGGCATAAATCCTGATAACTGGGAAGGCATTGCCTTTATAAAATTAAGAAAAACACCACAGAGTACAAGCAGAAGTAAACAATAAGTACAAAAGAAGTGATGAAAAGTAAATGGGCCCGAATACAAACCCAATCGAAAGTACAACTACAAATGAAAGAAAGTACAACAGAAAATACAATAGCTTGAAGAATGGAAGCAACTCCTAGGTCATCCTCCTCGGATCCTACCTGAAGGGTAGGTACAGATAGCGCCGCTCCTAGATCGTCCACCTCGGATCCTACCTGAAGGGTAGGTACAGATAGCGTAGATCCTGGATCTCCCACCACGGATCCTACCTGAAGTGTAGGTACAGATAGCCTCCACAACGCCCTCTCCCGTCAACCTCCTCCGAGTTTCGTCTCGTCATGAAGTCCACCTCCGGATACTGACTCATCATATGGTCCACCTCCGGGTACCATCCAGTCCTCAAACACTCGGCCTCCGTCAGCACTTCCCGTCGTCTGCAACCAACACAACGAGGTGCAGGCATAACCCGTGCAGGGGTGAGTATAACGATACTCAGTAGGGACCCTGAGACCCTCAAGGTCTCACTAAATCCAACAAGTATAACCACAAAGAAGGATCTCAAGAGATAACCCTTACTTAGGTATAAGCCCATACTTATACCTAAGTTATCAAGTAACCCATCTAAATCATGAGGAAACACAAAGGTTATGAAATCAACGGATAACCACTACCCAGGTATATGCCCATACATATACCTAAGTTATCAATTGACCAATCTCAATCAAGAGGTAATCACAGAGGTCATAGACTCAGCTCAAACCAGAATTTTCATTATCGAATCCGTAACTGTTGATGTGCCCGTCTCTGGAGTGTACAGTGATCCTGTCACAACTCCGAGGTGCTGCTCACTAACCTAAGACTGCTGAGGTACTCCTCCTGTCGAGTACCGTGGGTCTGCCACCTCACACAGTAGTTATCCTCCGCCATGGGTATGCCACCTCACACAGTAGTGCTCCCCCTCATAGCCTACAGAGGTACTCCTCCTGTCGAGTATCGCGGGTCTTCCACCTCACAAAGTAGTGCTCCTCCGCCATGGGTCTACCACCTCACAAAGTAGTGCTCCCCACTGGGCTATGCTAGTCACTCCGAATCGAATCGGACAGCCAGTCATCAGTCACAGCCACCTACATGGTCTCCGCACACTGTATGCTCCTCTCTGGGAGGGTCCTCTCCATGAGCTACAGGTCGATACTCCAACCATCACATGTCCCACGAAAAAGTATCTCAAAAGACCGCCTCATCATAGGGGTCTCAACGCAACAGACGGCGCGTCAATCGGACGACTGGTCTGTATGTTATTAGCCTTTTCGTCCTAGGGGCCTGGTTGGTTTCGTGTGCCAACCAACCCGACCGTATCTCAACTACACCCCGAACTCTCATAGGGTATTCTAATAGGGACCGTTTCTCAACGTGACCACCAACACTGCTGACGGTTCGTCAAACGGGCGTCCAGTCTGAATGATATCAGCTTTTCCGTTGTAGGGGCCCGGTTGGATTTCGGATACAATCCAACCCGACCATACTCCAATTGCATCCAAACCTCGGGAAAAGTATGCCAAAAGTTCCGTCTCCTCAAGTGAAATCCAACAAAGTCGATGGCATGTCAATCGGACATCCGGAGCTCAAGATATAAGTGTTTCCGCTCTGAGGGCCCGGTTGGTTTCGTGTACGAACCAACCTGGCCGAACCCAAAGTACTCCGAAACCTTGGTCTAATATACCGAAACGACCGTCTTGATCCGAGGATCGCTACGCAACTAACGGTGCGTCGATCGGGGGTCCGTATCCCAAGTTATAAGCAACAGACTGAAAATTCTGGTATTAGGGGCAGTTCGGGCCCGGTCCGACCCGGCCTGGTACCCCCTGGTTCGTCCCAAACCGGGTCGACCCTACCCGGGTCTAGGTCCAGCCCGCTTGGGCGTGGCCCAGCTCGGCTGGCGCGGCCCGACCCGGCCGGGGCAGCCGGCCCTGGCGCGCTGGCGCCAGCAGGTGGCTCGTCCATTTGGCCGAGCAGATGAGGGGGTGGGGGGGGGGGGGGGGCGTTTCCCCTCTGTGTGTAACCAAGGCCCCCATTATGGGGCCACTCACGTCTGGCCGGCCTGCTCCGGCCGGCTGGATTCTGCCGCCACGGGACCGGTAAGGCCGGTCCCCCCCTGTTCCGACGTCGGCGGCCCGATTCCGGCCGCTGGTTCCCTTGCTCCACCGCGGCTTAAGCCGCGGCCTTGGTCCGCCCGGCATGGCGCGACGGCGCCGCGCCCTTCCGTCGCGGCCCCGCTCCGGCCGCGGTACTTTTGTAGTTCTCCGGTGCGGCGAGACGGCGCCGCATCTTTGGTTCGTCTTCAACGGTGCGGCGCGACGACGCCACACTTCTCCCCCTTTCATTAACAATTCCTGCGCAGTGCTTTGGCACCGCATTGCCTTACTCATGCCGCTTCAATATAAAACAACTAAAAGGGGGGGAGAGTCGTCCGTGTTCGTGCGGTCCGACCTCCTCCCTTTATTGCGATAACAGACGACAACAAAAAGTTGATAAGCCAACGTTGAGGTAATCAGGAACAAACGAAATAAATTCCCTACCTCGAGCATAGCTTGAACAGAGGTTCATCGCGGAAATAACCGTTGTGGAAGGAGGCGTCGCAAAAGAAGAATTGTCGCGGAAGAAGGCATCGTTGGTGTCACGGTACATGGCGTCGCATAGTCGATCTCTGAGGATTCAACGTTCTTTGTCGGAGATCGGTGCGTTCTTCAAGTTCTTCGCATTCTTCATGTTCTTTGACGAAGAAGACGAAGATCTTCAAGCCTCCCTTAGCTTTTCTCCCAAACCTCTCAAGCAACAGGACTTCCAACCAAAAAATAAAATAAGTTCAACACTTATTTTATTAACATAACTTAAGCATTTGAATTTCAAACATTCAAATTAAACTCACTTAATTAAATAAATTAAGTTATCAAATTAAAGGTGAGTTGAAGGAGTTAGAGAATATGAAGGGGTGGGGTACTTTTGGGCCCCACCACCCTCATAACCTCCCTTGGGGAATTGGGTGGTTTCCCCTAACTTCCACCCAAATATTTTAACCACTTAGAAAATAAAAATTGTAGTTAAATTTTTATTTTAACTTCCACAATTTTTATCAACTTCTCTTGTGAGAGCGCAACTCCAGAAAAGGTGTTCCTAAGCAATTAACGGCTCTACAAATCCATCGGTTCCCTTGGAATTCTATTCTGAGCACCGGTTCAAAAGATATAAAAACCCACTCATTCGTTCACTCAACGTACCTGAGCTAAACTTTGGAAATTGATTCTGGGCACACCGGGCCTCAGAATCAGGAGCTGTCAGAAACTGTGTTCTTGTAAAATCCCAATGAAAATTTAGAAAAAAAAAATTTCCCTTGAATTTTAAAGGTCTTTACATTACTCCCACCTCAGTGATTTACGTCCTCGTAAAGCTTAAACACAAACTAGGGATACAAAAGCGGCATTGAGCACGCATCTGAGCCTTCTGCTCCCATGTTCTTACCTGGAGATTCCCATAGTGCCAAAGAAAGTTCACCTGAGTAATTGACCATCCTCGTAGGATCTGCCCATGTCGATCCTCGGTCCCCACTGGAACCTCTGAGAAAGTCACCCCATCGCCCATGTCCAGCTACCCATGGTCGATGATATGCGAAGGGTCAAGCACGTATCTCCTCAGTTGAGATTCATGGAAGTAGTCGTGCCCCTGGTGCAACTGAGGTGGATAGGTCAAGCAGTAAACCACCTCACCTACGGGACCGGCAAGGCAGGTCCCCCCCCCTATTCTGATGCTGGCGGCCCGATTCCGGCCGCCAGTTCCCTTGCTCCTCCGTGGCCCCGCTCCGGCCGTGGTGCTTTTGTAGTTCTCTGGCGCGGCACGACGGCACTGCATCTTTGGTTCGTCTTCAACGGTGCGGAACGACGGCACTGTGCTTCTCCCCCTTTCCTTAACAATTCCCTCGCGGTGCTTCGGGACCGCGTTGCCTTACTCATTCCGCTTCAATATCAAACAACCAAAAAGGGGAGGAGAGTCGGCCATGTTCGTGCGGTCCGACCTCCTCCCGTTATTGCGATAACAGATGGCAACAAAAAGTTAATAAGCCAACGTTGAAGTAATAAGGAACAAACGAAATAAATCCACTACCTCGAGCGTAGCTTGAACAGAGGTTCGTCGCCGAAATAACCATCGCGAAAGGAGGCGTCGGGAAAGGAGAATCATAATGGAAGAAGGTATCGTTGGCGTCACTGTACATGGCGTTGCGTAGTCGATCTCCAAGGATTCAGCGTTCTTCGTTGGAGATCTGTGCGTTCTTCGTGTTCTTTGCGTTCTTTGACGAAGAAGATGAAGATCTTCAAGACTCCTTTATCTTTTCTCCCAAACCTCTCAAGCAACAAGACTTCCAACCAAAAAATAATATAAGTTCAACAGTTATTTTATTAACATAACTTAAGCATTTTAATTTTAAACATTCAAATTAAACTCACTTAATTAAATAACTTATGTTATCAAATTAATGGTGAGTTGAAGGAGTTAGAGAATATGAAGGGATGGGGTTCGTGTGGGCCCCACCACCCTCATAACCTCCCTTGGGAAGTTGGGTGGTTTCCTCCAACTTCCACCCAATGATTTTAACCACTTAGAAAATAAAAATTGTTGCTAAATTTTTATTTTAACTTCCACAATTTTTATCAACTTCTTTTGTGAAAACACAACTCCGAAAAAGGTGTTCCTAAGCAATTACTGGTGCTGTGAATCCCTCGGTGCCCTCGGAATTCGATTCCGAGCACCGGTTCAAAAGATAGTAAAACCCGCTCGTTCGTTCACTGAACGTACCCGAGCTAAAGTTCGGAAATTGATTCCGGGCCCACCAGGCCTCGGAATCAGGCGCCGTCAGAAACTGTGTTCTTGTAAAATCCCAAAGAAAATTTAGAAAAAAAAATAACTTGATTTTTACGGGTCTTTACAACCTTTATAACTTAAAAAAGCGGTCCCCTCCCATAGATATGTGACGGGCTTCATGGACCCATTGTTTTACAAAACATCCAATTGAAAATTAATTTCCCCCAATTTTGTTAGTTCCATCTAGTAAGTTATAAGTGTGATAGTAATGGCCCCCAAGAGGATATCAATTCTAAAATACACTTCCCTTATGGGTGGAAACCCAGATAAATCTTCTAGAAAGACATCCCCAAATTGATCAACAACCATAAAAAATATGCTTCTCCAAATCTCTTTAATCGATTCCAAAGATAGAGCCAGTAACTAATATCATATCATCAAAAATACTACTTCCAACAAGGACATTTTACCCATATTTTCATTTGTATCTCTATAAATGAGATGATCAACACCATTAACAGTCATAAAAATAATCATTTGTGCATCACAAATGATGTTTTTCTTAAACATCATAAACCAATCCATAATTAAGATTATTACACAAACATCCATCGGAATCACTAAAAATTTCCATATCACAAAAACCCCATCGAAATCTATACAACATGATCTATAAATAATGTCTCAACACTCTCTATGACCAACATGAGCTTTATGTTTCAAAAGATAAGGTATTATTTCAACATTTATAGCTATAAAATCAATAACATGATAATTGAAGAAATAATGAGTTTCACTAGCATCAAACAATGATGTCATAATGGTAGAATTCAAAATAGTTATACCTCTCAATATAGATGGTCCTAAATGATCATCCACCATAACTGGCTTATCTCCATACACATGGTTGGTGGACACAATTTTTTCTTTATTATTTTTCCTAAATTTCCCCTACCGAGGGGTAATGATGTTCCTAAAATAATAAAGGATAACTCTATTTGGTTGATGATGGGTATGCTGCTTCCCCCATCCCATCAAATAATAAGATTTCTGTAAACCCTGAGGAGTGTGACAAACTCTTGACCTAGTAGCACAATGTGAATAATGATAAAGATGCCCCATTTGGTTTAAATTATGGCATGTTCTAGGTGGTTTCATACATTCTCACTTCATTTGTCTTAGAGCACAACAATGGAAACATCATTCCTTGATTTAAGGTTTTAGGGGAAGATTCACTGATCTCGTCATTGTATTATGATCCATACTCCCACCTTGGAAATAATTTTCCCTCTTTCGCTTGCTTCCCACTTTAGAGTTACCACCATTTCCCATGGGTATCAACAAACCTCCTCCTCCCATAGCTTCCAATATATCTCTTTCATCCACTATTACTCTATTTACCATTTCTATATAATCAGTTATATGGAGATCCAAAAATTTTTGAATGAATTTCCCAGCACATCCGTAATTCAAAACTTCCCACCTTCAAGGAGGAAATAGATGCAACTTCAAGTGAAAAAAGACTAAATTCACGAATTTAGCCACATATTCCATCAAAGAATGGCTCTCCTATTTCAAAATAAAGAAATACATTTTGATCTAAATTTTGATTGTGTGAGTATAGAATTGATTTTTAAAAAATTCCTCAAAATTCTCCCATGTCATACTATGTTCTCCTCTATGATGGATTGTTAAATCCCACCACTTACATGAAAGATCTTCATACATGTACATCACTAAATTGACATTTGGTTCTGCTGGTGTGCCTATGAAATTGAATATTTGATTCATCCTATTCAAACACAACTATTCCTTTTGTATTTTATAATAACCACGAATTATGGGTGGGGTTTTCTTCTAAAATTTAACTGAATGGTAAATGTTCCTCAAATCTTCCCCTCTATTCCCATTATCCACAGCTTGTAAATATTTCACTGTGCTCATAACTAGTTACTGGTTCACCTGGATCTCAGGTGAAACCATGTTATCAATAGCCCTCTTCGGTTGTCCTCTATGAGACCTAACCTATTTCATTTATAACCACACAAAAATCACCATATGTCTCACTTTATATCAATTGATGGTTTAAAATTTCAAATTCTATCACAGTTCAACTATCACAAAAATACTTTCCAAAATTCAACATTTACCATGTTCAACCATTTTTGAAAAATCATTCATGTTTTCAAAAGTGAAACATTTCCAAAATACAACAACAATTTTTTTTTCAGAACCAAAAATTTGAAAACCACTTTCATATTTTTCAAAAATAAACTCATACATACCCCGACATAAATCATTACTCTGAATGAGATATTGAATTCTAATATGAATTAATTTCTAAAATTCATTTCATACTCATCTCATTGGTTAAACCCATAACAGTGGGATTTCAATATTATAAGTTTCTCTAAAAAAATTAGGAACCCAACTCCCAAGTAACATGAAGTTCAACATAAAAAAGGCTATGCTATACATTTCACATACGAATAATCCTACTACCATAAAAACTCAAGGAATTAACCAAGAATAAATACCAACTACAAGACCAACAACGCATGCCAAAGGATTGAAAAAACTAATACCACTTGTAACATCCCACACCACCTCATTGGCTTGAGTCAAGGAAGAAGTGTTATAAGTCTTTAAGAGGGACCCCAATGCACCAAAATATGACAGTAATTTCTGAGGCATTCATGAACGGTGAGGGTTGATTTTAAAATTTAAATGAAAATAACCAAACAAGCATTCCATTACTAAAAAATACATGATGCATGTCATAAAAAAAGTACAATTCAACATCATATCCAAGACTACAATGAAAAACAAAATCAATACAAATAAGAGTAACAAGCATAAGAGTAACACAATAATTTGAGAGACAATGATATCATTTCATAGCTCCACTCCAAGATCCAAGATCCCATGAAACAAGACTTATTAAGAGGCATGATTTTCCACTATGCGTTACCATTACATGCATCTTGAAATATGACATCTACAAAGGAAACAATGTTCCCATGTAGGGGGTCAGCAATAATACTCAGCAGGATTTCTATAATGATTAACCTACTCATTACAATAGGATAGAACAAGTTATAACATTTATATAAAACCATGTATATAAAACCATTTAAATAATGAAATAATTTCCATTAAACCAAAAACATCCTTACTCAAAAATAATGATCCAAATAAACACAATTCTAATGAAAACAACCAACAATGGAACCTGACACATCATTAACAAAGGCCCATTTCACCATGGCATAACCCATTCCCTCTCATGTGGCCGCACATGAATCTAAACCATATACACTTCTTCCAAACACAAAAACGAGCATAGTCTTACAATTTAGCGTGTAACTTCACATCCATAATCTGTCACATTTTTATGGTGGCACTTCACACCACTTCCAGCCCTTTTTATAGTGCTACTTCACGCCACTATCCATATCATCCATATTATGACAACAAATAAATCCAAAAATAATTCCAAATAATATTAAAAAAATAATACCAACCACATAATCCAATGTAATGTCACCCAAAAACTTCTAAATCCAAACCAACCCTTTAATTCAAATAACATTTCAAACAACAATTCCAAAACCAGTTCAATAAAATCAATTTTGTTTAAAAAGGCCCATATGCCAACATCCATGCCAAATGCCTTTTCAATAAAACCATATTTTGATCGAATAAATTATCACAAACCATTTCCAAAAATCAATTAAATGCCACTAATTTTAAAATAATCATTTTAAAATCCACAACGAATCACATTTGACAATAATATCACATTCTTTGAAAACCCATAAATCATCACCCAAGGGGTTCTAACCATGATTTTCACATCAAAATCATTATCAATTTCATGAAAAACCAATAAAATAGAAATTAATACTTCAAGTTCATGAAATAGGGGTCAATAGTGAATTCAGCTACCTTTAGGGTTTCCATAAATGACCAACAGCACAAACGCTCACCAAATCTGAGGGAAAACTCCACAAAAAATCCACAGATCACTTTCCCTAACAACAATAAGACCAAAACATACCATTATTGGCAACCATACCCCTATAACTACCCACAAAATAAGCAGATATCTAAGACTGGGAGAGAGAAGTAAGTAGATCTTGAAAAAACCAAGAAAATTCCAGGGAGAGATACGTATCGATAGAGAATCGCCTTCAAATCTCTTTGAAATTTTTATTATTTCGTCAGAAATGAGTGGGAGAGCCTCCCTAATCCTCAAAATAAGGAACCCTGAGTTACAGATGTATAAGGGGAAGAAAGTGGTGATTAGGATAAATCCCGACCAAATTCTATTTATAAAAACCCAAATTTTTATTCGCACACAGTTTAAACACAATGTTTGGAAAATCATGCACTAATAATGCACCCAGTACTTCCCCAAAGGGGTATAGAAAATTTTAGTACATCAAGGTTAGACCAATTGGGTGTCATCCATTCTAAAGGTCAAGATCTCAAGTTTCATGGTTAGACTGGGATGTCCACATTGTTTTAAAACCATGCATAAATGGTGTGCCTTCTCTCTAACCCCTATCACAGGTTGCACAGTTTCATATAAGTGTTGCATGGTGTTTAGTAATTATGGTCAAACCATCCACCATTAGAAAATCCTTAAAACCCATCAAAAAGCCTTCCAAACTCTCCAAAACATTACCCAATAACATTATATACATAAAATGTCATAAATAAATGGTTATAAACCTAAAATCGGTGGTGCTACAGAGTATGCTTCCCCTCAATTGATACAGTATTATGTTATCCATCTTCACCAAAATTAAATTATTTATGTTTTTATTCTATGTTATCAAAATTGGGATTCTTTTCATAGGACCTTTATCTAATTTAATAGGGTTAGATTCTTCAATGGTTCATTAATAATAAATTATATTCAATTTACTTATTTTGGAATATCCTTTGAAAATTTATTAATTATATTTATCATCAAAATAATTAAAATAATCTTTTTTATTAATTATAAAAAATATATATCAAAATAGTTTAACATATCTGACTTTATATTTTTTCCATTATATAATTCATATGAGGTCTTTTTCAAAAAAAAAAAATAATAATTATATCCTAAATATAATAAGAAATAAAAACACATCAAAATGATAATTATTAAAATAAATTATATTCATTTAACATTTTATATCCTTTTTAATAGATGTTTTATTTTTTTGGGTCAAATTTTCTATTTTGTTTTGGAGTTATAGGAAGATAAAAAAATTAATAATTTTTTTTATGAAAACAGTTCATATTAGATATTTTAAAATTCACCATCTCGATCGTTATAAATAAATTTCATTGTGCATCATTTTTTATTTTTTAAAAAAAATTAAAATTTAGTAAACTTCGATAGGGTTTCATTCTCAGGATCAAGAATGTAGGCCAATGAAAATATATTAAAATCTATAATCAATTAAAAAATTAAATATCTCCCCTCCAAGACATTAAATTTGAGGAGGAAAAAATATATCAATATATACTAACTATAAAGGTCATTAAATAAGTATTTGTTTAGTCGATCTAAAATAATCCTTATAATGTTTTCTTTTCATACACGAGTCACACACATGAAACTTATCTTTCTCTAAATCAATTACTCTATAATAGTTTCTTACTTTGAAAATTTATGTAAATGTATAAAGTTTAAATATAAAATTTTTCTATTCTAAATTACTCAATAAATTGTTTAAAAATTCAATCACTTTACATGTTGAGAAATAAGTTCAGTAAGGAGAATAGTACAAATATTTTCCATTTGGTCAGTATAAAATAATAAATAATCATTAATAAAAACTAAAAATTTATCATTTTTAAATTATTCTTTCAACCACCATTAAATAATCAATATTAATTATTAGATTCTGTTCTAAAACATCAAAATATAAAAATTTATAAATAATAGTAGATTTGGAAATTCTAGTTTATAAAAATCTACTAATTTTCCATTAGTATTTTCTCCAAATGTAAGAGTGTTCCCATAAAATTTGTTTTAAGATATATATTTTTATGTATTTAATAATATATTGAGAGTATATAATTTTCATATACCATATGTCATTCTTGATTCTTTTATGGTATTTTTCTTGAAAAAATAATTTAAAAAATTTTTTGTTACCCAAGATACTTTGGGTCTAATGGGATTATTGAAAAATTACATAGGTACCCATGTAGACATTAACCCAGTATTATAATGTACCTAAGAATATAAATATTTATATTTTTGATTTTTAGTAAATCTCAATAATTATGTAAATATAAAAGAGAATTTATTAACATAGTAACCTTTTATTCTACATCTAATGTAAGTAACAATTGACACAGCTTCTTTAGTACTTTTATAAAATATTTACTCTAAATTTGAGTTCATTTTTTATCATAACCAAAACTAGTCATATAATTATTTATTCTTATCATTTGAATCATTTTTATTACTTTTATTTCCCTTAAATAAAAGTAGATAATTTTTTATTTAAAATGTCAATTTCTTTTTTTATTTTTTTCAATCAAAATTGAAATATATTTAATGTCTTCAAAAAAATTATTAATTAGGGTTAAATAAATATTATTATGTTTTAATTTTTCATGAAATGCCATTTTTTCTCTTAAAAATTATTTTTATTATTACTTATTATTTCATTGTACAGATCAACAGCATTGAAAATCCTTTCTCAATCTATCAATTTATTCATTTACATCATCAATGGTTGGTTTCATATAATCAAAATATTAAGCAGAACATCCTGAATACAAAAAAAAATTTATGATCCTCATCCAATCATGTTATAACTAATAAGTAATCCATTTCCTTTTGTTTTTAATATTCTTTACTAGAATTAGATTCTTTCGTACAAATCTACGATATAGCTAAAGCCTTGTTATCTATATTTTTTTTACTTCATATCATTATTTATATTTTTAAATTTACCAAATTGTGGTTTAATTTTATCATTCCTTCTATAATTAATAAATAACATGTAAAGTATTAGAATTTATGTTAGTAATACCATGAGATTCATAATTATTTTTAATATTCTTATTATTCCTTCAAAGATAGTTTTTAAATCCATCCTTTTTATTATTTATAAAAAACCAGTAAGAAGTTTAGCCATGTATTCTTTTTAAATTCCTTGATTTTAGAATTTAAAGGGTTTCTATAAAAAATATTGACAAATTTTAAAGCTACACCTTTCTTTTTTGAACTCTCCTCATCAATAGTGTTCTTAGACTCTAGTTCATAATTAAGTAATGAATCAATGAGTTCATCCTTGGTATATTTTTTCAAGTTCTTACCCTCATAAATGGAATCCTTATACATGTCACTTCTTGGGTAGAGCTCTCAATAATATTTCAACAATCATAGTATTTTTTAATGCTTCTCCAAAATATTAACACCCATTTAAATTTCTAGTAAATAAATAGAATATTTGGTTTAATTTATCATCTTCACTCACATAGAAGTCTTGATATTAATATTGAATCACACTATGATTTTTTTAAATTAACTTATTTGAGGAAATTAGGGTAACTTACAAATTTTTATTAATTTCATGGATAGATGTAATATTTGAAACATAAATATCCACTTTTGTTGATATCAATATAAATAATATTTGTGGCATTATAATTAAAAACATATTTAGAATCATCACTTCATATAAAAGAATAAATATCATAATGAGGTAATTTATAATATATTACCATAGTTTACTAATTATCAATACTGATTTCCTTTATAAAAGAATCCCATAAATTTTTATAGTTTCCATAGTTTTAACCAACAAAGTGAGGTGGTCTCTATTAAATCCATCCATTATTTAAACTACTTCATGTTAACTTAAATATCTTTTCCTCATATGGGATGGTCTAAGAAGATATTGATATACATAATATAAAGGATTAATAATAAAAATAAGTATTATATTATGTTAATTGATAAGTCATGATTTAAATAGAAAAAGATAGTAGGGCATGAATATATAAATATTATATTTTTAAAGAATGAGAATTAAATATCCACAATAATTAACATTAAATTTATTGGTAAACATTAATCATCCAAAACAATATGTGGAAGAAAATTTAAAGTAATGAACACCTGAAAATTTTATAGTAGTTTATATTAATTAAATCCTATATATATTCATCACACCCATCTACCCCTTATGAGATAGGGTTTTCACTAAATAACCTAACTTTTATAGGGGACTCACAACCTAGTTACAACATATCTTTTCTAATGGAAGCAAAACAATAATTACTTTTAATGGAGATTCACAACCCAATTACAATACTACTATTCTTCCCATATCCAAAACCAAAACATACATTTTGAAAGGTAGTATAACTGAACCTGGCTTTATAAATGTGGGAGATATAGCCTAAAAGGTGGAATAATATTTTTGTAAGAGAAAATGATAAAGCAGTATATAGTTTATGTTTATGAGAAGTAATGAAAAGTTTGAGAAAAAATTAATATAAAATATACTTTGAATGTTGATGATGAAAGTGAAAGCATAATAACTGGTTCTTAAGAGGTGGATCAATATATTGCTCTATGTAATTATGGATTCCAATGGTTATGTTCATAATTAAAATTCATCCAATAGTTTCATGGATTCTTGTATAGGACCTGATTTTTTTAGAGATTCAATTATGAACAACAGTTGAGTATATCTCTTGTGTTAGTAAATAGGATTCCTGGTGATTCCATTAGCATCAGTTATTCAAAAATAAGGAATGAAGTCACTACACAATTGTATTAAATTTTTATAATAATTAAAAAATTATAATAATAATAATAGCAATACAAAAAATATCTCTATGAATATCATCTAAAATTTGAAAGATAATGAACTACATAAAAATTTCCTAATTCAAAAAATGAGTTTATGAATATTTGGACAACTCAAAATATCCTAAAAAATAATATGTCAACAGTATCCCATAATTCCCACCACATAGTTTCCTTCAAAAAAATGTAAATTCAGATATCTTTAAAAAACATGAAACATATTCAGATTAAATATAAAAATATATATATTCTAATATAAATACATAAAAATAAATTTTAATATGATCATTATATAAAAAAAATAATTTATAATAAAACATATCAATATAATTTAAACAGATAAAAAATCAAAGATATATAACTGAGAAGTTCATTTTCACAAAAAAATAAAAAAACAAAGTAAGAATGAAAATCACATTAAAATGAATTATATGTAAACATTATTTTTCAAAATGGTCATTTTTTCAAACATAGTTTTTTGAAAGGGTTATTCTATATATGGTTCATTATTGATATGAATTATTCGTATTGTAAAAAACTAATTCTATAAGAATAATATCATAAAATAGTAAACTATTTACTGGTATGTTAATATATTTCTAATTGAACAATTAGAATATTACATTTTGTAAGATGGTAATTTATATGTACTTAAAGGTAATAACATATCAGGTAAATGTAAATAAGATAGAAAAATAATTTTATAATGGTAAAATAAATATCATATGAAGAAAAAATATATATGGAAAAGTGTAAAATTATATTTCTATAATAGTAGGAAGACAAATATATAAGTAAACCATTTTCATGTTAGGGTTAAATAGAATGTATGTCATTGATTCTCATAAGACAATAAAAAATTGTGAATGACTTTAAAAACAAATTCATATGTCTTTAAAAAAATTGGATGACTTCAAGATATTTTGTATGAAATTAATACATAAGTATATTTTAAAAATTCCATAATAAAGGTCATAAAAATTTTAGGTAAAATTTGAAGACTTATAAAATAATTATAGATTTAGTAAAATAAAAATAATAAAAATAAATAAAAAAATAAATATTATAATTGATATATGTAATAATTAAATTAAATGCCTTCACATTATTCATCCTCAAACACTATATGCTTTAAACCAAGGAAACCATAAAAATAATTAAAACTTAACAATGCAGTGATAAAATATAATTATTATCTTATGAAATAGAATTAATTTCATATAGATGCACAAATAGGGTTATTTTTTTATTACTCATGTTAGAAAAAAAATTATAAGATTTAGTAATTATCAAAACATAAAATTTGATGTGGTCTAAAGAACTAATCAAACAATATCTATGTAGATAATGTGGCAATGAGGAGGAGGAAATGATTCTTACAACCATTTTGACCTGTGTTTTGTGGAAAATTAGTGACTCGGTTGGTCGGATTTAGTTTCAGAGGGACCTTCTATGTTTTGCTTATATTTTTTATATTATTAATATCTTTTTATAGAGTGTTGTTTTTAGAGGTGGTGGGAATGAAATAATATTACTAACAGGTTTTATTAATGATAATACATAACCAAATGTAATGAATTCCACTCATGCATTATATTTTATGAGACATTAGGATATAAAATTTAACAATAAAATTCTTGACCTAGTTTACCTAAGTGATTTCGTTTAGTGGGGACATGACAATGTATTATCAGTTTACTTTTTTGATTGTTAAACATACATGATATTTATATTTCCATTCACCCTTAGAGGATGACCAACTAAACATTTTTTTTACCACCCATACATCTATATACAAGTTTGTAGGTTTTTAGAGAAATTTTTTGTGGGTGTTAACTTGATTTAAGGAACATAGTGTTTGGGGATTGTTTATTGTACCACTGTGCTATAAATATAGTATAGTTTGTTACATTGTGTGGATTTATTAGTTTTTTTCATAGGTCTAGTTTTCATTCGATTTAGTTATAATGTATATCACCCATGAATTATATATAATTAGGAAATCAGAAAATCTTGGTTTCTTATTATTCAATATTCAGTGGTTTTAATTTGATTTTAAAATCATCCATTATATTCTTAAGACATAAATTCGTCCCATTTGTGAGATTATACCATAGATAATAGTTACTCATATGTGGTGTATTAGATGTTGGATTTGAGGATCGCACTTGGTTTTTTCTCTAAAATAAGTAGGATATATGAGAAATCAGGTCATGATATCTGATAATACTAATTACATGTTTATTTCAGTGTCTATCGATTTCTCCAAATAGTCTTAGTTTTCTCTATTACATATAGGGGTACTTAAATGTTTGGAATAGGGTAGTGTAGGGCAAGCCTATATTATCTGGGCCTATAAATTTGTGGTCCAATTAGGCCAAAATTTAATAGGGGATCTAAGAAATGAGTCTAATATACAATTTAAGTGAGTTATTCTATGGGTCGACCCACACTTGTAATCAAGATAAAAATTATTTAAAAAAAATATATTAATATTTAGAAATATTTATTCTTAAACACATTATATATACCACATAATTTTTAATTTTATATTAATTCCTCACATACATAATATACATTTATGTTTTTCATAAAAATGTTCTATATTAAATTAAAATAACCATAAAAAATTTATTTCGCACCCATAGGATGACCCGTATATTTTTAGGCTGGTCCACATAAGGCCATTAGTTTTTC
Organism: Viscum album; assembly: GCA_963277665.1. NCBI lineage: Eukaryota > Viridiplantae > Streptophyta > Magnoliopsida > Santalales > Viscaceae > Viscum > Viscum album. Next base: position 1,363,196,141 of record OY728151.1, on the reverse strand, counting down.
CCTTCTAGATTTAAGTCTATTTAAAATATTGTAAATATTTTTTTTTGGTCCATCCCACCCCATATTTGTGGGTGAGTGGGATTGAATCTCAGACTTAAGGCATGTTAATAACCCCTAACTACATAAAGTATTAAATCAATAGATACCTTTATTTTTTAATTTCTTTTTCAAGAAATTATATGTAATGAATTTTGTTTTATTGTAGTTTCCATTTGGATGTTTATATTCATACATATGGATTTTTTCTCAGAGTCGGAATTGTGTATGGGTGTCTCAGGACCTTAGAAATAATAAATTAAAAATATTATTATATTTTAATGCAAGTGAACACATCATTTACATTTAAATGGTTTTTTATTTTTTAAGGAACCTGATTAGAAATCTAATACCATTTTTGATTTTTGGTTTTTGGTTTTACCCAATACATTAACCATGGTTGGTCGGCTCCAACCATTCGATTGAGATAACTGTTAGCAAGTGTGTTTAATAAAAGAAAGAAAGAAAGAAATATTTTATTTTAATCAAAATAATCTTTTACCCTCTCTATAAATATGATGTAATAGTAATTAACTAGGGTTATCAACATTAAACTATGATATTTTATATTTAGGAAGGAAATATTTTGGAATCTGGGAGTGTGTCTCAACAAAGAATGATCACAGGATCAAGAGGCATCATACATAACAGGCCAGCTTCATCACTGGTGAACACTTTATTCACTAATGACCGATCTCTAATCCTGGTAGGAATCATACATTTTTGATTTTTTTTATTTTTGATTGTTATGCATGGATTTTGTGATGGTATACATAATTATTTTTGTCCTATAAATTTTACAAACTAGGTTCCATTATTTTAAAGTATGTTTATAATTTATTTTTGGTATTTCAAGATTCACCCCTTGTTGTCACACTTTCTAATTTCCTTCCACGATATCATAATCCAACTATGATCATAACCGTTGTTATTGTGTTTTTCCCACCTTTATTCAATTTTTTCTCTATTTTCCCATGGGTTCATGGTTTGAAATTATCTTGGTGGGTTTGAGAGTGATCAAACCCTTAGATTCATGGTAGTTTCATGTGTGATGAATTGATAGGTGGTTTGTGGGAGTAAATGGATAAATGTGGTATGATTGTGATTATTTGTGAAACTATGATCTAGAAAGGTTATGGGTGATAGGGTGTGCTATGGGATGTGTGATGAACTTTTGTGGAGGGTGATTAAAATATAATTTCCAACCACCGTAGGTTGAAAATCGATGACAAATGGAATTACCCTATGATTTCAGGTTTTCAAACTACAGGATTTGAGGTGGGGAAGTTGGATCAAAAAACCTCATGAAAGAACTCTATTTCCATGAATAATACAACAAAATGCCTTGTAGTGTGGAAGAACACACATCGTGTACTTCAATTTCCGCATTAGCTGGAGATTTTTGAGTTAATGATCACGTATTTTGTGGTCAGGCCTAGACACTATATGAACCGACCCGAGTGGCCAATCCATTTCTAAATTGTATATATCCTGGGACCCTAGTTATTTATACATGTTGTGATCCCTTACAGACATTTTCATGTGGCTATACTTGGATAGCTGAGTGGTGTGCCAAGTGTTCATGTCGAGGACCTCAGGATGACATACATGTCATGCCCCAGTGGTGACACATGGTGTAGTATGACATGGATTCAATGTTGTTCCTTGTAAAGAACACATCCAGGTGGTGTGGCGAGGTCACGCACCATGTGTACCCCCATACACCCTATTTATTTCCTCCAAAAACTTATTTCTCTCTTATCTACTTCTTTGGGAATCAAATTTTATCATATGAGAAGCATATCCTGAGTTTTTCCCCATATATAATATAATGGTACCCCTCATTGTGTAATGCAGGGTATGATGTGAGATGTTCTGACCATGGCCCTTATTTAAGTGACACTTAACGATGAAAGTGATCAAGAATGGATCATCAGAGTGACGTCCGAGTCGGTACTCCTCTGTGTGATCAGGGAAAGTTTCCCCCATAATCATTACATGATTTTATTTGGTACTACCAGGTACTATAAAAGAGAGTGGGACCTCTATCTACATAGTAGTACTCCCCCATCTTTGAGATAAACTAGGGAGTGGGCCCTCAATGGGTTTCTGGATCCCGTGGATATATAGAACATGGGAAAGGTGTGGAATTCTCCATGTAAATTCATGCAATCTTGTGTGTGATGTTGACCTCAGAGATGGACTAATGGAGTTGAAGGATGAATCTTCATTTTTGGATGGGCAATGAGAATGTGATCCAATTTTACTTTTAGATGGGTATCTTTATGATCAAATATATATATATATATATATATATATATATTGGTTTTTCATTTCCCCCTTTATATGGGTTGAGATGAATTATATTTTATCATTCTATTTATCTCTTTTATGATTTTAGGACACACTACTAGTTATGTTTATACTCACACCTAAATGGGAAATTCTCATATGTGTTGAGATTTATGATGACAATGGATAAATCAATGGTGACTTTGGTGAAGCATACTGGTACCTTTTTGTGTGGGTGACATTTAGTGGTCAGACATGGATATCAGTATCTAGGATCTCTTCAGTTATTCCTTTATCTAGTTATCGCATTGTTGGGACATCATTTATGGTTGGGTGTTTATGTTATCCCTTTTAACATTGGTTTATTATTTGGTAATCTGATGTAATCCTTAGAGTTTATTGAATGCAAGGTTACACTCTAGATATTGTAGTATTTTATTATTACTATTTACTCCTTCATGCAGATAGTTGTGTGTGCTTGAAAATTTACTTAGGATAAGTCCCCCCCCCCCCATTTAATTTATTCCTTCCTAGTGCTTGTTTCCTACCCCAATCCTATTGTAGGAGGGATTGGGGTTGTCACACCACACAATCTACCAGCCAGGTGGGCCCTAATGGTTCGGGTCATGACTGAGTGGTATCAGAGGAGTTCATCATCAAAATGGTTATGGAGTTAGAACCATGTTGATTATTGGTCTTTAATTTAGTACAATTCTGTTGAATTTCCTAGAGTGTGAAATTTAGGCTTCGGAACCCAGTGTCAGTGCAGTGCCGGATGTATCAAATCACCAGGGCTATAACTTCCTACTTTTCAACTCGGCATATCGAGACATCGATTGTAAGGAAAAATTGAAGCATCCATCTTATATAATTGAGTGATTTGACTATAATTCATGAGTCTTATCTCTCTTTATATGCTCCTCTAATAGTGTTATATCTTCATCACTTTTCTAGATGCCAACTTTGTGAAAACAAGTCTGGTTACCAACATAGGATCATTGTGTAGATCCAATGAGTGATGAGGCCTTAGTATAGTATCCATTTCACTGGGGTTTCCTCTAAGTGGGAAGAGAAAAACACCCCCACATTTTGAGTAATAAATTGTATAATTATCATAGTCTCCTGATGAATATAGGAATAGAACACTATGTTGGTTCTAGCATCATAAACTATTGAGGTTCCATATTGAGAGAGATACACAAGTAGTAGATAATTCGATTGAGTCAGTGATTCCAGTCATTAGGCATGTTGAAACCCTGAGCAATAATATGGTTGTACTAGCACCTGTTATTTTTCATGGAGCAGTAGAGAACAAATAGAGTCTGATGATGCAAACCTGGGATGAGTTGATGCTCTCATTGTTAAATTTTAACCATCTATTTCAGGATGAGTGCAAATATTCGTGCTTATTCTCTGTGTGGACTTAGGAGCTTCTCAAGATACTATAGGTTGATTTAGTCATCATCAAGTACACTATAAGGTACATTGAACTAATGTGTTAGTCCATTATAATAGTATGGTATGGTTTCTTCCAGGCACAAATGTTTTAGAATTGTATTTCTTAAGATATATGTGGAAGTTTAGTCTTCATAGGCCATCCAACATATACTAGAGTTCTAGATAAGAATTTTACGGTGAGGATCTTCATAGAAGATGTTTTCATATAGTTGGATCTATCGGGTGGAGTCGTGTGGTTGGGTCATGTGAAGTATCTAATTGGGATCAGAGGTCAAGGTCTCAACATTAGTGGCATTATCATTCTCATAATCAGACACATGGATCTACAACTCCGGGATCACAAAAAAGATCCAACCAACCATGTTAGGGATGATGATTCTCATGTGATGAGAGGGGTCACATGGAACCCAATTTCCTAACCTATCACATAGAGTAGGTTAAAAAGATGGTAAATTAATAGATATGATAGAGGAAATTCCATAATCAGGGATCTCCCAAGAATACTCAAGGGATACCCTAGGGAGGAGTGTAGGAATAGGGGAAATTGGAGAAATAAAGGGAGGGTCTAATGGCAAAGGGGGATATCATGAACTTCTTCCACCACCACCATAAGTCAACCCATTAATATCTTAGATAGCTGGTGGTCATGGTTGTTAGTTACTGAAAGCTGTCGACGTCTATGACTAGGAAATATATGAGATAATTTCAGGTATGATTTTTATCTTTTATACTCTCTAACTAGTAGAAGTATACAAAATTTTGAGTCATTTCTTTCTCTTTTTATCCACTGTGTGAAAAATATAGCTTCCAGTTTAGACTTTAGCCCTCCAGATACAACTATAGGTTCCTAAAGGGAATGATTCATCAAGATTGAACATATTACAGTAGTGTGAGTTGGAGTTCAATGGAGAGAGTTTGTTATAGGACCTATTGGTCATAAAAATGAATCCTTATGACATCATATTGGTAATGGAATGGTTATTCATGGTTCGGGCCCAAAATGACTACAATAACATAAAAATCACATGCCTTTTTAATGATGGTATGAGATTATCCTTTGTGGGTGAGAGGGATATCATGGATAAGCAAGTGGGTCTTGCAATCAGGAAGTTGAAACCCACCACCAATTAGTTGGAAAGATTCTTCCATGGAACAGTTGGATCTTTTAGTATCTATATCACTTTGGTGGTAGAGGGAGTTGTGGATGTATTCCCTAGGGATATTCTAGGACTAACTATGTAATCAGATATGGATAATTTCTTTGGACTACACTATGGGACTTCACAAATATCTTCTATTTCATACCATATATCCCCTATTATGCTATAAGAGATGAGGGTGCAGTTGAAGGACCTTCAAGAGATGGGATTTATTAGACTATGTGTGTCCCCCGGGGCAACTTCAGTTTTGGTTTTGAAAAGTGGATGAGAATGTCAGGCTTTGTGTTGATTATAGTCACATGAACTAGTTAATGATATATAAAAAGTACACCTTTCTCATAAATTATGAACTCTTGGACCTGTTTAGAGGAGTGAGCTGGCTGTAGAAGAGCAATCGCAGGTCAAGCTACAACCATTTGAGGGTTTGTGAGGATGATATTTCTAAAATAGAATTTTTGTATCACTATGGACATAATAAGTTCATGTTTATGTGTTTTAGTGAGATGAATTCCCCTTATTTGTTTAAATATATTAGGAATTTGATCCCCCATCAATACATGGACATATTTTTGGTTTTCTTCATTGATGACATCCTCACTTTCAATGTTTTATAGAAGTTTCATGCATAGAATCTGAGGATGGTCCTTGACATACTATGAGAGCACCAACTTTATGGTAATCTCTTGAAGGAATTTTTTGGATCTGTGAGGTCCCCTTTTTTGGGAATGTCATTTTGAAGCATGGTTAGATATTGGCATGACAAAGATTTATGTGGTGCTTTATTAGGAGCCACCTAAGACCATTTCAAAGGGGCATAGTTTTCTTGGTCGGTGACATAATATAGGAGGTTCATGGAATAATTCTACAAGATTACTTCCCCTTTTACCACCCTGGCATTGAATAGGATGTTTTTTACCAAGATCGAGTAGTGTCAAGGAGCCTGCAACAAGAAGAGGTTGAGGCAAACTAGTGATCCTTTGTTGAGATTACCAAAGCATGGAGGGGAGTATGTGGTGAATTTTTATTCATCTAGAGATAGGATTGGTCGTGTGTGGATGCATAGGTTGGCAATGTTTACATATGGGTCGAGGAAGATGAGACCCCATGAGAAAAACAACCCAACTCACAGATTATATTTGATAGTAATAGTCTCTACATTGAATATGTAAAGGAACTACCATATTGGTGAGAATTTTGTTTTTTACTCTAACAACTATACCCTTAGGTATATATTAACATAGAGATATATGAACCTGAGATAAGGGTTATGGTTTGAGTTCTTTGGAGAATATGACTTCAAAATAGTCCATACTTTTGGGAATGGAAAATGGTAGAAGATTACATTAATAGGAAGTCTCATTCTAACATGGTGGAAGAGGCATCTGATCAGGTATATTTTTTATAGCTAACACTTATGGGGGACATGGGTGTGATTTTTCATTAGTAAATGATTGTGACTCCTCTATTTTTTTAGTGTGAAATAGATGTTTAGTTGGGATAGTTCTACTGTGAGGTTCTTCATGATGATATTTCTTCAAAATATGTATTTCATTGATTTTTATGAATGTGGGAAGAATGCCATCATTTTTCAGGTATGTATGGTGGTTCTGATCATGACTTGTAAGGAGGTAATGAGAAAGTTTCACACATCTCCTATATCTATAAAACCTATTGTGGAGAATATTCACAAGTACCTTCAGTTGTAGTTTTTGTGGGATGGAATAATGAAGATAACTGGAAATTTTATCTCTCAGTGTCTCACATATCAGTAGGATAAGGTTGAGCACCAGTTATTTATGAGTTTTATATAGATTCTTTAGATTGTAGAGTTAAAATGGGAAGGTATATACATGGGAATTGTGATGGGTCTTCCATAGAAAGTGAGAGGCCACAATTCTATCTGGTTGATTGTTGAACAAATAATTAAATTGGAACACTTCCTGAAAATTAGAGTGAAGATATTAGTTTATGTTCTAGGATAGTTGTTCATATCAGAGATGGTCCATCTTTAGGGGGTACCCTCGACGATTGTCTATGAATATATCTTTATTTATCCTAAGATAAAAAATTATATTTGGATGTCTTGGGACCCTGGAATAAATATATAAAAAATGTTAATATATTTTAATGCATGAGTGGGCATCATTTTTGTATAAATCTTTGTCCCACTGTTTAGGACCTCATATAGAAAATTTGAGTCAATTGTTAATTATGGAATGTGTGTGTCCTAAAATTATTCATCATAAGATGTTTGGTTGAGGTAGTCATTGGTGGGTGTGTTAAATAAAATAAATAAAAAATTATTTTTTTAAATAACCTGATATTTTACCCTCTATATAAATATACAATTATTTAAATTCTATAGGGTTATCCAAATAACACCACAGGATAAAGGGAATGGAAATAGCTATATTGGTAACCAGGAGCATGGATCAATGATGAACGATCACAAAATCAAGAGACATCAAACATAGCAGATCCTCTTCATCATTAAATAATGCATTCTTCACCAATTTTCAATACTTAATCCTGGTAGGGCTCATTATAATTTGGATTTTCCCTTGTTAATTTTTGATCATTGATTATATGATTATTTGGATAATTTGTTTCGGTCTTGATAATTGAATGAGCTAGATTTAATTTTATTAAAGCCTTTATATAATTTATTTTTTATGCCTAGATTCACTTATTTTATTTGAACTATAATATATTTTTCAATGATCCCATAATTCAAAAATTATTATCACATTATTTTGGTAATTTCCCCTACTATCATTTTTGCTCTCTATTTTTGGACCATGGGGTTGCGGTTTGACATTGTCGGGGTGGGTTCACGTGCGATCAGACCCTCAAATTCATGGTAGTTGCAAGAATGAAAAATGGATCGATGGTTTGGAGGTAAATTGATTTTAGATATGTTATTTTAGTGATGATTCATGGATTTATGATCTGTATTAGTAGTGGGTGATGCAAAAAAACTATGGGACACATAAAAGACATTAACAATGGGTATTCAGAATCCAGATTTCATCCATTAGATGTCGGAAAAAGATGACAGGTGGAGTTACCCTATGATTTCAATTAGTCAAATAGTTGTATTTTATGTGGTAATGGAGGATCTAAAATCTACATCAATTAAATCAGGTTATATTAAAATCCTAACTAATTTCCATGTAATTTGGAATAACACAAGGGGTGTACTTCAATTGCCATAGTAGCTAGTGTATTCGGCTGAGCTAAGGATCAAAAACCATGTGGCCAATACCACACTCCATGGGACCCTAACTAGGTAGCCAAGTAATGTTTCTAATATACACACATTGATACCTTGTGTGTTCTTGATCATTATTTCTCATTACAGACATACTGTGTGGTTGTACATGTCCTCCTGTGTTATGTTCCAGGTGTACATGCGTGGGATCATGGGTGGACAAACACATCGTGTCCCCGTGTGGACATGCTATATAGAATGAAATTATTTCCAAGCTATGTATAGTGGAGAACATGTAAATGCATAAAGGAATGGTCACACACCATTTAGATGCCCAGACATACTGTTTATTTCCCCAAGAAACTTATTTGCCTCATATTTTCTTCTTTGAGACTTGGATTTTGGCTTGAGAGTTGCCTATACTTAGTGCTTATCTATGTTGAACATGATGGTATAATTTATTGAGGAATGTGAGATATAATGTGATGTCTTTAAATCATGTGGATTCATTATGCGATTCTTAATCATGTAATTGAACATGGAATAGTTATTAGAGTGATTTTGGGTTTCTTACTACCCTATCACACTAGGGAAAGGGTCCCCAATACACTTTATATAGCTAGATTCGATACTCCCCCACACTAAATTAGGGTGAAAGACCTATATATATGTATTATTACTCCCACATTACAAACTTGAGACAACATTCATTAGTACTGGTATAATTTTATTATTTATTTTATTAGTTATATATAAGATTTATTTTTTATGATAATAATGAAATAACTGATATGTATGAAAATTAAAGGGGCATTTATGTTAGATAGAAGATTAAATTTACTTTATTAAAGACAAAATTGTGAAATATTATGTATATTAAATTTAGTGTATTTTTTCATTTAATAGAAAAAAGATGTCTTAGTTTAGACTTAATTTCATTTAATTAGGAAGGAAATTAAATGATAATAAAATAATCCCATCATGTATGGAATAATATTAAATTTAAATAATCAAATAAAAATAAGAAGGAAAATTTATTATCATAACAAAAAGATTCATTGGGATATTTTTTGTTTGTTATGATATACAAAATTTCACCACCCATTTTAATAATTTCCCCACACAATATTTGTGACCAATTATCTAAAGTTTAAATCACTAAATATATAGATTCCAATAAATCAATGTTTTTATAATGATTATTTGAGATTAATGTAATTGGAATAAAAAAAATAAAATAAAACTACAGTAAGGTTTAATGAATCAAATTTTATTTCAAGGAATCTGAAAAATGGAAAAAATAATACAGTGAAAAAATGTTGTTTCATAGCTCAATAATAATCCTAAAAGGTGGAAAATTTGAGTTGAAAAATAATATAAAATACAATAATGATAAGAATTAAATTACAAAATAAAATTATTTGACATGATTTGTTGTTTTCAAGATGAAAACAAGATTATTAAACTTGATGTCATGTCCAAACCATCATTATTAATTCATTTGTATTTAAGATAATTGATCTGGAAAATACCATTATTCAATGAATTAATACCATGTTATTTTATTTACTAGTTATATTATCAAAAATTTGATGGGGTATTAAGGCAAGAGAACAATAGTTATCACAATAGCCCTCCTACTCAACATACATTAAATATGAATAAAATATATATCTTAATTACCTCTATTATAATAATGAAATGTTATAATGAACCTTACCTCCTCACTTAAAACAATTTTTTATTTTTACCCTTACCCAAAACACAATACCCATAAACTATTAAAATTTTAAAAAAAAATCAATAAAATAAATTGAAAGGGATGAAAATACCAGCAGTTATCCAAGTTCTGATAAATAAAGTGTCATAGGTGACGAAAAGTTAGTTTTCATGGTTGATATAGAGATGTTAAATCTCTAAGAAAGTATATATTACACATTTAAGAACTATTTTAAACCTATTTTTATCATTTATAAAACATTTAAATCCCTAGAACCCACCACCAACTCAATTTATTCTCTCATTTACATGATATTTACATCCATCTCAGTATCATAATATAATATGAAGTCCAAATCCTTTATATGACTATAATGATATCAATGACCATCAAAATGTACTCTACTACCCCTAAAACCTTACACCATGACTAAAATTCATTCATAATTAAGAATATGAGTGTCTCTATATACTAGAATAAAAGTTTTTATGTTATTGAGAATATGTTCAGTGATTTCTAATTTTTTTATATGGTTAATAAAATCTATAATATTTAATATAATTATATCAATATAGTATATTCTAACACCAATTATCATTGTTATTATCATTATTGACATATAAATGAAAAAATGACTCTGTAGAGAAACGTTTTTATAATCATCAAATTATAAAGAATTTAATTAATTTAAATATTTTCAATTATATAAATTGACCTAAGGAAAATTTAGTGAAAAATATGGGAGTGTTAGTAAGTTATTGGACCTAATTATTAGTGATATATGTCGAGTAATGTGTATATGAGAAAAAGATGGTCATATGTACGTTATATCCTTTATTGATGACCTCAACCTATTTGGTTACATGTTTCATTGGAGACACAAGTTTGAAAACACTGAAAATTTTAACGAGTTTAAAAAAAATCACAATATTAACTAGCAAAAAATATTAAGATTATTTAATGAGATTAGTTTTTTGAATACATAGCCCAAGGATTTAGTGATCATCTGGGAAATTATGTAATTATTTTATAACTTTTCCCTCTTGGAACATCACAATGTAATGGCATGTCATAGAGGATGAATTTTTACTTTTTTACATGGTTCGATTTATAATAGTTCAGTAAGATGTCCCTGTAGCATTATAGGGATATGGTCCATAAATTATTTAATTCTTATTAAACTTCGTTACCTTTATTTTGGTCATAAAAAACTATATTATATATGATCTTATATGTATCCTAATTTTTATTTTTTGACGAATTATGGTTTTGAATCATATATATGATGTTTTTTAGTCAAACATTACTCCAAATAAGAATAGTTTTTATTAGAGGTTATTTATTGGAAACTAATGGATATTATTTATCTAATTTTACTAAGTAAAAATGTATTTTGATAATACTCATACTTTACTTGAGAATAAATATATCATCTGATGATTTAAGGGGAGTAATTTTAACTCATAGAAGTTGAATGATAATAAATAGGATTGGAAAATAATATTGGAAGTGAGAAGGTAATATAATAGGTTATGTAAATTCGGACTAAAAAATATATATATATATATATATATAATAACATAATTGGTATTTTAGTATTTGTTAGGGTCCCAAGAGATATTAATTTTTTAAGTAAAATGTTGCTAATGTAATATACATAAAAAATAAAATTACCACCTATAAATCATTCGTTAAGAGTTATGATTCTCTGAAATGGTTATAACCCCTGATATATCATATGAACTCCTTGTACACAAACCAAGTCTGTAACATGGAAGATGTGCCTAAAGGGGTAATACCCAAAGGATTCAAGTGAGTTAGTTATAATAAAACTAACATGGATGTTAGACTATCTATATACCACCTGACACTTGTTTACATAAATATAGTGATAAAATCATATGATTTACAATTATAGATTTGATACCTACCAATGTTAATCAATTTTAACCTTCAATAATTTTAACATTTAAAGGAAATATTTATTCACTTACGTACCCAATATATTTTTAGGTTTAGAGTTTTAGTGAATTAGGAAAAAAACCTCTATATTGTAAGGATCTTGTATTTAGGTGAGACATTTTACCACTATAACCATATTTTATTATAATAATTCTTCAAATTACTCATAAATATCTCTATACATGAGACCCTTTTAGACAAAACATATATAACATCATTCTTCCAATCATGGAAAAATTCAAACATAAAAAGGGAGATCTCAAATAATCGATTAGTATAATGATAGTCATTAATAAATAAATATACTAGTGAGAATAAAATTAGAATAATGATATGATTAAATAATAAAATTTTATGATAACAACATAAAAATATTTTTAATAATCACATCTTTGATCATAAACCATAAGTCATGTCATGAATCATTAATATAAGATAAAAGCCATATGAGTCAATAATCATGGGAAAGGTGAGAATCAATATTTGTTCAATGGAAACATAAGAACTCATAGAAAGAATAAACAAACCATGTCGGTATATTAGAAAAATAATTTCACATCCAATGTTTTCTCATGTTTAACCCATGTCAAAAATAATTGATAACTAGTTAATCCCATAATATTAACAAACCTAATTTTATCACTCGTTTTCCCTTCATTGAAAAAATCATTTCCCAATGAATTATCTAGCTATATTAGGATCACCGATAATTATGAAATATATTGGACTCAACCATAATTATCAATAATGTTAATATACCATATAATAAACAAAACATTTATAATCTTTCACTTATTATCCAAACACCCTTTAAAACGACCCTAATTATTTTATATCTTGAATAATTAATGGAAGAGAAATGGTTTTTGGGAAAATATGTTTAAAATAATAATTATAGGCCATATTGAAAAAATATTTTGATGGTACCATTATATTTTATCACTAATTAATCATTCTAATCATATAGAACATGTATAAATAGATGAAAAACTCTTTTATAAAATCGTTTAGAAATAAACTTGTAACAACAAGAAGAAAAAACCATTTCTTTTGATAACCTTTAAAAAATAAATATTTAAAAAGTAATGGGATATTTAATTTCTTTGTAAAACCATGGAATCATAAAATTGGAGTTTAATAATGAAGACATGACATAATTTCAGGGAAAATAAATCAGGTGGTAAATGCTAAAAAATACATTTATTTTTAAATTTTGTAAAGATAATATAAAGTGATTCGAATGGAAAAAATTAGAAATTCACATCTAAAACCTTTTAAAAAAATTTCAAAGAACATGGAAGATAATTTTAGGAAATAATTTTATAAAATAAAACTTGAAAAAAATGTTAAATTAATGGAGGAGAATTTGTTTGGGTAGATTACTTTAAAACATATGAATTGATGAGTTTAAATAAATATCCCATTGGATTTTAAAATTCAAAACTACAAAAAAACTATAGGTAAATTTTAAAAAATCCTTTATTTTAGGGAATGGTATCATGAATGAAATATATTTTATATATATAAACAAAAAATAGTATATAAATTGATGAATAAAAAACATATCTTAGTGAAGGTAAAATTGATATCGAAAAACCCTTGTGAATTTATTAATAATAGAATTAAAAGCCATTAAATTCATAACATGATATAGATATATGATTCCTATTAATTACATGAAATAATATTTCAAAATTCACTCATGATTAGTATTGTGCACCATATAAGAGAAATCATGGTGCCTGAAAAGAAACATGTCTCAAGAAATTGATATTAGGAGAAAGAAAAGCCTTTCTCCTGTTATAACATTTGAATCAATACCTCGTGAAAGATAGAATTAACAAGAATAATTTGTTATAATGTTTAAAAATTTATTCCTCATAAAATATTTGAATTATTTAATATACCCATATAAAATAAAATAGGTTCATAATACAACACATGTCTGAAAGAAGGCAGTTTGAGATGAGAAAACCAATTCAAAGGTCCTAAAAATTCAAGTGATTATAAATATATTAAGAGATTCTGTGAGAAAAGGTAATTCCATATAAAAAATATAAATACAAAAAAGTTATTTTATTTCACACATAATCTTGAAATTACAGAGTTAATAAAGAAGTGATATAACCCAATTAAAGGGAGATGAGTTCAGATACTCTATTCCATGAGTCGTAACATTACTTCTACATCAACTTTCTTACTAAATAAAAAATATTATTAATTATATATTTTTTTTAGAAAATTTTTAATTTTTAATATATTATTATAATCCCTTATTGTCATTTTTTTCCATTCACTAAATCACTATAGTTTACATCAATCTTTTTTGGTCATTCTATTTACAATATCCAAATAGTTTCATTATGATCATAATAGTAAAAGGTCATAGTTAAATGGTTTCATAAACTCCATAAGATTCAAGGTGTTGGGTCCATTTGATAACTATGGAATATCAATATGTTATTTAGTTTTTACAATACTAAAAACCTTCCTTAATATGATTATTTTTTTTAAAATTAACTGGGTTTATTTACATTTACTTTCATTATAATAATGGATAATTTACCATTATAGAATAATAAAAATTAATTAAATTTCAATTTTATATTAAATGATATATGAACTATTTATGAACACCCATTATAAGCTTAAATTTATGAAAACATCAGTGTTCATGTAGGTTTAATAGAAACACCATGGTGAACCATGTTTTTCAAACAATTTTTAAAAATGGGTAAGCAAAATAAATACGAATTTTTTATAAGAAAAAATTTATAATAATTGAAAAAAATTATTTAGGATTAATTTTTTATTTATTTTACAATTGAAAAATTAAAATGATAATTTGTAAAGAAAATATCATCTTTGAAAACCCCAAATTTTTTCAGGACAAATTCTTTTTGGGGAAGAGTCTGTTGAGGGGTAACAAGTGATACCCCATCATCAAGTGATCAAATATATGTCAATACCATATTAATGAAATTATAAAAAAATTATTGTAATTTTTTAACATGATAACACAATATAGAATCATAATTAAGAAATTTGAAAGTGGCTTAGAAACCCTTAGATCAATATTTGAGATGCCACCTTACAATATGCCTATAAAGACGAGAGATTTGATCACTTCAGTAGATTAGGGTTGTGGTATTTGATGTAAGAGGGTGGATTTGGTCGGTTATTTTTATAAAAACCCAATTTCATATGTTTCTTAGGAATTTTTAGATTAACTCCATTTTATATGAAAATATCGAATGAATTTTCATAAATATTTTGTCCTTAAGTATTACAAATATAATTATAAGGTGAAAAGTGACTCAAAATGATAAATAAATGAAATTATCAACAATTTATTATCACACATGTTTTATTTTAGTATTATTTACTCTTATATATAATTTAATGATTGTTTTTAAAAATTAAATTTCTATAGTGATATTTTCAAGACTATTCAAGTAATTTGACATTTAAGACATCATTATAGTAATTAAATTTAAATATAATTACATTCACCATATTTTAACCTTTATATTTATCCATGAATTCTTGGAACACAATAATTAAACTAAAACATATTACATTTAATGCTTTTGAAATCATTTATTAGATTTTAATAGTACTTGTACATGCATTGCATTAGCATAGAGTAAGCCATCAAGGTTATTATTCCATCACTAAAAAATTCTAAAAAATACTAGAATAAAAAATATTTTTTTAATATTCAAAATACGTATTTATAACCGTATATTAATTCTTTATGTCCCCATTATAAAATATTAGATATATGAAAAGAAATAGAGTAATATTCTATAATTATTCTTTACATAAAATAATATAAAAGGTCCTTATCACTGGAAAATGGAATCATATTACTCTAATTTCTTAGAAAGGGTGATCATGGATCAAATAAAAACATTAAAAAATAATAACTTAATTTTTTTAGAGATTTTGAGACATTATATAATAGTTTTAAACCCATTTTACTAATTTTACCATTAACTGTGGTGATAAATATTTACCACTATAACTAATTATTACGACTAAAAAATTAAATTTCCCTCATTACCAAATTTGAAAAAGGTAATTCTAGATATTTAATCCATTTTATATGATTCCATTTTTATAATTGGTTGATATTACTTTTAATATAAGTTCTCAATGTTCCATGAAAACCCATTTATTGAAAAATACTTTTTTTAAGTGTAAAAATGATTTTATACTAAAAATAATGTATAATGAATATTCTAACAGAATTTATCATATTATATATAACAAAATGATACTTAATTGATCTTAAAAAATCTTATTTCAAATATAAAGTTTTAATTACATGATTAAAAGAAAATAAATCACAATTTACAAAAATAGAACTTTTTCAATATTCACCCAAAAGTCCACTTTCTTATAAAAATAAAATAAATGCAACAAAATATATTTTTCAAAAACGAATTTGAAAATTTATTCCAATTTTATCAAACTAAAATTTATTAATTTTAAAAAATTATCTTTTTAATTAAAATAAAAAATATAAAGAAGACCATCATTCATAAAAAATGTCCATTTTATTCTTATTTCATATTAATTGAAAATGAAATAAAAGTTAAGATATTGGTTCTTGAATTTGAATATTACATATCATTATAATAATATTTTAAAAATAATTAATTTAGTAAAATACACAATACTGTATAAACCTATTTTTTAAAAAATAATCCTTTTAATATTAATTATTTAACACTTAAATATAAGTATTTTTAATTAATTACAATATTTATATTTACTATATGTTCTATTCCCCTTATAATTTTATAAATAATGTTCATCTAATACATCTCAATCCATTTTGGATAGGTGATACATTAGATAAAGGCTATTGGGTTTTATATTAATGAGAATTATATATTAAAATCTCAGGGTGTTAAATCCCCCATTAAATAAACTAATTCCTCACAATATAATCATTATATTATAAATAAAATGGTAAGGATGCGAATAAATTTATTAAAAAATACAAAAAATCTTTAAATAGCAGAAAGTGGAATTTAGACAATATAATTTTTAAAATAAACCCTAACAATTGAATCTTGAAAAGGACATAATGGTTTTCCAGAAAAAAAATGTAGAATGAAAGATAAATCGTCGGGATGTGAAAGAATAGAAATATTATTCAAAAATACTTCATTGAAATCACACATCATAAAAAGTAATAATAAAGCATCCATTTGGAAAGAGGGAAATAGAAATATAAGGTCACCTAGAATATCACATAATTTAGTTTCCAAATAAGGTGAACATTGAATGGAAGTAAAAATATTGACATGGATGAGAGATCACCACTAAAGAGGTTAGAAATTATTCTTAAAAACATTATACTTTTAGGAATAGTAAGTTTATCAAGCAAGAAATGTTGAATTAAAATTTGATTTCCCCTAAGGAGATAAGAGACCATCAATTCCCTATAAATTATTGTAAAAGGAAAAAATTTCATTATAATACCCCCTTTATAGATTTTATGGATTCCTTTTCCATGAATATAGGTAAAAAGGAAAATATTCGTAGCTAAAATATTTATATCCATATACACAATTCCATCCATTGATCGAGTATTTTGATTAGTTTATGCATACATTTCATCTCATATTCCAAATGATGGTTATGTAAGATGAATCTTTTTTATGCTTAAATCCTGGAAATTAACTTCTAATATATCATGTTATTTATAAAACGGATTAGAAGGAATTCATATTAACTTTACCAAATCCAAAAAATTTATCACATTGTAAAACCATACCCAAAAATAACAAACCTTCATATAAAGTAATTATACATTTATCTCTTGTATTTCGATAATAATACCCAAATTTCAACTTAAATACTTTTGTAAATAGATAAATATTTATCTCAATTAACCATAATTAGCTTAACATTAAGAAATTTGTTAACCCTAAATGTTATCTTATAGATTCCAGATTACACCCCCAAAAATGGAATAATATTCTTCCAAAGTAAAATTTTTATTAAACCTAAGAAACACATATAGATTAATCATTTATTAAAATACCATAAAAATTCTCCCAAAATATCATTGATCACTTTAAAATCCTTTTACTTAAATCCTCAAAATGTTATATATACCTTTAATATTATTTTCGACCTTAGACTCTTAAACACATGATAATATCCACAAATATTAAATTATCCTAATAAGAAAACATCATAAGGCATAAAGTTATAAGAACCCACACTTTGATAACAACTATAATGGTATGGTCTCATAACAATTGGGTTATAACTAATACTAATAATATAACTCCATGTGTAACTACACCACCTTAGTGAGACAGTAAATTCTATCCATAGTGGAATACCTTTCCTTATAAACCCCTTTGGTATATAGTTACACTTACCCTAATATTAACCTGGGAAAGGTCCCAAAAAATTGGATTAACTCATTTTCTCTGATACCATATATAAGGCCTCGTACATGTACACCTGAATCTGGTGCTAAAATCATAATATTTATAATTATGGATTGTATACAAACATATGACACTCAACTTTAATCATCCATAATTCCAACTTTAAATATAATTATTGATTCACTTACTTACCCAAAAACTTTTATTGTTTAGAAATTTAAAAAATTAAGAAAACACTTTTTCCTAAAAACATACATGTATTTATGTAAGATATTTTTTCACTATACCTACTTTTTTTTATAATTAGTCTTTAACATATCTTATAAATTCAACACACATGGAAAAATTTTTTAAATAACTTTCATAAGATAATTATTCATACCCTTTGGAAAATAATACTTAATTATATGTAACTCGTAGATGACATTGGCTTGATGACATGTTTGGAGTTTTATTTTCAAGCCCAAAGATGCAAGGAATATTGAAGAGTCTACATGAGGCAACATGAGCCCATCTCGCAACACTAAATGTCCCAACCCCAAGGTGAATGAATGGATGTTTAATGTAGACTTATTATCATTATTATTTAAACCTAAATTAGATGAATGAATCCCAAGGAAAATGGTTTCTAGAATTGCTAATCTCAAGAACTTTAGAGAATCCCCAAAGTCAACCATTGGGATAAGAATGTAAATTTAGGTTTTCTCTGGAATCAAATTAAATGTCTACACTTTTGGGGCCATTTGATTCCTCCAATTCAATATTGGTGTTCTATTTTATGAAAAATAACTCCATAGAGTTCATCTATTTGAATTTAAGGGTGCAAGATTGGTTTTTCCATTATGAAATTATGGTATTAGTGACATGAGAATTGTATCTTTACTTGGTTATAAATAACCACCCCCATGGAAAATGTATTTTAATTCAATATTTTAATATAAATATTATTATTTATTTCTCTTCATTGTTTGAGGATTGTTATGATTATTCCACTTCTATTTATCATTCTAGAATTATTTGTTTACATATTAGATCAGTGATCCAAGATCACAAATCTGATGTTTTAATATCTTAAATCAAGTGCATTGTTCCACAGATTGATTATCACATCCATCTCTTGAGTTTGATGTATTATTAGTGGTCCACACATCTTATAACATTGGTTGAATAATTTCAACAAATATACTTACCCATTTGATCACACTTATCCCTCAACCCCATACATTATCTTCTTACCTACACTGTGAAGATTGGGAAACCATTAGTATCTCACATCAGTTGGTATTAGAGATTCAGATGACACTATAGGAATATATCCCTTTAATTACATTAATTTTAATAATTAATCTTTCTTATCTTTAAATATTATCCACTCATTTAAAAAACCCTAAGATCCCCTCTTTTTTGAAAACCTTTATAATTTTCCTATGTTGGGAAAGCTTGAAATATTTTACATTGATCTAATTATCGATCTATCTTCTATTTAATGTTGATTTAGTGTATTTGATATGTATCTGAAACAAATCATATAAAAATCTATCAAATTATCTCAAGTCACCATTTTTTTCAAATTAAACACATATTCTATCATTGAGATTTAAAAAATAATATTACTCTTTTTTCATCATATTTTTAATTAAAACACTAAGAACAAATAATTTTGGGGATATTTAAAAAAATGGAAAGAGAAAACAATAGAGATGATATAATTACTTCTTCAACTATTTTTTATTTATATTATTATCATGTTAAATTTCCATAAATTTCTATATTCATCAGTTCCCTTCCTCACCATATAATATTTTTCTCATGTTGTTATTAATTTTTATGATCATACACAACCAGGAAGAACCCACATACCACACCTTTTTACCATTTTCCTTCTTTTAGCCATATTTTTAACCATCTTCTCTATCCTTTAGAATTGTATAACACTTTACCACTATAATATTTTTTTAATCCATTCACTTACCCCATCTTTGGTGGGTAAGGATTTGGGTCTTATGATCCCCATAAATGAGGTATTAGATTTCATAAGAGATTAGGATTTTAATTTAATATTGAGAGTGCGGATAAATAAGAAATGATATTATTGAGTGGATAACATTGTTTATGTGAGCGTGTATCCTTGTTTTTTTCAATGTGTACATATTTAATGTGGGAGTGTGTATTCTTGTGTGTCTGAGTGTGTACATATTGTGTGTGTGTTTACTTCTTTCATGTGTGAGTGTTTATCCTTGTCTGTTTGTGCAACTTCATGTGTGTGAGTTTTTGTGAATATTTGGTTGTGTTTGTGTTTGTATAATTTTGTTTTCCCCCCATGTGTGGTTGTGTTCATGTTATAAGTCACATAGAATTGTGGGAAGATAATCAATCATGATAGCAATGAAGGAAACTAAAGTAGATCCCCCAGACTAGAAGCTATGGAACTCAAAATTCAAGATTTTAAGGATCAATTTTGATAACCATATAGATAAAAAGTTGTAAATTATTCATGATATGATTGATAACCTGGGTAATCAACAAATCCCAAGGATGGTTCGTGATAACCAATGACACATTTTGGTACCACATTGCCCGTACATCATGGAGGATGAGACAGAGAGGTTTGATGATCATTTAGAGGATGTCCCACAAAGGAGGATGTTTTTTCAAAAACCCATAGGAGGGTGAAAGGTATATCATTAAGATGACATCCTTTGAGGTATTAGGGTTATGGTTCCCCCTTTTTAATGAAAAAGTAATCAAGGAGAATACATGGATTGGGGGATGCTAGTTGATCATGTAATTTCATGTCATGCATATTACAAAGAGAAAAAGTTCAAACTTACTTCCCTTGAATTTTATTATTACTCTTTAATTTGGTATAATCAAATTAATAGGAAAGTGGATTTATATTGTAGGGTTCACATCAACACTTGTGAGGACTTTATGTTTTCTATGATAAAGCATTTTTTTTCACCACACAACTATATAGATCTAAAAAACCAACATGAAAAAACACTAAAAAGAGTAATAGTGTTGAATATTGATATAAGGAGATGAAAATTCTGATGATCCGAAAAAAAACATGAGGATGATCCGAAGAAAACAATGAAATGGTTTTTACACAAACTCAATCGAGAGATTTCCAATCAAGTAAAGATGCAAAACCATGTGGATATAAAAGTTATGATCCACCAGGCCACAAAGGTTGAGAAATAAATCAAAAGGATGAGAAATATGAGGAAACCCACTACCCCATTCACTCCATGGATAAATTCAATGAAGGATATTATAGAATCATCAATTTTAAAAGTTGTTGATAATCAAAAAACTAATAAGTAAATTATTCCACTAAGAAAACAAATTTTTGAGGCTAATGAATTCCAGCATCAATAAATTTGATGATTCAAATTTTAATTTAGGGGTCAAATTTCAAGATAATCCCTAAATTAGAATAATGTGACTATTAAAAAGTATATATAATTGTATACTGATGGAGAGATCTCATAGGAATATGAAGAGGATCAACAAAAATTTATAATGGATAGTTTGCAAAAGAAGGTGAGAATCACATCACAAGGCAGGTTTTGAGTGATAAAATGATGTCCAATTAGAAGGATAAAAGGGAGAAAAATTTAAATACCTAGTTCTAAATATATTTTAATACATGTTGTTTCATCATTTCTGGATATGTTTTACTAATGTTATGAGAACGGAGTTAGTGTAGAAGTTAATAATATTGAATTTGAAGCACCAACATCCATACTAGATTCAATGATTGAATGATAATAGATAGATGAAGGTCACAAAATAGGTTAATTTAATATTCACACTTAGTAATTATAATGATGAATTACTCTGTGACGTGGAACTAATGAAGGCATGCCACTTACTTCTAAGTCAGTGATGGAAATGAGATCAGCATGTTACACATGATGGATTGTTAATTTTTATTCTTTTTTACTCTTAGGGGAACCTATAACCCTCATCCTGATGTCCCCCAAGAAAATTTGGGAAGATAACATTTTCCTGGAGAATATAAAACGAACTGATTAATAAAATATGAAGGATAAGTAAATATGATAATGGGAGGAGATGTGAGAATGAGATAAGAAAAGATATCATGTATAAATAAAAATAATAATGAAAAAATTCAATTCATTTTGTGGAAAAATTTGATGATGATTGAGAAGAGAGATATAAATTAATATTTTATTTCATGGATAACCACCATGTACTGATATAAAAATATTCAATTTTAAACATTAACCACTAAAAAAAAATTCATCAAATACTCTTGAATAATTTTCACAGGTGTATGATGGTGTCATTCCTAAGGAGGAGTCACCATGTTTTCTAAATATTAGAGAGATAATAAATTTAAAGATTCATTAACAACATCATGAGTCTAAAGGATTGGGAGTAGTTTCCAATTCATGTGGAGTTTTATTACAAATCAGGATATCAATCTATATAACTCATTTTTACCCATCCTGGACTCCTTTTCCATTTATCCTCTTTACCCTTGTAGATCATGTTTTATTCCATTTTTGGGAAATTCAAAATATAGAAGGAATATGACATGTTAAGAAACACCATGATAATGAATAATGTATGGAGTGATTTCAAAAGAAAAAAATGTCAAATATTAGGATGCATGGAGATGGGATAAACTTTATTCTTGATAAGATTGACTACAAAATCACATTTCAAGGTGAGTATAATGCTATTTTGAAAATAAATACATCTAATAATTCATTATATTTTTATGTATATGATTAAGATTAATGGAAGACTCATTTTTAATAGGGGAGGATGATATGAAACCATTGGGATACATTGACTTGATGGCATATGTAGAGTTTGAGTTGTAAGGCGCAATGATGCAATGAAGGTTAAAGAGAAAACAAGTAGAAACATGAGCCCATCTCACTACATTAAAAATCTCTAACCGAAGGTGAACACATGGAAGTGGGAAATTTTATTATTATCACTATTATTTAATCATAAATGAGATTAATGAAGCCCAATAAAAACGGTTTCATGATTTTAGAAGAATAACCACTTTATACAATCCATAAATTTATCCATGGGGATAAGATAGTAAACTCAAATTGGATATGGAATAAATGTCATGATTTTCACTATTAGAGAAATGTTATTACTCAAAGTAAATATTGGTGAGATTCATTTATGGAATGTATACCTTAGACTTTATCATTTTTAATTTATGAGGAAAAGGTTTTTTTTACTATATGGCATTAGTGTATTATAAACTTGACTATTATATCACCCCTTGGTGATGAATAGACACAAACACAGCACTTGTATTTTAAATTCAAGATTATAATAGATATATTATAATTTTTTCTCTAAATTTTTTTAGGATTATTCGGATTATCCCCTTTCTCTTGGGAATACTCTCTTTATTAGAATACATATTAGATAAAAAATCCAAGATCTCGAATCCCCCAATTATATGCCTCCAACAAAGTGTGTTTTTGTTTGGACTATACATCACATCCCTCACATGATTATTTTTTCTATGTAGTAGATTACACTCATTATAGAGTTGGTTTACTACATTAATCAACTATCCATACCAATAATCTTACACTTATCCCAAAACTGAATCCTTCATCCACCACCCTACACGATAAAGATTGGGCCACCTCAAGCATCTCACATCACATAAGAAGAGTGATATCGAACAGTCATTAATGCTAAACATAGTCATTAACCATGAAATATCATTAGTGATCATAGTAGTAGAATAAGGGTATGATTTCATAATCAAAGTGCATAAGCATAAAATATGTGATTTCATACCCATAAAAACTTGTATCATAAATAATTATTCATGTTATTAAGATTTAAAATAATATAAGAGTCATATGAGTCAATAATCAGGATCCATTTGAAAATTAATCATTTTTCAAAGGAGTAATTAGAACTCATAGAATTCATAGAGAAACTATGTTATTATCATGGTTTATTATCTTCATAACCTATGTTCACCTGTATTTAACCCATATTAGAATAATAAATGCCTAGTTAATTCCATTGGAGTAACCTACTTGGGTTTCTCCCCCATTCTCACATTTTAAGACTAAATTAGTATCCAATGCATTAGATATCTATTTCAAGATCACTTATCATCATAAGTAATATCCGGCTCACCCATCGTCATCAATAATGTCTAAGTACCATATATGGAAAAAAATATAATCTTTCACTTTTCATCATAACACCCCTTGAAAATAACAACCATTCCATTATAGTTTGACTAAAACATGGAAATAAAATAAATTTCATGAAAATGTCTTTAAAAAAATCAACATAATCCATTCAAATAAAAATATTTGGATGGTATCATTAAAGCATATCCCTAGAAAAATATTGGAATCCTTTATAAGTTTTCCAAATATATGAAAAACACTATTTAAAACTGTGGAAACTTGAAAAGGTATTTTTATATTTAATAAAGGATATTTTTATAGGGAAAATGATCAAGGGTAATTCTATGAAATAAATAATTATTTCACCATTTTGTATAGAGACCCAAAATAACCATGAAATAAATGTTATGAAATTTCCTTTTAAACCCTTTCAAAATAATATTAATTCCATGTCGAAGAACATTTGGAAATCATCTTAAAAAATATTATTTTTGAAATAATATAATGAAATTGATGAGAAAGTGTTTAGGTAAAAAACATTAAAACATTTGAATCAATGAGTATAAATAAATCTTCTTTTTAGCATATTAAATACAAAACATCATGAAAAATAAAACTATATATGGATTTCAAAACAACTTTTACATTCATGAATACTATCATGAATAAAATAAATTTCTCAATGATGGGAAAATTAAGGTGAGAAAACCCTTAAGAATTTACTAACTTTGTAATTAAAATTAATTTAAGGATAGAAATGATATGGTTATATGAATATATAGAATTAAATAAACATGTATATAAATTCATTCATGGTGTATTGATTACACCATATAAAATAAAGCATGGTTCACAATAAGAAACATGTGTGATAGAGACAACTGAAACCATTATAACACTTATAACATTTAAATAAATAACTCATGAAAGAGAAAATTAAAAATGAAATTATAATAACATGATAAATCTGTTATTAATAATATTATATTTCAATATGTATCATGTACACTATATAAAAATAAATAACTGTATAGTACAAAATATGTCTCAATGATGGGAGATTGAGAAAATAATAGTCTTACAAGGATTATAAAATTTGATGTGATAAAAAATCTATGAAGTATATTATTTGAAAAATGTAAATACACATAAAAACGTTTAAATATGACATAAAACAATAAAAATTTCACTTTACACAAAATATTTTCATAAAATAGTCAATAAATAAGTGATATAACCCAATGAAAGAAAATTGAGTTATGAAATATCTAACCTTGAGTCTTGACATGCGTCATATATCCACCACCTTAACAAAAAATAAAATTATATTAATAATATAAGATATTTAGAACAAATTCAATTTTTATTCCATTATTATTATTACATATTATAATATTTTATTCATTTACTAAATTGATATAGCTCACATCCTCTATTTTAGGGTTGTTTGGTTCATAATCTCCAAACATTTTCATTATATTCAAAATGTAAAAATTACATTGTTAAATGGTTTTCTAAACTCTAAAAGATTCAATGTGTGGGGTCCATATCATTATAGAATTTAAAAAGATTTATAAGTCATCTAATTATTACCATCCTAAAAATATTTTTAATAACCCTATTTTTTATGGTAAATAATAACTATGTTGGTTTACTTTTACTTTTATTGTAATAATGGGTAATTTAATATTATATATAATAATAAAATTATTTTCATATAAATTTTATATTTAATCATAAAGTTAATTTTTTAAATACCGAACAGAGGCTTAAATTTATTAAAAAAATATTTCCCACATAGGTTGCGTAAAACCATCATAGTGAACAACATTGTAAATTGGGTATTAAAGAATGGTAAACCTAATAAATATGTACGTTTTATAAAAGAATTTTGAAAATATATAAAACACATAATTATGATATATTTTGGATTACTACATTCATACTTGAGAAATTTGGATGGTAATTTGAAATGAAAAGGATGTATTTGAAAAACCTGCATTTTGACATAATAATGACTTTTTTGAGAAGATTTTTATAAGAGGAAACTTGTGATACCTGATAAAAAATAGATATAATATATTCTAGTACCATATAAATTCAATTATTTAATAAATATATATGAATTTTTAGCATGAATTTTAAATAATACATCATTGTAAGGACCCAGTTGGAGCAATGAACCACTGAGAGGGGGGGGGGGTGAATCAGTGGTACCCCTTTTTCCCTTTATAAATTCCCTTAATATTGAGAACAACCTTTGTCTCTTGTTAAAGATGTAATTACCTGCTGAGAAAACCAACAAGCACACATCCAAATGAACACAATAATTTACAAGGTTCACTATTCAATAAGAATAGCTACATCCTTAGTATGGTTGGAAACAATCCAGTACCATAAAATCCACTAAGAAAACAATCCTTGGATTACAATGAGTAGGATATACCCTTACACTCATGAAGCACTGTGAAACAATCACTTTAGTGCGTGTACACCCTCTTAGCACAATAGGGAAAATTATATTTTCTTGTAACACCTTATGTTACCTACACTTCCGTTAAAATACACAAGTGTAAGCAGGTTCAACACAAATCTTCACTTACTTACCCATAAGAAAGTAAAGGACTCCTTAGACTTGAGATAGATCAATTACAGTCCGAACCTCCCATTATAAATCTCCACTCCAAATTTTTCACACCAAATTCTTCACTCCAAATTTTCTTCTTCACTCTGATTCTTCAATCCGAGTCTTCCTCAGTTTGAGAAACTCAATATGGTGGCAGCCTGTACTGTTTCCCCATTCCGAATCTCCACTCTGAATTCTCCACTCTGAATTCTTCACTCCGAATTTTCTTCTCCACTCTGATTCTTAAATCTGAGTCTTCCTTAGTCTGAGAAACTCAATACGGTGATAGCAAGTACTTATTCTCCTTTCAGAATCTCCACTATAAATTTTCTACTCCGAATTCCTCACTTCGAATTTTCTTCTTCACTCAGATTTTTTTTCAATCCGAGAAACTCAATATAGTGTCAACCAGTATCAAATTCTCGTTTCGATTGAAACCACAATGAAATTCAATCGGCCAAGATCTTCTTCCTCTCTCTATATTATTAGATATTATCTCTCTACTTTATCATCACACTTTTACTTTGTACTCTGATCTCCTTTTATAGTTGCTCCAAAGTGTACGTAGGCGGGAAACAAAAATATTTTCCCTCTCACATTAATTCACCCAAATCTTAATTTCTTCTGAAATCTCGGAGTAATTATGACTTTGTCAATACTTCTAGAATCTTCTTTGAATCATATTCTACTTCTCTGGATTTATAACTTTGGCCTTTTTTGTATCTGACCTTGTTACACAAGGTTCTTGGTATCACATTCTCGGATCCTCTCTTCTTGAGTCTTCGGCATCACTTTCTCGGATTCACTCTTCTTGAATCTTCGGTATGACTTTCTGATATCCATCCTTCTTTAGTTTTTGGAATCAATTAAATTCTCAGATCCTTCCTTCTTGAGTCTTCGACATGACTTCAATTCTTGGATCCATCCTTCTTGAGTCTTCGGCATGACACCATTTCAATTATCAGTAGGACTCTTCGTCACTTCTCGGTATGGCTTTTCATTCCTTCCTCGATATGAAAAATTATTCATTCTCGGTTTGACTCCACTTTATTCAACAATACCGAAGATTTTGAATTCTCGTTATGACTCATCTAGATCTCGGTATGGCTTCACCAGTTCTCGGTACGACTTCTGGTTCTCGGAACGGTTCTTCCTAACTCTCGGAACGGATTTTGGTTATCGATACGACTTCTTCGATTCTCGGTATGACTTCAGGTTCTCATAACGGCTCACCATATTCTCGGTATGACTTATCGATCCAAATTTTTCTTACATCGTGAGTACTTGAATATACTCACAAATTAGAGTTACAAAATAGCAAAGCATCGTCACAATTAATACCTTCACATCTCCTACCATCCAGATTTTGAGAATTTGCAATTTCTCGGTTCGGAACTTCTCAATTTCCAGACTCCGAATTCTAGACTCCAAATTCTTCGAACACGAGGTTCTGAATGTTCAGCATACTCAGTTCTGAATATTCAAACTTCCAGCTTCTGGATTCTTAGAAATTCAAGGTGTCTTTCATTTATGAAAACTTCCTCAAGATCAACAAAATACAATCCATTCAAACCATATATTCCTTCAGCTTTTTCCTAACATTCATAATTAGGAAAGGTGAAAGAGGCTTGGAAATCCATACCATGATTTTCAAGATGCCACCTTTTTATTGAACATAAGGCCATTAGAGAAGATAAATCTGATCAATATGGGGGACAAGGTAAATTTTATTGGATTTATAAAGAGGAATTTGGGAATATGATTAAGAAAAAACTAAAGTCATATGTGTTTTAGGAAATAATAGATGAAACCCCTTTTATAGGAAGAAATAACAGGCCTTTTTGCAAAAAATTATTCTTTCAGGGTTAAAAATGTACTTATAAGGTGAAAAGTGGATAAAAAAAGGCCCATGGAAGAAATTATTTTACCAAATATAATCCCAATTACCCTATTGAAATATTTTTTTTAAAATTTTAAATCATTTAATTAAAAAATAGTTTTAACCATAAAATGTCAATAAAGTCATTTTTGTGACTATTATTATAATTTCACTTTAATAACATACAAATTATAATGTAACTATAATATAAATACTTTTAAAAATCACTATAACCTTATAATTTTTAATAAAATAAGTGTAATTCCATAATTCATCCAAATAAAATTACTTTTAATGTATATTATATATTTTATTTTTATTGCAAGAAAAAACATTATGCCAGCGTTGTGTAAGCGTTCAAGTTAATTATATTATCAGTAAAAATTAAAAATAAAGTAATTACATAAAAATAATTTTTTTCATATTGAAAATAAACATTTATAATTGTTCAAAACTTATTTTTATACTTAGTAAAATATATTGTAGTTATTAAAAGAAATGAAGTTGTATATTTTAATTATTCTTTATTTAAAATAATGAAAAGCTCATTTTCAAAATAAATGGAATAAAACATCCATAATTTACAAGATAAGATTATTATGGTATAAATCCACTAATTAAATGAAATAAAGGAAATTATTTGAAATATTTTTTGATCTTATCCCATAGTTTTAACCCCATTTTACCTATTTTACCCTTTACCATGAAGAAAAACATTTACCATGGTTACATTTCATTATGAATAAAAAAATGAAATTTCACTCATTACCAAATATAAAAATGCTGACTATAAATATTTAATCCATTTATATGTATCAATTTCTATAATTTTTATATTTTAATTTTAAAATAATTTTTAAAACTAAACAAAAATTTAATTTTAGAAAAATACATGTTTTAAGAAGAGAAATGATTCTTTTTGAGAATCTTGTATAATTTCTATTTCATATAATTAATTATATTATTGAAAATAAAATATGTCTTATTTTACTTTTAAATAAATCAAAAACAAATGTAACATTGTAATTACTTGATTAAAAAAATGAATGACCATTTTTTGAAAAAACGTGTTTTTCACTATTCACTCAAATATCAAACTTCTTAAAAAATACCAACAAATGAATCCTAATATAATTTTGAAATTATTATGTAACAACTTAAGTATATTTTATCATATTTAAATTTAAAATTTAAATTAACTATTTTTAATAAAAATACATAATATAATGAAAAGATCATTTTATAGAAAAATTATCATTTTTATGTTACTTCATATCAATTAAAAATTAAAAGACATTTAATATAGTAGTTCATAAATTAAATTATTACATATAATTCAAAATAATATTTAAAATGTTATTAATTTAATAAAATACTAAATAATTTTAAAAAAATCATTATAAAATCCTTTTTGACATTGATTATTTTTCCTTTAAATGTAATCATTTTTAATTGATTACTTTCTTTTCATTTAATAAAGGTTATATTCCTCTTATTATTTTCCTAATGATGGTCATATAATCTTCCACATATCATTATTTTGGTCATGTGTTCATTACATGATATCGAATTATAAATTAAGATCTCAGGGTGTTATACTCTACATATAATTCTGTCTTGGACGAAAAAGAATATAAACAAATACATGGTATTAACTATGAAGAGAAATATTCCCCACTGAATCATAAAAATTTAATTCAAATATTTATTTTTATAGTATATAATTATGCTTATAATATATATTAAATAACTGTAAAAATAACATTCCTTAATGGGAGTTTTGTGTAGGATGTGTATATGATACAACCCAATGGTTTTGACGATTAAATAGTTATTCTAATGTATATAAGCTAAAAAGATATTTTGTTGGATTGAATAAAAAACTCTATAGTTTGGATATATGTTTTTATGACATAATAAAATATATTCAAATAATAAATAACCTTGAATGTACTTGTATATATAGGTGGGTTAGTGGAAGTGGGATGCTGCTTTTCATATCATTTTTTGTTGATATACAACTCCTTGGAAATAGTATCCTTAATTTACATTATGTAAATATATGGTTGGTAATTTTTTTAATGAAATACATGCACTATTCAGCTTAAATATTGGTCTTGGAGATCAATATAGATAGATCAAAGAGGTTCTTGGATAGAGTTTGAACACATACACCAGTAAAGTGCGAATGTGGTTTGGAATGGATAACATCAAGAAGGGATATTTACAAGTGTTTCATATTATAAGATTTATAAGGAATCAAAGTAATTCAAATGATTCTTAAATGAAAAATATACAAAATATTCTAAATTATTTTTAAATCATATCCCTAATTAATTTCTTGTTGTTTACTTGTCCATATGTTCTTTATAAATAGATAATTAGAAGTAGATATAAATCCAATCATGGGGAGAGTCACAATATTATAGTGAAAAAAATCATTATACACAAGTGAAAAATTATTTTTCGTAGTCAACAGAGGTGAGTATGAGATCATTGTAAGGGTTTATACTAATTTTTTCTTCTAATATGAAAACATTGATTCAAGATCTCAACCTAGTTTTGTATTTTTTTTTCTTAATAGTGTATTTACTAATTTGTTGCTTTCTAACTAACCCTTAATGTTAGACTAAAACAACATAGGTAAATTACATCACCATATATTATATTTTTATGGAATCTATTAACATCATGTAGTTTATTAAAATAATATAGTGTGGTATCCATTTATATTGGGATAAATGTTTCCCTACTATGATATCAAAGGATCTGTTTCTCATTCCATGGATTCTTTGGATGATTGATTTACATTCATTCTATCTTAAATTTAATACTTCACATAACAATGGGATTAATGGCTATGACATAATATTTTACTTCTCTCCTAGATCATTTTTCCTCGATTGATTATTGTTTGAGGTTATGCATTATATCACAAAAAATTATAATATCCTCTAGGTTATTCTTATGTTGGGACATTATGGTGTGATGATACTTGTCATGGTCAAAGGTATTATTTGTCTTTTATCCTATATCTAGATTATCCTAAATCATACTTAAAATTTATTAACCACTATCTTAATTTTATTGGGTTCCTGTATCACATTCCATGTATGTGGATCCACCCCATACCATAATTATATTACCATAATTACTCTACCTCCATTGTCTGCTTATGTTGTGGCTTATCTCCATTATTCTATGATGCACATCAATATGCTGGATTGAATTGAAGGATTTTTATGGCCAATAAATGTTTCAAGACCTATAATTTTATAAATTAAATTCCCTTGTAAATGAATAAATTCATTATTAAGTAATGTAGTTAATGAAAACGAATGCACTATTTTTATTTAGGGAAACAATAAAATATAGCTATAATTTGACTATAGAGATAAAAATACTCTTTATCATTATAAACATTGTTAATATATCCATTATATAGAGACCATTAGTATATTTGTATATTAACTATTATAATAAAATCTAATTAATAATGAAAAAATAATTGATTGCCTCAAATAGTATGATCAAACGCTATGAAGCCCACTTAACGAGGCTCCAAAATGAGATGACAGAATTGGGATTTTTCCTTGAACAAGACCAATACATGATCCAACAAAAAAAAAATAAAAACTGCTTACTCGATAAGTCCAAGCTTATATACATCACCTCCCAAACCATATTCACTATACCATCCCAATAAATTTCTATTATTAGATACCTTACCCTTAGGGAATATACTGGTGTCATAAAGGGTAATGTATCTATACCATGGTCGGTTGAATTTTCATATTTTATTTATAATTAAATAATTATTTTTTAATCCCTTTCCATTGTTCTTTTTTAAAGACATGGTTCTATAATGAGTGTTATATAAATTTGACTCTGGTATGAAGAAACCGAAACTGTATTTTGGGAAATATATAGTTTCATTTAAAATACTTTTTTTATTAATCCATTAGTTTTGAAATAAATTTTATTTTTATTAAATAGTCCAATTATGTAATTTTTGTTTAAATTTAAATTTTAATATAATTTAATAAAGCCCCATTTTATTTCTATAAGGGTCAAAAATTTGTGTGTTGTGAAAACTAGTATTTTTAAATAAATATGAATTTTTAATAAAAAGTCTAAATTAATATATTTAGGAAATTATTTTTTGGTAAAATAAATATTATTTTTCATATTATCTTTTAAAATTATGGAATTGTGAATTTTTCAAATTTTTCTAAGACAAATGAATATTTCAGTGAAATTAAATATATACGGAATATTTGGTATGTATTATGACATCATAATATCCCAAAAGTGATGTAATTAATACTATAAAAGGAATCCATTAGAAAAAATATATTTTCTATTTAAAATAATACATTTTGATTTAATTTGATTAATTTCACAATCCTACCAAAACTTATATAATATTTTAAGGCTTTAAAAACATTTCATTGTGAACATGACTCACTTCCACATCATGAAGAGGATTATTTTTAAAGAGTTTAGTTCTTAACAAAATAAAATAATGGAAAACAATACACTTTAGTAGAAATCATTGGAAAAAACAATTGGAATTCTTCTGTAATATTTTATTTTTTACTTAGATTCTAAAACCTGTGTTACAAAACAAAAATAAAGAATCCCCCTATCATTTTCAATATACACCCACCAAAACACCCTTTCGTCCTCTATTAAAACCCATTCATCAAAAATTTAATCTCCCTCCCCATCTATAAGTCTCAACTAATATGTTAGAAATATCTTCAGAAGATCCTCCCAATATTTTATAACAAACCCCTTGAGTAAGGGATTACCTTCCTCATCATCTTCGTTCAAGTAATTCATTTTTTATTAATCATTTTGAATATTATTTGATTATGTTTTCATGTGTTTATAAATATACCTTTACTACTTGATTGATTTTATAATATTGAGAGTGTATTTATCCCCTCTCATCACAACCTTTACCTATGTCGTTACTATGCCTATGTAAGGGATCTTTCTCTCCCTTCTTTTCTGTTCAAGTACCGTCTTTGAATTTATCATTTTATTTTGAAAATTTTAACATTAAAATGTGTTTTTACACCTATATATAATTTCATTATGATTCCTAGGTAATTATTTTCCACCTCTTACTCTCATTAGTCTTTCCCATGAAACATCATGTACACCAGTTATGTTGCTCGAATTATTCTCTGATTTTCCAAGCCAGAATATTTTGTTATAAATACACATCCACATTTCCATTAATGGGTATTCACCTAGATGTAATTATATTTCATTGATTTGGGTATTCCATTTATGTGACCCACACTCCTTAATCATGGTATTAAGAGTAATTAAGTACATTCATATGTCATATGATCAATGTTAAACACAAATACATGTACATTATATGATTATGAATGTTGGTCTTCGAATTATATATCCCTAAAATGAATCAGGTATTTTTTTCATTCTCATGAGATACCATGTTTAGTGTATGGGTAGTTATCCTAAAAAAACTATGATATTATGTATCATTAGTAATCCCTAACACTTGATTATTATGTTTTTAGGTTGTTTCTACATTCCCATGATACCTTGATGTTATCATCTTATGGCATACTTGGTGATCATGATTATGATTATCACATTTATATTTTCTATTGTTATGCCTCTTTACTCACATTTTCTGTTTTACTTTATGACATGGCTATATTAATTCATTACAATGATTAATGGCTCACCATTTTTTTATGTACTTCCAAAGGTTATCCCATATAGTTTTAGAAGATAAATGGAACTTAAGGGAATGTTGTGTAGTTTTTAAATAATTTATTTATATCATTGTTTCCAGTAAACATGATATATATCTAATTTCATGAATACACTAGGTTTTTGTATCTTTTAGGATTGTATAATATTTATCTTTTTTTAATCAATCGTGAAATAAAGGGTATAAAATATTTGGGTTTTTATACTATGTATTAGAGGAATGTATAATTATTTTTGGTGACTAGTATTAGAAAACCTTATTGAAACCCATATAGATAAGATTAAATGTTACATGCCTCCCCTCACCCATTCGATTGGGAGATGCAGAGGGTGTTATTGGGCCATATGTGACATCCCCAAGACACGAAAGGCTAAGAATAAATGAAAAGGGCTTAATAAGAAGTTGGGTGATGATTTTCCATTTGAAAATAAAACTACCCAAACAATATAACCATTACCAAACAACCTATATATGATGCATGGGTACAATGTAATATAACTCAATGTAATACCAACAAACAATGATACCAATCTATAGCCAAGAACCATATTAGAGTACAAATCGGTGACCACAAACCAACAAAACCCAAAGGGAAGAAATTACTCTAGTAGAAACACCCAACAAGCTCCAAGATCCAACTCAATAATAAATACCCAAGATATCATGATGTATCACTAAAGAACAAGGATACCTTTAATTTACTTGTGTATCGATTTACAACATTTTCAAACACAAAAAATTTACCAATAAGTGGGTGAATACAAAACTCATTAGGATATTCCCAATGATTTTCCTAATCACATCTCTAGGATAGACCATGTTAGCATATTTATATAAAACAATTTTTATAAAAAAACATAAAACATGTTATATAAAAGAAGAAATAGTTTTCCAACCAAATGATTCTTAAGTAAAGCAACCAAATTGGTCCTTTAAACCATTTTACAAATCAATTTTGCATAACCCATTCCATTCAAAAAAACCACACATGCAAGACCAGGTGATAGTTTCGTACTCATTAGTGGTCTCTCATTGATCTACCAAGTCATCACAAGGTAACCATAAGTCAAGCTCCAAAATGGCGCACACCCCTTCCATAGGGTCACATCATTGAAAACTAATACAAATCAATCATTAATTCCAAGCACCATGAAAACCCATTGAGTTAAACCATTTCAATAAAACCACCCATTCAAGGAAAAACATTCTCCAACCAATTTCCCATGTATCAAAACCAACCAAAATTTTAAAATCATTATTTCAAAATTATGAAACCAATTGTACATTACAGAAAACAACCAATTTCTACAATTTCAAAACCAATCACTAATGAGGATTTCCAGAAAACATTGCACATAAATTTAAAAATTCAAATTAATAAATTCAATCAATTTGAAATCAATCCTTCTAGTTCTAATAAGGGGAGTCGATAGTGGGGCCACCTACCTCTCATCACAGTACAAAATAAAGAATGAAACAAATTATTCAACAAACATGGATTAGATCTTCTAAATACCTCCTTAGATATTGTTTTCTACAAACAACACAACCATATATCAACATTATTAGCATCAGAAAATATGGATCTATCTATAGGGAATTAGATACATGAATCAAATATGGGGAAGAATATGGATACTAAGTATGACCATCAAGAATGGGAACATACCATGGTATCTAGCCTCAAACACACCAATATTGTCTAATTGATCACTCTTAGACCAAGATAAAAGTTTCACTAGCCTTGTTTGGAAGTGGAAATCATATTAGGGTCAGATTAAGGTAAAAAAAGGTTTAAGTGCTAAAAATGAGGTACATTGAGAAAAAATAAAGATATATTTAAAAAACTACGTGGTTATGGTAAATGGTTTGGAAAACAGTGTGAAAAGTTTGCATTAGCCACTTCCTCCCAACCCAATTGTCAAGATTGGTTCACATGGTTAGAAAAACAATGCGCCAACTATGATACACCCCTTTTTCCTACTTGACATGGTTTATCCTTAGTGGATTTATGGTTTAGCCAAACCACATACCTAATCATGCACCTACGCATAGAACCTTGTTTCATTTCCATAGTTTTCTATGAGGTTTAACATGATTTATACTAACAGGGCTTAAATAGTGCACCTTAAAAAAATTCCCCAAAACGTGCTTAAATTCCTAGAAACATCCCCAAACATAACCCAAAAGATTTTTATACTTAAAATACATAAATAAATGAGTAATTACCCTAAAATATGGGTGATAATATATCCCCACCATTGGTCTTTCCATCCCTAAAAATTAGTAAGCCACCATTTTCCTGAAATAGTTCGTACCATTTCTATACCAATTCCTTCTCACACTCCCATGTTTCTTCCTAAATCTAACCTTATTTCCATAAAACTTGCACTAAATCGACGATTTTACCATGCAATAATTTCTCTTTCAAAATAAAAATCTTCTCTGGTACATGAACCATTATAGAATATGGATAGGTTAATGTGATCCC
Source organism: Viscum album (assembly GCA_963277665.1). Lineage (NCBI taxonomy): Eukaryota > Viridiplantae > Streptophyta > Magnoliopsida > Santalales > Viscaceae > Viscum > Viscum album. The sequence goes on along the minus strand of OY728151.1, from coordinate 1,363,158,965 downwards.
ATCAAATCACAAGGTCTGGATTAGGATAGTACTTATTCTATTGAGATACATAAAAATCATTATGCACAAAACTGAAACATGGTGGAAAAACCAACTGATATGTTGTCTCACCAACCCTTTCAAGTATCTCAAAAGTTCTTATGTATTGTGGTGATAACATTAACTTATTCCCAAAATGATGATTCTCATGCCTTAGTGAGATTCTGAAGAACACATAATCCCTCAACTCAAATGACAATGGCCCTCGATGATGATCGGGATATGATTTCTAAAGACTCTAAACCATCTACATTGTCTTCCAGATCAGCTATTTCTTTTACCTTGTCTCTTTCAAAAGGCATGTCCCAACTAGTGAAGTATCACCTCTTTCCACCCAAAAAAAGTGTAGAATGATAAGGATTATCATAAAAAGGTTTTAAAGGATCCATATGTATCAATGGATGATTATTTTTGTTATATAAGAACTCCACTAATGGTATATGCCTCTACCAAGAATCACCAGAATCAATTAAATAACCACAAACCAGGTATTCAAATGTTTTTATCGTCCAATAGGATTTTTTATCTCTTTGAGGATTATACACCATGCTTATAGTCAACCAAGTCCCAAGGGAATGCTAAAAGGATGTATATAATCAAGTTGTAAACCTTGAATATCAGTTTGATACTATCAAAATTGGTACACCATGACTCTTTACCACTTCATGGATATATATTTTGGACAAGTCCTCCATCGTATGCGACTCAAAAATAGGGATGAAATTATCCAAATTTGTGCACTGATACAGTATCACCCATATGGTTTGGTGTTCCAATCCTCCCTATAGAAATTAGTTAGAAAATTCATAGCTATCTACATTTATTTCTATATAAGAATAGATAAATACTGTAGAATACCTTCTAGTTGCTGGTCTTATGCCTTAACCTGTTGACTGGTGAGGCATCTAAAAACAAACTCAACCACTTTTATTTTCATACCAACCAACCAAAATTTCACTTTCAGAGACTTATAAATATTTTCTATTACTATATGAACAAACTATGTCTAATGGTAGTAATTTTGAATTATTTTATCCTAATAAGATATAAGTATGAGCATCTAATCTCAAAACCACAAAACTAAACACCAATCCAGTTTTCATCACTTAATGGTCTCCCCACCACTGTGTTTTTACCTCAGCAAAACACATCCTAAATCATATTTATTTACCTATTCAACCTTATCATCAAAATTAGAAATAATAATCAGAATGAAAACTAAAACAATACATTGGTCTTCACAATCCATGTGATTGTTGGCTATCTTCAACATCAAATTCCATTATTATGATGCCTATTTTTCCAACTGACTCTATGATTTCTTTGTTAATTTATATGCCACCAAATATTTCTTACTTTATGTATACATAAATAAAAAAATCATACAATTTAAGGTACTACATATGTATTCATTGTCTTAGGTTAGAATCTGTTTTTGAGAAAATGTGTTTCAATGTATTATGAACTATAAAAAACTATAAATTTCTCATCAAATAGGGAATGATACCATGCATTCAAAGCATGGACTATGACATCTAATTCCAAATCCTATTTTGGTTATTTATTCTCATGAAACCATAAATATTATTTTCCATAAGCAACTACATGACCTCCTTACATGAAAGCACATGCTAACCCAAATCCCAAAGAATCACAATACACCACACACCCTTGTCCTGATTAAGGAAATATCAAGATTGGTTCTGATGTAAAGATAACATAAGATCTTGAAAATAGTTCTCACAATATTCATTCAATTTGAATGAATAATTTTTCCTTGTAAAATCTTTCATTGGTGAAGATATTCATGAAAATTCATGAACAATGTGTCAATAATAACTTTCTAGACCAATGAAAACGCATGTCACAAAGACATTCCTTGGTGGTTTCTAAGTGATCAAAACCACTATTTTTTCTAAATCCATAGAAACACCTCTTTCATAGATAACATGGAAAAGTTAATATTCCTATTAAATCCAAAAATCACACATTGAATGATTGGTATACAAATGATGATCCTAATGAATTCCACACATTATCGCCAATTGTTTCTCATTCTCTATCATTGTACTTGAATAAACCAATTTTTCATCCACAAAACCACCAAAAATAATCCAAATACCTTTGAAATATATGATTCATCAATTCCATAAACACAAAAGGTTCATTTTTATGACTAAAATAAATAAACACATACTCATAATGGCCATATATTCTTCTGAAAGATATCTTTAGAATATCCTGATTTCCAAAAGGTAGTTAGTGATATATTGAATGACATTAAATTTTAGAGAACCATTGGAATCACCTAAATATATTGAACAGATCACAAATTTGTGGAAGAGTATATTTTTTTCTTTATCATAACACGGTTAGTCTTACAATAATGAAAACAAATCATTAGAGTTCGATTTGACTTTTTCACAAAAAAACATGTACATCCCACGAAGACGTACTGGGTTGACTGACAGTTTCATTTCCATCTCTCCAAACTGAAATTTTAATTCCCTTAATTATTTTGGGGACATATTATTAGATGGAATATATATAGGATTTGTCCCTATTAAGAGATTAATTATAACCCGCCCTTCTCTTATGGGGGAACCCCCAAGAGTTTATCAAAAAAAAATTGTAAACAGATCAATGATTGTTGGAAAAACACTATCCCCAATTTCATCCACTAATTCCAAGGTAAACACATCCAACTGGTGTGATATAGTTCATAATTTTTGTTCCAATGATCATACTACATATATCATTACATTCTAGTCTCATCTAAAGTGATGTGTTTCACCACCATCAGTTGGAAAACAAACCCATTTAATATATAAATCAATATAATATTTTACCATTTTCAATCAATACATATCTATGATTATTTAAAATACATCCACCACCTGCATATAGAAATAAAAACTCAAATTATCCCCGATGATGGTCCAGATTGATCATCAAAAACTACATTCTCATCTCCATACAATTGATTACTCACTACACATTGGTCTTTATTACCTTACTCATATTTCACTGCTTGATGAGTCATGGTATTCCTAGAATCACCATGGACAACATGGTTATTCTAATGTAAATTATTAGTCTTCCCTCATCCCATAAAATAATATGACATCTACAAAGCATAAAATGTATTCATAGCACCAAACCTTATATAACTACAATAATAAAATTGAAGATGCCCCATCAGGTTGCTATTGAAAAAATTCTCTAAGTGATGTAGTAAAAACTCATATCATGTGATCAAAATAACCACACTTAAAATATCCAGGTTTAATCTTTTTTTTTTGAAGGAAGATTCATTGATCAATTCATCTGATTTTGAGGAATTCCACTACCATGAAAATATGTTTCCCTCTTCAATGTATTCCTAGCATTAGAGTTCCCACTTTTTAACATAGGTATAAACATGCATCTTTCCCCCGTAGTTCCTTATCTATATATATATATATATATTTACCACCTTCTATCTATTGACCTTCTCTATGTAATCAATTTTAACGATAATTACAATCATTGAGTAAATTTATTGCCTCAAGCATGATTAAAAAATGAATGCCTTCAAGGAAGAACATGCAGTAACATCTAGGAAAAAGTTGAAAAAATTCAGGAATTTATCCATGTTCTCTATCACCATTAAGTTATATTTCATTAAGTTGAAAAATTATTTAGTTCTAGTAATCATGAACGTGTGACTATGTAATTATTCCTTGAACAATTCCTCAAAATCCTACCATAAAAGGCCTCAATCCAATTTAGCTTGAACTGTTAAATCCCTCCATTGGCATGAAATAACTTCTAGTATTTAAATTTTCAAATTTACATTTAGGTTTTTTCTGTTCTTAGGAAATCAAAGATTTGATTCATCTTATTCATCCACACCTCTTCATTTTCCATTTATAAATCACCTCGACATAAGGGTGGATTCCGGTTTTGGAACTAAATGGAATGATCCACTTTCCTTAGTTAATTACTTATATTTTCTTTATCTATGGCTTGAAAAGTCTGTACAATAAAATAAAATATTTTTTGATTCAATTATGGCTCATGTGAAACCATATTTTCAATAGCTTCTTTTGGTTGGTTTCTTCTACTCCAAACAGGTGACATTTTCATTAAGAAACATTAAACTTCATTAAGTATCAGTCACAAAACTAAAAGATTATTAATTTAAATTTTAATATATCACATTTATCATTTCATGGATTTTTAATATTCAACATGTTCTCACATTGAAACCATTTTTTTAAAATTTCACCATCCTCTTTGAAAATCAAACCATGTTCAATCTTTTTCAAAAATAAATTATTTTTCTACCAAATAATAAATCATTACTCAAAAATAAATATGAAATCCTAATGGGAATTCATTTCAGTTAATGTATGTAATGTTACTCTCATATGATAAATCCATAAAAACGAGGAAACAACTCCAAGAAGTGTCTCGAAACACTTATGTACCCAACTCTATGGCAACATTAAGTTTAGCATAAATACTTCATTTATGCCACTTTATACTCTACATTTCGAGTTCCAATTTTCATATCTCCTTGATACCATCCAACTCAAGGTATAATATAGAATAACTATCAACTCTTGGACCAAACAAGCGAATATCGTCTTCCCTACAAAAATATTTGGATTAGCCAAGAGTGATAGCATTTGTAACATCCTTCCCCTCACCCATTATATTTGGAGAGGTGGATTGGGTTACTAGGCCTTAGTTAACAGAACTAAGACACCAAAGGCAAGAAATAAATTCCAAGGGCTTCATAAATAGTTGGGGTGATTTTCAATTTGAAAATAAACCAACCAATTCAAGATAACCATCACTAAAAAATCATTATATTATTCATGAGTATAATATAATATAACTCAAAGCTATACCAACTGAAAATACTAAAAACTAAAACTAAGAACAATATCATAGTATAATTTGGAAATCAAAAACCAACAAAACCAAAAGAAAACGAAGAACTCTAGAAGTAAATCCCAACAAGATCCATATTCCAACTAAACAATCCATACCATTGGTATCCTAAATCATCACTAAAGAAAAGGGATACCATCACTTCACCTGCGTCTCGATATATAACATCTTGAAATGAAAATTATTTCCAAAATAGTTTGTGAGAATAAAAATCTGTAGTATTTTCCCAATGACTACCCTACTCATACCACTAGGATAGAAAATGTTATCACATTTACATAAAAAAATTAAATAAAACAATTTAAAATATTTTATATCAAATCCAAAACAGTTTTACAAACTAAAAAAATCGGACAGAAAGCAACCAAACAAGTTGTTCAAACAATTTTTAAAATCAATTTGGCATAACCCATTCCATTCCACACAAGAAATCATAGGTGAAAGTTCTATACTCATGAGAGGTATCCCACTAATCTATCATGTCATCATAAGGCAACCATATTTCAGGTGCCCCAATGTCACACACCCCTTCCATAGGTTTAGGTCAATGAAAATGAACACACGCCATCTGTTCTTTCAAATTATCAGGCCAACCCATTAAGCCAACCCAATTCAATGAAGCCACCACTTTATTGAAAAAAATTTACAAACAATTATTAAATCATAAAAACCAATTTCTTTAAACCATCATTTTAAAATTATGAAACCTATTATTCTTTTCATAAGGAAATGAATTTCTACAATTTCACAAACCATTACAAAAGAGGATTTCCAACAAACACTGCACATCTATTTCACAATTCAAATAATGAAATTCAATTATTTTTAAAGAAATATTTTTTTATAATAAGATGAGTCCCTAGTGAATCCACCTACCTCATAACTTCGGTGAAAATGAAGAATGAAAAAAATTCTTCCACAAAAATGAATTAGATATTCCAAAAAAACACCTTAGATCTTGTAATATACATTGAAAACAACAATATATCAACATTATTAGCATCTAAAAAAACTATATATCCCCAAAAAATTAGATACATGAATACAATAGAGGGAAGATGAAGAAAACTAAGGAAGACCTCCCAGAATGGGTACTTACCAAGGAATATGGCCTCCAATGCAACAATATTCACCAACAGATCTTATTAGGATCAAAAGGAAAGAATTACATAGACTTAGGAAGAATAAGAAATCATGGTCAGATTTTATTATGGGAAAATAGATGGGTTAGGGGATAAATCGAGTTAGATCCAAAAAATACATATCTATTATTTAATGCTTCATAGTTAGGAAAAACAATTATAAAAATCATGTACTAACCATGTGTTAGCCACTACCTCCCAACACCCCTTTCATGATTTTTTCACATGGTGAGACAAAAAGTGTACCAACCATGCTAAACCTTTTTCTCTGACATCACATGGTTTATCTTGAGTGGCCATACGGTTTGGCCATACCATGAACCTAACTTTATGCCTACCCTTAAACTAATATTTTACTTTCATAGTTTCCAAAGAGATTCCACATGGATTCTATTAAATGTTCTCGAATCATGAACCTCCTTAAAATCCTCCAAAAAATTATAAAACCCCACCAAACCTCCCAACACTTAACCCAAAATCTTTATATGCTTAAAATACATAAATAAGTGGTAAATTACCTGAAACTGATGAATGATATTCTAAACATAGGATAATATCCCTAAATTTTTGTAATGTATAGAGATAATCGTTTTTTAGAAATGAATTCCTTTTTTGGATACTGGAAAGTGGATACAGCTATGAAATAAATGTATCTAGTGGTAATAATATTTTATGTGCTGATTGAGTATTAACTACACCAAAACGTGGTACATGAAAAATATCTCAAATATTGCATATATGGGAAGACACTTCTAGGGGATATGATTTTATTAATCAAGATCTTTTATACATCCATTTTATAGGAAACAAAAATTATTATGAAATATAATGTAAGGAAATATAGCTTGGATAACTTAGATTAAAACCTTGAAATTAATTGGTTGATTAATACATGTCATTTATGTTTATTCCAACAATGGTCAGAGTTTCCATTTTATTTTTCTAATAGTTTAAAATTCACACCCCAAATTTTCTATCATTTTAGTTAATGGATGTAAATATGAGAAATTGTGTGAGTGTTTAGTGTAATGGGAAATGTCCTGAATTTCCAAGTGATATTACCAACCTTATGGGAGTAGGATTTGAGATCTTCATAAAAAAACATACTCAATTAACTTATTCTTTGAATTAAACATGATTTAAGAAGAACACCCCAATCCTCATAAGAATGAGAATGTTTTAATTATGATCTATATGAAAGAAATTCCATAGAATTACAATGGATTTTATGATCCCTTTATCATGGAATAGTGGATCATGTTTATTTAAATGTTCTTCTCTTTATTGAAATTATCTGATAAAGAAAATGTTGTGATTAGTTTTTATTACCTGGAAGGAGAGATAATTAATTATATATATTGATCAATAAATAATTCATAAGGTAGAAATCAAAGTGATAGTGTTGGGGGAATTAATTAAAATTTATTTCATTAAACATTTTCCTTACACTCTCTGTCATAAAATGGAGAGGTATTTCTTTAACCTCAAGAAAAAAGTAGATGAACCCACCATGGTGTATGTGGAAAAATTTAATGTAATTTCACAATACACCTCATGATTTTCAATTGACATGATAGTAATATTGATTGCATCTTTAGTAGACTAAATCATAATCTATTAAAAATTTATCAATTCATGAATTTAATAGTTATGAACAAATTGTTTTATGTACCATCAAAGTGATATTGGTGATTGGAGATTACCATAGTCCTTGGGTGAATGGACATAGGAATTGGAAAATTATTATTATTTTTATTAGAGCTATGGAGAAATATTATTTTGGTTAGAAAGTAAAAATTAATTATTTTCAAGATTATAAGAAGAATCATCCAAAAAAATTCACAATGGGGATAAGTAAATGTTTTTGGTGTGGGGAGGGGCACCATTCTAGAAACATACAATGGGTGAAACCCACCAATCTGATGGAATAAAGTATTGTTACATTCAACCATCAACCTATTTTATAATGTTTCAATTTGATGGAAAAATTAACTATGAAAAAACACATCACTAACCCAATGTTTGGTGAAGATAACTGCTGACAAAACCCTTTAAGTCCTACCTATCAAGGGAATTATTATTCCCGAATAACTTATTAGTTTCATCCTGACAATGAATTAATGTAGGTTCTCTGGTTATTCATTCAGGAATAGTGACTTTACTATTTTATTTTGGTTTTACCTATTCTTAAATATCATTAAAGTTTAGTAAGAATATTCAAACACCGCTTCCAAACATATATGTTGAGTTATTAGAGAAAATGAAAAATGTATCAATTATTACATCCTAATCATATTAATTCTCTCATGTTTATATTTTTTTTATAAATACCCTTGTAAAACATTAGATATTGTAACGTCTCGGTTCCGGAATCCACATAGAGGTTCCTCGTACCCAGTTTGTCACATGGCATCAAGCGCATTTCCCCGAGCACCAAAGGTTACTAACTAGTAGTGAGGGTCGTGGTCGTGATAATGTGGAAGCTATGCCCTCATTGGTAGAGTAACATAGAGGATGAAAAACATGTAACAATAGTGGAAGCAGTAATAATATCAAACAACCAGAAAATAGTGGAAGACTGAAGAAGAACAACTAGATCACACATATATAAATGATGCATGATACATATTTCTAGTAAAGTTATAGAGACCCAATCTTGATTTATGTGTACATTACATTACTTTAGCAAAATACACAATACATAACAAAAACAGACACCCAAGGACCGTAATATTTTAGTGTCTTTGGAAACTTAGAACACAATCTTCTAATCATGGTGAAAGATCTTAAACATCTCCCATAAGGATATTTCCTATTTTTTCTTACCTAAAACCTTTTTTTATATCCTAGGGAAAAGAATACATAAAAAGGGTTATCTCAAATGCTCAGTAAGGGTAAGCATGGAGAAAAAAAACAAACCATATACATTTGAACTTAAAAACATGAACATAATGTTTAAACATCAAAATCTTGAGTTGTGAAATAAATATTGGAAGTACGTAAAGCATATATCATAAAGGAACACTAATCATGATAAAATAGCATCAGAATAAATCATGTAATTATGGTAACCATTAAGCACATGTTATGATTTCCATAGTAGACAAGGCATTGCTGTCAAGACCATCATAGTGGACAAATTCCATTACTAAATTGAGTTTACTTTCCGTTACAACCCTGTATTACTGATCCAGATTCACTTGTTGTTCTAGCCATGTCAATCTCATTGGATATAAATATTTGCACAATGAATTGGAGGGAGATATAGGTCCCACACATCTCATAATTAAATCATTCTTACGTGTTCCACAAAATAAACATAAATCATTCATCATAACCCAAAGAATAAAATGGGTTTCATAAACACCATCCCCTCATAACATAATCAGTACAAAAAAATGGATGTCATTTCATCATAAACAAAATCAAACCATATATATAAAGTGGAAATTATATGTGAAACATGACCATATTAATGAATGTAATCTTAGATGGAAAATAGTCCTGATAAAACACTTGAAATGAATTCATGAGGAAAATATCCTTTATTCTTCAAAATCATTTTCTTTTCACAAAATGCCATGCAATTTTTTACAAAAATGATTTTGGTTGAAAATAGTCATGAAATCTTATAGAGTATGCTTCATGAAAATAAAGCGTTATGAAACTGTAAAAATCCATTCATGCCATATAAGTTAAAAAAACATTCTTCTCGTACTTTTGCCGAAAAAATAAAAAAATATCTCGTATGGTAAACAAAAGAAATATTTCTTCCATACCATGTGGTAAAATTAAAAAAAAAGGAAAAATGACTTTAAACATACATGGATGAATATTAAACATTTTATGAAAACATTTCTAGAAAACATGGACATGGATGATAAACCTAACTTCAGTAAGTACTTACGAATAAACAATCTCGGATAAGAATGAGATTGGAATAATTATCCTTTACCTTAGGTCCAATTTCTTCCATATATGTCTGAAACTCGTGTATAATGGGTTAAAAAATATTATTAACTTGGAAAAGAACAATTATAATATTTATGATATCATATATGATTTACTTAAGACTTTATATTAAATATTATTTTTTCAATTCCAGGTTAAAGCAGTGTTTTGGGTAAAATCGTTTCATTTATCGTACGTGTTTTGACTTTTAATTATTCATATGATTATATAGATCATGATTAATTACTTCTAGAATGTAAAACATTATTTATATATAATATATATTCAGAATATATATATATATATATAATAGATCTATAAATGGAATTAAATACACCGTTCATGGAGACGGTTGGTCGTACGTACGCATGAACATTGTTTTTGTTTCCTTATTAAATTGAATGGAAGTAAATGAAATATATATATAAATAAATCCAGTAGAATTATTATGTCATATATTTCATCATTACTTATTATATATACTTTATTATCATTCTTGAATGGTTAACCTAGAGAATGAATCTCATCACATCGTGGAGACGGTAATCTGTACGTGCGCACGAGCGATGATATTGTTCCCATAATTATTGAATGGAATTGGAGTGGATGATATAATATCTCATAATTATACTCATGTTATAATAAGAAAATATAGTTATTATTTCCACCATTATACCCATCCAAGTAAGGTGGTGGTGGAAAAACATATTACACCACAGCGTGTAGACGATATTTTGTACGTACGCACGCGCGGTGATTTCATTTTTCGTAGGTTGGATTGAAGTTGAAATAGGGTTGTTTCATATTTATAATAACATATCAGTACGTTAGTTATACTGATGGTATTACTTTATAATGAAATAACTAAATAAGAGGATGTAGAAGAAGAAACAAACATGAATGAATCGATGGAAGAGATTACCTCCTCTTCGACGTGCCTCTTTTAAACTTCCTCTTAAGGCATTAGAGTAGGTATTTTGAGAAGAACAGTAACACTATAATGTTACTAGAGAGGCATAAAAGAGGAATTTTCTGGGTTTCGTCGAGCATGAAGGCTCATTATTGAGTGAAGAGGAGAGGGAAGGGGTTCCCTTTTATAAGAGAAGAGAGGGGCAATTTTGGAAGCCTCCAAAATATTAATTTATAATAAACTCAAACCCAACATAAAAACATCCAGCGATACTCAAATTCGGATATGAGGTAAGATAGGGTTGTAATATCATCATCCAATCATATTTAGACATGTTTTGTTTTATTTTAAACCTTATCGTTTTGATTTATCCTTGTTTAATCTATTTTATTTTAATTGAGGTAATAATATTCTAATTTCTAAATTGTTTTAAATAGTTACTTATGTGTTGTTAATTTAACATAATTAAATAAATTATTACATTTTCGACCATATAATTTTAAATTTTAAATTTTAAATTATTTTTTTGATTTTTAAACAATTTAAAAATATGTTATTTTTATAAAATATCATTAGTGTCAATTTTGACACTATTCAAATATTTGAATTTAAATAAAATACACACAAAAGATATATTCGAACCAAAATATTTAACAGATTCCAAACTTGTTATATTCTTATAAAAAATTTATGGACCACATTAATTAGTTCATATAATATTTATTTAAATATTTTTAAAACCATTTATTTGATATTTCTCTTAATTAAATAATTACTACAACATTTTTGTATAATTATTAAATATACTTATTTGTTGCATAAAAATTAAAACTAAAATACTATGATGCATATAAATATACTATATTAAATAATAATACTTTTACTTGAATTTATCGTCTTAAAATCACAACATTTAAATTTTTATATTTATTAAAGTATGAAGGTGACAACTTTGACATTATTTAAAATAAAATAATATAAGTGTCATAATAACTTTTATAAGGATCCAAATGGCCAAAAATTCAACGCTTGGATGAGTATGGTTTAAATGTACACGAACAATAAGTTTTTGTCAGATTTTTGTGCATTTTATGAGCATTATTCGTTTAATGAAAACTGTATTATTTATTTTTCACTTAATAAATTATTTCTGCATCATTAATGTATAAGCTATTAAGGTAATTAAATATTTCATAAAAATTAAAAATAATTTACCATAATAAATAAAAACATTTTATATTTAAAATTAGTATTTATAATCTAATATATATTTTGTATAACCTTATATTAAAAATACATAAATTATTAAAGTTTGAGTGAGACATATTTCCCATTCTTTAAATAAAATAAATTAAGGGTCTTAATCACATACAAGTGGGTTCCAATAGATTCCATTTCGACCCAATTATATTTTAGGACGAAATATAATCATATAATTATTGTAATACAAGTGTTAGGGTAATTTTATGATATTATTTTTACCCTAAATTACCTGATTTACCTTTAACTATAGTAAATAAAATTTACCGTAGACACTATTCATAATGTCTAAAAATAAAAAGTAGCCTATTAACATAATTTGGACCTACTGATTCCAAATATGGAACCCTTTTTTCCAAATTCAAAACACATAAGTTTCAGTATTTAATTTAAAATTAATCCCATTGTTGAGAAAATGAGTTTTAAAAGTTAAAACATTACAAAAGATTGAAATGTTTTAACCTATGAATTCAATGTAGAATTCATGATAATGACATAAATTATATTAAATGCTAAAAATATATTCTATTTATACCTTTAAACAATTCAATATTATAATTTAACCAAATACATTATCTTGATGAAAAAGTTGTTTTTAATTAAAATTTAGCGTATTTTAACTATTCATCAAAATATGAAAGTTAATAGAAAAATATTATAAAATTATCCAATGTTAATTTTTATATCCTTATTGAAATTAATATGTTTATTTCTTCTAATTTAACTTATAAATGTGTCAAAATTTATATTTAAAGTGGGTGTGCCATCAAAAGGTGGCAAAACTGCATTTTTTGGAAAATATTTATTTTACCCAAAACATTTATTTCGTTCTCATACCATGATCTATAATATCTGTAAGAATAATTATAATGTTATAAAATTCAAATTTTGGTTAATACTATTCATAATGGCTTGTTCATAATAATATTATATAATATCATTGTTTAGTGAAACTCGATATTACGTACCACGCAAGCTATCGAGGAAGGTCGCTCTTGCGTGTAACTCAAGACAAGTATACTGTTGCGTATACTGCAAGATAATATGGTTTTTTGTATAGTGAAAGCTTATATTGGTGTAGCGTACAATACATGACATCAAAGGAAAGATTATTTCTCATAAAATATCGGGGTGTTACATTTTACCCCCCCTTAAAACTGAATTTCACCCTCGAAATTCGTCGAGGTTATAAATGGTTTACTACATGAAATTTTCTTTCATAGAAACCCATATCGTAAAAATGAATACAAAAACTTAATTTTAAAACTAAATTATGAAACGTAACGGTTACCCAAATTAACTCATCACTGGGTTTCCACATAGGAGAACATTGGTGAAAATCTGGGTATGGAAGAGAAATCTAACCATCAATTTCTGATGGAGAGTGGTAGAAAACATGGCTATGAAAAAGACAATAATCAAAAAGCCATAAATTAGTGATGATCTAAGGTACCATCTGATTTATTCGATATGAGGGTACTAGTAAAAAAATTATGGTTTTCAAAATCATATCCCTAAATTTGATTAATTTTTGAATTAAAAGGAATACGTTCTTGATATTTTTACAATCTAACCATTGTTTATGCCTTGAACAATTTCTACTTCATATCTTATTGAATGAAATGAAGTTAAAATTTTAATTCTTGTAGTGTTAAAAGATCATGCGATAGAATGATAGGTCATTCCATCTGTCTTTATCACAAAATGGTTAGCATAAATTATTAAATATACATAAGTCCATCTATTGTGACATTAACTGTATATGATTCAGAAAATGGACTTATACATCTTCTATCATACCTATTAATAAAATAAAACTAATTTCTACTAACCAGGGACTACCTGTAGAAAAGTGGTAGGTGATAAAGACATGTCACACTTCAGTTGTGGGTTCGATTCCTGCAACCTTGTCTGACGCGATGGGTTGTCGGTCGTCATTCATGTTGTCCTTTTTCTAAAACAATACTATTAAAACATTATAAAAAAGTTTTATCCTTAATGAATACCATCAAATTTCCAACTTAATCCATTCCAACCTTTAGGATTACCGAAAATACTTCTGTACAATATCAAAGTATAAAAAAAAGATTACTAGAAAGGAAATCTACCAAGCATGTAAATACCCTCATTTATCCCCCATATATCAGAAGATATATCTTGTTTGTCACATTCCAAACATGGGAATACCTTAATCATGTATTCTCTTGAAACATGAATTTCCATGAAACCTTAGTTAAAATATGAATGTTGTCAAAATTTAACTCTTTCCACATACCAAAATCCCAAAATTTCTATATACTCAAACCATGATATCACATTGTCCTTATATCAGTCATTAGCTCATTAATAATATCACACATCTCATTATCTATTTATCCATTCATTATATGAATATCATATACTTTCCAAAAATATATGAATAAAATTTCATGGTTACCGGTACCATTCAACATATACTTTCAAATAATTTTGGAAAAACAATAGTGTAAGAATCCATAGATATTTCTTTATTCCATAGTACCATTAAATTACCTAGACAACATAACTATTGATAAACATACAATCATTCCACTACCTTCTTAAACCATTGATCGAGCTTCATAATTTTATTCCTCAACACTTCTGTCATCTCATATATCCTTTGTAATATTTTCATCACCATCAACATAAATACTACTCATACGACCATGCTGATTCTCTTCATGAGATTTTCCCTTAGGGCATTGGTTTTCATAATGCCTGTACATTCCACATTTAAAACATTTAACCATTGTTGTTGTCTTATAAATACCATTATCCTTGTCCATGGTGTTAACTAAAACTTTTCCTTTGCAATTACTAGCTTTGTGTACTTCTTTTCCACACCCAAATCATCTTCCAGTTCCTTTGAAACATTCTCCCTGATGCCTCTTACCACCGGATTTACATGATGGAAATTGAACTTTCATTCCTCTATGATCAGCATGAAACTCCATCTTTCTTTTATTAGATGAGTCATGAAACATACCAAAGTTGAGATTATTGATCATATTATGAGATTTCTGTTTAGGCATAATAACGATGTTTGGACTTCCAAATCCTGTTTCATTTGGTTTCTCATGAATAATATCATTCCATTGTCCATCATATTCTCCATTAACATGAATATTCCTGTTTCCATCCATTTTCTAAAACTCAAAAAGAATAGTGTGAGAGGCAAAAATCTTACTAGGAAAATAACATAATAAAGGGTAATACTTTCAATCTCTAATATATTAGGTTTAATGAAGGGTTATTCATGATCTTTATCATAATTCTATGACTGTGACCTATACTTACACTTATGCTTAGGGATATCCTGAGGCATACCTTAAAAATATCTCTAGGGATCTCAATAAAAATTTCGCATCCTAGTTTCCAAAGGATAACTAAACCTCCCACTCATACCAACTGAAGAGACCCAAGCTTGAAGTTTATGGAAAATACATTACTTTTGTGGAATACTTAATATATAACAAAAACAGACACCCAAGGACCGTAATAGTTTAGTGTCTTTTGAATCTTGGAACATAATCTTCTAATCATGGTGAAAGATCTTCAACATATCCTATAAAGATATTTCCCTTTTGTTTTTCTTTCCTAAAACCTTTCTTTATATCCTGGGGAAAAGTAGACATAAAAACGGTGAGCCCGAATGCTCAGTAAAGTTAAGCATGGAGAAAATAAAACAAACCATATTAATATGAACTTAAAAACATGAACATAATGTTTAAACATCAAAATCTTTAGTAGTGGAATAAATCTTGGTGGTACATAAGTCATAGATCATAAAGAAACATTAATCATGATAAAATAGAAAGGGAATAAAATATGTAATTGTGGCAACCATTAAGAACATTTTATGATTTCTATAGTAGGTAAGGAATTTCTTCCAAGACTATCATAGTGGAAAAAGTCCATTACTGAACCAGGTTTACTTTTCTTTCCAACCCTGTATTACTGAACGAGATTCACATGTCGTTCCAGCCATGTCTATCTCATGAGATATAAATCTTTACCCAATGCATTTGAGGGAGGTATAGTTCCCCTCAATCTCATAATGAAATCATTCTTACGTGTGCCACAAAATAAAAATAAATCATTCATCATAACCCAAAGAATAAAATCGGTTTCATAAACATCATCGCATCATAACATAATCCATATAAAAAAATGGATATCATTTCAGCATAAATAAAATCAAACCATGTAAATAATACAGCCATTATACTTGAAACATGACCATAATAAAGAATGTAATCTTAGATGGAAAATAGTCTTGATAAAACAATTGAAATGAATTCATGAGGAAAATGTCATTTCTTATTCCAAATCATTTTCTTTTCAAAAAATGCCATGAATTTTTTTTAAAAATATTTTGGTTGAAAATAATATTTAAATCTTATAGAGGAAGATTCATGAAAATAAGGATTTATAAAACCGTAAAAATCCATTCATGCCGTATATGTTAAAAAACATTCTTCTCATACTTTTTCCAAAAAGGTCAAAAAGTACCTCGTATGGTAGACAAAAGAAAGATTCCTTCCATAATATTTGGTAAAATTCAAAAAGGGTAAAAATGACTTTAAAAAAACATTGAATAATAGTAAACATTTTATGAAAACATTTTTATAAGGCATGGACATGGATGATAAAAATAACCCAGTAAGTACTTATGAATAAAAAATCCCCAATAAGAACGAGATTGGAATAATTATCCCGTAACTTTTGTCCAATTTCTTCCATACGTGTCCAAAACTCCTGTATAGTGGGTTTAAAAATATTATTAACTTGTAACATAACCATTATAATATTTATGATATCATATATGATTTACTTAAGACTTTATATTACCCGTTATTTTGTCAATTCCACGTTAATGCAGCATTTTGGGTAAAATCATTTCATTTATTGTACGTGTTTTGACTTGTAATTATTAATATTATTACAAAGATCATGATTACTTACTTCAAGAATGTAAAAAATCATTTATATATAATATATATTCAGAATATATATATATATATGTACTAGATCGTTAAATGGAATGAAATTCACCGATCAGGAAGACAGTAGGCCATACGTACACATGAACGCTGTTTTTGTTTCCTTATTAAATTGAATGGAAGTAAATGACATATATATATATATATATATATATCCAGTAGAATTATTATTTCATATATTTCAGGATTTCTTATTATATAAACTTTATAATCATTCTTGAATGGTGAACATGGGGAATTAATTTCATCGCATCGTAGAGACGGTAATTCGTACGTACGCATAAGCAATGATATCATTACCTTAATTATTGAATGGAATTGGAGTGTATGATATAATATATCATAATTATAATCATTTTATAATAAGCATATGTATTAATTATTTCCACCATTAATCCCATCCATGTAAGGTGGTGGTGGAAAAACATATTACACCATAGCGTGGAGACGGTATTCCGTACGCACGCACGCGCTTTGATTTCATTTTTTATAGGATGGATAGAAGGTGAAATAGGGTTGTATAATATTTATAATAACATATAATTATGTTTTTTAAACTTATGTTTTTACTTTATAATGAAACAAATAAAGAAGAGGAAGTATAATAAGAAATAAACTTGAATGAATTGGTAGAAGAGATTACCTCTTCCTCGACGTGCCTCATTTGAACTTCCTCTTAGGGAACTAGAGTTGCTCTTTTTAGAGTACCAGAACCTCTATAATGTAACTAGAGTTGTTGATAAGAGAAATTGGAAGGTTTAGGCCGAGATTGAAGGCTCAAGATAGAGTGAAGAGTAGAAGGAAGGGGTTCCCTTTTATAAGAGAATGGAGGGGCACTTTTGGAAACCTCAAAAATATTAATTTATAATAAACTCAAATCCCACTTAAAAACTTCCAAAGTGACTCAAATCCATATATGAGGTAATATATGGTTGTAATACCCTCAAAAAATCAAATTTAGACATGTTTTGATTTTATTTTAATCCTTATCATTTTGATTTATCCTTATTTAATCTATTTAATTTTATTTGAGGTAATAATATTCTAATTTTTAAATTGTTAAAAATATTTACTTATGTGTTGTGAATTTTATATAATTAGATAAATTATTACATTTTATACCATATAATTTTAAATTTTTAACATTTAAATATTTTGTGATTTTAATAAATTTAATAATATGTTATTTTTATAAAATAACTTTAGTGTCAATTTTGACACTATTCAATTTTTTGAATTTAAATAAAATCCCTATATAATATATATTCGAAGAAAAATATTTAATTGATTCCTAACATGTCATATTCATCTAAAAAATTCATGGAGAATATTAATTTGTTCATATAATATTTATTTAAATATTGTTAAAACCATTTATTTGATATTTCTTTTAATATAATAATTACTACAAAATTTTTGTATAATTATTTATTATACTTAATTGTTGCATTAAAAATGAAAATAAAATAATATGTTTCTGATAAAAATAATATCTTCAATAATAATACTTTTACTCGAATTTATCATCTTAAAATCACAACATTTAAATTGTTATATTTATTAAAATTTGAAGGTGACAACTTTAAAATTATTTAAAATAATATAATATAAGTGTCATAATCACTTTTATAACGATCAAAATGGTCAAAACATATACCATTTCATGATTATGGTTTACATGTACATGACTAATAAGTTTTGGCCAGTTTTTTGTGCCTTTTATGAGCATTATTAGTTTAATAAAAACTGTATTATTGATTTTTCACTTAATAAATAATTTCTGCATTATTAATGAATAAGCTATTAAAGTAATTAAATATTTCTTAAAAATTAAAAATAAATTACTATAATAGAGAAAAACATTTTATATTTCAAATGAGTATTTATAATCGAGTTTTTATTTTGTATAACCTTATATTAAAAATACTTGAATTATTAAAGTTTGTGGGAGACATATTTCACTTTCATTAAATAAAATAATTTAAATATCTTAATCACATCCATGTGGGTTCCAATATATTATATTTATACTTTAAAACCCTTCAATATTAAAATTTAACCCTATAAATTATCTTAATGAAAAAGTTGTTTTTAATTAAAATTTAGTGTATTTTTACTATTCATCAAAATAAGAAAGTTAACAGAAAAATATTATAAAATTATACACAGTTAATTTTTGTATACTTATTGAAATGAATAAGTTTATTTCTTCAAATTGAACTTATAAATGTGTCAAAAAAAATATTTAAAGTGGGTGCACCATCAAAAGGTGGCAAAACCGCATTTTTTTAAAATACTTATTTTACATGAAAAAATTATTTTCTTCTCATACCATGTTCTATAAAATGTGAAAGTTGAATTATAATGTTATAAAATCAAAAATGTGGTTAATACTATTCATAATGTCTAGTTCATAATAATATTATAATATATCATTGTTTAGTGAAACTCCGTATTGTGTAACACGCAAGCTATCGAGGAAGGTCACTCTTGCATGTAACTCAAGCCATGTATATTCTTGCGTATACTGCAAGATAATATGGTGTTGTGTATAGCGCCATATTATCTTGGTGTAGCGTACGACACAAGACACCAACGAAAAGATTATTTCTCATAAAATCTCGGGGTGTTACCAAAGTAGCAAAACACATCAAGAAATTGGAATACAGTACCAAACCAAAGTACAAAATAAAACAAGTAAAATCATCAGCATCACAATCCTTCGCTTGGTCTCATGCTCTCCAGCTCTTTAGAAATCGAGTACCTCAAGTATAAGGGCACTTTCCCTTATCTATACTTGCAACAATATAATCTATTTGGGACCAAAATCATGACCCAAATAGGGTGTGAAACTAATCCCAGTAGGCAACCACCAAAATATCTATGCCTAATAATCAGTGAATATATATGGAAGGAAATATGTAAAAAAGAAGCCGTAAATAAAGAAGTCCTCAGTAGTAGACATTTCCATAATTTCAAATTATTCAATTACACATATTAATCAAAAAACTAATCACAAATAGGTAACCCTCTGAGATATACTCACAACCTATCCCCTCTGGTCCAACCTAGAAACACAAGAAACCCTCTGGGATGTATACACAGTCTACCCCCTCTGGTTCAGCTTTAGCATAGACTCTTTAAGGAAGCACTTATGTCAATTCCCCCCCCCCCTATAGTGTTGAATCAGTAACTAAAGGCTCTTTTGGGAAGCACTTACGTCACATTCCCCCTGTGTCCTGCATCAAGGAACTAAAAACACTATGAGGAATCACTTACGTCAATTTCCTATGTGGTCTTGCATCTTAATAGAAAAAACTAACACTGGAGAATCCCTTACGTCTATTCTCCCTATGGTCTACTACACCATGTTCTCGATGTCCTGTGTAAGTCAATCAAGCATGGAAATTCATATCGACCAAATTAAACCTCAAGAACTACTTGGATAATAGTCTACAACATAATAGCATGTCAGATAAACATCACTCCATCCTAAAAATACTATGCATGGAAAGTAAATAGCGGCCTAACAGGAAAACTAGACCAAACAATTAAAATAATCAACATGCATGGGAAAAAACTTCCAAATCATATCAATTCACCCTATTAACACTCAATTAACCTCTACTCAAGCATACAAGCATGGAAGACAAACTACAGGGCTAAAACAGTAAACACATAATACCTTGTTCAAGGGTATTGGGCCCTTTTTCACATATAACTCAAAAACATTTAATGGAAGAGCAAAAACCTCCTACCTCGGCATTGTAGGATCGATATACAAAAACGTCAAGAATTGAATCACCAAAAAACACTGTAGATCTAAAAAAATGTCAAAAACGCTCAACAGAAGTTAACTCTTGAGAGATAAGGAATCAAGAATGGAGGCCCTAGGAGAATAAAGATATTACTGAGGTGATCACAATGCAATATATGGCGGTCAATTAGGAGAACAGATGCTCAATCTGAGGATCAGGGAAGAAATGAAGTCTAACTAGTGCTCTCAGTTGAAGAAGGTGAAGAAAAAGGTGTTTCTGTCGACAAGATGCGGCCCCAGTACATTTAATGAAAAAACGAAAGTACACGACATGTACTATATAAGTACATGATGTGTACTTGCCTTCACTGGCCCCCGCATTAAGTGATCTCCAGGTCACCACACACGGCCATGTGCCTGGACGCTACACGGCCAGTACTCGGCTACCCACGTTAACTGATAACACGACATGTACTCATAATGTACATGGTGTGTACTCATAAAGTATATGACGTGTATTTAAAAAATTTACATAAGATCCACATTTTCTCAAAAAAACTAGAAAAAGAAAAACATACCTGAAAAAAAGATCTAAGTTCTTTCAAACTTCCCCCCTTAAAGAAATTTCTCCCAAATTTCCCAAGCAAGGTTGCGTAGAAGAAGAATCCTCAAACAACTCTGGCCAATGTGATCATATATCAGTCTCCCTCTCCCATGTCTCATCCTGCACCCACCCGTGCTTCCATACTACTCGTACCAGAGGAATAGACCGGCCATGGAGAACATTCATTTTGCGATAAACAACCCAGATAGGATGCCCCTCGAATGAGGCATCAACCTCTAACTCAACCTCCTCAGGTTGTAAAACATTATATGGGTTGAAGAAGTAACGTCGAAGCTGAGAAATGTGGAAAAGTCATGCATAGACCAGTACCTCGGAGATAACTGCAACTAATAGGCAACCGGCCCAGCTCTCTCCAAATGCTCAAATAGCCTGACATACCTCGGTGAAAGCTTACCCTATCTCTTAATCCTCTTGTGCCCCAACCTCGATGTGACACATAGGAAAACTTGATCCCTGATCTCGAACTCCATAGGTTATCTCCACTGATCAAAATAAGACTTCTGTCGAGACTGTGCATTAGACATCCTCTTCTGAATCAATTCTATCTGGTATGTGGTATCCTGGACAAGTCGAGGTCCCAACATAGCTTCTTCTCCTTCCTCCATCCAACATAAGGGTGATCGGAATGTCCTACCATACAAATTCTCATAAGGTTCCATATGAATAGTTTATTGAAAACTATTATTTTAGGAAAACTCCACAAGAGGTATGTGCTTATCCGAATAACCTCCAAGATTTAGGATACATGCTCGAAGCATGTCCTCAAGCACCTAAACTATACGCTCAAACTGGACATCTGTCCGGGGTTGGTATGATGTACTCTGAAGTACCTATGTACCCAAAGCCTTTTGAATCCCATTCCATACCCAAGAAGTAAACCATGCATCCTTGTTTGAAACAATGGAGTGTGGAACCCTATGTAAACGTACAATCTCTCAAATGCACAACCTTCATAGCTCATCAACACTGAAGGTCTCCTTGATCGGAAATAAGTGAGAAACCTTCATAAGTCTGTCAATGACAAACCAAACAGTATCATTCCCTTGAGGTGACCTGGGAAAACCTGTCAAGAATTCCATCACGACATCATTCCTTTTCCACTATAGAATTGGTAACTGCTGTAAAATACCTTCTGGTCACTGATGTTCTTCCTTCACCTGCAGAATGGTGGAACACCTCATCACATAACCAGCAACAACTCTCTTCATACCTTGCCACCAATACAGATAGTGTAGATCACGATACATCTTGGTGACACCAGGATGAACTGCCCTAACTGAGGAGCGGATGTCCCGCATCAGCTCCATGTGTATTTCTATTAACACCCATACCACTCATGAAAATTCAAGTTCTCATCCTCACCTATGGTCCATCCAAGAATAGGGTCATCTCCTGACACACATTCCCATAGGACTAGGCCTTCAGAATCTGGTAGTTTCCTCATTCGCACTCGTTCAAGAAGAGTAGAGGTAGCGTCTATAGAAGAATGAAACTCTTACCCCTTCCTGTCTTGCACCACCAAATGCTTCTTAGATAATAGAGCCATAAGCTGCCACACACTGCTAGGCTCCTAAACTGCCTGTATCTGAGTACTCCTGCTCAGTGCATCAGCCACCGCATTGCCTTTCCTAGGCATGTAGGCAATATCAAAGTCAAAGGACTGAAGGTACTCAGCCCACCTTCGTTGTCTCTAATTCAAGTCATGTTGAGTGATGATATGTTTGAGACATTTTCGGTCTGTGAAGACCACAAAATTCTTTTCCAGATGATAATGTATTCAATATCATAAGGCATGAACAACTGTAGACAACTCAAGATCATGCGTCGGGTAATTCCTCTAATGTGGACTCAACTACAGAGAATTGAATGCAACGACTCCTTCCCCATGAATAACCATTGCTCTGATCCCGATACCTAATGCATCATAGTAAATAGTGTAGCTCTTGCCTGGATCTATTATTGGTGATGATGTCAACCTCTCTTTCAGCTATTGAAAGGCTGACTCACATGAATCTGACCAAAATAACTTTTCACCCTTCTTAGTCAGGTCTTTCAGTGGCTCTACTAAGAGTGAAAAGTCATGTATGAAACGTTTGAAGCATCCATCCGGCCCTAGAAAACTCTGTATCTCAAATAAGTTCTTCTGCTGATCCCAAGAAACTACTTCTCTCACTATCTCTAAGTCTACTGATAATCTTATCTCTAAGGTAACATGACCCAAGAAGTGAATCTGGTCCATCCAAAAGCGGAATTTTGAGAGCTTATCATATAACTGATGCCCTGTCATTATACTCAGAACAATCTCAATATTGGTATCCTTGTCGTGTCAAGTGTGAGAGTACACCAAGATATTTTCCACAAAAACCACCATGAAAGAATATAAGTATGGATGGAACACTTGGTTCATTAGTGCCATGAAGACTGCAGGTGCGTTCGTGAGACCGAATGGCATAACCACATACTCTTATAGACTATACCTACATCGGATGTTTGTAAGAGGTATATCAGATGGTCTATTGTTCAACTGATGATAACCAGACCTCAAGTGAATCTTCAAGAATGCCCAAGCTCCTCGAATCCAATCAAAGAGATCATCAATCCTTGGTAAGGGATATCAGTTCTTCACCATCAACTGGTTCAGCTTCTGATAATCCACACTAAGTCATAGCGTACCATCTTCCTTCTTCAAAAATAGGACAGACGAACCCCAAAGAGATGTATTGGGTTGGATGAAACCCTTTTCCTGCAACTCCTCCAACTACTTCTTGAGCTCCTGTAACTCTTCTGTAACCATCATATAAGGAGGAATGGACACCGATGCCTCTCCTAGCATGAGATCAATAGAAAATTCTACCTCTATCTCTAGAGGAAAAGATAAAAATTCCTCTGGAAAGGAATCCTTGAAATTATCCACCACTGGAGGAAAGACCATCTGAGAA
The DNA here is from genome assembly GCA_963277665.1 of Viscum album. Taxonomy (NCBI): domain Eukaryota; kingdom Viridiplantae; phylum Streptophyta; class Magnoliopsida; order Santalales; family Viscaceae; genus Viscum; species Viscum album. Next base: position 1,363,134,377 of record OY728151.1, on the reverse strand, counting down.
GTCCACTGGTCATCTAGATATACACTAGAGATCTAGCATGTAACTCCTCCCAACCCATGATGTTCGGGTCCCGCTCTACTCTCATGGACATCCCATTAGCCCTTATGAAGGAACGATCTGCCCTTTGGTGATGTGAAACTCACCCTATGATGATAGAAATCGACAAATACCCAGAAGGGAACTAACCAGTCCATTCCGAAAATGAAATCATATCCTATCACATCTAGGACATAAAGGTCCCATAAGAAGTGACACACACTAACCTCAAGAGGGAACTCCTTGCACTGACGTACACTAAGTCGTTCTGGTCCCCAATGGTGTGTCCAATGTCAAGACATCAGCCGATGAAAAGTTATAGATCCCAAGGCTCTCCACAATAGAAACAGATATAGAGCTATGTGAAGCCCCTATATCGAAAATATTAGATGCTAAAAAAGAGGAAACAATTATCGTTCCTCAAACTGTAGAGGGTCTGGGATCCTACTCCTGCTGGGTCTGCACCACCGCAATATTATAACCTGCACCATGGCCCTGTGACCCTGCCTGACCACCATGAGTTGATCCACCATGTTGTCGTAGAAAGCCTTGTGACTGACTACTATGGTTGTGACCTCTACCTCGACCTGAATTTACAGAAGAACTCGAATTCCCAGACTGATGAGAAAATGGTGGTGTTGCTCTTGAATGCGGAGTCATAGAAGACCCTCTATCACTAGACACTACTGAGAAGATCTAACAGAAACGTTGTAGATGACCCATATTTCTGTAAGATTGGCTCTCCATTAGGACTCTCATGAAATGCGGCCTCATATACCCTCTCTTCCTGCCCCAGTATCACACCACCTGGCTACTAAAATAAGTGTCTCGCCTCCTTGGATAGATGCACAAAGACTCCCTACTGCGCTTCCTGTTGTCAGTAGGAGGGATACTAACTCCAAATGTCAAGATGGCCTAGGTCACAACTCCATAATCGCTCAGGTTTCATTCCGTGATCAGTGCCTGGTTGATGATAGAAGTGATGGAAGTCAACCAGAAGATGTCTACCTGTAATCGAGTATCGTGTCTGAGACCATCCTCAAACATCGTTGCTAGAAAACACTCATCACCTTCTGGAATAGGCATGAAGCGCTGCATCTCTGTGAAATAAGAATAATATTCAACAACAAAAAGAGTAACCTACCCCAGAATCATGAACTCTCAGTCTCGATTGGACCTCAAAGTCTCCGGATAGTTGTAGTCATAGAAGTCGTGCTAGAAGTCATCCCAATCCATGACCTTCTGGCATCCCGCCGGTGAGATCACATAACACCATCTCACGGAAGAATCTCGAAGCATGTACATAGCGAGATTGACCCTCCTCACTCAGGGCATCTCCAGATGCTCAAATATAGACAACATAACTCCTAACCATGACTATACAGCCTGAGGTCCTCCTTCCCCAGTGAAAGTGGGAGGATGTTGCTGCTGGAAAACCTATGTCAGCTCTGCCATAGACGGGGAAGGATGCGGTACTCCAAGGAAGGTCTTCATGAACCTCAGAAAGCCCTCTCGGAACTGTGCATCAGCACCTGTGTCTAGAATAGTGGCTGGTTCTAAGAATGGCACAACTGTAGGATTTGCTGGAAGTCCTTGAACAGTTATGTCTGGTGTCTGATCATCACCTTGTAACTGGCATACTACCGGAGTACATATCGGTGGCATGACTCTGCAAGGTCAAACGTACACCTTAAATCAATGGAAACAAAACATCCATGTTTTTTAAAACATGTTTACACGACATGTATAATGCCTACACGGTGTGTTCCATTAAGACATTCACATGGATGCGTACTTCTGCCAAAACGGGTCATGTAACACCCCATACAAAGTGTGTTTTCCTTACACACAACATGTACTTGAAACCTCTTCCCCTGCCCGAGTTCCCTTACACGGCTAGGCCACACAGTTCCCCTGGAACAAGACTACACATAGTGTTAGTTCCAAACACATCATGTACTAGACAAACCTCATTGACCCGTGTTGTTAGTCACATGGCCGGTTACAAGGCTCACCCTACACGGCGTGTTCCAGATGGACACCGCATGTACCTCTTAGGATTCAACTGCCTTAGTTGTTAGTTACACAGGTGAACACATGATTGACTATACAAGGCATGTTAGTGTTATACACAGCATGTACAAGAAGATTTAACTAACCCGTGTTGCTCGTTACAAAGCTAGATACTCGGGTTACACTAAACGGTGTGTTCTTGATGGATACAACATGTATTAGAAAAGACTCAACTGACCTGTGTTGTTAGTGACACGGCCAGTTATGTGGTTCCACAACACAGTGTGTACATCAAGTACACGACAGGTCCCACCAAGGATTTCCAAACCCCATGTCTTTTCCCACCCAGTCTGAGACATGGTTAGAGACTACACGGTGTGCACATATGTTACACAACATGTATATAATAAAAATAGTTTCTTCCCTAAAAGAAGAACATATGGTGTGTATTCATCAATACAAAGCATGTATTCTGAGCTTTTCCTGACAATAAGCCTCAGAAACTACTCTGAGGCCCAGAAAAACACTGATACAAACCTTTAAGTGCCATATTCCTATCCATGAGGGCCCATACTCCCCGCGAATCAAATCATGGAATCTTATACGAGTCATAAAAAAGAGTATTAGATCAATGATCCACCAAATTCTGATCCATGATGGCCCATAACACCTCAAAAACCAATGTTTGGAATTTAATCAAACAAAACCTTACATAACCAATACCCTATCAAACAACATGTATTTTTTTATCGAGGCATCTATCACAAAAACATGAATATCAAGAACATCACCTATCACAACAACATGAAATCTCTAATTCATATTTAATGTCATAGAAAGAATGCAAGACATGTGATCCCTAGAAAGTTTCTATATAATGCATGACATGTCATAACCTCATCTCATTAGGTTGCAACAGAATTATAAATGCAAATAACATCAACAAAAACAACACAAAACATGTCAATCAATCAAAGTGAGATCAAATCAAATATAAATACTGCAAAAATAGAAAAATTGCAATAAACGAGGTAGATTGGATTTTCCCTATACACGGGTAAGCTATACCGAGGCACAACTTATTAAAAAATACCTATTCCTTATTATCCCTGTCTATAGGCTCCAAATAGTAAGTCAATAGAAAATAATTCCTCTGATACCACTTTGTATCATTCTGGTTCTGGAAGCCACCTAGAGGCGCCTCATACCCGGTTGGTCACATGCCCTCAAGTACATTTCCTCAAACGCCAGAGGCTGCCAACTAGCAGTGAGGGCATTGGGTGTGATAGTGGTGAAATTATGCTCTCATTGGAAGAGTAACACAGCGGAAGCAAAATAGATAACTATAGAGGAAACAATAATAATTTCAAACATCAAGAAAATAACAGAAGACTGAAGAAGAACAGCTGGAGAACACATATATAAATGATTCTTGATACATATGTATAGGAAAGTATTCAAACACATCACAATTATAGAATACAATACTAAGCCAAAGTATAAAATAAAACAAGTAAACTCTTTAGCATCATAGGCCTCAGCTTGGTCCCATTCTCTCCAGCTCTTCAACAATCAAATACGTGAAGTAGAAGTAAAATTTCCCTTATCTATACCTGCAACAATATAATCTATTTGTGCCCAAAAGCATGACCCAAATAGGGCGTGAGACTAATCCCAGTAGCAAACCACCAAATTATTTGTTCCTAATAGTTAATGAATATATATGGTAGGAAATAAGTAAAAATAAGCAGTAAACAAGGAAGTAGTCAGCAGTAGACATTTCCACAGTTTCAAATAATTCAATTCCACGTATCAAGAAAACAGCTAATCACAAATAGGTAACCCTCTGTGATGTACTCATAGACTACTCCCTATAGTTATACCTATTAACACAAGCAACCCTCTGGGAAGTACACACAGTCTAACCCCTCTGGTTAAGCTTTATCATAGACTCTCTTGGGATGCACCCACCATTAATTCCCCCAATAGTCTCGTATCGGTAACTAAAGTCACACTGAGGAAGCACTTACGTCACATTCCCCCTGTGGTCCAAGTCGAGGAAGTACACACACTCTGAGGAAGCACATACATCAATTCCCCATGTTTTCTCACATCGTAATAGTAAAAACAGACACTCTGGAGAATCCCTTATGCCAATTCTCCCTATGGTCTACTACACTAGGTTAACACGACCCTATGTAAGTCCAGCAAGCTTGGAAATGCATATCAGCCAAAGTAAACCTTAAGATCTACATGGATAATAGTCCACAACATAACAGCATGTCAGACAAATATCACTCCATCCTACAAATACTAGGCATGGAAAGTAAACACTAACCTAACAGGAAAACATGACCAAACGATCAAAACAAGCATCATGAATGGGAAAACACTTCCAAATCATAAAAATTCACCCTATTCACATTCAATTAACCTCTACTCAAGAATACAAGCATGGCAGGAAAACCACAAGGCTAAAACAGTAAACACACAATACCCCATTTAAGGGTACTGGGCCCTTTTTCACATATAACTCAAATAATTTCAACGGAAATGCACAAACCACCTACCTTGTCATTTTAGGATCAATATACATGAACTTAAAGCCTTTAATTGCCCAAGAACACCGTAGATCTTGAAAAAATGTCAGAAACACTCAACCGAAGATAAATCTTGAAAGAGGAGAATTAAGAAACAAAGCTCTAGGAGAAGGAAGAGCATACCAAGGTGATTCTAACACAATTGATGGCGGTCGATTCAGATAATAGATGCTCATTCGAGGTCTTGGGAAAGAAACATGGTTGTACGGTTGCTCTTGGATGAATAAGGAGAAGAAGAAAGTGTTTCTATCGATAAGATGCGACCCCGATACGTTTATTGAAAAAAATAAAGTGCACAACCTGTACTTTATAAGTACACAGTGTATACTTTATAGGTACACATAATGTACTTGCCTTCACCGTCCCCAAAATTAAGCGGTGTCTAGGTCACCTCACACGGCCATGTGCATGGATGCTACAAGAACAACACCTGGCTACCCATGTTAACTGAGTACACGGCGTGTACTCATAAAGTACACAACATGTACTTCAAAAATTTCCAGAAACGCCACTTTTTCTCAAAAACAACAGAAATAGAAAAAGATACCTGAAAAGAAGATCCGAGTTCTTACAGATACACCCTTTATAAGAATTCGATATTATCCATGGTATGGATTGGATTTCCTTGTATAGATCTATCATATGTTTGTAAGAGAAGGAAATCAAACTAAATATCACAAATCTCCATCCAATCATATACAAGTATAGGGATAATGTTGGATCTATTTTTAGATCACCATCTCAAGTATGGAATTAATTTTATTTTGAGAAAGTGTATCTAGTTAAAATGATTGAGAGTAAGGAAAATATCTCCCTTGAAGAAATTCCAATTGTATAGAATATGATAACGTGTTACCCAAGGAATTGTAGGATCTTCCTCCAAACTGATAGGCTGAGTTCTTAATCAAACATATACACAAATATTTTCTAATATTTAAAAATCCATATATAATTGTTGTTAGTGAACTTCTAGAGCTGAATAAGAAACAATAAGAAAATATGGATAAAGGGTGTATATTCCCAAGTGTTCACTATGGAGTATATTGGTACATTTTTTAAGAAGAATGGTGGTTCACTGAGTCTATGAATTGATTACAATGATATTAACAAGATCATGATAAAGAAAATGTATCATCTACCATGGATTCAATAATTTTTCAATCAGTTGGATGGAACCCATTACGTCTCTAAGGTGGATCTTTGATCATGATATCATAAAGTAAGCATGGAGAAAGAGGATATCCCAAATAATGTTTTCTTACAAGGTATAAGAACTACTAGTTCATAGTGATTCCATTCAAACTTGATAACAATTAAGATGTCTCAATAGACTTAATAGATATAATATTTAGTGATTACCTCAATAAAGTTTTGGTTGTATTTATAAAATATAATCTCATCTACTCAAAAATCAAGGCAGAACAAGAGTAGTATTTGAATAATTTTTTTATTACCTTATAAAATTAAAATATATATGTAAATTATGGTAAATATGATTTTTGAATAGAATAAGTAACATTGATGGGGAAAGTCTATACCATCAAAAGGATATCTTTGGATCCTTAAATGAACGGGGAAATTGAAGAATGTCCTAGATGAAAATATATGATGGATATATGACATTTTCTTAAATTAGTTGGGTACTATTATTTACATCATAGTTACTTATCATGATTTTCAAACCCAGAAACCAAGATAACATAAAAGGTAATAATGTTTAAATAGACAGATGAAAGTTAGGAGAGATTTAAATAGTTAAATAATAGGTCAATCACTACACATGTGTTTACAAAACCCACTATTGGGGGAGGATTAATGATCTACAGTGAGGCATCCAAAAAATGATTGGGTTGTATAAAGATGAAAAATAAAAAATGATATCATAAATCTCTCCCTAATTAAATATCCATTCTAAGAACTAATTATTTCAGAAACTAAAATTGGTTTTAGTGATATTCACATTAAAGACATGGCAGAGTTATCTCGACTGAGGGGAGTTTGAGATATATACAGATAAGAAGACCCTAAATATTATATTCACACAAAAGTATCTCAATATGCATCAATAAAAGTGGTTAGATATGATCATGTATTATGACTGTTCAATTTATTACCATCTTGGGAAGGTGCATAAAGTGGTAGTTTCTATGAGTAGAGACAATCTGGAAACCCTATCTATGATGAGTATTGAAATGGAAACAATCATCTTTGACATGAATGGTATAGACATGGGAATCATAAGATGAATATAATTCCACCTTTCTCAAACAACTTCCCAACCATCCATTCTTAATAGTATTAAAGAGTCCCCAAAAGACAATGAGGAGCTACAGATAAAGGTATAGAATATTCCAAAGATTAATTTTTTTTAATAATGTGGTTATAATGATTAGGAACTCATATTTGTATCCCATAAAAACTAAAACATAAGAGTAAACTTTTGGATAATGTTCATAGATCATCCTTCTATATTAATCAAGGAATCATTAAGTTGTATTAAGATCTTATGAAGAAACTTATTGTGGGATAATATGAACAGGGATATTCTATAATGTTTATCTCAATACGTAGTATTTCAAAAATTCATGGCTGAATGGAGGACGTTATAAGGTATGATACAAAAATTATCTATACCAGTATTAAAATGTGAAAACATTACCATAGGTTTTATCATAGGACTCATTTGAACATCTAATGTCCATAATGCAATTTGGGTGGTAGTCAATATCCATACAAATTCTATGCATTTCAGTTCTATTAAGGAAGAAATATCTCTTGTCCAACTCACTAAGATGGACATAAGTTTAGTGTTTGGATGGCATGGAGTGCCACAATCCATTGTACTTGATCAAGGTCTAAGGTTTACCTTGAGGTTATGGAGAAGCCTTTAGCAAGAATTGGATAATGTGCTATGTTTCAATAATTATTTTTACCCTCGGATGAATGTTCATTCTTAGAGAACTATTTAGACACTAGAGTACATATTGAGATCATGATCAATGTATTTTCAAGTATGTTGGGATCAGTACCTTCCCCTAGTGGATTTCATATATAATAAAAATTTATATTCTATCATTCAAATGGTACCTTATGAGGCTTTATACATAAATAGGTTTCATACTCCAAAACGTTTGGAAGAAGTAGAGGTAAAAATGTAATGAGGCATTATCTTATACAAAAAATGATAGATAAGTTTAAAAATATTTAGCATTATATGAAATCTCTGAAAATTTTAATGAAAAGTCACATAGACAATCATCGATGAGACCTGGAGTTTGGGGTTATAGATAAGGTGTTTCGTTATATATCATTTGTGTAAAAAATTCATGAGTTTTGGGATGAAGGGAAATATTTTTCAAAGATAAATCTACCCTTAAATATTATTGATCACAAAGAATCTATAACATATGTAATAGGGCCCCAACCTAACATATCTTATGTTCATGATGTGGTTAATTTATCTTTCTAAAGGAAGAACATAGTAGATTCCTCACATGTAGTACACCCTAATGTGGTACCATTTGAGAACAATCCTTCATATGAGGAGTACACAATAAAGATAGTATATCATAGTGATAATTATAAATAAAATAAGAAAACTTTCCTATTTAATGTGATGTGGTGGAACCATAAGATTGAGAAATAAATATGAGAATTACAAGAGGAGATGAAATAGAGGAGTTGTAATTTATTTTAGCATATGAAATGAAATTTCATGGGAGAAATTTCTAAAGGGGAGAGAATGCAGTAACCCAAACACTATAATTGAAATCCCTTCTGAATGAATAAATTCAGTATTATGTAATTTTTTTATAGAAGAAAAATGCTCAGTTTTTTGATTTTTTATTTTAGACCTGTATAGAATATAGTCATAATTTAACTATCAGGCTTAAAATATTATTAAAAATCATAATCATTGTTAATATAGTAATTTTAAAATGATATTTAAGAATATTATATATTAAGGGTTAGAAAAAAATATAATTTACATAGAAGTAATAAGTTATCACCTCTACCAGTAGGATCATACCATATAAAGTTCACTTATCGAAGATTACGAGGGAAATGGAATCACTAGGCATTTCCCATGACCAATCCTAATCCAAAATTTAGAAACTGAAATTAAAATGAGATATTTTATGGGATATGTTTAAGATTATAGTGATCGCAGCTCAATCCATGCTCACTGAACAACCCTAAGAAAGTACTATTGTTCCACGTCCTACCCTTAGGGTGTACGATTGTGTAATAAGGGGTTAAGTATCCAGATCCTTATAGTTTAAATTTTTATATTTTCTTTTTAATGAAATAATTATTATATTTAACCCCTTTCATTATTGAATTATATATATACAATATTATATAACAATTTTGATAAAGATTAGATTTCGATATAAAGATCTAAAAAATTTATTTTTGGGAAATGTATAGTTTCAATTAAAACATTACATTTTTAATAAATCTATTGGTTTTGAAATAAATTATATTTTCAATAAATAGATTTATTAAATAATATTTATATAAATTTAACTGGTAATGTAATTTAATGGGGTCACATGAAATTTTTGTATGGGTCATAATGATGGTTTCGTCATAAAAACTATTATTTTTCAATAAATAAGGATTTTTAATTAAAGTGAAAATTACAATATGCATGGAATTTTTTTTGTAAAATAATTATCATTATTGAAATCATATTTCTTATATTACCCAATGGTGACTTTTAATAATTTTCATTGGAAGTCAATTTTTTTTTAAAAAATTAAATATGGTGTGAATCTACGATATGTATTATGACATCATAATAGCAAAAATGTGATGTAATAAACACTAAAAAATAATCCACCACAAAAATTTTATTTCCATTTAAAATAATTTTTTCTCGATGTAATTTTATTAATTTTGAAAAATTATAATGAATCTTCTAAAACATATATTATATTTTCTGTTTTTGAAAAAAAAAATATTAATAAACATGACTAAATTTTACATCATGAATGGTATTACCTTAAAATATTTTAGTTATTAACCGAATAAAATATTGGAAATAACTCTTATTTAGTGTAATCCATTGGAAAAAAAGGTGAGGAATAGTGATTTGGATTATTTATTTAAATAGATTCTAAAACCAATGATTAGACATTAATAACGAATTCCCCTATCCTTTTCTATAAATACCCACCCAACCTCCCTTTCCCCTTCACTCAAACCCCATTTAGCATGATGTTAATCTCTATATATACATCTCTAAATCCCTTATAAGGCGTTTATAATATTGTAAAAAGTTACTCCCACACATTTAGAACCAACCCCTAAAGTATGGGATTCTCTACCTCGATCTATAATGACACTATATTTTTATACACAAATGTTACATCTATTTATATTAATATTTCAATAGAACAATATGATCCATTACAGAACCATAATTTTTTAGAGTATTTATATATTTTAAATATAATCTAATAGTATAATGAAATATCATTAAAAACACCATAAACATCTTGCCACATAGTACACTCTATAGGCATGCCCTACTAAAAAATTTCTTTATAACATGGGGAAATTAATCTTAAGAAGAGGTTGATCTTTTATTCTCAATAATGGTAATCTTTGGAGAATTCATTTTATGATCATATAAAATAATAATATAATCATAATATCATAAGATCTTGACAATAACATATAGTGTCCATACCTGATCTGACAAAGATCATAAAAATTACATATGGCATAATACAATAACATTTAAAAAGACATGAATAATAAGAATGAGTATTCATCATAAATCATTCTTGAACCATAAGTTCATATCATAAATTAGTTTGGAACCATAATATATAGAGACTTAATTTAATAAGTCATGTATAACTACCAATACCATCATACCAGGCATCAACACTTTTTTCCCAAAGTGGATCAAGCACATCGACATGATTCCTATAACAGATCAAGCACATCGACTTGTTTCACATAACAGATCAAGTTCTTAAACTTATTTCCCACAATGGATCAAGAAATGAAACATTTTTCCCATAACTATTTCATGATATATAATAATTAACCCAATTAATTGGAGAGAGGTATTGGTCCCACCCCTCACATAATAAAAATTGTACATATGTGTTCCATAGGATCATAAAACTTTTATCATATCAAACCCCATTTAAGGAGATGAGTTTCATAAACATTTCATCTTTTCATCATAAACATAAACCATCCAAAAATGTATAAGGATGTAATATTTGTTAAATTTACCTTGAAAATTATAAGTAACATCAAAGTATATCGTCATAGATGGAATATGATTTTGAAAGATCACTGGGAATAATTATTGGGAAAAATAACCTTTACATTTTAGAATCACTTCAATTTTTAAAATTATTTGAAAATATAAATGAAAAATTATCATTGAATATAAACTTGTAAAAATATAAGGGAATCTTCAAATTATTAATAAATCGTTCCCATTGAATAAAAAAAACTCATGCTATATATCTTAAAAAACATTCCTTCTATATTTTTCTTTAAAGTCACAAATTACCTCATTTGGAAAATGAAAAAAATTCATTTCAAATCGTTGCATAAAAAAATGTGAAAAAAATATTTATAAAATTGTAGTATAATATAAAACAATTTATTAAAATGCTTATAAAATATGTACATGGAATATAAATATTCTCTAGATGAGAATTAAATATAATATATCTTGAATAAAATGATATTTTGAAATAAGAACTAACCTTAAGTCTTGCCTTTCCTTGTTCACATTCAAACCTAATATATTATAATTATGTATTTATTATAAAAGTATTTTTTAATCATATTATTTTCTTATAATGCAAATTATAATTTATTTATATGATCTTATCGCCCATTTATTTATAATTTGTTATTAAAATCACTATTCTGGGTGATAAAAGCTTTTTTTCCAATTATGTTTTGGTTCAACATTCCTGATCCTTATGCATTGATCATAGTCCCATTATTTCAAAAATTATAACAATTGTATACAAATAATATATATTTATTTTATTCATCCATATAATAACTCATATAAATAATAGATAGAAAAATTAATTTCAACATTCATGATGATAGAAGGTCGTACATACGCTTGAACATTATTTCAATTTTTCAAATAACAAAATGAAATAAATTTAGACAATAACTAAACTTTTCATAATCATTATCATTTCATACACATCATATATACTTTTTAAAATGAATAATTACTACCATCCATGTGAAATATAAATTAGAAACAATTTGTGTCGCATTGTGGAGATGGTAATCTATACGTACGCACGAGCAACGTTATCATTTCCCCCAAAGATTTGATTGTAATAAGTTAGACATGATATAATCATTAAAGAAGTATTATTGATTCAAAAATATAGTATATAAACTTTAGAACTATTATAAAACTCTTCCATAAAATATGGTGATGAAAAATTAATTATATCGCTACGTAGAGATGGTTAGTTGTGCATACACACAAACGATACTTTCACATATTATTTGATAGAAACTAAGGTGTATAATGGTGTTTAAAAAACCATAATAATATTAAATAATCTTTATGATACTTAATTTATTATTTTATGATAAAAATAATAGATTTTAATTAGGTAAATGTTATTAGAAAAATAAATTGATTCGTTAAGGTGAATACCATTTTTTCAAAACAACTCTTTTATATCTCATCTAAAAGGATCTAGAGATGGTTTATTAAGAATTAAAAAAACTATAAAATGTGTTTATAGTAGTTTAAAATATAATATTTTTTATTATAGTTGAGATATATGGCTTGAATTAGTATAATGAAGTGAGGGAGGATGTGTCCTTTTATAATTGAGGTGAGGGTACCTTTTTGAATTTCTCAAAATAATAATTTATAATAAATTAATTCTCAAGATGAATACCTTTAAATGGAAATTGATTCAAAAATAAGGTGATATGTTTTTTTAATCCAATCAAACAATATAATTTAGACATGCTTTGGTGTAATTGTAATCCTTCTCATTTTGATTAACCCTTAGTGAATGTATTTTAATTTTTAACTATAGTAACGACTTTATTCAAAATTAAAAGGTCGTGATTTTTACTTTTAACATAAAATTTAGACCATAAATGTCCAATTTATCTAATTATTTACCAAATCATATTAAATTTGTTTTGTTTAAGGTTTTTTATAATTTTTAATTAATCTAATAAAATATTGTTTTGATAAAATATAATTATTGAAAATTTTGAAATTATTCATTTAATTTAATTATTAGTACATCATGGGAAATGCTCACTTATAATATAATTATTTTGAACCTCCCTAATATGTAATATAGTTATTAAAAATTAATGGATCATAGTATATGAAATATATTATATCACTTCTAATATTTTTAATATCATTGTTTATATTTTTTATTAAATTCTGAAATACTATATCAGTGTTTCTTAAGAAATTAATGTCACTATATAATTACTAAAAATCGAAAATTAATTTATATCATGAAATTAATTTCATTAATATTATAATAGTAACTTATATTCGCTCATAACATACTTTTTTCCTCTATGGACACATAAGATATATTAAAAACAAAATGAGTGACATTTTTTTAACTTTCTTTGATGTTAACAATATATAAGTCACTTTAATGGAAAAGCTTACATTAAATAACTAAATTAAAAAAAATATGGTGGTAAAGGTCGAATTACCTTCATAAAATAAGAATTATAATGAAATAGAATATTCTCCTGACTAACATTTAATCCATATTAACATGATTTACCCTTTATTAAGGACATAAATTTTACCATAGTTATTAATAATATAGAACAAAAATTAAATGGTGACTAATTACAAAATTTGAACCTCATTATTATAAATATTAAATTAATTTTATTAATTGAATACTTATAAATTGTAGAAATTATTTTTAAATAAATTAGACAAATTGTCAAAAAAATATTTTTATAAAAATGCATTTTAAGAATAAAATTGGATTAATTCTTATCCAATGATTGTAAAAAAAAATTTGAATGTTTAAATCAATTCAAAAATAAAGTAATATTTAAATTTCATTAAAATCATTAAACAATGTGGATTAATTCATTTTATTGATATAAAATACATTACATGCATAAAAATCCTAAACACATCACTTTTATTTTCAAATAATTTTTATCTTTATTGATAATCATTTGATAAGTAATATATTAATTTTATAAATGGGTCGACCATATATTTTTCATAATTTATTTATTACTATTCATACCCTCTAATACAATGGCTAGGTGGTAAAAAACATATAGTATTTTAAAAATGTTTCTTGATTAGTATAAACTATCCCATGCATGTTACGTAAGGTATCAAAGAAAGAAAATTATTTAAAGGTAAATATCTCATAAAAATACTAGGGTGTTACATTTTACCCCTCTTAAAACTAATTTTCCCCTCAAATATTGTCATAGTGATACAAATAGATATGGATAATTATGCCTCATAACATACTCAGGTTCTGACATAGTTTTCTCAAACTCGTGGTTTCACCATAAAACATTAACTAGGAGAGTGGTATTATATCATAGACCTTTATCTTTATGATCCAGAATCTATATCAAATTTTCTTTAGAATAAATATATTTCTCTAGTGGTACAACCTTGGAGTTTAGTACATGTGAAGGATCTATTATGTACTTACTCCCAAGAGATACACATAACACATCATGAACTTGAGATAGGTTCAATAGAAACACTAATAAATAAGATATCATCCTGATACGATCGTGAATTTCTAAAGGACCTAAATAACTAAGTCTTATATTTCCCTTCTTTACAAATCACATCACTCTATTATAGGGAGATATTTTTTGGAATACCTTATCACCCACTTCAAACTCTAGATATTTATAATGATTTTGAGCATAAATATTTTATTGACTATGATTTTATCTTATGTGAGGTTGAATGAATCCAACCATTACTAAAATATCCTCAACAAGATCAAGTCCCCATTTATTTCATTCTTCATATTCATTCCATCACGTTAGAGTTCTTCACTTCTTACCATAGAGGGGTTCATAATGAGGCATCTGAATACTAGAGTGAAAGTGGTGGCTATAAGTGAATTCTACTATAGTAAGGTTCCGATCTTTACAAAATTTTATGTCCATAGTGAAAGATCTCAACATTTCATCTAGAGTTTTAATGGTCCCCTCAGACTCTCCAGCTGTCTAATGATGATAAATAGTGCTAAAACATATCTATATATCTAGATCCTACTGAAGACTTCTCCAGAACATTGAGGTAAACCACATATCCCGATTAGATATAATAAAATTGGTACACCATGAAATATTTCCAATTAATTAATATTGATTCAAGTAAACTAATCAAGATAAAAAACAACTCTAATATAAATTATGTTATCCATCTTAGTAATGAGATCAATTATAACCCATATAGAATTGTTTCTTTTAAAGGTTTTGCAGAGTCTGGTGAAAAAAATATGGTGATGTTTTCCCAATTACATTCTTGTATGGTTAATGGTTGTAACAACCCCTTATAATTTTTACTCTCAAAATTAAATTTTCGAAAAACCAAGAAATAACAAAACATAATATACAACATCTCTATTCTTGTCATCCCACCAAAAATACTCTTTCAGATTTCTATACATCTTTGTACTTATATGGTGAATATAAAGTGATAAAATATAAGCCTCACCCAATGTATCCTTCTTAAAATATGGTATGGGAGAAACACATACAATTTTCAGGAACCTTACTATTATATCACTATAAAAATTGAATATTGGGCAATTTCTCACCTTTTTCTTCAACTCTACATTTTCCATCTACACCTCTTTAATCTTCACTAGGATACATGGTTAAACATTTATTTGAGATAGATAATATTTCTTTCTTACCCATATTTTTCCATAACCATACTTTGTAAATCAATAAATATTTGATCTTTTGTGATCCTGTCATATATATGATAGAAGGATCCTTTCATCTCAAAGTATCTATTATCTTGTTCTCTTTCTCAGTGTGGTAATGTAGTGAGCAGTGACAATATTTAATAACCACCATCCTTTTTCTTGGGTGCATATTATTCTATTGTTGAGTGAAAATATACTTTAAACATTTTTTGTTATTACATATGTCAGACCTTTCTCTATAGAGATAATACTTCCATATATTTAATGAAAAAAATTTCCACATCTTACTCCAAATCCTGATTTGGTAATTTTTTTCATGGAAACACAATTGTAATTAAGTATAAGATATCAACATGTAATTTTTTATGAGAATATATCCCAATTCCTTTTTTGATGCATGACTATAGATCACAAAAAACTATCCACTATATAATTGTGTGAGAACAGGTGTGTACAAACCAAACTTCTTTTTAGCTTCTTGAAATTATCTTCACATATTTTTGTCCAAATAAAATGAACTCTTTTATGAGTAAACATGGTGACTTTATTGGATAATCATCATAAATAATTCATAAAAAATTTAATAATATCCATCTTACACAATAAAACTATGGATTTTAGTCACTGTTGTTGGTCTAGGCCATTTATAAATAACTTCTTTCTTTGAAGGATCCACTGATATATCCTCACATGGGATTATATGACTCAAAAATGAATCTTTATGATGCCGAAATTCTCTCATGATTAATTTTAATAAAGATTCTCCTTCCTCATGGACTTGAGTAAAATCTTCAAGTGATCTTGATCCTCTTCCTTTCTCTTTTAATATATAATAATATCATCTCGAAGGAATACCACCAACTAATCAAGGTAGTCTTTAAAGACTATATTCATTAAATACATGAATATATTTGGGGAATTAGTAAGACAAAAAAACATTCAAATAAATTCATAGTGTTCATACCTCTCATGAAATATCATCTTGAGTATATCTTCCTTTTTAACCACAAATAGATGATATTCAGAATGAATATAAATATTCAAAAAATATTGAGCTGTAGTAGTTGATTAAAGATGTCATCAATGTGGGGGAGATAATACTTTCTCATGCTCGTGATCCCATTATGTTCTCAATAATAAATGTATAGTCTTAATGATATATATTACTTCTTAACAAGCTAAACTGGTTCACCCTAAGGTGATGCACTTGGTCATATGAATCCCTTTTCAGTATTATCAGATACATCCTTTGGAAATTCCTACAACTCAATCAGGGCCATTAATAAAGGATTATTTTAAATAAGCATATAAACATGTATGATTTATATTGAATACTCAAATTTTGGATTTGATGGAAGACCTGGTGATTCTTCTAGATTGAAATCAATGAACTCTGATACAATAGGTGTGTCCTTGATGTTGATTTTCTCCCCAACTATCCAAGATAAATAACCATTGTGTATATAAATTAAGATCCACATGGTGAAATAACTATACATTGGAAGTTCGTATTCATTCTTCCATCATTAAACAATCGTGTGTCTATTTGGAAAATGAAATGCGCAATCCCTTCCTTGGAAATTTATATGGTAACCATATATAGAAAGACTATTTATGCCAAAAATTCCATAAAATTCAACTAAAGGGGGAATCATAAGATGTGAAAGAATAATGTTCCCACCAACTTTAATTATAGAAGAACTATATACCTGAGTGGTGACTATTTTTCCTTTAGTAGTTTTCAAAGACAAATCACCATCAAATTATTGAAGGGATACCACGATACCCTTAAAAATATTTGTAAATAAAAGAGTGGTGGATCCATAATCAAATAAGACATTATCTATTATGGAGGGGATAAAAATTGTAACTTTCACCACATAATTATTTTAACCAACTTTGTAAGATGTGATAGTATGAATTTCCATTTGTCTATGGGATTAAGAGGTTGTTGACACTGATCATATAAAGTCATCAGATTCATGCACTGGTTGGCATAATGATCATACTCATTGCATTTGAGTCATCAGAGATTGGGAGGTTCATTACATGGCATATTCTTATCATAAATTTCATTGACTATCCTATTCATCACATTTTGATTTCCAAGGTATTTATGACACACCTTGTAACATTTAAAGAACCTCCCAAATCCATTCAAACACTTCCTATGATGTTTCTTCCAACATTTATGGAATTTAGGTTGTGTGAATTTTTTTTCCGACATGTGATTTATTCTTGTTTTCATGAGTCATGATCTTTATTTTCTTATCAAAACTATTGGAGTGTTGAGAATCTCCAATTTCCATTAATACTTTTAGTGCATATCAAATGATTTATTTATTACGACTGAAGTATCTTATATATGATTCTTTTTGGAGACATGGTTATAGGCCACCAAAGAATTGATATATTTTATTTTCAATGCTGATAATGATAGAAGAGGCATACCTTGGAATCCTTTTAAAATTATCCTCATATATACAAATTGATTTATCATACTTTTACTTCAAATCAATAAATTAATCCACCATATTCGTATGTAGAATATAATGAATATACTTACTAAATAATATTCCCTTAAACTCATACCATTCCATAGATTCAATTTATTCATTTTTACTAATATTATTAATAAGATTCCACAATTTATCTTATTTTCCTTAAATATTATTTAAAATGTGGAAAACTATTTTCAAGACCCAAGCATTGGAAAATAGAAAATATTTTCTCAATTTATTTGATCCATTGCTTATCCATTAGTGTATTATATGACACTTAATGAATTTGGATGTTTTCATATAAAAGATTCAATTGTATGTTGTTCCTTCCTTTGATCATTTAGAAACTCATCATGATTCATATCCTGATAAAGCTATGTGATAATAGTAGTAAGATATTGAATTCCATATCCCATAACATTTGGTTTCTTGGGTACAAAATCATTGCATTTTCTATCACATTCACCATTAAAATAATTCCTTCAGGTTCCATCCATTGACTGAAACCGAAATTCATAGTGTGGGAAACAACAATCATAATGTAAAACTACATATATCTATACAATCATTTATTGAATATCTAAATTTTGAAAAATTATTTTATAAAACATTTGGTTTAACCTAGGACATTCATTATCATTAGAAAAAATAGGATTTTATCCAATAATTAGAACTGTCCCAAAGGTTTTCAAAAAACTTTATAACCCTAATCCACAAAGATTGACTAAACCATACTCTAATACCGTCTATAACGGCCTGATATTTTTATACACAAATATTACATCTTTTTAGATGAACATTCAATACAAAAAAAACAAGATCCTATCCAAAAATGTAATGGTTTATAGAATTTAGAGATTAGAAATAAAATATTATAATTTTATGAATGATCTTCAATATATACCATAAATATCTTCCCATATAGAACTCTTAATAGGAATATCCTACTTAAAAATTTCTTCATATCCTAGGGAAAGGAAACATAAGAAAAGGGTGATGTAGGAACTCGAGTTTTTAGAATGGTTCAAAATCCCGACCCTCTTTGAATTTTGGACTTATTTCTAAGAAAACTGGGGAAATATGGGATGTTCTGAAAATTCTGTAAGAACCCGGTTCTTATTCTTGAGGTATGGGTTTCTTCTTTTTCTCTTTTCCTTAAGTGTTTTTTAGAAAATAAGAAAAATGGGAAAAAACCTAACTTTTGTGACTACAGTCCGTGTACTATTCCACACACCGTGTACTTTGGCCATGTGGGATGAGTACACAGGGTGTGTTGCCATGCCGACGAAGAAGGGTGTAAAAACCGACTACACGCCATGTAGTGGGTATGTACATGCCATGTAGTCAGTTGGTAAGAAAATTGTATGGTAGTGGAAGTAGCTGCTAGCCAGACGACAGTACACGCCGTATTATCAAGAATACACGTTGTGTACTCATGTCAACTGATGAAAAATGTTGCGGTGGAATGAAGCCACCGAAAGAACTGTTAAAAAATAAAAAGTACACACTGTATAGTTTTTTCTCTTAAAATGGGCTATAGCCTCCCTTGTTCATATGGAAGGCTTAGAACCGAAGCAAGGAGTCGGGAGAGAATTCTGTACCTTCGAGGAGCTCCAGCTCGAGCATCAGCAATCCATTTTCTGCACCGTCGATCTCCCTGGAACCGCATAAGTGAGTTCTTCCTCCTCCTTGCGTAGTTATTTCCAATTATTTCCATAGGAAATGTTATTTGAGATTGAACATGGTTTTATTTCATGTAAGATCTACGTCGTTCTTGGAAGATTCGAGGATCATCGTTCGTGTACACCGTTCAAGGGAATTTATGGTAGGTGGCTTGGTGTTTAATTTCCAACTGTTGTGCGTTTGTGTGTATCATTGTGCCATGAACCCATGTTGGGTTGTCGTGTGGCTGAGGCCTTAGCTTTTTTAATACCTATAATAGTATAGGTAAATAAATGTGATAATAAACTGTTGTTTGGGATCACTGCTTGGATCCAGGACCACCTCGGGGGTGTGTTTCTCTGTTTAGCTATTTATCCAGGATACACAATGGTATGCCTTTATAATAATTATTATAGAATTTCCTTGAGAGGAATTGCATGTGTATTGCTGGTTTACATATTGGGCATGGCCCGGTTAATTGTTTAGCTCGAGGGCAGTGTTTTATTTAGCCTGAGGATAGTGCATCTTTTATCCTAAGTGAAACTTCTTCTGTGCCTATGGGAAATAGACTCTATGCCTGAGGGAGACACTTTGTACACGTGAGGGCAATATCTGTTATGCCTGTGGGAAATTACCTGTGGGTTACGTTTCTGATTACCTGAGGGTAAGGGATTGCGTGTCTGAGGACACTGACTATTTACATAGAAATTCATTGTGGTGGTTTCCTTATAATGAATGATTAAATGAATAATAAAATGGAAATATAACTGGTAAAGTTATTTACTTTTTATAACTTCTTAGTTTATTGCATTTTACAACTGCACACTTTTGTTGCATATTTTCCACACAGATGGGCACGAGCCTTTGGTGGGTGCCTACTGAGATTTATTTCTCACACCCTGTTTGGGTCATGTCTTTGGCCCAAATACATTACATTTCTGATGGTGTGGATAAGGGAAAGGGTGCCTATACAGTTACTTGATTGCTGATGAGGAGTAGGGGGCATGGGATCGGGCTTAGGCTCGCGATGAAACTATCTATTTTGTTTTGTTTTGCTGTACTCTTTATTTTACTGTACTGTATTGTTTTGTAACATGTTCTGAGTGTTTTCTTAGAACTTGAGACATGTTGCATCAATATCTATATAACTATTGGTTGTCTTTTACTGCAGTTTTTTATCTTAAATGTGTGTGGTTTATTGCTTCTGCTATTCTTTTATGCTTTTAATTTTATTCCACTGCGCTACACATTGAGAAATGAGGGCATAGATTCCCCACTATCATACCTAGGCCCTTGCTTCTAGTCGGCAGCCTCGGGCGTTTGGGGAAATGCTGTAATGTCCCGGTTCCGGAAGCCACCCAGAGGCGCCCCGTACCCAGTTGGTTACATGGCCTCAAGCGTATTTCCTCAAATTCCAGAGGCTGCTGACTAGCAGCGATGGCCTTGGGTGTGATTGTGGGGAAACTATGCCCTCATTGGCAGAGTACACAGCGGAAAATAAAAACAAATAACAACAATAGCAGAAGCAGTAGACATACATACACGAGTAAACAATGAACAACGGAAGACTAAAAAATAAACAATTGGATTAGGAATATATGTAATGATGCATGCTATATATATGTCTAGGAAAATAGCCAAACAAGTCACAATGCTGAATACAGTACTAATACAAAGTACAAAAGAAAAACAGATGAGTGAGTCCTCAGCATCGCAAGCCTCGGCTTGGTCCCATGCTATCTAGCTCCACAGTAATCAAGAACCTGAAGTAGAAGGGTTATTGCCCTTATCTATACCTATAACAATATAATCTTCTTGGGCCCAAAATCATGGCCCAAACAGGGTGTGAGATACAATCCTAGTAGGCAGTCACCCAAAGATCTCTGCCTAATAGTCAATGAATACAAGGAAAGTAAAAGTGCAGGAAGCAGTAAACAAAAAAGCACACAGTAGCTACAATCCATAGTTCTAGAAAATAAAGTACACAAGTGATCAACCAACAACAAGTAGAAAACAAGTAACCCTCTGGGTAGCTGTCATAGCCTAACCACTATGGTTCAACCTACCAGTACTAGCAACCCTCTAGGAGGCACACTCAGTCCCACCCCTCTAGTTTAGCTAAGATTAGACTTTCTCAAGAAGAACTCACCATCAATTCCCCCTATAGTCTCGTATCGTACTAAAGGATCTCTGGGGAAGCACTCAGTGTCTCATCCCCCCAATGGCCCGCGTCGAGGAACTATAGACTCTCTGAGGAAGCACTCATCATCAATTCCCCCTATGGTCTCGCATCGTTTTAAAAGACACTCTGGATAAGCTCTTACGTCCATTCTCCCTATGGTCTACTACACTAGGTTCTCATAGTACTGTGTGAAATAAACATGCTCAGCGCACGTGTATCATCCCAAGTAAAACTCAAGAACTACTTGGCTATCATTCTATGGCACAACAGCATAACAGTACCATAGCCCCACTATCCTACAACTAGTCATGGAAACTTGAAAAATTCCTAATAAGAAAAACATGCAAGGCAAAGCACAAGAACATAGTATAAATTATCCAAATTTACAAACAATGATCTCTACTCAAGCAATCAAGAAAATCAGACAAACAACAGGGACAAAATAGGAAACCCACAATTCCGCGTTCAAGGTAATTGGTGGAATTTGCACAAGATATTCATAGACTTCCTACAGAAATGCACAGACCACCTACCTGGATTCTAGGAGATCAAAATACTTGAGCCACGCAGATTGATTCTCCTTAAAATGGCGAAGATCTATGAAAACGCACCGAAAGTACAACTGACGATAACTTGAGAAATAAGAGAAATTGGTAAACAAGGCTCTAGTAGAAGGGAGGACTCACCGCTATAGTTCCAATGCAATCAACGGTGATCGAAACAGAGAACGGACAGAGGAACAGTGGCTCGAAGAAGATCCGCGGCCGTACGGGTCGCTCTCGGATGAAGAAGCTGGAGAAGAAGACGTTTTCCTCGAATAGGTGCGACCCCGGTCCGTTTAATGAAAAAAAGTACACCGCGTGTAGATTACATGGCATGTACTAGTTCTTTCTGTACTCTGCCAAAATCGGCCTCCACGTCACCCCTACACACCGTGTGTGTGGCCGGGACACGGCCAAAACACGGATTCGAGTGGGAAAAGAGTACATGGAGTGTACTCACAAAGTACACGACGTGTACTTCAAAAATTTCCAGAAACTTCATTTTTCTTAAAAACTCTAGAAAAAAGAAGGACATACATGAAACAAAGGTCTGAGTTCTTACAAACTTCCCCCCTTAAATAAATTCATCCCCAAATTTACCTAGCGAGGTGTACAAGAAGAAACCCCGAGCAGTTCCAGCCACTGCAATCCTACATCGGCCTCCCTGTCCCAAGTCTTGTCCTGTACTCGCCCATGCTGCCAAAGCACCCGTACTAAAGGAACAGACCACCCACGGAGAACCTTTATACTGTGATCGACAATCCGGGTAGGATGCTCCTCAAACGACGCATCCTCTTTGAGCTCAACCTCCTTGGGCTGAAAGACAAGAGACAGGACTGAAAGGTAACGTCGGAGCTGAGAGACGTGGAAGACGTCGTGCATGGCCCGGTACCTCTGAGGTAACTGTAGCCCATAGGCAACCGGCCCAACTCTCTCCAACACCTCAAACGACCTGACGTACTGTGGTGAAAGCTTTCCCTATCTCTGAATCCTCTTGTGTCCTAACCTCGGTGTGACACGTAGGAAAACCTTATCCCCAACCTCGAACTCCAAAGGTCATCTCCGCTGATCTTCATAAGAATTTTGTTGAGACTGTGCTGTAACCATCCTCTTCCGAATCAACTCTATCTGCTCAGAAGTCTCCTGAACAAGACGAGGTCCTAGAAAAGCTGTCTCTCCTGCCTCCAGACAGCATAATGGTGACCGGCATGGCCTACCATACAGAGCCTCGTATGGTTCCATCTGAATGGTCTCTTGAAAGATGTTGTTGTAGGAGAACTCCACAAGAGGTATATACTTCTCCCAAGAGCCACCGAAGTTTAGAATGCAAGCTCGGAGCATATCTTCAAGCACCTGGATCGTGTGCTCGGACTGGCCATCAGTCTAGGGATGGTATGGTGTACTCAAAAGTACATGTGTACCCAAATCCTTCTGAAGTCCCTTCCAAAACCGAGAATTAAGGCGCGCATCCCTATCCAAAACAATGGAGTGTGGAACTCCATGTAGATGTACAATCTCTCTGATGTATAACCATCCTATATCATCAACACTGAAGGTCTCCTTGATCGGAAAGAAGTGTACGACCTTCGTGAGTCTGTCGCCGACAACCCAAACAACATCTTTCCCCCGAGGCAACCTCGGCAACCTAGTCATGAAGTCTATCGTGACTTCGTGACACTTCCACTCAGGAATGAATAATTGCGGTAAAATTCATGCTGGCGCTGATGCTCTGCCTTCACCTGCTGGCAATCAGAACATCTCATGAAAAAACCATCAACATCTTTCTTCATAACTAGCCACCAGTACTGGTGGTGTAGATCCAGATACATCTTGGTGATGCCAGGATGAACTTCCCAAACTGAGGAATGAAAACCCGCATCAGCTCCTCGCGTATGTCTGCTGTTACCCACACAAATCCCTAGAAACGCAAGATCTCATCCTCATCCACTTTCCATCCAGGAAGAGGGTCCTCTCTAGACACACTCTCTCGTAGGACTAAGCCTTCTGAGTCCGATAGCTGCCTCATCCATACCTGATCAAGTAATGTAGAGGTAACAACTAAAGAAGATAGAAAAGTCTGTCCTTGTCTACCGTGCACCTCCAGATGCATCTCATAGAATAGATCCATAAGCTGCCACTCACTAATGGCCTGCTGAACTGCCTGAAACTAAGTTTTCCTGCTCAACTCATCTACCACTACGTTGCCCCTTCCTGGCGTATAGGAAAGCTTGAAATCAAAAGACTGAAGATAATCGACCCACCTGCACTATCTCAGATTCAGATCACATTGAGTGAAGATTTACTTGAGAGTCTTGTGGTTGGTGAAAACCACAAAGTGCTCTCCCAGAAGGTAATGTCTCCAACAGCAGAAGGCATGAACAATAGCTACCAACTCTAGATCATGCATCGGGTAGTTCCTCTCATGTGGCCTCAACTGCCGATACCCGTACGCAATGACTCCATCTCCCTGCATAAGCACAACGCCCAACCCGATACTCGAAGCATCATAATAAAAAGTGTAGCTCTTGCCTGGCTCTGGAAAGACTAGTATCACTTCCCCTTCAGCTCTTGAAAGGATGATTCTCAAGAATCTGACCATGAGAACTTCTCCCCTTTCTTGGTCAAACATGTCAAAGGTGCTGATAGGCATGAAAAGTCCTGAATAAAGCATCTGTAGTATCCAGCCATCTTTAGGAAACTATGTACCTCAAAAATTATCTTCAATTGCTCCCAGGAAACTACAGTTCTCACTTTCTCTAGGTCCACATATACTCCTTCCTTTGAGATGATGTGACCCAAGAAGTGAATCTGATTGGAACGCCCCGACCCCAGCTACCCAGAGCCGGTGCATTACTTCGTAACATTGGCATGATCATAAAAGATTAAGTCTCGAAAGACCGATTAGTTTAGTAGCCTTGGAAACACTAGATACATTCGTAAACGTTACATTACATCATAAAGCGAAAAACTACAATAACAATGTCTCCATAGTCCACACTCATATCCACTTCTGACTATCCCTGCAGGTCATCCATAAAATACTTCACATCCTGGAAAATATTAAAACATTGAAAGGGGTGAGCTCAGATGCTCAGTAAGGATAACAATATTGTGGAAGCTTTCATAAATAAACATTAACATTTAAGGCAATGTACAACTAAAACAAAAGCCTTTTTAAACTTGAACTTCAACATAACATGGCATAAGTAAAATGAGATAATGCCATTCACTTCTTCACATTGATATTCTACTGGTCGAATAATCACATGAAATGTCAATAACCACGTTCATAATGAGGGAATGTATAATGCCGGACATTCTGAAACATTTTGTCAAGGCCTCCACCAAGACGTCTAAAATGATTAAGGCCTCGGCCAAAACCATAAATCAAATTGGGAAAGGGCCTCGGCCAATTCCACATCTAGTTGTCTCATGAGACATACCGATGCATCGAGGAGCTATAGCGGGCTCCACCCGTCACTTATTAAGTCCAATACATTCCTCATATGAATAGGTTTAAACATATCATAAACCATAACATAATCATATCACATAAAACATGCATAAAGGAAACATAACATTTACACATTTCAATCACAAGATATCAATAATACATATTGATATAATAAAAACTCTTTCAAAACCATTTTCAATACCAAAATAAAAGAAAGTTAAAACTTTGTATTTATTTTTCATTAAAAAAATGATGGCTTGTAGAGGAAGCCGAAACTCAAATAATGGTCACGGCGGCGGAGAAGTCGTTGTCGCCGCATACGTACGACAAAAACATTCCCTTTTGTCGTTTAGTAAATGCTTCGTATAAAAAAGATTCCTTTTGAATATATGTAAAAGTCAAAGGGGTTTATACACTGTATAAAAGAAATTTGTGTATAAAACAAAATACGCCTCAATGAATGGAGATTGAGACGAAGTCCCTTAAAAGATAATTTTTAAATAAAATTTATCTATTATGTGTATTAAATATATGTACACATAAAGAAATTATAAATACAATATACGACATAATAATATCATGACATAATTTGAAAGTAGGAGATTAACCCAAAGAATGGAAATTGGGTTAAGAAATTCCCTTACCTTGTGTCCGACTTGACTCAACCGTTCTTTAACCTCCTGAATAATAAACTAGAGTTAATATCTACCTTATTAAGAACCATTTTCAATTTCATTATCCTTTTTATATCACTTATTACAATGTTATGAGTGTTATGTAATTATTTAAGTTAAAAATGGTCGTTTTGTCGATCTTTGGTACTTGTGTCAACAATAACCTTCTTATAATTACAAGTTGTTCATGTGGTGAAATGTCCATTATATCTAGAATTATATTCATTATGTAGATATCATATATATCATATATATACAGTATATACATTCATTTATAATATTATGTAACATTTTAGAGGTAATAAATGAAATGCACCGTTCATGGAGACGGTAAGCCGTACGTACGCATGAACGCTACTTTCATTTCAATTTCATATTTAATGGAACTAAATCATAATGATATAAATGTATAATATAATTCCAGTATAATATAGTGTATAATACCATTTACTCCATCCTTTATACATCCCACATATGGCATTAACGATTCAAATCACTTTGAGGGGGCGGTAGTCCGCACTTCCTAAAATGAAGATATCGCGTATACCCATAATGGAAGCCATAAAGGTAAGACACAAATGAAAAATAAATAAGAATAAGTAAAACATAAACATATTATATATCATATATAAAAATAGTGACATCATAATGGCCACCTTTGAAGGTGTTAAATGAGTGTTGAACAATCATCGTTTCGTGAGGCAGAAATTCGCCATCCACAGAAACCGTATGTTCTTTAACCATTAGATGTAGGTGTGTGTAAGTGTAGCTCGAATCCTTATTATAACAACATCCTAGTATATTGAGGATACTGGTGTTGTTACAAAAGAAATGAATAAAAAGAGTTTAGGGGTTTGGAAAAGAAAAATAAAACAAAACAACATTAGAAAAGACATTACCTCAAAATCGGGTAACTCTTTTTGATTTGAGCCAAAGGCTTCCTTGGGAAGAGTTCTGCCAAAAGTGAGGCTTCTATGAGTAAGGGAGGAATGTTGGGAGAGTATTTGGGCAGAGGTTGGCCGAGCCAAATGGCTTGAAAGTGTAAATGAGGTGGGAGAGTTGGGGGCCTTTTATAAGTGGAGAGGAGGGGCACTTTTGGAAAGATTGAAATGTTACATTATTTCACAATGCTTTTCGGATTCTAAAGGTCCCACACTTATATAATTCGAGGCTAAGGTGATAAGGGTTCGAAATCGCCTCATCCAATTGGCTTTGGACAAGTGTAAGCCTTGGATTTTGCATTATCTTCTCATTTTATTTAAATCGTTAAATAATGAGGTCATCGCTGCATCATAATGTTGTCATAAATAATTTAATTTATTTAATGTCTAAAAATTATAAAAAAAATACTATGATGTAGGAAATCTTTTTAGCTTTCTAATTAATATTTATAATCAAATTTGGACTTGTGTAACCCCACTTAAAAACTGTTTTAGTAAAACAACTCATGTTTGTGTCATTTTTTTACTTTAACATTAAATAAAAGGTATTTATGTCATTTTCCAACTAAAGTGGCTCCATGGGGTCCCCAAGTTGACCCATGGGTTGTCTTGGTCGGCCATGACTCATCCAATAGGAGTAGGACAAGTTTCAATCTCATATCATATTATTAAAACATTGTTTTTACCTTAAACTACACTAATTACCTCTAATCGCGATTAAGAACTTAAAAGTTACTATTCATCACAAAATTATTTTAATCTCATTGAACCACATTTTACTTCTTAACGACAACCATGTATGTCAGATTTTTGAAAATAAAATCACATAAGTGGTAATATTTCATTTAAACGAAAAATCAGTTTTTAACAACCACTTAGTGGTTTCACTATTCATCAAAAATTGAAGTTTTTCAGAATAAGGCCAAAATTTCACCCTAAGCTATAATTGATATTCCAAATTCAAAAATGATGTATATTTTACAAAATTACAAACATATAAGTTGCATTAACTAATTTTATAATTAATTCCCGCTGTCACAACAAATAGCGTGTTTTTAAGAAACAATTTATATCAAAAGATTGGCAATTGTTTATGTCCAATTTCAATGTCAAATTAATTATAATGACCACCATTGGATAAAATGGTAAAAATATATTCCAATTATACTTTAAAACCACTAAATAGTATAATTTATCACTATTAATTATTTTTATTAAAAAAGTAGTTTTTAAGTATTTTTCACTATTCATAAAAAATTAGAAGTTCTCAGAAAAATACCAAAAATTCAACATAGGTTAATTTCGATATTCCGAATCCAAAAATGAAGTCCATTTTGAAATATAAAATTTATATAATTTTAAAAAGTGGTTATTACTATTCATAACGGCTACTTTGATTAGTCGCGGTGTTTTAGAACTCGAAGTTGCGTACAATGCAAGCCATTGCATTATTGAATGAGAAGCGTATCGTGGAAGCTCGGGGTGTTACATTCTCCCCTCCTTCAATAAATTGCGTCCTCGCAATTTGAAATTTTTATTTGATAATAAAAGGTTGAAAATAGAAAATACCTTTGTGGAAAACCCACATCGGAAATAAGGTTAATAAATATATAACATTAAAAGAAAGCAGGATAAGTACAAAGGTCACCCGATATAGCCCATTCTAGGATTCTACGAAAATATGGATATGGAAGAAAAAAAACCATCAAGGTCTGATGGAGAGTTATAGAAAACAGGATTAGGAGAAAGTTTAACCATAAGAAAATCACAAACTTGTGATTGGTTAAACGGTCATTGAATCCCCAGTTGGAAAAGTTAACCGACAACATTTTTGTTTTAAGTTACCTTTTATAATGTTGAGGAATTTATTTAGGAGATTTACTAAGAACGTAAGGGAATATACATACTTGTTATGTATACTTTCATTAGTTAATAAATTTTTACCACAAACCCAACTTTTACTCCAAATGGTAACGGAACTCAAAAATATTCTATTTATCCTAATTGTATAAGGTTCCAAATGTTACCACATACCATTTAGATTAGTAAAACGATTTTGTAATAACCAGGGACTTCCTGTAGGCTAGTGGTAGGAAATAAAGGCTTGTCGCACTATGGTTGTGGGTTCGATTCCAGCAGCTTTGTCCGACGCGACGGGTTATTCCCCACCCTGCAGGTTGTCCTTTTCCTAAAAATATAGTACTATACTATTCCAAAAATAATCTTCATAAATGTTTTAACCTTAAACAATACTATCCAAAGTTCAACTTAATCCACTCCAACCTTTATAGTTATCCAAAATACCTTCATCCAGACTTTCTCTAAAAGGTCTCTAAATTCCAAAATCAATTGTAACATCAGATTCCCCAAACAAAGAAAAGTTTCTCTTATTGTCACATACTAAAAATATGATTACCTTAATCATATTAAAACCTTACTGAAATCAACAAGTACTGCAGTACAATCCTTATATATATATATCACATTATCCTAATAACCAGAATATAATCCATGAGTCCAAAATCACCAATAAATTAGTTATTCTGCTTCAACTGTAGTAACAGCATAAGATTGTCCTTGATCCATTGGCCTTTTCTGAGGTAAGATTTCCTGACGCTTAGGACATTCATTTGAATAATGACCCATTTCTCTACAATTGTAGCATTCAACTTTGATAGCCTCTTTCTTTCCCTTGCAATCACGAGCCTGGTGACCCTTTTCTCCACATTTATAACAAACTCCCATTCCTTTTAGGCAAGTACCAGGGTGATTCTTCCCACAATTATCACATAATGGAAAATCCTTCTTTCCCTTTTTCCCTTTATCTGTCTCTTGTTCCACCGTTCTCTTCTTCTCTTGCTTTACTTTGTTGTCATAAGACTTAGAGAATTCCTTTTCTGTCTTGATAGCACACGAGACAATATCTTCGTATGATGAGAAGGATTGTGATACCAAAGCTCGACGGAGAAATGGTTTTAACCCATAAAAGAAATGATCAATCTTACTCCTTGGGTTACGTATATAATCGGCAGCATGCCTCGCTAACCTTGTAAAGTTAGCCTCATACTTTGCGACATTCTCATCCTCCTTCTTCCTCAAACTCAGAAATTGCCTTTCCATATCTGCTCGATGGTCACGAGGAAAGTATTTTTCTAAGAAAATCTCTTTGAACTCCCTCCATTCCATATTTGATATGTCATCATCTTCATTTGTGTTTTGAATCAGCGACCACCACTGATCGGCATCTCCAGTGAGGCGGTAAACTGCCATGACAACCTTCTCCCTTTCGCTACTCCCCAAGGCATGGAATATTTTCTCTAATGAATTTATCCATTGCTCAGCTACTATAGGATTTGTACTCCCATTGAAGGTTGGTGGTTGTTGCCTCATGAAACGGTCTAGCATTGATCCTCCACGTTGCGGATCAGGGTGCTCCATACGAGTAAGGTTATTATTCATAACCTGAGTGAGTTGTCCCAGTATGGTAATAATTTGATCGGCACCAGTTGTATCTCCAGATCCACAATAATTATCTTGAGCAGGAGGGAAATCCCTACACGGAGTTCGTGCATTGATACGGTTTCCATTCCTTCTACTAGGCGCCATTTCTAAACAATGGAATAAACTAGATTAGTTTATGATTCAAAATACATAATTCCATACTTGTAAAACACTTTACATAAATTGAACTGTTTATGGATATAATCCATAATCATAAAAAGAAATGTTTTCTTTGAGGAAGTATGTACTCATAACCCTTCATAGTGGTTTGTAAATTAAATGAGAATTATCCTAAGCATATCCCCCGGGAGTGTCGTAACCAAGAGTGCAGAAAGGCCCGTTGTCGTGCACCAGTTCCCGTTCGAGTCTAGCTCAAAGTGGTGTTTTCGGGTTTTACCCCTAGGTACATCTGTGCCAGAGCCGCCTCTACCTGCTCGTATCCAGACAGGGATGTATTGCTCGGAAAACTCATAACATCTCTATAATACCAAAATTCTAGGAAGTTCTTCTATACTAATCCTCAAAGTCTATCTTTGGGCTATGTGCTCTAATCAGAGTTTATCTAAATCTAGCTTCCAAGGTTAGTACTAAACTGCCTCTGATACCAACTGTAACGCCCCGACCCCAGCTACCCAGAGCCGGTGCATTACTTTGTAACATTGGCATGATCATAAAAGATTAAGTCTCGAAAGGCCGATTAGTTTAGTAGCCTTGGAAACACTAGATACATTCGTAAACGTTACATTACATCATAAAGCGAAAAACTACAATAACAATGTCTCCATAGTCCACACTCATATCCACTTCTGACTATCCCTGCAGGTCATCCATAAAATACTTCTTCACATCCTGGAAAATATTAAAACATTGAAAGGGGTGAGCTCAAATGCTCAGTAAGGATAACAATATTGTGGAAGCTTTCATAAATAAACATTAACATTTAAGGCAATGTACAACTAAAACAAAAGCCTTTTTAAACTTGAACTTCAACATAACATGGCATAAGTAAAATGAGATAATGCCATTCACTTCTTCACATGGATATTCTACTGGTCGAATAATCACATGAAATATCAATAACCACTTTCATAATGAGGGAATGTATAATGCCGAACATTCTGAAACATTTTGTCAAGGCCTCCGCCAAGACGTCTAAAATGATTAAGGCCTCGGCCAAAACCATAAATCAAATTGGGAAAGGGCCTCGGCCAATTCCACATCTAGTTGTCTCATGAGACCTACCGATGCATCGAGGAGCGATAGCGGGCTCCACCCGTCACTTATTAAGTCCAATACATTCCTCATATGAATAGGTTTAAACATATCATAAACCATAACATAATCATATCACATAAAACATGCAAAAAGGAAACATAACGTTTCCACATTTCAATCACAAGATATCAATAAGACATATTGATATAATAAAAACTCTTTCAAAACCATTTTCAATACCAAAATAAAAGAAAGTTAAAACATTGTATTTATTTTTCATTAAAAAAATGATGGCTTGTAGAGGAAGCCGAAACTCAAATAATGGTCACGGCGGCGGAGAAGTCGTTGTCGCCGCATACGTACGACAAAAACATTCCCTTTTGTCGTTTAGTAAATGCTTCGTATAAAAAAGATTCCCTTTGAATATATGTAAAAGTCAAAGGGGTTTATACACTGTATAAAAGAAATTTGTGTATAAAACAAAATACGCCTCAATGAATGGAGATTGAGACGAAGTCCCTTAAAAAATAATTTTTAAATAAAATTTATCTATTATGTGTATTCAATATATGTACACATAAAGAAAGTATAAATACAATATACGACATAATAATATCATGACATAATTTGAAAGTAGGAGATTAACCCAAAGAATGGAAATTGGGTTAAGAAATTCCCTTACCTTGTGTCCGACTTGACTCAACCGTTCTTTAACCTCCTGAATAATAAACTAGAGTTAATATCTACCTTATTAAGAACCATTTTCAATTTCATTATCCTTTTTATATCACTTATTACAATGTTATGAGCGTTATGTAATTATTTAAGTTAAAATGGTCGTTTTGTCGATCTTTGGTACTTGTGTCAACAATAACCTTCTTATAATTACAAGTTGTTCATGTGGTGAAATGTCCATTATATCCAGAATTATATTCATGATGTAGATATCATATATATCATATATATACAGTATATACATTCATTTATAATATTATGTAACATTTTAGAGGTATGAAATGAAATGCACCGTTCATGGAGACGGTAAGCCGTACGTACGCATGAACGCTACTTTCATTTCAATTTCATATTTAATGGAACTAAATCATAATGATATAAATGTATAATATAATTCCAGTATAATATAGTGTATAATACCATTTACTCCATCATTTATACATCCCACATATGGCATTAACGATTCAAATCACTTTGAGGGGGCGGTAGTCCGCACTTCCTAAAAAGAAGATATCGCGTATACCCATAATGGAAGCCATAAAGGTAAGACACAAATGAAAAATAAAGAAGAATAAGTAAAACATAAACATATTATATATCATATATAAAAATAGTGACATCATAATGGCCACCTTTGAAGGTGTTAAATGAGTGTTGAACAATCATCGTTTCGTGAGGCAGAAATTCGCCATCCACAGAAACTGTATGTTCTTTAACCATTAGATGTAGGTGTGTGTAAGTGTAGCTCGAATCCTTATTATAACAACATCCTAGTATATTGAGGATACTGGTGTTGTTACAAAAGAAATGAATAAAAAGAGTTTAGGGGGTTGGAGAAGAAAAATAAAACAAAACAACATTAGAAAAGACATTACCTCAAAATCGGGTAACTCTTTTTGATTTGAGCCAAAGGCTTCCTTGGGAAGAGTTATGCCCAAAGTGAGGCTTCTATGAGTAAGGGAGGAATGTTGGGAGAGTATTTGGGCAGAGGTTGGCCGAGACAAATGGCTTGAAAGTGTAAATGAGGTGGGAGAGGTGGGGGCCTTTTATAAGTGGAGAGGAGGGGCACTTTTGGAAAGATTGAAATGTTACATTATTTCACAATGCTTTTCGGATTCTAAAGGTCCCACACTTATATAATTCGAGGATAAGGTTATAAGGGTTCGGAATCTCCTCATCCAATTGGCTTTGGACAAGTGTAAGCCTTGGATTTTGCATTATCTTCTCATTTTATTTAAATCATTAAATAATGAGGTCATCGCTGCATCATAATGTTGTCATAAATAATTTAATTTATTTAATGTCTAACAATTATAAAAAAAATACTATGATGTAGGAAATCGTTTTATCTTTCTAATGAATATTTATAATCAAAATTTGGACTTGTGTAACCCCACTTAAAAACTGTTTTAGTAAAACAACTCATGTTTGTGTCATTTTTTTACTTTAACATTAAATAAAAGGTATTTATGTCATTTTCCAACTAAAGTGGCTCCATGGGGTCCCCAAGTTGACCCATGGGTTGTCTTGGTCGGCCATGACTCATACAATAGGATTAGGACAAGTTTCAAGATCATATCATATTATTAAAACATTGTTTTTACCTTAAACAACACTAATTACCTCTAATCGCGATTAAGAACTTAAAAGTTACTATTCA
Organism: Viscum album; assembly: GCA_963277665.1. Taxonomy (NCBI): domain Eukaryota; kingdom Viridiplantae; phylum Streptophyta; class Magnoliopsida; order Santalales; family Viscaceae; genus Viscum; species Viscum album. Next base: position 1,363,099,712 of record OY728151.1, on the reverse strand, counting down.
CCAAAAAATTATTTTAATCTCATTGAACCACATTTTACTTCTTAATGACAACCATGTATGTCGGATTTTTGAAAATCAAATCACAGAAGTGGTAATATTTCATTTAAACGAAAAATCAGTTTTTAACAACCACTTAGTGGTTTCACTATTCATCAAAAATTGAAGTTTTTCAGAATAAGGCCAAAATTTCACCCTAAGATATAATTGATATTCCAAATTCAAAAATGATGTCTATTTTACAAAATTACAAACATATAAGTTGCATTAATTAATTTTATAATTAATTCCCGCTGTCACAACAAATAGCGTGTTTTTAAGAAACAATTTATATCAAAAGATTGGCAATTGTTTATGTCCAATTTCAATGTCAAATTAATTATAATGACCACCATTGGATAAAATGGTAAAAATATATTCCAATTATACTTTAAAACCACTAAATAGTATAATTTATCACTATTAATTATTTTTATTAAAAAAATTGTTTTTAAGTATTTTCCACTATTCATAAAAAATTAGAAGTTCTCAGAAAAATACCAAAAATTCAACATAGGCTAATTTCGATATTCCGAATCCAAAAATGAAGTCCATTTTTAAATATAAAATTTCTATAATTTTAGAAAGTGGTTATTACTATTCATAACGGCTACTTTGATTAGTCGCGGTGTTTTAGAACTCGAAGTTACGTACAATGCAAGCCATTGCATTATTGAATGAGAAGCGTATCGTGGAAGCTCGGGGTGTTACACTGATCCATCCAAAAGTGGCACTTCGAGAGTTTAGCATAAAGCTTATGCTCTCTCAGTGTACTCATAACGATATCAAGATGGGTAGAATGGTCGTGCCGAGTGCGAGATTACACCAAGATATCGTCCACGAAGACCACGACAAAGGAGTATAAGTAAGTATGGAACACTCGGTTCATCAGTGCCATGAAAACTGCTGGCGCATTTGTGAGACCGAACAGCATGACCGTATACTCGTAGAGACCATACTTGCTTCTGAAGGCTGTCAGAGGTATATCTAATGGTCTAACGCACAACTGATGATAATCGGACCTCAAATAGATCTTTGTGAACACCTGGCTCCTCGAAGATGATAAAAGAGGTTATTGATCCTCAGAAAGGGATATCGATTCTTGACCGTCAACTGGTTCAACTTCCGATAATCCACACAGAGCCTAAGGGTACCGTCTTCCTTCGTCGCAAACAGGACCGGCGAACCCAAGAAGAAGTACAGGGTCAGATGAAACCCTTTTCCTGTAACCCATCCAACTACTTCTTCAGCTCCTGCAACTCAGGTATAGCCATCCAATAGGGAGGAATGGACACCGGTGCCATACATGGCATGAGATCAATCGAGAATTCTACCTCACGTTCTGGAGGCAAACCTAAAAAGTCCTCTAGAAAGATATCTCCGAAATGACCCACCACTATAGGAAAGTCCAACTGTGAACTCCCCTGGTCATCCAGATAAAGACTAGAAATCTGGGCGATCAACCATTCTATCCCATGATGCTAGAGTCCTGCCCGACTCTCTCGGACATCCCATTTGCCTCTATGAAGAAAAAATTCACCCTCTGGTGAGATGAAACTCACCTTGCGGCGATAACAGTCGATGACTGCCTGGAAGGGAACTAACTAGTCCATCCTGAGAATGACATCATAGCCTGTCATCTCTAGGATGTAGAGTTCCCATAAGAAATGATACCCTGAAACCTCGAGAGGTCACACTCTACACTGATGTACACTAGATGTCCTTGTCCCCAAAGGTTTTTCTAGTGTCAAAATGTTGGCAGAAGAAAAGATACAAGGCCCAAGGCACTCCACGACAGAAAAAGAGATAATGCTATGCGTAGCACCAGTATCAAAAAGAGTTGAAGATAAAACTGAGGCTACTAAAATCGAACCTTGAACTGTTGAAGGTTCCGGATCCTGCTCCTGATGGGTCTGTTCCATGGTGAAAGACTGGCCTGTACCGCAGCCCTGCGACCCTGCCTGACCGCTCTGAGCTAATCCACCCTTCTAACGCTGAATGACTGGTGGGTGACCACCATAGCCTCAACCTCCACCTCAGCCCGAACGTCCAGAAGAACTCCAGTTCCCCGATTGGTGAGAAACTGTTGGTGCTGCTCCTGAACGAGGATTCATAGAAGAACTCCCATCACCACCTACTAGGGAGAAAACCTAGTATAAACACTAAAGGTGAACCATCTTACCGCAGGATCGACACTCCACTGTGTCTCTCTGGCACTGCGGCCTTCTGTGCCCTGGCGGGCCACACTGGTAGCATATCACCTGGCTACCTAATGATGCATCTCGCTTCCTCGGATCACCACATGTAGAATCCATATGCTGATTCTTGCTGTCATATGGATGAATACTAGCTCTGGAAGTAGAACCTTCCTGGACCGCAGCTCCGGAGTCTCTCTGATTGCGCTCCACAATCAGTGCCTAGTTGACGATGGAAGTGATGGAAGTCAACTAGAAGAGATTCACCTGCGAGCGGATCTCCCGCCTAAGACCATCCTCAAACTTCCTCGCTAAGAACATCCCATCCCCACCGCAGAGGGGTGTGAAATGCTATAGCTCGGTGAAACGAGAGGAGAACTCCATAACATAAAGAGTACCCTGCCCTAATCTCATGAACTCCCGGGCTTGGTCGGCCCTCAGGGTCTCTGGGTAGAAGAAGTCATAAAAAACGCACTGGAACTCCTCCCAAGAAATAACCTACTGATGACCCGCATGTGAGATCACATCCCACCACCTCTTGGATGAGTCTCATAGCATGTAGGTAGCGAATGTGACCTGCCTCTCTGGAGGTGTTTCCAGATGCTCAAAGATAGTCAGCATGGCTTCCAGCCATGACTCTACAGCTTTTGGTCCTACTTCCCCCAAGAAGGTAGGAGGATGCTCCTACTGAAAAACCAGCATCAAGTCTTCCATAGACGTGGCAGGAGGTGGTGCTCCCTGGAAGGTCTGCATCATCCTCATAAAACCTTCCTTGAACTGCGCATCAGCGCCTGCAACTGGTATGACAGTTAGTGCCAAGGCTGGCCCGACCGGTGGATCGGTAGAAAGTCCTTGATTAGCCCTATATGGTGTTTGATCACTTCTTAACAACTAACGTACAACCTAAGGACATCTCGGAGTCATAGCTCTGAAAGGTCAAAATTATACCTTAGATTAGAAAATCAAGGACAGAGAACAAAGGAGTACAAAACAAGAACAGGAGAAGGAAACACACAAGATTTACAAAACTAGACTACACGACATGTATAAAATCTACACGGCATGTACTTAACTCTGTTTCCCTGCCTGTGTCTCCTTGCATGGCTAACCCACACAGCCTACTTAAACTGAGACTACACAGCGTGTTCCTGGTGGACACAGTGTGTAGTAGACACAGTTTCAACGACTCGTGTTGCTAGCAACACGACCGAATACATGGCTGAGACTACCCAGCGTATTCCTAATAAACACGGTGTGTACTTAAAGATTTTTCCCAACCCGTTTTGTTGGAGACACGACCAAGTACAGATCTGACCCTTACACGGCGTGTTCTGAATAAACACAGCGTGTCTGGAAGAAGATAACACTGACCCGTGTTGCCCGTGACACGGCTGGGTACCTGGAACGAGACTACAGGGCGTGTTGTTATCCAACATGGCATGTTCTACTCGAGCTTCCCCAGCCCGTGTTATTAGTTACATGTCTGGGTACACACTCACTACTACACGGTGTGTACCTACCGTACAGGGCGTGTTCCTGGCGATTTTCACAACCCGTGTTTCTGCTCACACAGTCAAGAACACGGTTTAAAACTACACGACGTGTATATATAAAGTACACAACATGTATTCTGGGTTTTTCTGGGCAGTAGCTCTGAAACAGCACTGAAGCCCAGAAAACACTGAAAATAACACATGATGGTGCCAAATTCTGATCTGTGAGGGCCCATACTCCCCGCGAATCAATGTTTGGCATCCAATACAGTTATATACAAAGAAAAACAGTTCAATTATCAATCAATTTTCTATTCAAGAGGGACCACAACACCTCAAGAAACAAAATTTGGTGTTCATTAAAGAAAATTACAATATAAACAGTCCTCTATCAAGCAGAAGAGATTCTATCAAAGTATCTAACACAACAGCAAGCAAGATCTACACAAGTATATCACAACAACATGCAATCTCTAATGCACCCTAGATGGCATGGCAGGAATTCATGGCATTTGATTTCTTACAAGTGTCTATTTGATGCATGATATGGTATACCCTCATCACATCGGGTTGTGACAGAAATAGAACCGCAGTAGCAAAACAACAACAACACAGGTCATCTGAATCACTCTAGGTGAAATCATATCAACTATAAATCTCAAAACCAGAAAATTGAAATAAACGATGTAGTATGGATTTTCCCTATACACGGGTTAGCTACTCCCAGGCACATCTTAACACCAAGTACCGAATCCATCCTATCCCTGGCTAAAGGCTCTAAACAGTAATTCAAGAGAAAAGAACACCCTTTGATACCACTTTGTAACATCCCGGTTCCGGAATCCACCCAGAGGTGCCCCGTACCCAGTTGGTTACATGGATTCAAGCGAATTTCCACAAATGCCTGAGGCTACCGACTAGGAGCGAGGTCCTTGGGTGTGATAGTGGGGAAACTATGCCCTCATTTGCAGAGTACACATTAGAAAAGAAAAACAAATAACAACAATAGCAGAAGCAGTAGACATACATACACGAGTAAACGATGAACAGAGGAATTCTAACAAATAAACAACTGGAGAAGGAATATATATAATGATGCATGCTACATATATGTCTAGGTCACAATACTGAATTCAGTACTAAGCCAAAGTACAAAAGAAAAACTGATGAGCGACTCCTCAGCATCGTAAGCCTCTGCTTGGTCCCATGCTCTCCAGCTCTACAGTATTCATGAACCTGAAGTAGAAGGGCGCTTTCCCTTATCTATACCTGCAACAATATAATCTGCTTGGGCCAAAAAGCATGGCCCAAATAGGGTTTGAGATACAATCCCAGTAGTCAATCACCCAAATATCTGTGCCTAATAGTCAATGAATACAAGGCAGGTAAAAGTGCAGGAAGTAGTAAACAGAAAAGAACACATCAGCTTCAATCCACAGTTCTTGCATATAATGTACACAAGTGATCAACCAAAAACAAGTAGAAAATAGGTAACCCTCTGGGTAGCTCTCATAGCTTAACACCTATGGTTCAACCGACCAGTACTAGCAACCCTCTAGGAGGCACACTCAGTCTCACCACTTTGGTTCAGCTATGATTAGACTTTATGAGGTAGCACTCACTGTCAATTCCCTCTATAGTATCGTATCGTACTAAAGGCTCTCTGGGGATGTACTCAACATCTCATCCCCCCTGTGACCCGCGTCGAGGAACTAAAAACTCTCTGAGGAAGAACTCATCGTCAATTCCCCTTGTGGTCTTGCATCGTATTAAAAGACACTCTAGAGAAGCCCTTACTTCCATTCTCCCTAGGGTCTACTACACTAGGATCTCACAGTCTTGTGTGAAATAAACATGCTCAGCGCACGCGTGTCATACCAAGTAAACCACAAGAACAACTTGGATATCATTCTACGGCACAACAGTATGACAGTACCACAGCCCCACTATCCAACAACTAGGCATGGAAACTGGAAAAATTCCTAATAAGCAAAAAATGAAAGCCAAAGCATAATAACATAGTATACATTATCCAAATTTACAAACAACGATCTCTACTCAAGAAATCAAGAAAATAAGACAAAAAACAGGGACAAAACAAGAAATCCACAATTCCCTATTCAAGGTAATTGGTTGAATTTGCACAAGATATTCATAGACTTCCTACGGGAAAGCACAAACCACCTACCTGGATGCTAGGAGATCAAAATACTTGAGCCATGTAGATCGATTCTCCTTAGAACAAGGAAGATCTACGAAAACGCACAAAACTTTCAACCCACAATAACATGAGAAAGAAAATAAATTGGTAAACAAGGCTCTTTGAGAAGGGAGGACTCACCACTGCGGTTCCAACACAATCGACAGCGATCGAAATAGAGAAAGACAGAGGAACGGTGGCTCGGAGAAGATCTGCGGCCGTACGGGTCGCTCTCAGATGAAGAAGCTGGAGAAGAAGATATTTTCCTCGATTAGGCGTGACCCCAGCCCGTTTAATGAAAAAAATAAAGTACACGGCGTGTACTTTTAGAGTACACGGTGTGTACAAGGTCTTTCCGTACTCTGCTAAATTCAGCCTCCACAACACCCTTACACACCGTGTGTGTGGCCCGGACACGGCCAGAACATGGCTTCGACCAGGAAAAGTGTACACGGCGTGTACTCAGAAAGTACACGACATGTACTTCAAAAATTTCCAGAAACAACATTTTTCTCTAAAACTCTAGAAAAAATACGGACATACTTAAAACGAATATCCGTGTTCTTACAAATGCGCTTGAGGTCATGTGACCAACCGGGTTCGGGGCACCCGTTGAATGACACCTGGAACCGGGACATTACAAAGTGGTATCAGAGGGGTTTCTTTTCTTTGACTTACTATTTGGAGCCTTAGTCAGGGATAGGATGGGAACGATAGTTGGTAATAAGTTGTGCTCGGGTGTAACTAACCCGTGTACTAGGAAAATTCAGTCTACATCGTATTTTTTCAATTTTTCTGATTTTGCAAATTTTACAGTTGATTTGATTTTCACTGTTGGGTGATGCTCTTTGGATTTTGATGTTTATATATTATCCATGGGTTCTATTTAGTTGAAACTCGATGAGATGAGGGTATTCCATCTCATGCACCATTTAGGCACATGCTAGAAATCACATTCCATGAATAGTTCCATGCCATGTAGGTGCATTAGAAATTGCATGTTGTTGTGATAGTTGTTGTGCTAGAAAAGTATGATGTTGTGATATCTTCTTGATAAATATATGTTTTATGATAGGGTATCTTCGTATGAGTCATTTGATATAATGGATGCCAAACACTGGTTTTTGGGGAGTATGGGCCCCCATTGACTGGAATTTGGTGGATCATTGACTGTTTATTTTGTTATAACACATATAAGATTCCAAACTTTGATTCGTGGGGAGTATGGGCCCTCACGGATTGGAATTTGGCACTTAGGTGTTATTTTTCAGTATTTTCTAGGTTCTGGAGTAGTTTCAGAGGTGTACTGTCCGGAAAACCCAGTATACATGTCGTGTAGTTCCTCGGATACATGTCATGTGTTCTTCTGTTCGAAAAGAAAAGAAAAAATTTTAAGTACACGCCGTGTACCCTATGTACACAATGTGTAGTCGCTTCCCATTTCAAGGATCGTGATGGCGGGGACACATGGAAGGGAAATGATTGGAAAAAACACGATGTGTACCAGATGTACATGTCGTGTAGTGTTGACCCAGAGTCCGCCCGTGTAACTAATAACACAGACGGAGGAGACCTTAAAGACATACACGTCGTGTCCACTATGGAACACGCAGTGTAGTCTGACTTGGGATCTAGCCGTGTAACTGACAATACGGGTCGGTGTAATCCATTCATGTACATTACGTGTGTATATAGAACACATTCTGTAGTTTGAGCCATGTATCCGGTCGTGTAACTAACAAAACGGGTCAGTGGAGCTCGTCTAGTACATGCCGTGTACCTATGGGACATGCCTTGTAGTCTTGTCCGAGGATAGACCATGTGGACTTCGCCGTGTGGCTGGGAAACATGGTGGTGTACACACCGTGTGCAGATGTAACGCACCGTTTAGTGCCAATCTGAGTAGTTGTCTGTGTCACAAATGACATTGGCAGTTGAAAAATTACAACATATATGCCGTGTAGATTATATACATGCCATGTAGTTTTGTTCAATGGGAGCCTTGTGTCTTAGCCATGTAGAAGGACCCGGGCAGGGGAAGAGAAGTCAAGTACACATTGTGTAGTCAGTATACACGTCGTGTAGTCTTGTTTTTCAAATCTTGAATGCCATCTTCCTCCTGTTCCCTTTTTGGTCCCTTCATTTTCAGTCTTTGATAATCTGTATCTAAGGTGCGCGTTTGACCTTGTAGAGTAATGCCGCTGAGACGACCACGCATTGTTTCCCTGGAGAGAAGCAAGGATTATACTCTAGAGATGGTGGGCCATGGGATACTAGTGAATCCTCCAGCAGATACAGATGCGGCACCAGCCGTTATACCAGACACAGTCACAAATGTGTAGTTCCGTGAAGGCTTTATGCGGTTCATGCAGACCTTTTAGGGAGAACCGATGGATGCCACATCTATGGATGAGTTGACTCGTATATTCCAGCAGCAGCATCTGTCGATGTTTTCAGTGGATGGAAGACCACATGCAGTGTAGTCTTTGCTGGGGTCTATGCAGACTATATTCGAGCATCTGGAGATGCCTCTAGGGCAGAGGGTCATGCACGTGACGTATATGTTGCGTGATTCCACCAAGAGGTGGTGGGATGTTACCTCCTAGTCATAGAATCACAGAGACATGGCATGGGATGATTTTCAGGTAGTCTTCTATAAATTCTTCTTTCCAGAGACGCTGTGGGAAGATATAACTCAAGAGTTCATGAACTTGAAGGAGGGCGCTATGTCAGTGATAGATTTTTCTGCACGTTTCACCGAGCTTCACCTTTTTTCACCCGTTCTTGTGGGTGATGAGACGTTGAGAGCCATGCGCTTTGAGGATGGTCTTTGATATGACATCAAAGCATTGGTGAATGTTTTTAGGTTGCCTTCAGTACATGCTATTGTGAACTAGGCACTAATTATAGAGAAGAACCTTCGGGAATCTAGTGGTGTGGGCCAGGGCAGTTCAACACTAGTTTTCGGTACTATTTCTTCTGGAAAGAGGAAGAGACATATGAGTTTCTATCACGGTGGCAGTGCTATCCAGGAGAATATTTCAGCTGGTCAGGTCATGTGCTACCAGGGTGGTAAGGAAGGGCACAAGAGACCTCAGTGTCCACGAGACCCAGTGGAGTGTCGAGCTTGCGGAAAGATGGGTCATATGTAGGGCTTTTGCAAGGCGTTTCCACTAGTGGCTAGTGAGAGGGGTTCTGTGCAGACTCCGCATGCGGGGACTGGAATAGCAACTTCATACCAGTATGGAAACTGGAATACTTCAAGGCGTGCAGGCAGGGATGGTGGTCATGGTCATGGTATCCAGACACCAAGATCTCAGAGGCAGCAGGGCGGGACATCTCAAGGTAGATCGGCTGTGTCGCTGGGCCGCGACACTGGGCAGAAGTTGCAGTAGAACCAGAGAAGGTGAGAGCGGTAGTTTCCTGGGAGCACCCTAAGAAAGTGTTTGAGATACAGAGTTTCTTGGGGTTGGCTAGTTACTACAGACTCTTTATATAGGACTTCTCCCGCTTAGCAGTGTCGTTGACGGGTTTGACTAAGAAGGGTGTGAGGTTCGTTTGGTCAGAAGCTTGCGAGATAGCCTTTCAGGGCCAGAAAGGAAAGTTGGCATTAGCACCAGTCCTAATACTTCCAGGGCAAGGGATGGGTTGTATAGTTAACTGGGATGCATCAGGTATTGGTCTGGGAGCAGTGTTGATGTTGGGTGATCGAGTAGTTGTGTATGGGTCTCGGTAGTTAAGGCCACATGAGAGGAATTACCAGAAGCATGACCTCAAGTTGGCGAGAGTTGTTCATGTGTTGTGCTGTTAGAGACATTATCTCTTGGGAGAACATTTTGTGGTTTTCACAGATGACAAAAGTCTCAATTATACCATTACTCAGCATGAATTGAACCTAAGGCAGTGAAGGTGGGTTGAATACCTCTAGTCCTTTGATTTTGAGCTTGCCTATACACATGGTAAAGATAATGTAGTAGCTGATGCACTAAGCCGGAAGACTCAGATACAGGCTGTGCAGGAGGCCAGTGGGGAATGGTAGCTTGTGGATTTGTTCTCTAAGATGCATCTGGAGGTGCACGATAGTCAGGGGCAGACCCATCTTTATTCTTTTTCTATGAATTCTACCATCCTGGATAGTGTGAGGATGATACATCTATCTGATTCATAAGGCCTAGTTCTACGGGAGTCGGTGGAAAGTGAGTATCCTCCTCCTAGATGGACGATAGGAGATGATGATGTATTGCGTTTCCATTGACGAGTATGGGTTCCAAGGGATATACGTGAGGAGTTGATGTGGGAGTTCCATGCTTCAGTTTGGGCAGTTCATCCCGGAGTTACCAAGATGTACCGTGACTTTAGATGTCAGTACTAGTGGCCAGGTATGAATAGGGAGATAGCTAGTTTTGTTACGAGGTGTTCCACCTTTTAGCAGGTGAAGGTAGAGCATCAGAGGCCATCTGGACTGTTACAGCAGTTACCCATCGTGGAGTGTAAATGGGTTGATGTCGCGATGGATTTCTTGAATGGATTGCCGAGGTCACCTCGAGGCAATGATGCCATGTGGGTTATTGTGGACAGACTCAAAAAGGTAGCTCACTTTTGTCTGATCAAGGTGACCTTCGGAGTTGACAAGCTCGGGATGTTGTATATCCGAGAGGTCGTACGTCTTCATGGGGTTCCTCGATCTATCATTTCAGATAGGGACACCCATTTTATATCTCATTTCTGGTAGAGTTTTTAGAGGGCACGAGGTACACAGGTGCTTCTAAACATATCATACCACCCTCAGACCGATTTCCTGTCAGAGCGTATGATATAGGTGGTTGAGGACATGTTGCGTGCATGCATCATAGACTATGGGGGCTCTTGGGAGAAGCATATATCACCAGTCGAGTTTGCCTACAATAACGGTTTTCCGGAAACTGTTGAGATGGCACCATATGAGGCTTTATATGGTATGACATGTCGATCACCTTTGTGATGGTTTGAGGCTGGTGAGGCAGCTTTACTGGGACCACGTCTCATGCAGGAGACTTTTGAGCAGGTTTAGCTGATTCAGAAGTGGATGGCTACCGCACAGTCTCGACATAAATCTTATGCTGATCGTCAGAGATAATCCTTCGAGTTTGTGGTCAGGGATCTGGTTTTCTTATGTACTTTGCCAAGGTTTGGACACATATGGATTAGGAGATAGGGTAAACTTTCACTGAGGTATGTGGGGAGATTTTAGATTCTGGAAAGAGTCAGGCTGGTTGCCTATCAGTTGTAGTTACCACAGAGGTACAGATCCAGGCATGACGTCTTCCATGTATCTCAGTTGCATTGCTATCATTCAGACCTGTCTCACGTCTTTCATCCAGAGGAGGATGAGCTTCCGATCGATGTGGCCTTTGAGGAGCATCTGATTCGTATCATGTATAAGAGCACGAAGGTTCTCTGAGGCCAGTCAGTTCCTCTCGTATGGGTGTTATGACAGCATGGATGAGTGCAGGATGAAACCTGGGAGTGGGAGACTGACGTATGTGCTTGGTGGATAGATCTGTTCTGAGCTTTATCATCGCTACCCTTTGAAGGGCAATTCAGGGATGAATTGTTTTAAGGGGATAAGTTTGCAAGAAACCGGTTCTGATTCTTAAGGTACGAGTTTCTTCTTTTTCTCCATTCCTTAATTGTTTTTGAGAAAATAAGGAAAATGGGTAAATATCCAAAATTTTGTGACTACACACCATGTACTATTCCACAAGTCGTGTACTTCGGTCGTGTAGGATGAGTACCCAGGGTGTGTAGCCCTGCCGGTGAGGAAGGGTGTAAAAACCGTCTACATGCCACGTAGTGGGTATGTACACGCCATGGAGTCAGTCGGCAGGAAAATATTAAGGCACTAGAAGCAGCTTCCAGGCGAACAACAGTACATGCCATGTGATCAGAAATACATGCTGTGTACTCATGTTGACGAATGAACAATGCTGTGGTGGAAAGAAGCCGCCAAAGGAATAGTTAAAAAATGAAAAAGTACACGGCATGTACATGAGAAGTAAACACCGTGTAGTTTGTTTTTTTCCCTTAAAATGGGAATTAGCCTCCCATATTCACAGGGAAGGCTTAGAACCAGAGGAAGGAGTTGGGAGAGAAATCCGGACCTTCGAAGAGTTCCAGCTCGAGCATCGGGAATCCGTTTTCTGCACAGTCGATCTCCCTTGAACCGAACGGGTGAGTTATTCCTTCTCATTGAGTAGTTCGTGCCAATTATTTCCCGTGGGAAATTTATTTGAGTTTGAACTAGGTTTTCATTCACTTCAGATCTACGTCATTCTTGGACGATTCAAGGATCGTTGTTCGCGTATACCATTCAAGGGAATTTAAGGTAGGTGGCTTGGTGTTTAATTTACAACTGTTGGGAGTTTGTGTGTATTTTTGTGCCACGAACCCATGTTGGGGTGTTGTGTGGCTGAGACCTTAACTGTTTTAAATACCTAGAATTGTATAAGTAATTAAATGTGATAATAAACTGCTATTTGGGATCACTGCTTGGATCCAGGACCACCCCGGTGGTGCGTTCCTCTGTTTAGCTGTTTGGCTAGGATACCCGAGGGTATTCCATTATAATAATGATTATAGAATTGCCTTGATAGGAATTGCATGTTTATTTCTTGTTTACCTATTGGGCATTACCCGTTTACTTGTTTAGCCCGAGGGTAGTGTTTTATTTAGCCTGAGGGCAGTGCATCTTTTAGCCTGAGAAAAACTTCTTCCGTGCCTGTGGGCAATAGAATCTGTGCCTGAGGGTGACACTTTGTACACCTGAGGGAAATATCTATTATGCATGTGGGCAATTAACTTCGGGTTACGTTTCATATTACTTGAGGGTAAGGGTTTGTGTGTCTGGGGACAGTGACTGTTTACATAAAAATTCATTGTGGTGGTTTTCTTTATATTGAATGATTAAATGAATAATGAAATGGCAATATAACTGGTAAAGTTATTTACTTTTTAGTATTTATTAGTTTATTTTATTTTAGTACTGCACACTATTGTTGCAGATTTTTCACATAGTTGGGCACGGGCCTTTGGTGGGTGCCTACTGGGATTTATTTCTCACACCCTATTTGGGTCATGTCTTTGGCCCAAACTAATTACATTTCTGTAGGTTTGGATAAGGTCAAGGGTTCCTATAAAGGTACTTGATTGCTGCTGAGGAGTATGGGAGCGTGGGACCGGGCTTAGACTTGCGATGATACTGGCTATTTTGTTTTGTTTTGTTGTACTCTATATTGTACTGTACTGTATTGTTGTGTAACATGTTCTGGCTGTTTTATTAGAACATGAGACATGTTGCGTCATTATCTATATAACTGTGGGTTATCTTTTACTACAGTTGTTTATCTTAAATGTGTATGGTTTATTGCTTCCGCTGTTGTTGAATGATTTTAATTTCATTCCACTGTTCTACACTTTGTCAAAATAGGGCATAGTTTCCCCACTATCAGACCTGGCCACTCGCTGCTAGTCGGCAGCCTCTGGCATTTTGGGAAATGCGCTTGAGGTCATGTGACCAACTGGGTTCAGGGAACCCGCTGAGTGGCACCCGAAACTGGGACGTTACAAATTCCAAACTACACACGGTGTACTATAAAGTACACACCGTGTATGGGTTAGGCGAGTACTGCCCGTGTTCTCACCGAGTACATAAAATGTGATGACCGTGTAGGAATTTCCGACTACACATCATGTAGTGTTACTTGAAACACTGTGTATCTTCCTTTCTACATACCGACTGGGTTCAGGCCAAGTGTCAACCCTTGTGGTGCGTCCAAGTTGTGTGGCTACCCCGCTTAAGTCGATGTACGAACGAGGCCACTACACAACGTGTAGTCCTTAAATACACGCCATGTACTTTTATTATTATTCGCTTAAATGAAAGAGTGTCGCATATAATTTCGTTAAAGACCTTCTTCTTCCTCGACTTCAGAGCAGTTCCGCTCTGAGAACCTAAAGAACATCCCTTTCCCTATATACTTCAATCAGATACCATTATTTAATCTATCAGTGGTTGCGGGATCGCAACAGTGAGGATAAACCCACACACCCTATTCTGTTCCTGATTCATTACCTCACGTGTCGTGGTTTCCATCCCAGTGGAATACTTGAGATTTGAAGGAAACATAGATCTATGAAAGTCAGCTTCAAATTGGAGCTCTATATCAGATGTTCCTATGACTACGACTCTCAAATAGGTGGTGCATACATCCTTTCGTGTTTTCACAGAATTTTGGGTGGCGCAACCTTTGAAGTGTTTTTGGGTATTTTGAGTGTGAACCATTTTTACCAACCATTGCATGTTTAATTGTTTATTTGACCTATGGGATGCCTTGGGGTTTTCCTGGTAACCTTTTTTTCTTGAGTGGGGTCGGGTGAGTAGTCGTTGCTCATCTGGAATTTTGGTCAGGGGATTCGAAAATGGTTATAATTGAATTTTATTGTTTTAAACTGTTGAGTTTAGTTTATTAAACCTTGATATGAATTGTTAGAGGATCCTCAGTGTTGGTATGGGACAACACTTGGTTATTTTATTTCAACTATTTAGAAGTTATTTTTTTGAATATATATGAAATTTCTAAATTTTATATGTTGGAAACGCTACGGTTGTGTTGGGCATGACTTGGATATTCTTGAGTGATGATGATCACAGGTCGGGCTTGACCTGGGTTACATTGGGTGGTTTTGATTACAAGATTGGGCATCATGGATGTCAGCTTGAGGCAGTGTGACTATTATGTTGGTCAAGACCCGATTTATGTGGATGGCAAGGCCATTATACTTGAGCGGCATGGTTGTAGGGGCACGAGGTGTCATAGAGGTTGTGTCATGGGAACTTACTTTGGTGATTACCACTCACCCGAAACATTGAGTGTGTGCACATAGAGAGACTCCATGATGATGTGGTTTTTGAAAACTCATGTGGGTAGAGGCCCTTATTAGTAGTGGTTTAGGTACATTTGGTTTGGGGGTGCTTTTCATAGGAAGCCACATGGAAGGTAAAGAGCCTTCAGGGGATAGCATTGAAGAAATCGGGTTGGGTGTAGAGGATCGCCATTATTTGAGGGCAGAATGCATTGTCCCTCCAGTTACATTATTTGAGGGCAAACATCACTGTCCCTCTGGGTACATTATTTGAGGGATGACATCATTTTCCCTCCAGTAACTTATTTGAGGATAGACATCACTGTTCCTCTGGGTTACTTTATCTTGGGAATGTCTTTAGGATGTCAGTACTTGAGACACGCAGTGTCAGGGGCCACATGGTGCCGGGTTACATGATAGTTATTCCAGTGTTATCCAAAGCAAGTGACAATCCATAGTGGCTTCTGAGGACCAGTGGAGTTTGTTTTTGGTTGTGTGCATCATATTATTTACTATTTTCCTTATAAATTCTTGCATGTTCAAACACTTGTATTAGGTATGCACCGTTGTGTGATATCCTACTAAGATTAGTCTCACACCCGGATGGGCCCTTCGGGACACGTGCAGACTTTATGGATTTACGGGTAGGACATAGGTCAACTTACAGAGTTCGACTACATTAGCTATTTCATGGAGATGGTATGAACCATGTGGCCTTGCCTAGCTGGAGTTTACTTTATTTCGCTTTTTATCCTCTATCAGCATGCTTACCTGTTTGGTAACTACAGTTGGTTAGCCATTGGTTCCCTTTTACATATGGATATTTATGACCTACCTTGGATGCATGTTTTTTGTTCAGTAGTAGTTATAATTGATCATCATGAAGTTGTGTTTATTTCTACTATTTTTGTTTGTATTAATTCCTTCTGCAATTTATTGATATTGAATGTGCTTCCGCTCCGCAGGTCTGGTTTGAGTCTGATGAGTCATTTATTTCGGTGTATATTTATTATTATACTCACTCTAGTACCATAATTAACCTATAAGAGGGTATATCCTCCCCACTATACCTATAAGACCCTTGCTACTAGTCAGCAGCCTTTCGTGTTCCAGGAGATGCGCCTAAGGTAGTAACACATGACTCGTTTAGCTCTGTTCGGTGGATGTTCGAGTCTAGGTCATTACAACGTGGTATCATAGGATTTCATGACAGGGATTGAGTATTAGTGTTTTGTTTGATACTAATGAGATTGAGTATTATCTTTTTATTTCTTCTGGTTTACTATTTGGGATATAGAATACTAGAGATAGGTTGTTACTGGAACTCGATTTCTAGCTTGTGCTTGGGTGCTTGCAGCCTGAGGTACGATGGATGGACCAAGTTATCATGGGGGTGTCAATTGTTGTTTTTTTTCTCAGATTATGGTTTATATGATTTCCACCTTGGTGGATCACATGGTGTGTGATTTTATTTATAGTGATATGCAACCCTTGACCTAGTGCGGTAAGGGAGAATTAGACCTTGGCACGGTATGTCAAGGTGTGATTGTTTGGATTTTGATCGTCACATCTTATGGTATTTTAATTTCATAACTACACATATTCCTTGTGATATGATAATACCATGTGAATAATATCAATAGTCATGATTTGTATTCTTTTTAAATGTGAATAGGTGAAATTCCTGATAGAATTGCTTGTTTATTGCAATTTGTTCTTCCATGCTTTATATATTTGTATAATTTCATGTGGTAGGGTGTTTGGGTTTGGCTCTTGTATGAGCAGGAAGGTACTTTGGTTGAGGAGATTTTGATCACCAAGATTGGGTGACTCGGTCGTTGGTTTGAGGCAACATGGTTGTCAGGATGGGTATAGCCTGAGGTAATTTTGATACTTGGCTCTATTGAGGGCAGGTAAGTAGTCCATGAGGTCGGGATGCCAAGGGCATGGGTTGCGATAGGGGAGAGTAAGGGTAGTTTGTTTATGATTCCTCTTCAATGCTTTCCTTATCTAAGTTGAATATATGTATTGTTATATATATAAATGGGTTGTCTGACCATTCATGGAATTCAACAGGTTCCTTTTAGTATACTCGGATGGAGCGTTAGGCATAAAATGGTATATTGCCGTAGGAGCAGGATCCTGTGCATACAAAGCATGAGCCGCGGGTACAGGCTCACGGTCATGATCACGTTCAGGATCAATTGTAGGCCGGACAACCGATGGGTTTGGCATTATTTGGACAATGGCTCAAAGATCATCACTGAGCTAGACTGGTACGTGTCTTGTAGGGTATCGACCGAAGTGAATAGGGTATAGATCCATCTATGGCATATCTGATGCAGGAGATCTAGTCATATAACCCGCTTCTTTTTTAGGGTGTCGGTGGTCCACAGGTGGCAGAGAATTGGATAGAGAGCATGTATATGATCTTCGAGCTGCTCAGGATGCCTCCCGGGTGGAGGTTCAGGCTGGAGACATACATGCTGTGAGTACTGGAAGAGTGTTGGTGGGATGTGCAGGTTCAAGCTCGCAGGAAAGAAGGGCTAGCATGGATGGTCATAGAGGAATGGTTCTTTGATAACTTTGTCCTAGAGACCCTGAGAGCAGAGAGAGCTCAGGAGTTCCTGAGTCTTTAACAGGGGGAGATGTCTGTCATAGACTATGCAGCTACTTTCACTAAGTTGTCTCGCTTTTCAATTGGTATGTGAAGCGATGAAGCGGCAAGGGTGTGGCACTTCGAGGATCGATTTTGAAAAACTATTCGGATTTAGTTGAATATATCTAGACTGGGTTCATTATTAGAGGTGGTGAATCAAGTGCTTATAAGAGAGGGAAACTAGAGTGATAGGCCCCAGGTTGGGGAGGTGCACCTAAGGTAGTAACACCTGACCCGTTTAGAATTGTTCAGGTGGCTATTCTGGTCAGGGTTGTTATAGCTGAGATCAAATGATCAGTAGGGGTAAACATGGGGTATATCAATTTATTATCATATGAAATAATAGGATAATCATAAGGCCATTTGTTCATGACCATAACTTAAAATTTTCATACTTTATCTGATTAATATCATTAACATGATTTATTTCATAAAACAATAATACCGCAGAAGACATGAATCATAATAATTAGAATTCATCACAACTCAATCATGAACATTATATTCATGTCATAAATGTGTGTTGAAAAATAATATAAATAAAACCCATTTCATAAGTCAAGGATAACTACCAAGACCAGCAGATTAGATATGAAACCTATTTTTTATAGTGGATTAGGAACACCAACTTTTTTCTCATAACAGATCAAGCATATAAATTTTTTTCTCAATACTGATCAGGCACTTCGACTTGTTTCCCATAACGGATCAAGGGATTAGACATACATCCAATAACTATATCATGTGATATAAAAATTAACCAATTAATTAGTGGGATATTTAGTTCCAAACCATAACATAATGAAAAACATACATATGTGTTCCCCAGGATGATAAAACATCCATCATATCATAACCCATGAAAAAAATGAGTTTTATAATCATTTCATCTATTCATAAATGTAACTCCCCGACCCCAGTTACCCAGAGTCGGTGCATTATTACATAACATTGGCATGATAAAAAGAAAGATCAAATATCGAAAGACCGATTGGTTTAGTAGCCTTGGAAAAACTAGATATATTCATAATGTTTTACATTACATCAGAAAGTGAAAAACTACTACAACAACATATTGTCTCCATAGTCCATACTATTATCCCCTCATAATATCCCTACAGGTCATTCATAATTTACTTCTTCACATCCTGGGAAAAATAAAACATAGAAAAGGGGTGAGCTCAAATGCCAAGTAAGGATAAAAATATAGCGGAAACTTTCATAAATAATAATAAACATTTAAGGCAATGTATAACTAAAACAAAATCCTTTTAAACTTCAACTTCAACATAGTATGGCAAAAATAAAATGAAATAATTCCACTTACTTATTCACATGGATATTCTACTAATCGAATAATCACATGCAATATCAATAACCACTTTCATAATGATGGAATGCATAATGCCAGACTATCATAACCACATAGCCAAGGCATCGTGCCAAGACTACAAATAAGATGTTTCCAAGGCCTTATTCCAAGACACTAGTTTGTCTCGTGAGACCTACCGATGCATCGAGGAGCTATAGCGGGCTCCACCCGTCACATATTAAGTCCGATGCATTCCGATATGAAAAGGTTTAAACATAACATAAACATTCGTATTAAAACTAGCATACGAAATGTCAATACTTTCACCATAAACTATGAAAGGTATAAAAATAGCACATCCACAGTCAAACATATCACAAAACCTTCAATACAATATAGAAGTTTTGTATCATAATAAATCAACTTCAAATAAGCATAAAATCCATCAAAGGATGTTGACATAGATGAAATCAAAACTCTTTTTAGAGAAATATATCTTTCTATTTTGAAATCATTTAAGAGTCCTATATTTATAAAATAAAACATTTTATTTGAAAATATTCTTATAATCTTGTAAGGGAAGCTTCGACGATTTTATAACGGCGGAAAATAACCGCACCCGCCGTATAAGTTAAAAAAAAGTCTTACCTTAATTCTGTCGAAAAGGTTAAAAGCACCTTGTTTGGAAAACGACGGAAAGATTCCTTTATAAAACTCTTATAAAAAGTAAAACAAGGGTATAAATGACTTTAACCCATATTCTAGTAAATAGTAAAAATGTTTTGAAATACATTTTTAAGAAACGTGGATGTGGATGATAAAGAGATCCCAGTAGATTATTACGTATAAACAACTTCGGATAATGAAGAGATTGTGAAATAACCCTTACCAATTTGGTAACTTACGAAACATACAACCCATGAAATAGGTATCATACAATGAATATGTAAATACACATAAATTAAAGTTTATTACACAAAGAATATAATTATGGGCAGTACATACACCACACAAAAGGTAATGGTGGCAATATGGCATTAATCTCACGGGAATAAGGAGTGAGATGAAAACCCCTTACCTTGTACTTATCCTTGGTTGGGGTAGGTTAACCTTTTATATAATGGTGAAATAATTGTTATTAAATTATACAAGAATCATGTATATTAATATGATATCATATATTATCTTTTAACATTGATTTGTTAATAATATCTTAGTATTACCGTTGTTTCGGGTGTTAACTTAGTCATTTTATTTTATATGTTTTGTTACGTAAGTTGTGTTTGTCATGGATAGGTTTTATCTTAATCATATCCAGAATGATATCAAGTCCTTAGATACTATTATTAATCATAAAATGAGAATTATACTTGAATGGATACGATGGAGAATGAATCTCATCGCGTTCGTGGAGACGGTAGTCCGTACGTACGCACGAGCGACAATATCATTATTTTGATATTAAAATAATATATAATTGGATGGTATAACATATCTACAGAATCATTATCATGTTATATTTATAATTTACATGAGTTACACATCATTATTATACCCTTCCAATTTATAATTTATTGAATAACAATTACACCACAACGTGGAGACGGAAAGTCGTACGTATGCACGTATGGTGACATGTTATTCAAAGGATGGATAGAATACTGAATATAGTTGAAACATATATATAATAACATCACTATATATATAAGATACTGGAGTTATTATTTTAGAATGGTAATAACAAAGAAAGAAGAAGTGGAAAAAGAAAGGAACTTGAAAAAGGGTGGTGAAATCATTACCTCTTCTTTGGGTTCTTCCTTTTGATTTGATCAAACGGGCTCCTTAAGTAGGCTTTCTAACTAAAGGAAGGACTCTAGGATGAAGTTAGGGAAGTTGAGAGAGTATTTGGGTAGAGTTTGGCTGAACAAAAAGTCTTTGAAGGTGTGAGTTACTGAGAAGGGAGAGTGCCCTTTTATAAGAGGGGTGAGGGGCACCTTTGGAAAAGCTAGAAATATTAATTTATAATAAATTCATATTCGGTTTATAATGGCTCCAAAGTTTATTATTTAAATGTTAATGTGGTGATAGGTCTAAAAACACCCATCCAATAGCATTTATACAGTTTTGAGTCACTATATTAACCTTATCTTTAAGTATTAACTCTTAGTTAATTAGTTTTACTTTTACAATGTCTCTTTGTATTTTTATATTATATGGTTAATAGACTTACTATATACATCCAAGAGACCCCCAAGTGGTCCATTAATGATACACCTATCATGATATAATTCTCTTGGACTATCCTTAGATTTTTAGGAATTTAATATCAATTAATAATATAATAGTTTTTTAAAAACTCTTTTATGTCAATTTTGACACTATTCAATAGTTGATTTTTGTGAAACTCATAACAGAATTATTAATTCGAAAAAAGTTAATTAAATCATTTATAACATGTCATATTAACATATAAAATTAGTTTAATTCATTAAAAGTCTCAAATTATATTTATTTTTGTATTTATAATATCAATTATTTTAATTGTTCACTATTATGGTAATTACTGCATCACTATTGTGTCATAAATAAATTAAATTATTTAATGTATAAAAATTATAAATAAAATACCATTATGTAGGAAATATTTTGATCTTTCTAATTAATATTTTTAGTCGAAAATCCAATATATATAACCCTATGTAAAAATTGATTTTCTAAAAGATATATGCTTGTGTCATTTTTGTATTCATTTAAACTTAATTAAAATAAAGTGTCCCTATCACCTACAAGTGGCACCATGGGGTCCACAAATCGACCCAAAGATGCCCATGCTCGGACATGTATCCAAAAATAAGGTTAGGAAACGTTTTGGGGTAATTTAGTGTTATTATAATATTATTTTTTAACCATTATTTACCGGATTTACCCTTAACCATGGCAAATAAAATATTTACCACAGTAATTATTCAAAATGTCTAATTTTTTTTTACCAATTTACACAATATGAAAATCATGATTCCAAATATGGAATCCATTTTTCCAAATTCAAAACACAGAAGTGGCAGAAATTAATTTAAAATTAATTCGCGTTGTTAAAACCAAAAACGTGTTTTTAAGAGATAATAACTATCAAAAGATTGATACTTGTTTATGTTCGGTTTAATTTTGAAATTATGTCCAATGGAAAAAATTGTATTAAATGGTAAAAATATATTCTAAATATACTTTAAAACCACTAAAATTCATAATTTAGCAATATAAATTATTTCGATTAAAAAAGTGGTTTTTAATTAAAATTTAGTAATTTTCACTATTCATCAAAATATAAATGTTATCCGAAAAGTTCCAAAATTTCACCCTAGGCCAAATTCGATATTCTGAATGCAAAAATGAAGTCCATTTTGAGAGATATAATTTATAAAATTTCAAAAAGTAGGTATTACTATTCATAACGGCTAGTTTGATTGGTTGCGGTGTGTTAGAACTCGATGTTGCGTACAACACACAATATCGCATTATTCAAAGAGAAGCGTACCGTAGAAGTTTGGGGTGTTCAATTCTCCCCTCCATCAAATAATTTCATCCTCGAAATTTCTAGAATACTATCACATGAAAAGACTCTGGTGGTTCTTCATCATAAGTTCCTCGGGTTCCCACGTTGCCTATTCCATCTTATGGTTTCTCCATAAGACTTTTACCAGACGTGTCATCCAGTTTCTCAGTACTTGTTCTCTCGTATCAAGAATCCTGACGGTCTCTTCGCAATAAGACAGATCGGGTTCCAGTTCTAATTCCTCATAGGTGAGTACATGATTTGGGTCAGGCATGTATTTCCTCAATAGAGATATGTGGAACACATCGTGAACTTTGGAGAGACTTGGCGGCATTGCCAATCGGTAAGCTACAACCCTAATTCGTTCTAGAATTTCAAAAGGTCTGATGTACAAGGGACTCAATTTACCTTTGTTACCAAAATGTATGACTCCCTTCCATGGAGATACCTTCAAGAAAACATGATCACCGACTTGAAATTCCAAATCCTTTGATTATCGGCATAGCTCTTCTGCCTACTTTGAGCTACTTTGATGTGATTTTCGATTACCTTCACCTTCTCCATCGTTTCCTCCACCAGTTTTGGGCCTACAAGTTTTTTTTCACCAACGTCATCCCAGCAGGCTGGTGTGCGACATCTCTTTCCGTATAATGCTTCATATGGTGGCATATGAATACTCAAATGGAAGCTATTGTTATAGGAAAATTCTACCAGAGGTAAATATTGATCCCACATACCCAAAATGTCATGTGAGCAAGATCTCAACATGTCTTCTAAGGTTTGAATAGTTCGTTCTGATTGTCCATATATTTGAGGGTGGTAGGCAGTGCTCAAATGAAGTTCAGTATCCAAGACTTTCTGAAGAAATTTCCAGAATCTTGAAGTAAAACGGGGATCACGATCAGAAACAATCGATAGGGATACTCCATGAAGTCTCACAACTTCATCAATGTATAGTCTTTCTAGACGTTCTAGTGGTGGATCTTCTCTTATAGCAAGAAAATGTGCTGACTTGGTAAGACGATCAACAATAACCCATATTTCATCGTTCCTTCTAGGAGTCTTTGGTAGCCCCATGACAATGTCCATCGTAATATTGTCCCATTTCCACTCCAGTATGGGAAGAGGTTTGCAATACTCCACCAGGCTGTTGCCTTCCAGCTTTCACTTGTTGACAAACCATACATCTTGACAAAAAATCAGAAATCTCCCTCTTCATGTTGTCCCACCAAAAATGTTCCTTCAAATCTCTATACATTTTGGTGCTCCCAGGGTGTATAGAGAAATTGGAACTATGAGCATCATCTAGAAATTCCCTTTTTAGATCAGGTATATCGGGAACACAACGTCTCTTCCCGAATTTCAAAATTCCATCTTCATACACAAAGTCTCTCAATCTCCCATCATTCACAGCTTTAATCTTATTTTGAAATTCTTCATCATCGGTCTGAGAACTCTTAATCCTTTCTAGTAAAGATGGTTTGGAAACCATATGAAAAAGAATTTATGTTTCACCTTCCCTAGTTATTCCCATTTCCATCTTCACTAGATCAATGAAAATTGGATCCCTTTCAATCCTAATATTGTTCAAAACTCCATGATCTTTTCTGCTCAAAGCATCTGCCACCTTGTTTGCTTTCCCCAGGTGGTAGTGTATCGTATAATCATAATCCTTGAGTAATTCAATCCATCTACTTTTCCTCATGTTGAGTTCTTTTTGTGAGAAAACATACTTCAAACTCTTGTGATCAGTATAAGTCTCACATTTTTCACCATAGAGGTAGTGCCTCCATATCTTCAAAGAAAATATCACAGCTACTAACTCAAGATCATGAGTAGGATAGTTTTTCTCATGAATTTTAAACTATCGTGATGCATAGCCAATAACCCTATCATTCTGCATAAGGACACAACCAAGTCCTTTCTTCGATGAATCACTTTAAATAACGAACCCATCATTCCCCGATGGTAGAGTCAATATAGGATCATTGACTAATATTCTCTTCAGTTCTTCGATACATTCTTTACACTCTTTTGTCCAAACAAATTTAACCCCTTTACGTGTGAGCTTCGTTAATGGGTTTGCCAATTGGGAAAAATTCTGGACGAAACATCGATAATAACCTGCCAAACCAATAAAACTACGTAGCTCAGTTATACTCGTAGGTGCTGGCCATTCTTGGATTTCCATGGTCTTAGAAGGATCAACAGAGATTACATATTTAGAGACAATATGTCCAAGAAAAGAAATCTCATGAAGCCAGAATTCAGACTTGCTAAACTTCCCATACAATTCATGTCTTCTCAGAGTCTTTAGGATAATGCGCAAGTGACTTTCATGATCCTCATAGCTTTTAGAGTATACCAAGATATCATCAATAAATACCACCACAAATTCATCTAGATATTCCTTGAAAACTATATTCATCAGATCCATGAATACAGAGGGTGCATTAGTCAATCCAAAGGGCATTACAGTAAACTCGTAATGCCTATACCTAGTTTGAAATGCTGTCTTCGGAATGTCTTCCTTCTTTACACACAACTGATGGTATCCAGATCGAAGGTGAATCTTTGAAAAGTATTGAGCTCCATGCAGTTGGTAAAATAAATCATCAATGCGAGGTAGGGGATACTTGTTCTTTATTGTTATAGCATTGATCTCCCTATAGTCGATACATAACCTCATAGATCCATCTTTCTTTTTAACAAAAAGAACAAGGGCTCCCCATGGAGAAACACTAGGGCGAATAAATCCCTTATTACTCAATTCCTCTAGTTATTTCTTTAGTTATACTAATTCCATAGTGGCAATTCTATAAGGGGTCTTCGATATAGGCCTTGATCTAAGAATTAAATCAATGGAAAACTCAACTTCTCGTTCTGGAGGATGTCCAGGTAAATCTTCCGGAAACACATCTACATATTCTTTCACAACAGGTACATCCTCTATTTGAACATTACTTTCCTCACCCACAGTCATTTAATTCTCTTCCTCCCCAATAATTGAATTTAGTTGAGCTACTGGGGGTGGATCTAGATAAGAATTAGGTGGTGACGATTCTACTCTAAAGATAAGGTGTTCCTTATCATCATCATCAAAAATCATAACCTATTTATTCTTACAATAAATCTTCGCATCATAGTCTGAAATCCAATCTATACCGAGGATTATATCAAACTCAATAATAGGTATGACAATGAGATCAGCAGATAAAGAACATTTATGTTCTCTAATGTGGATTGATTCACAAAACATTGTTGCAATGATACTTCCCTTAGGAGTTTTAACCGACAACTCCCTTGTTAAGTCCAATTGGAAATATCTAATTTTCATAGAAAACTGGGAAGATATGAAACAACGAGATGATCTAGAATCAAATAATGCATTTTCTAAACTTGAGGAAACCATTAAATTACATGTCACCACATCTTTCGGAGCTTCTACCTCAGCATTAGTGATAGCATAAGCTTGGCCTTGATCCCTTGGCCTTTTCTGAGGTAAGTTCCCCTGACGCTGAGGACATTCATTTGCATAATGTCCCATCTCCCTACAATTGTAGCATTGATCATTGGTAGCTTCCTTATTCCATTTAAATTCATGAGCTTGGTGGCCTTTTTCACCACACTTGTAACAGACACCCATTCCCTTCAAGCAAGTATCGGGGTGTTTCTTCCCACATTTACCACAGGATGGATATTTAACCTTTCCCTTCTTCCCCTTAATTCCATTCCCAGATTGATCATCAGATCTCTTCTTCTCTTGCTTTGCTTTAAAGTCATAAGACTTAGAGAATTCTTTCTTTGTCTTGATAGCACATGAGATAATGTCTTCGTACAACGAGAAGGATTGTGAGACTAATGCTCGATGGAGAAATGGTTTTAACCCATCAAAGAAACGATCAATCTTACTTCTTGGGTTACGTATATAATCTCCAGCATACCTTTATAACCTTGTAACGTTAGCCTCATACTTTGCGACATTCTCATCCTCCTTTTGTCTCAGACTCAGAAATTGCCTTTCCATATCTGCTCGATGGTCACGAGGAAAGTATTTTTCTAAAAATAGATCTTTAAACTCCCTCCATTCCATATTTGATACTTCATCATCTTCCTTCATGTTTTGATTCAATGACCACCATTGATCAGCATCTCCAGTGAGGCGGTAAACTGCCATGATAACTTTTTCCCTTTCACTACTCCCCAAAGCCTGAAATATTTTCTCTAGGGAATTTATCCATTGCTCAGCTACTAAGGGATTTTTACTCCCATTGAATGTTGGTGGTTGTTTCCTAATGAATCGATCTAACATTGATCCTCCATGTTGCGGATCAGGGTGCTCCATACGGGTAAGGTTATTATTCATAACCTGAGTGAGTTTTCCCAGTATGGTGATTTGATGATCGGTGCCAGTTGCATCACCAACTCCACTATAATTATCTTGAGTAGGAGGGAAATCCATACATGGAGTGCAAGAATTGATACAGTTTCCATTTCTTCCACTTGGCGCCATTTCTAAACAATGGCATAAACTAGATCAGTTTATGAATCAAAATACATAATTCCATACTTATAAAACACTTAACATACATTGAACTGTTTATGGATATAATCCATAATCATAAAAATGCTTTCTTTGAGAAAGTATATACTCATAAACCCTTCATAATGATTTGTAAAGAAAATGAGAGTTATCCTAAGCATATCCCTTGGGAGTGTCGTAACCAAGAGTGCAGCAAGGCCCGTTGTCGTGCACCAGTTCCCGTTCGAGTCTAGCTCAAAGCGGTGTTTTCGGGTTTTACCCCTAGGTACATCTGTGCTAGAGCTGCCTCTACCTGCTTGTATCCAGACAGGGATGTATTGCTCTAAAAACTCACAAAATCTCTACAATACCAAAATTCTAGGAAGTTCTTCTATACTAATCCTCAAAGTTAATCTTAGGTATACGTGCTCTAATCAGAGTTTATCTAAATCTAGCTTCCAAGGTTTGTACTAAACTTTCTTTGATACCAACTGTAATGCCCCGACCCCAGTTACCTAGAGTCGGTGCATTATTACATAACATTTTTATGATCGCAAGAAAGATCAAATCTTGAAAGACCGATTGGTTTATTAGCCTTGGAAACACTAGATATATTCATATAGTTTTACATTACATCATAAAGTGAAAAACTACTACAACAACATATTGTCTCTATAGTCCACACTATTATCCCCTCATAATATCCCTGCAGGTCATTCATAATTTACTTCTTCACATCTTGGGAAAAATAAATCATAGAAAATGGGTGAGCTCAAATTCCCAGTAATGATAACAATATAGCGGAAACTTTAATAAATAAGAATAAACATTTAAGGCAATGTATAACTAAAACAAAAGCCTTTTAAACTTCAACTTCAATATAGTATGGAAAAAATAAAATGAAATAATGCCATTTACTTATTCACATGGATATTCTACTAATCGAATAATCACATACAATATCAATAACCACTTTCATAGTGATGGAATGCATAATGCCAGAATATTATAACCACATAGCCAAGGCCTCGTGCCAAGACTACAAATAATATTTTTTCAAGGCCTTGTGCCAAGACACTAGTTTGTCTCATGAGACCTACCTATGCATCGATCAGCTATAGCGGGCTCCACCCGTCACATATTATGTCCAATGAATTCCCATATGAAAAGGTTTAAACATAACATAAACATTCGTATTAAAACTAGCATACGAAATGTCAATACATTCACCATAAACTGTGAATGGTATAAAAATAGCACATCCAAAGTCAAAAATATCATAAAACCTTCAACAAAATATATAATTTTTGTAACATAAAAAATAAACTTCAAATAAGCGTAAAATCCATCAAAGGATGTTGACATAGACGAAATCAAAACTCTTTTTAGAGAAATATCTCTTTCTATTTTCAAATCATTTAAGAGTTATATATATATAAAATAAAACATTTTCTTTAAATATATTCTTAAATATTGTAAGGGAATCTTAGACAATTTTATAACGGCAGAAAATAACCGCACCCTCCGTATAAGTTAAAAAAACATTCTTACCTTAATTCTGTCGAAAACCTTAAAAAGAACCTTGTTTGGAAAACGACGGAAATATTTCTTTATAAAACTCCTATAAAAAGTCAAAAAAGGGTATAAATGACTTTAACCCATATTGTAGTAAATAGTAAAAATGTTTTGAAAAATAGTTTTAAGAAACATGGATGTGGATGATAAAGAGATCCCAGTAGATTATTACGTATAAACAACCTCGGGTAATGAAGAGATTGTGAAATAACCCTTACCACATTGGTAACTTACGAAACATACAACCCATTAAAGAGGTATCATACAATTAATATGTAAATACACATAAATTAAAGTTTATTACACAAATAATATAATTATGGGCAGTACATACACCACACAAAAGGTAATGGTGGCAATATGGCATGAATCTCACGGGAATAAGGAGTGAGATGAAAACCCCTTACCTTGTACTTTTCCTTGGTTGGGGTTGGTTAACCTCCTATATAATGGTGAAATAATTGTTATTAGATTATAAAAGAATCATATATATTAATATGATATCATATATGATCTTTTAACATTGATTTGTTAATAATATCTTAGTATTATCGTTGTTTCAGGTGTTAACTTACTCATTTTCTTTTATATGTTTTGTTACGTAAGCTGTGTTTGTCATGGATAGGTTGTATCTTAATCATATCCAGAATGATATCAAGTCCTTAGATGGTATTATTAATCATCAAATGATAATTATACTTGAATGGATACGATGGAGAATGAATCTCATCGCGTCCATGGAGACGGTAGTCCGTACGTACGCACGAGCGACAATATAATTATTTTGATATTAAAATAATATATAATTGGATGGTATAACATATATAAAGAATAATTATCATGTTATATTTATTATTTACATGAGTTAAACATCATTATTATACCCATCCAAATTATAATTTATTGAATAACAATTACACCACGACGTGGAGACGGTAAGTCGTACGTACACACGTATGGTGAAATGTTATTCAAAGGATGGATAGAATACTGAATATGGTTGTACCATATTTATAATAACATCACAGTATATATAAGATACTGGAGTTATTATTTTAGAATGGTAATAACAAATAAAGAAGAAGTGGAAGAAGAAAGGAACTTGAAAAATGGTAGTGAAATCATTACCTCTTCTTTGGGTTATTCCTTTTGATTTGATCAAAAGGGCTCCTTAAGTTGGATTTCTGACTAATGGAAGGCCTCTAGGATGAAGTGAGGGATTTAGAGAGAGAATTTGGGCAGAGTTTGGCAGAACGAAAAGGCTTTTAAGGTGTGAGTTAATGAGAAGGGAGAGTGCCCTTTTATAAGAGTGGTGAGGGGCACCTTTGGAAAAGCTAGAAATATTAATTTATAATAAATTCATATTCGGTTTCCAAGGGCTCCAAAGTTGATTATTTAAATTTTAATGTGGTGATAGGTCGAAAAAAACCCAACAAATAGAATTTAGACATGTTTGGGCCACTATATTAACCTTATCTCTAAGTATTAACTATTAGTTAATTAGTTTCACTTTTACAATGTCTCTTTGTATTTTTATATTATATGGTTAATAAACTTACAATATATATCCAAGAGACCCCCAATGGGTCCATAAATGATAAAAATATCATGATATAAGTCTCTTGGATGAACCTTAGATTTTTATGAATTTAATATCAATTAATAATATAATATTTGTTTAAAAACTCTTTTATGTCAATTTTGACACTATTCAATAGTTGATTTTTGTGAAACTCATAACAGAATTTTTAATTCGAAAAAAGTTAATTAAATCATTTATAACATGTCATATTAACCTAGAAATTTAGTCTAATTCATTAAAAGTCTCAAATTATATTTATTTGAGTATTTATAATATCAATTATTTTAATTTTTCACTATTATGGTAATTACTGCATCACTATTGTGTCATAAATAAATTAAATTATTTAATGTCTAAAAATTATAAATAAAATACCATTATGTATGATATCTTTTGATCTTTCTAATGAATATTTTTTGTCGAAAATAAAACATATATAACCCTATGTAAAAATTTATTTTCTAAAAGATATATGCTTGTGTCATTTTTGTATTCATTTTTACTTAATTAAAATAAAGTGTCCCTATCACCTACAAGTGGCACCATGTGGTCGAAAAATCGACCCAAAGATTCCCATGGTCGGACATGTATCCACCAATAAGGTTAGGACACGTTTTAGGGTAATTTAGTTTTATTATAGTATTATTTGTTTAACCCTTATTTACCGGATTTACCCTTAACCATGGTAAATAAAATATTTACCGCAGT
Source organism: Viscum album (assembly GCA_963277665.1). Taxonomy (NCBI): domain Eukaryota; kingdom Viridiplantae; phylum Streptophyta; class Magnoliopsida; order Santalales; family Viscaceae; genus Viscum; species Viscum album. The sequence goes on along the minus strand of OY728151.1, from coordinate 1,363,068,976 downwards.
AATTATTCAAAATGTTTAAAAATAAAAGTTACCTATTTACACAATATGAAAATCCTGATTCCAAATATGTAATCCATTTTTCCAAATTCAAAACACAGAAGTGGCAGAAATTAATTTAAAATTAATTCCCGTTGTTAAAACAAAAAGCGTGTTTTAAGAGATAATAACTATCAAAAGATTGATACTTGTTTATGTTCGGTTTAATTGTGAAATTATGTCCAATGACCAACATTGTATTAAATGGTAAAAATATATTATAAATATACTTTTAAACCACTCAAATTCATAATTTATCAATAAAAATTATTTCGATTAAAAAAGTTGTTTTTAATTAAAATTTAGTAATTTTCACTATTCATCAAAATATAAATGTTATCCGAAAAGTTCCAAAATATCACCCTAGGAAAAATTCGATATTCCGATTCTAAAAATGAAGTCCATTTTGAGAGATATAATTTATAAAATTTCAAAAAGTAGGTATTACTATTCATAATGACTAGTTTGATTGGTTGTGGTGTGTTAGAACTCGATGTTGCGTACAACACACGCTATCACATTATTCAAAGAGAAGCATACCGTAGAAGCTTGGGGTGTTACAATAAAAAAACATAAAAATTTTATAGAAAGAATAAGAATGGTATCCTTGGAAAATATCCCTAGAGAAATATAAGTAACATCAATTGATGTCATCTTAAATTGAAAATCATTTTTAAAGATCGCTTGGAGTAATTCCTGAGAAAAATAAAAATTTTATTTTTAAATCAATTCTATTTTTATAAACTTTTCCACTTATAAATGAAAACATATTATTTGAAAATAAACATGTAAAATCATAAATTAATATTCAAATAATTTAGGTTTCCTGAATTCAAGATAATACACTCAATTTTAATAATATAAAAAAACATTCTTTTCATATTTTTGTTAAAACAAATCACAATATACCTCATTTGGAAAACTATTAAAAGATTCTCTTAAACCCATTATGTAAAAAGTAAAACATCAGTTAAAATAACTTTAAAATATTGTATAATATTAGTAAGAAAACCTCTCCTGAATTTTCTTTTGAAATAATGGACATGGAAGATAAGTATTTTCCAGAATAGACTTAAACATAAGCAATCATAAATACTGATAACATTTTTAAATAATCCCATAACTCAAGTCTCAACTTTCCTTTTTCAAGTTAAAAAAACCAATATAATATATGGAGATTTATTATACATGTATTATATAAAAATATTAACATATATTATACCATTTATTATTTATTTATAAAACCATATCACCCATTTATTAATAATTTCTTATTAATATCTCTGTTTTCGGTGATAACTGCTTTGTTTTCCAAGCATATTTCAGTCTGGCAGTATCTGACCATGTAATTTGAACATTTTACCATAATTTACATAATTTTAATTATTGTATTAACATAATTTATATTAATTATATACATAATTATAATAATTTATTAAAATTAGAGATATAAAATTGATTTATACCATTCATGGAGATGGTAGATCATACATACCCATGAACCTTCTTCCATTTATTAAATTATATGATGAAATAAATGTAGGTTATAATTTAACATTTAAGAATAATTATTAAATCATATATATCATATATATTCATCAAATTTATACCTATAACCATCCATTTGAAGTATAAATGAAAAATGAATTACGTTGAATCATGGAGATGGTAGTCCATACGTGTGCTTGAGTGACGTTATCACTTCCCAAAATATTGGATGGTAAGAATTAATAAATTCTATTATAATTCCATTAGAATTATTATGTTATAAATATAATATAAAATTATTTAACCCATCACAATACCCATCCCGAAAACAAGGCGGTGAGAAATGAATTTTATCGCTACATAGTGACAGTAAGTCGTACATAAGCATGAGAGATACTTTAACATCTTATTTGATGGGAAATAGGTGTGTAATGGGTTTTTTTATAATCATAATAACATTTTATAATATTTATTAAAATTAATTTATTGTTTTTTGATAAATATAGTATATTTATAGGATATAAATATTAGTAGACAAAGAAAGTACCTGGTTAAGGCGATTACCTCTTCCCCAAAATGGCTCCTTTATATCTCTTCTTAAGGGCTCTAAGGTTAGTCTTTTGGGAAGACCAATAAATTTAGAATGTGTTTAGAAAAGTTTAGATAATAATTTGGTATATTATTGTTGATATATAAGGATATTATTGATGTAATTAAGTGAGGGAGGGTGTTCCATTTTATAATGGAGTTGAGGGGCACTTTTGAAAATTTTCAAAACATTAAATTATAATAAATTATTTCATAAGAAAAATACCTAAAAATAGAAATAAATTAAAATTTAATATGGTATAGGGTAGTAATAATATTATCCAGTAAATTGTAGACATGTTTTGGAGAAATTTTAAAATAAATCATTTTAATGACCTCATAGTTAATTTATTTTAATTTTAACTCAGGTTGGAATTTTTTTTATTATTAGAAGGTCATAATTTTTACTTAAAAGGTAAAACATTAGACCATAAAAGGATTATTTATAAAATATTAGACCATATTAAAATTAATTAGTATTATTTCAAATTTTTACAATTTCAAAATAATTTATTAAAATGTTACTTTAATAAAATATAATTAATTTCAATTTATACACTATTCCTTTAATTTAACCTTAAGAACATCAATAAAAAGGGAAAAATCAAATATAATCCTTTAAATAAAATTTAATACTTCATATATATCATTAAAATTTTTGGGTCACATTAAATCAATAAAAGTTTATCAATTTTTTATTTTCAAAAATCATTTATTGTATTTTTATTAAATGGATAAATAATGCATCAATGTTACTTAAAATATTTATGTAATTATATAATTACTACAAATTAAAAAATATATATATCATGAAAATAATTGAATTATGTTAAAATTAGACACCTATATTCATCAATAATATACCTTTTTCCAAATTTGGACACATAGGAGATTTTAAAAACAAGGAGAGGGGCATTTTGTGACTTCCTTTTATTTTAATAATATATAAGTTCCTTTCATGGATATGTATCCATTAAATTAATAAATTAAGAAAATTAAGTGTTAATGTTCAAATTAACACTACACAATAAGAATTAGGTTGAAATTGTTTGGCCTTATAACTTATTTTTAATCCAGATTAACTCGATTTACCCTTTTATTGTGGTGATAAATTTCAGCAAAGTTATTGTTCATAATGACCAAAAAATAAAAGGGTCCTAATTAGAAAATTTTAAAATAATAAATATATCTATGGGAATTGTTTAAACTAATTAAATACCTATACATTGGAAAATTTAATTTTATTGTAAGTGTGTGACATGTGATAAAAACTTATTTTTTTTAAAAAACATTTTTATCCATAAAAATTGATTTATTCTTATCACATTACCAAAAAAGTACTTCCTAAATGTTTAAAAATTTTAATCAAATAAATAATATAAATATTTATTTAAAATCATTAAAAAATATTTATTAATTTTATATATTGTTATAAAATACACAATATGTATGGAAACAAATTTTTGGAAAAACATCAATTTCATTTTCAAATAACATTGGTTTTAAATTATAATAATTTGATAAATATTGAATATAATTTGTAATTGTGTAGAATATATATTTTTCATAATTTATTTATTACTAATCATACCCATGAATCAAAATTCTAGGTGATAATTGACATATAATATTTTAATAATGTTTTTTCATTCATCTAAACTCACAATTGCATATAATAGAATTTATCAAAGTAATTTAATTATATAAAAAGAAATATCACATAAAATATCATGGTCTCACACTTTCTATTTATTGAAGTACATCCTTTTTATTAATTAATTTTAATCTCAGTAGATTATGTTTTCATGTTCTTAAAAATATACCTTAACTATAAAATTGATTTTTTATCAATGAGATACTATTTTTTCCCTCCCATTATAACCTATTCCAACGTCATTTAAATGTTTATGTAAGGGATCTCTCTCCCCATTCTTCTTTATTAAATAACCTCCTTTGTATTTTTCCTTTTAATTTTAATTTATTAACATTGTAATGTGTTTTTACACATCCCTTTACTGTCATTATGACTTTTATGTAATGAGAGACCACCATTCACTCTCATTAACCCCTTCCTTGAACATTTATGTACACCTGTTATGATGCAAAAATTATCCTATTATTTTCCATTATTTTTTTTAATTTTGTAATCATCCACATTTCCACTCAAGGGTATTTACCTAGTTGTAAGAATCATTAATTAATTTGGTACATCTATGACGATACCCACCCAACATTATCTTTGGATTATGGGTTATAAAATATATTCCTATGCTGTATGAACATTGTGGAACACAAATTCATGTACATGTTATAATTATGATGGATTTTACTATAATTAAATGTACCTCTAATTAATTGGATAATTTTTATGTACAATGAAATACCATGTATAGTGTACAAGTGGTTTTCATAGGAACACTATGTTATGATGTCCCGACAATTATACTTTACTTTTTCTTATGATTAAATGTTTAATTTTTTCCCACATTACTATGATGTCTTAATATTTTTATCTTATTCCATTCTATAATGATCATGATTCTGATTCTAACCCTTTTATATCATCATGTTTTGCCTCTTGAACCACATGTATTTGTTTACTTTATATTATGCATTAATTATTCAATTTCTAGGCTTTATAGATCACCCTTTTCCTATGTGCATCCTATGGTTGGATGTGGAAATATTAGAAGATAAATGTAATTTAAGGGATCATTATAGTGTTTTTAAATAATATCCTTGTATAGTTATTTCAATTAAATGAGCTATGAATCTAATTTTCCAAAGACACATTGCAAATATAACTTCTAAAATGATATTATGTGTATATTTATGTAATAAACAAAGAAATGAAATGTATAAAATATTTGGGGTTTCATAAAATTTTAGATTTGTATTCTATATAATTTTTCTGAAAGACATTTATTCATGGATTTTAGGTTGTGTTATGATCAACACATAGTGGGATTTTTAACAAGGAGTTCAAGCGTACAAAGATTCATTGTAGTGCGAATATAGTCATGGACATGACAAGATAAAGAATTTATCTTCTCAAGTTAATCAAATGTGGATCATTGTGTCATGGTGTGTTGGGTTGTTCCATGTTTTCCTCTTGGTCATTCATAAATTTAACCACTTGAAATTATCAATGACATTAAGTAAGTGGTTGCGATATGGTATCTCAATAATTCCTCAAAAAATATTCTAACTCCTTAAAATTATTTATTAATCATTATTCTACCATAAAACAATGAAAAAACACATAATTAGTTAGTATTTAATCAATATAACCATAAAAATTATGGTAAAATGTAAAAAATATTAAGGGGTTATCTAATTTCCCCATGCTTGAAAAATTTCTTATCGCCAATAAAAAAACTCAACCTAAAACCAAAAAAATCCAAAACTTAAAAAAGATAAACATTTAATCATTAAGACTCATAAAAATAGTCATATCTAAAAATTATAAAGTAAAATGATCACTAAATTCATAGTCTTCCAATCATACCTCATTTATAATTCTAATCCAAGACTCTTTTCCTCTTCCATTAACATTTTTCATCCTTTCACAGATACTCGTGCCACTTATGATTTATATTGTCACTAAATAATTTCACTCATCACTCAAGATTGTTGGATGAATGTTATTCTCAATATCATGTATAATAATCCTATTCATGGGCTTTCCAGTGATATATACATTCACCAAGAAATTAATCAAACAAAATAAACTGGGATTTCATTAAGGATATTTTGTTTTAGAGGTTAAATGTTTGTAGGCATTGAGGTAAAAAATTAAATTCAAGTCTCAAATATCAGTTTGATATCTTAAGTATAATGTACAGTGTTAAATGGAGATTAACGTAAATATATTCACCCAATTATTCTAAATGGCCATAAATAACAACATAGTTTTCTATACATCCTCACAGAATCACAACATTAACATTCAAAATAATGGTGAAAGTATCCTCTTTATTTATTTTTATTCTTCTTTTTTATTATAATTTATACAAGAATGAATTCTCAACCCCTTGTAACTCATACAACACTACCACCTCAATCCCTACTATCAATCTCAACCAAATACTATTGGTAATAATTATAACAATAAGGGGGATGGTGGCTCACTAATGGTTACTCTAAGGTTATTAATTACCCACTATTTTCTTCAAAAAATAGTAGAATAATATAAGCACAATAACTATAAATCATGTGGAACTTCTTCTAAATAATAAAAAGCTAATGTCTCACTTTATTATTTAAATTAAAATTTCATAACAATACCATACAAAAATTGAATATACCTTTTTAAATGTGGCTATATAAAGTCATATAGTTCCCATAATAACATAATATCTACAAACTAATCCAGAATGCTATCATAATCAACTTAAATCTATGTTGTCATAGGTGGAGTATGATGAAAATGTGTTACAATATAAAAATTCTCATGTTTTACTAAAATACGATGATTGATAGTTAAGTAAGTAACTAATTGAAAAGTCATAGAATCAAATAGGACTATGGTTAAACACATTGAGGAGGGGGGGAAACTATATTGTATATATTTCCTAAGTAACATCTATAGAGGGTTCATACCCAAACCCTTGGGTATTAGTATTTCATATCTATGTATGAGGTGTGATTTGATTATTGGTATCAACATATGGAGTGGGTTATATGTCCTCAAATGTTTCCTTGAAGATTAAATTTAAATAAATTTTATATTTCCGTATGAATATTTGGTAGTGAAAACATGGGTTGTTTTAAATTGTGCTTCCTTAAGGATAATACATTTTGCATTTTAGGATTAATTGTTAAATTAAGGAGTTTTAGGAAGAAACATTAAGTTTTTCTATGTGTTTTATGATTCTTTGTTGGAATTTAGGAGGAATATGTAGGCTTGATGTGGTGGAAACTAATGTTTTTACAAATATAGGTGGAACCGAGTATCAGGTGGGAGGTACTAGGTACTCGGTGAACCTAACATAAATGAGTGTGACTAGTTGATGCCACCAGGTCACCATATTTTCACACCTTGTCTAAATACATATTTTGATCATTCCATCTTAAATATTTCCAATTTATTATTTGATCCATTAAAACCTTACAATATTTATCTATTTTTTTCCCTCTATATGAAAATAAAACGTCTCCTCCACCTATTACTTTTGAAATATGATTCAAGGATTGACCTAGTGTTTCTCTCATGCCAAATACAAGTTCATTCATCTCATTTACACTATTCCACCCTTCTTTTTTATTCTTATTTATTTTACCTTACTTTGGTTGGGGATTTTGGTTGTTGATTTTACCAATATATGGAAAAATAAACTCTATGTAGATGGATTCCACTTATATTGTATAAAAGAGTGTCATGTGGTGTGTTTTACTTTTTCCTATAATGTTTTTAACGGTTGTAGATGGGGTTTTCTTTGTTCTATGACTTTTATGAGCTTATTATTGAAGTGAAGGATAAATATTTTTTTAATTGGGGATTTAAATTGATATGATTATAGATGGATTTTATGAGTTGTTTTCCATGTTTTTCTTGAGGTTTAGCCTCCATTATTTATGGTGTATAATTTATTTAGATTATTTTTTTTCTGAATTGTTTTTAATGTATATAAGGAGTAATTTAGTATCCATTGTGATTTCTGTTTGTGATCATTTGAATAGTAAATCTCACTTGAGACTATGGTAGGAGGTTCTCATCCATTATGTATAATTTCTAGGTTATTCCTAAGACATGTCTACGAATTAATTAATTAATGATTATTAAATTTTTATTAAACTGTTTTTTATAATTAAACATAAATAAATTGATAATTTATTTTAATATAACATGATATTTTTTTCACTTAAAAATATATTTGACTATAATCCATTAAATTATTTATTAATTATTATAGGAACTATAATTTATATGTGTATTGGGGATGATTTATATAAAATCTTTATTTCATAATCTTTTTTCTATTTACAATGGATTTTATTCTTGGTATCTTTCATAAAGTTATTATGGATGTCATTTTAATTTAGTTCTACTTATTTCCTGACCTGGGAATATTTTTCATATTATCTTTAGATATTTACATAAATTATCTTGGTTGAGTTCATGTCTTTCCTTCAACTGTTTCGATCAGGTATATAAATAATTTTATATTTAGAATATTTTTTATGTTCCTATTTATTGTTAGAAATGTTATCATATATTATGTTTCATGATTAATTAAAAATATCATTTATTTCCACTTTATCGTGTATTATTTATAATAAAATGATCTGAACTTAATGATGGTTAGGATATCACATCATTTTTGATGTAATTTCTAGGTTAATCGATGTGAATGAAATTATTTCATTCTGATTTTTTGTAGTTCTCTAGTACTTACTTAATCTCAATATAAGTCCCCTACCTTAAACCTTAAATAATCTTGAATTAATTTAACAATTCTCATTGAGGATCTTTATATGATTATATTTTTAGAGAAATAGGCCATAACTATGATATTACATTTTAAAAATTAAGAAGTAGACACTTCCTACTTTATCAAAAAAAATTCAGAAAATAATAACTCTTAAAAAAGAAACATGTCTATTTCCATATTTTAGATAGCATGACTTTTTGTTGATCCCATCCTTGACCCTATTCATCTTTAAATCCTATGGAAAACATTTAAAAACTCGGGATGAGAATAAGAATCTCAGTATGGGATATAAAATATGGAATGAAAACATTAGTCCATGTTTATATAAAAATCAAAGAAATCATACTTTTCAATCTGAAAACATAATCTCTTTAACATACCTATAAAAATGATAAGATTTATGAATTACACATAGAAATTATAAATCATAAACGTAACTTGTGGCATCCATAACATACTTACATTATAGCATTCAAAGATACATAGGGAGTTACACTTGGAATACCCATTACAATATATTCTATAAATCTATTAAGAGAAACATTATGTTTTAACTCCGTCACATTACCCAATTCCTTGGAGATCTATCTCAGGCTCACCCACCCTAGGTTTATCAGGGAACCACCCGTATGCATAAACAATTCCCAAGAACCATAATATATTCATAACACATAATACAAGCATAAAGAAATATAACATTTCCACATTTCAATCACAATATATCATTTCAAGATATTGACATAATCAATACTTTATCAACCCATTTCGAAAACCATTTTAAACATTTAATAAATAGATTTTGGAATCAAATAGTCCCACGCCACTTTGAAACATTTTAAAGGAATTTTTTATTTTAAAAAACTTATGTACATATAAATAAATCCTTTAAATAATTTCTTAAACAATGACATGAAAGATAAGGATTTAAAATATTGAATCTTTAAAACATTTAAAATGATGTTTTTGTTAAAGAATCCTTAACCACATGAGAAACTCTTGAATAAAAATATTTAAATAATTACATCAAATAAATCTATAAATATCCTTATAATATATAAAATCATGTTATAAAATGTCAAAAAGTTTTTATATACACATTATAGGATAAAAAAGGTGCACAATATCAATATATGCCTCAATGAAAGGATATTGAGACATAGTCCCTCAAAAATATTGTACCATTAGATTAAGGATAAAACAATGACATAATTATGAGTGAAAAATATAAATACACCCAATATGAGTGGATATAAAGTCTAAAACAATAATAGTTCATTCATGCATATTAATATAATGACATAATCAAGAAGTATAACTTTAACCCAAATAATTGAAATTGGGTTAAGAAGTTCTCTTACAAAAATTCTACAGCCTAAAATTTAGAAAATGAGTTGATGAGAGAGAAAAGGGTCTCTCGTCACATGGACATAAAATATACAGAAATAATTAAATATAAGAACATATCACAACATAATAAAATGGGAATTTAAAAAAATAATGTAAAATAACTCTTTAACTAAGAGAGAAGGGTGAAAAGTTCCCTTACAATGATCATAAAAATGACGTTAGAATTTATCAATTGGAAGATGATGTGTTTAAACAGTATATACACAAAAAGTGGAGTTTAAATTAAAACATAAATAAATAAATAGGGATTCCACACATAATAATAACATTACATAATTAATAATTATAATATTAACCCAATGAATGGAAATTGGGTTTAAAAGTTTCCTTACCAATTTGGTAACTTATAAAACGTACACCCCATGAAAGAAGGATCATAAAAGGAAGATGAAAATACCCATAAATTAAAGTATATTACAAAAAAAATAATGGGTATTACATATACCACACAATAGGAAATAGTGGAAAATATATCATGAATCTCATGGTAATAAAAATTGAGATGAAAACCCCTTACCTTGTGTCTGACTTGTATTTTTCATTATTTATCTCCATGAATAATAAATTTAAAATAATTATACTTCAATAAAATCCTTTTTCAAGTTTATTATTCCTTTTATATCACTTATTACCTTGCTCTAAAAATCATATATTATTCAAGTTCATATTGGTCTTTTTGGCGATGTTCTGTACTTGTATCAAAAATTAACTCTTTATAATTAAAAATTGTCCACGTGGTCAAAAGTCCATTATCTACATAATGATATTCATGATTTAGATATCATATATATCATATATATAATATATATCTATTATATATGTATTTATAATATTCCATATCATTTAGAGATAAGAAATGAAATACACCGTTTATGCAAACGGTAAGCTGTACGTACGCATGAACGCTACCTTTATTTCATTTTTTTTTCATTTTAAAGGAATGAAAACCAAATGATACATAGATATATTATTATTATAGTATAATATAAAATTTTATATACATGTCATATGTTCATTAAAACCATCCTTTATAGGTTCTATGTATGGTATTAACGTGTCATGTCACTTTGAAGATGTGGTAGTCCGCACTTCCTCAAACAAAATTATCATATTTACCCATTATGGAAATTGTAAGAGAATGATGTAAAATGAAAAAATTATGAAGAATATATAAAATATAAATATAATATATATATATATAACATATAAATACATTTTCATCATAATGGCCACCATGAGAGGTAGTAGGATGTAATTGAACAATCAGTGTTTCGTGACGCAGTAGTTCGTCATCCACAGAAACAATATGTTCTAAATACATTGGATGGAGGTGTGTGCAAGTGTAGTTTGAATATGTCTCATGAAAAATATGTAGTATATTTTGGATACTGGTGTTGTTATGTAAACAAATAATAAGAAGAGCATAGGTAGTGAAGTAAAATAAAATAATAGATCTTGAGGGAAGATGTTACCTTTATAAAATGAAACTCTATTTTCACAAATCAAGTTTTTTTTTCAAACTAACAGTTTATTAGGTATTAGTGAAATTATTTTTAGAAGTTAAATTTCATTCAATTATTTTGATTAATAAAATAGTTATTAATTTAAATTAAAAAATCCTTTATTATGAACTCTTGATCTTAATTAAGTGTTACCCTTAAAGTGAAGTTAAATATGAAAGGAATGTCTTTCTTGAGATCCTATAATTAATGTAGACTAATGAATAATTATTATTAATATTTTTATTTTTTTGTATGAGTAGGGTTGTCATAAATTATTAATCATTTATTGATTTAAATTTCATATGAATTGTTATAATACTCTCTTAAAGTGAATAAAATCCCATTAATTATAGAATATTTTATTTTTTGTTTGTATTTATAGTGGTTACCATGTGATAATATCTCCATGGTTGAGTCTTATAGTTTTTTATTACATATGACCTTACATGAAATTATATTAATATTTGATAGTATCACACGTTCAAGCATGTTGTTTTTTATATAATGAATGTTAGTTGGCATAATTAGTATTGGATTATTGAGAATATCTATAACTTTTATATATGTATGATCATGTAAATATTGGTATTTTTTGTTTTATAAAATGTCAATAGGAATATATTTATATATTATGATGAATGGGGTGGGATCAAAATTCCAAAAGATTTTATATCCCTTCTCCTATCCTCTTATGGACATATCGATTGTGGTCCAACTTCTGTATACACCTTCTCCTTTGCATGTGATGTTGTTTTTCCTCTCACTCAGCCTTAGATAGAAATGTCCCCGGCTTTGTTCAATGTGAATAGTATCATGGTATTCCTAACCTAGCCATATTATATTCTGAATGGTAGGTTTAAAATTTTTAGTACATGTATGGACCCTATCAATATAGGGAATAACATGATAAAGTATTTAGTTCATATGAAAACATTCTATATGTTATATTGTTTCCACGTTATGATTCATTAATTTTTAGTGAAATGATCTTATTTTATGAATATAAAAGAGTATTCATGTTTATGCCTACACTAATTTATTCATTATTTCCTTATGTAATGTTGGTGGTTCTCTAATGAGTATGTATGTGCTCACACCTAACAAAGAGAATCAGGTGAACATATAGCTTCACTTTCTAGATTTTAGATTTGATTAGGTCTTAGGTGTTTACTGGACGCTATATTTGTTATGTGGGAGTTGTTGAAAGTTTTTATGGTTAGGATACACGTGGTATTTGATCATGAATCCATTTTAAAGGAGAATTAGAGATTAAATCATTCCTAAATGATGAAAGTAGATGAGAAATATCAGTCTCTAGCCCCAAGAGATTCCGTAACACTCATGGGGTATTTTTTTCACAACTCAACCACTATTTTGGAATCTAAGATAGATTATTTATAAATTGGTATCAGAGTGACATTGAATTATTTTGATTTAAAATTTCCTAAATATAGACAAGATTTTCAAGACTTTGTAACTGACACATAAATAGGTCTGATCAACCTCATTATGACAGAATACCAATTTTACTAGCGATATTTGGGTGTTTATTAGACACTATAGGTTATTGTGAGACTTTAGTTTTTTTTGTCTTGGACAATATAGATGAAACTAAACAAGGGTATATAGATTGAAAACCAGCCAAATTATTTATGGATTCACACATCATGTGATCTAGTGGAATAATTGGACACGGAAATTTTTTTAAAATTATAAATCTTATATGTGGTTATCTTGAATTAATTAAATAGTAGCGAACATAGTAAAAAATATTTTCCACAATACCTTATTATTTAAAATTTAATTAATTATGGGGATCAATATTCCTTAAGGGGTGATGTATTATCTAAATTTATTTATAATATCTATTCCCTAGAGTGTCACTAGTATTATGTTTATTGTTCTTTGATGAGAATTCTATATATATATTTCTTGTTTGATAGTATTCTTAAAAATGTTAAATAATTTTTTTTATTTGATCATTCCTGTTGCGTCAAAATTATTGATGTATTTTATATGTTTAATGAAACTTTAATACCACATCATGATGTATGTCTTCTACTCAGTGAAATGATATCATTAATTGTTGTTCCCTATTAGTATCTTGTTATTAAACCCAAACATAAAGATAGTAATGTATCATTGCAAATTTTTAAAATTTGTTTTTGAGTATGATTATAGTTATTTAGTTACCATGTTTTTATGTAAAATAATATAATTAAATGGATATATTTTGTAGATTAAACTAAAGAATTGTTTTTATAAGATAATTTTAAATGTTGTTCTTTAAAATTGGATTTTTTAAAAAATGAAAAAGGCAGACATTCAAATTTTTATTTTATTTTTCAACAAAAATAAATTTGAAAGAGGTTGAAGAAACAATATTTTTGAGTTAGTTTGTAAAATTAGTTGGTTTTATAAAATTTAGTGTTCTAAAATATGGTTTTAACCTATTGTTTTAAAATATGAAATTTCATTCTATAAAAACATTTTAACCGGGATACTTTTTAATGAATTGGAATTCATTAATGGGGACGAAATTGTATAAACTAGGTTAATATTTTATTGGGAAGTAACATAATAGTGGGTGTAGTTTGATAATGATTTATGAATTAATAAGGTATATTAGAGTGTCTTTCAGGTTTTAGGATATTAAGGTATCTAGTAGTTATTCATAGTAGTTTTTAAGAGTCACGAATCAAAAGAATAGTGATGGTTTGGGAGGAGTCATACTTTCTTGATTTGGTAATTGATCATTTGGATATGTATTAGATATTGGGATGAGAATTTGATTTTTTGGTTTAAGATTTTGTGTTTCTTTTAAGGTATTATGTATAGATATTATTTTGAGTTATTTGGGAAGCGTATGATTGTGTTATCCATTTGTTTATCTAATGGATCATGGGATATTTTGGTAGTATATGATATTTGATAGAAAATGAAGTTGTATCTTTGAATTATGGTGGATACATTCAATTAGTCATTAGGGAGCTAGTGGTTGATTAGGGATAGTTTGAAGAATGAATCTCCGGGTTTGTGTATATCCTCAGGATTGTCATGGATAAGAATTCGTATGATAGGGAGATTATAATGACCCATGTCCTTTGTTACTCAATTTAAATTGAATATTTTTCCCTAAAGAATTTATTGTAATGAAAACATAGGCTTTTTTGAATTTTATGTTCTTAAGGAGATGTTATTATTTTAAAATTCATTTTTGAATCTAAGAGTTTTAGGATGAAATATTACGTGGTATTGAGTGTAACATAAGGTTTGGAAGGTTTTTTAGAGGTCTAGGTACACTAGAAGTGGAGGAACTAGTGGTTTTTACCACTTAAAGTGGAACTAAGTACCCTGTGGGAAAAACCAAGCACCTGGTGAGATTGGAAGATGTTATGGTGCTTAGGTGGTTCCACCAAGTACCTAAGGGTCCCAGATCAGGTACCCGGTTCCATCAATCCATGTTTATTTTTCAAAAATGGGTATTTTGGTGAATCTATATTAACTTGTTTTCTTTATTCATTGATCTATTCAATCCACATACTCTCTTTTAATTTTAGATCCTTATCCAAGATGTTCTAAGGTATCTTCTACCTCCCATTCCATTTTCCATATGATTCAATGATGGATTAAGGGGAGTTCTTATGCCAAGTCCAATGCCAATCTTCCCCTTTCCTCTCTCCTTATCTTCTTCATTCTTATTTTATATTTTCCCGGACACTTATTTGATATTATCGTTGTAAATTTCACCAAGACATAGAAAAATAATATATAAACACAGGTAATCTTCTTATTTAGTCAAATATAAGAACTGGTGAGGTCTTTTCCACAAGTCCATCTTTGTTTTCAGGGGAAGAAGTTGGGGTATGGTTTGTTTTAGGGTTTTCAAGATTTTAAAATTAAATTGGAGGGTATATAATTTTTTAAAGTTGTGTATTTAAACTAATATTATTTTTCATGGATTTTATGATTTGTTTTCCTAGAGTTAATTTAATTTTACAGCCTCTATAATTTATTTTTTTTATTAATTTATGAACTTTTATTAACAATTATTAAGTGCTATTTGATGGTAATTAAGATATTATTTGGAGACTATTTTACTAGGATAACTTTCCCAAGATTATGTTAGTGGGTTATCAGGCCAAGTGGAGAATTTTTATATTATGCCTAGGAAATTATTTCCACTTGTTTCTTAACTATTTAATAAATATTAAATACATATTTTTGTAAGAATTATAAATAAATTATTTTTATCATTATTTTAGTATATTGTATTGATTATTTTAATTAAAATGATGCTTTATTTGAATTTATAATATGGTTTAATAATTTTAATTATAAACATAATTTTTAAGTTTATGCATATTATTTTGGATAAATTCGAGATTTATTTAAATAAATTATCTAAAGTGTATATTACTTTTTGTGTCTTTTATAATGTTTTTAAGTGTGATCTTTTATTTTAGTTCCGTATATTTCAGGACTTCGTGGTATTTCTCATATTTTATTTATACATTAAAATCCATTATTTTGGTAGTGTTCATGTACTTCCTTCAATTTTTTTGAGCATGTATATAAATACTTATAAAATTATATTCTGGGAAAACTAACTATTATTTGATATAATCCTTATATTATGTGTATTTTTCATTTTTATCTATAATGATCATTTATTTCCATTTTAACATATATGAGTTATAAAATAATGATCTAAACATAATTCTATTTAGGATTCCACATCACTAGTGTAACACCCTAATCTTCCATGGTACGTTTCCCTTTGAATAAGGCAATAGCTTGCGTTGTACGCAACTTCGAGATTATAACAGATTGTGACCAATCAAACTTGCCGTTATGAATCAAAATACCCACTTTTTAAAATTTTACCAATTTTATATTTCAAAATTGAATTCATTTTTGGGTTCGGAATATAGAAATTATCTTAGGGTAATTTTTTGGTATTTTTCAGAAAATATTCATTTTTTGATGAATAGTGAAAAATACTAAATTTTAATTTAAAACAACTTTTTTTTTCAAAATAATTTAAAGAGATAAATTATAATATTGAGTGGTTTTTAAGTATAATTAGATTATATTTCTACCATTTAATCCAATTTTTTTCATTGGTTGTAATTTCACATTTAAACTGTACATAAGTAAGTGTCAATCTTTTGATAGTCACTATTTCATAAAAATACGCTTTTTTATTTTGACAACGGGAATTAATTTTAAATTAATTTCTACCACTTCCATGTTTTTAATTTAGAAAAATAGATTCCATATTTACAATCAGGATTTATGAATTGTGTAAATAGGTAGCTTTGATTTTTAGACATTTTGAATAATTACTTCAGTAATTATTTTATTTACCATGGTTAAAGGGTAAATCCAGAATATAAGGGTAAACAAATAATATAATAATAATAATAATAAATTACCCTAACACATTTCCTAACCCTATTGGATGATACATGTCCGACCATGGGAATCCTTGGGTCGATTTAAGGATCTCATGGAGCAACATGGGAGTGATAATGACATTTTATATTAAATAATATAAAGTAAAGACAAAAATAACAAAAGAAAATATCGTCTAGTAAATTTTTTTATATGAGGCCCTATAGTTGATCTTTAAGACTATAAATATTCATTATAAAGTTACAAATATTTCCTAAATAATTTTATTTTATTTATAATTTTTTGAAATAGAATAATTAAATTTATTTATGACACAATGATGATGCAGTATTTTTCTTATTAATGAAAGAATCAAATAAATGGTATTATAGATGTTAAAATAAATATAATTTGAATTTTTTTATGTCATAAACGAATTTTCTAGGTTAATGGGACATGTTAGGATTGATTAAATGATTTTTTATAAGAAATAATTCTTTTATGAATTTATCAAAAACAAAATTTCAAATTGTGTCAAAATTGAGGTAAAAGAGTTTAAAAAAAGTATTATATTATTAATTTATATTCTATCCCTAAAAATATAAGGAAAATCCAAAGATCTTAAATAATATTATATATGTAATTAATGAACCACTTGAGGTTCTCTTGGATGTTTATAGTAAGTTCATTAACCATATAATATACAAATACAAAAAGACATGGTAAATGTCAAACTATTTAACTAAGAGTAAAATCTAAAAGATAAGGTTAATGAAGTGACTCAAACCTAACTAAAACCTATTAGTTGAGTGATTTTAGAACCATTACCATATTATCCATTAAATAATTCATTTTGGATCCATTAGAAACTGAACATGATTTTATTATAAAATAATATTTCAATATTTCCCTAAGGTGCCCCTCACCCCTCTTATAAAATGGAACTTCCCCTTCCCTCCAAATCACACCATCAAAGCCTTTTGGCTCGCCAACCCCTGACCGAATGCCCTTTAAACTTCCCTCCCTTTATTTTAGAGGCCTTCATTTAGTCAGAAAGCCAACCTATGGATCCCTTTTGATCAAATCAAAAGGAAGAACCCGAAGAAGAGTTAAATATCTCACCACCTCTTTCAAGATCTGCCCTTCTTCCACATCATATTTCTTTGTTGTTTCCATTATAAAATAATAAATATAAAATCTTATATATCCTGTGATGTTATTATAAAAATATTTCAACCATATTCATTATTCTATCCATCATAATATTGAAAACGTCACTATACGTGCGTACATACGGCTTACCATCTCCACATCGTGGTGTAGTTGTTATTCAATACATTTTTTAGATGGGTATAATAATGATGTATAATTGATGAAAATAATAAATATAACATGTTAATGATTCTGTATATATGATATAACATCCAATTATATATGATTTTAATATCAAAATAATGATATTGTCGCTCGTCCGTACTTACGGATTACCGTCTCCACGAACGCGATGATATTCATTCCCCATCGTAACCATTCAAGACTAATTTTCATTTTATGATTAAAAATAATGTTTAAAGACTTTATATCATTATGGATATGAATAATATTCATCCCATACATGACAAAAAATACTCACGTAACAAAGAATATAAATTAAAATGAATCAGTTTACAGCCGAAATGATAATAATACTAAAATATTATTAAAAAAGAATTATTAGAAGATCATATATGATATCATAATTATGTATATGGTTCTTGTATAATTTAATAACAATTATTTAACTATTATACAGGAGCTCAATGCACCCTCGACAAACGAAAAGTACAAGTTAAGGGATAATTCTACAACCTCTTCATTATTCAAGGTTGTTTATATGTAATTATCTACTAGGACCTCTTTATCATCCACATCCATGTTTCATAAAATTTATTTCAAAACTTTTTTTCTATTTACTAAATAATTGGTTAAATTAATTTATACCCTAATTGGTCCTTATATGTTCGGAAAGGAATATTTCCGTCGTTTTCCAAACAAGTTACTTTATTGACATTTTCGACAAAATAAAGGTAAGGATGTTTTTTTAATTTATACAGTGGGTGCGGCTATATTCCACAGTTATAACACCGTCTATGCTTCCCTTACAAGATTATAAGAATATTTTCAAAATAAATGATTTCTTTTATAATTATGTAACATTAAATGATTTAAAAAAAATATTGAGATATTTCTCTCAAATAGTTTTGATTTAATCTATGTCAATATCCTTTGAAGGATTTTAATATTATTTGAAGTTTTTTTATGATAAAAAACTTTCATATTATATTGATGGTTTTGTGATATGTTTGATTGTGGATGTGTTATTTTTACACCATTCATGGTGAGTTGATAAAGTATTTACATTTCATATGCTAGTTTTAAAATGAATGTTTATGTTATGTTTAAACCTTTTCATATGAAGAATGTATTGGACTTAGAATGTGACGGGTGGAGCCCACTATATCTCCTTGATGAATCAGTAGGTCTCATGAGAAAAACTAGTGTCTTGGCACAAGGCTTTGAAAAAATCTCATTTGTAGTCTTGGAACAAGGCCTTTAATATGTGGTTCTGAAGTCTGGCATTATGCATTCCATCATTATGAAAGTGGCTATTGATATTGCATGTGATTATTAGACTAGTAGAATATCCATGTGAGTAAGTAAATGGCATTATTTTGATTTATATTTTCCATATTATGATAAAGTTTATGTTGAAAAGTCTTTTATTTTAGTTTTATACTTTGGTTAAATGTTTTTTCTTTTTTCTGAAAGTTTCTGCTATATTTTTATCCTTACTGAGCATCTGAGCTCACCCCTTTCTATGTTTTATTTTTCCCAAGATATGTAGAAGTAATTTATGACTGACCTGCAGGGATAGTCTTAGGAGATATGAGTGTGGTCTATGAAAATAATATTATTGTAGTTTTTCATTTTACAATGTAATGTAAAACTTATGAATGTATCTAGTATTTCCATGGATACTAAACCGATCGGTCTTTCGGGAAATGATTTCATTGTATCATGCCATTGTTATGTAATAATGCCTCGACTCTGGGTAACTAGGGTTGGGGTATTACAATTGGTGATGTAATGGATAAGTTACATGGTAGGATTGTAATGATTTGATTCTGAATTTTTCTAGTTTTTTATAATTTAACAATTCTCTTCCCATTGGATGATGAGTTTTATAGAAAATATACATTCTCTAAAAAAAAATTTATTTTTATTTTTAAAAAATTAATTTTTATAAACACAAAATTATTTTTTTCCACAGACTACTAACATAAATTATATGTTCATATAAGTTTTTTAGAATTACACACTATTTACAAAAATATACTTATTATTTCAAAATTTCCCTTTTTTAGGTTTTAAATAAAATTATTTTTTCAAGGAAAACCATGTGAGTTTATTTAATGTAGTGAAATGGTGTTTTTTTAAGTAATAATTTATAATAATATATTTCTATTAACTAAATGTTAAAATTAATGTGAGGATTAAATTAAAAAGGACTATCATGGTTTGGAACCTACCTTCAGTTTGGTTATTGAATGATTATGCTTGACCCAGTTCAATATTTTATTAAGAAGGGTTACCATAAATTATTAGTCATTTTATATTATAATTTTAATGTAAATATATATAATAATTTCTTAAATTAGAAAACATGACATTTTTTAAATTTTGTGTTTCTTTTCATTATTGTTCCCTTGTGATAATATCTCCAAATGTGAGTTATGTAGTGAATTTTATTATATTTGACCTCTCTTAATATTATGTTAACTATTACTAGAATTTTATATACATGCATGATTTTTTTCTATTATATCAAGACTGTTAGTAGAGATGATTACTCATGGTATTTTAAGTGTGGGTACTGCTTTTAGAGATTTGTGAACATGTTATAATACGTGTTTAGTTTTTGTTTACACTCTAAATAAATATATATAATTTACGAGTATGATGAATAGTATGGGGTCTCTATACCCTAAATCCAGTATTCCCTTTCCCCTGTACCTAACGAGATGTTATGATAGTTCCCTAACACTTTTATGAACCTTCCCACTATCAAGGGGATGAGTTTTTTCCTCTGACTTAAAAAATTGTATAAATTCTATGATCTTAGTTTGATAGGATAAGGATCATAGTTTCCCTTACCTGGTTATATTATATTATGATAATTGGGTTGAAAGAATATAGTAAATATATAGGCCTTCTTGATATAAGGAATTACTTTATATAGTCTTTGGTTCATTTTTCCACAATTAATTTTTTATTATTTATATTTTATGATATGTTGACTCCCTATATATAAATGTGTATACATCTTCATGTATATTATTTTTTATTCATCTTTTTGCTGAGGAACGTTAGTGGTACCCTACTGAGTATGTATGTGCTAACTCCATTCGTGGAAACTACGATCGACATTTAACATCACTTTTTATATTTTAGATACAATATTGGTATTTTTGGTAGTTTAGTGTTTCATTAACTAAATATATTTATTTAAGGGTTCATGTGTTCCAAATCCATGATATATAGGTGTAGGGGACCTTGTAACACCCGAGACTTTTATGAGAAATATTTTGTATTTAAATCATAAAATGAATCTTTCACTACACACAACACTAGATTGGCTTGCTTTACACGCAATCACGTCCTTCCTCGATAGCTTGCGTTGTACGCAATACCGAGTTTCACTAAACAATGATATGCTATAAAAATATTATTAAAACTAGCCGTTATGAATAGTAATAACCAATTTTTGAAATTTTATATATTTTATTTTTTCAAAATGGACTTCATTTTTGGATTTGGAATATCGAAATTAGCCTAGGGTGAAATTTTGGTATTTTTCTGAAAACCTTCAATTTTTGATGAACATTGAAACCACTAAGTGGTAGTTAAAAAAACTGAATTTTTCATAAAACTTAATTTTACCGCTTCTTTGAGTGTAATTTCTAAAATCCGAGATACACGGTTAATATCAAGGGCTAAAATGTGGTTCAATTAGATGAAAATAATTTTTTTTGAATAGTTACTTTTTACTTTTTTTACCACGGTTAAAAGTAAATAGGGTAATTATGGGTAAACGTGTTATTAATATTACCCTAACATATGTCCTAATTCTATTGGATAAGTGTAATTCGACCAAAAACAACCTTAGGAATAAAATATGACCATTTAGGCCCACTTGGATTAGATTAGGACATTTATTATTAATTTATTTAAAGAAGGGTTAAAATAGTTATAATCAAAGTTTAATAAGTAAATCATTTTTAATATGTGGTTATACATGAGATAAATTAGACTATAAATATTCATTAGAAATCTAAAAAGATTTTCAACATAATGGTATTTTATTTGTAATTTTATACTTGAAATAATTTAATTTATTTATGTCACAAAGATGATGTAGTAATTATCTTATTAATGAAATATTGACATAGTTGATGTTATAAATACCCAAATAAATGTAATGTGATACTTTTTATGAATTACACTAATTTTATAGGTTAATATGACATGTTAGTATTGATTTAAGTCACTTTTTTCTATTTAACCATTCTGTTATGATTTTCACAAAAATCAATTACTAAATAGTGTCAAAATTGACATACAATAGTTTTTAAAAAAAATATTATATTATTAATTGTTATTTTATTCCTAAAAACCTAATGTTCGGCCAAATAACTTATATAAGGTTATATATATTAATAATAAACAACTTGGGGTTCGTTTGGATTGTTATAGTAAGTTTATTAACCTTATAGTGTAAGAAACCAAGAAGACACGGTAAAAGTTAAATTATCTAACTTAAAGTTAAATCTAAATGATAAGGTTAAAATTGATACCTAAACTTGTCTAAATTATATTTTATGAGAGTATTTAGACCTATAACTACCTTATCTTATAAATATATCAATTTGGAGCTATTAAAAATCGAATTTGACTTTATAATAAAATAATATTTTTTGTTATTCCAAAGGTGCCCCTCTCCTCCCTTATAAAAGGGAACCTCCTCCCTCTCTTCCTGACACCACTTTGAGCCTTAAAGCTCGGCCAAACCCTAACCATATATCATATCCACTTAACTAGAAACATCCTAGAGGTCCTGGTATTCTTCAAAGACCAATTTTAGTGCCCTAAGAGGAGATCTCAAAGAGGCGCTTCAAAGAAGAGGTAATGTCTGTTACCGATTATTTCAACATTATTTCTTTTCCACTTCTTCTTCATCAGTTGTTTAATTATGAATAAATAACATCAGTATCACTCATATACTGATATGTTATTATAAGTATGAAACAACCCTATTTCACCATCTATCCATCCTACGGAAAATGAAATCACCGCGCGTGCGTACGTACGGAATACCGTCTCCACGTCGTGGTTTAATCTATTTTCCACCACCACCTTACATGGATGGGTATAATGGTGTAAATAATGACTATATATGATTATTGTAAAGTGATATTGATTATTAAATAGTATATATACACTCCAATACAATTCCACGACCATGGGAGCGATATCATCGCTCGTGCGTACGTACGGAATACCGTCTCCATGATGTGATGCGACTCGTTCTACCTGATCTTCATTGAATAATGATTATATAAATGAATTGAATGAATTAATATGATATATATTACACTAATAACATTCTGGAAATGAGGTATATATAACCTAAAAAGAAAAAATAAGAATTTATTCGACAAAACACGCATAAGAACAAAAATTAATAAACACCCGAATAACAAGTAGTAATGAAATATTACTAATAAGAAGCTAAGAATATGACCATATATGATATCATAAAAATAATTATGATTCTTTAATAAGTCAATAACATTATTTAAATCATTATACCAGAGGTTCGGACACTTACGAAGAAAATTGGACCTAAGGTAAGGGAAATATCAAAATCTCATTTTTATCCGAGATTGTTTATACTTTGGTATTTACTGGGTTGTATTTTATCATCCACATCCATGTTTACTCAATATGTAATATTATTTCCATCCACCTACAATTTTTTAATTCCATTTTTACCCTTTGGTGAGTTTATAGTAAAAGATATGAAATGAATCTTTTGTCGTTTTTCGTACGAGGTACTTTTTGACTTTTCCGACAAAAGTACGAGAAGAATGTTTTTTTAAATTATACGGCATGAATGGATTTTTAAAAAATTATTTCCAAGAAGATTCCTTTAAAAGTTTTCAAGTTTATTTTTAATCAACTTCTTTTAGTTTATAATTGTATGACATGTTAAGAAAGGAAAAGTGTTTTTGAAGTCGAAATTATATTTTCCTCAAGAATGGAGTTCAAGTATTTTATCAAAATTATTTTCCATATAAGATAATATAGGGTTCTATTTATATCCCTATTATTAAATTGATTTGATTATGTTGTGATGGAAATATTTTTATGAATTCCTTTATCTTATATGAATTGTTTTATGATGTCATGATGTTTAAGATTCCCATTTTTATTACATGCGTTATGCTATGATGTATGATTTATGATTTTGTGGAACACATAAGAATGGTATAATTATGAGATGGGTGGGACCTATATCTCCCTCCAATTCATTGGGTAAAGATTTTATATCTCATGAGATAGACATGGCTGGAACGGCAGGTTAAACTGGTTCAGTGAAACAGGACTGAAACGAGGAGTGAACTCGGTTCAGAAATGGACTTTGTCCACTAAGATAGTCTCAGCCATGAGTCTTGACTAATAAGAAATGATTCTCTATGATTATGTGTGTATGCCAGAAAGATTCATGTTTTATGTTATGATTATTGTGATTACATTTCACTACTATGATTTATCCCAGGTTATGAAATTATGATCTCTTTTGCAGGTTAAGATTTCCAAAAGTTATGTTCTTATGAATATGATGTGATTGATATTTCTTTTGATTACCCTTACTGAGAATCTGAGATCACCCTTTTGTATGTTTTCTTTCCCCAGGTCAGGAAGAATGTTATTAAGTAAGATATTCCAAAAGGGAGTATAGATATGATGAAATAAATGGGAGACAATGTAGACGCTTTATGAACTAGTTGTTTATGTCTCCCAATTTATAAAGACACTATACCTATACGGTCCTTTCCTGGTTTTGTTATATGTTGTAATAAGTGTGCTTCAATTTTGAAGTAATAACAATTTATGTAAAGTATGGGTCTTTATAGTTGGTATCAGAGGAAAGGTATACTCAACCTTTGGAAACTAGGATGTGAAAGCCTTAGTAAGAACCCTAAGGATAATTCTAAGCATAGAACACAATCTTAGTGTTTTAGAAATGGCCATGAATAACCTAGGATAAGAACTTAAGTGTAAAATTTAATTCTTGATTATGTGGTTTTCCTATTATAATTAGTGTTCCTCACACTATTCTTCTTGGTTTTAGTTAATAGATGGAACCCGAAGGAACCGTGTTAATGCGGAATGCGACGGGCAATGAAATGATTGTCCCCCTGAGCAACCAAACGTTATGGGAGATGGAATAAAAAATCTTGTAGCCATGCTCACACAACTTTCTCAAGCTATGAATCATGCAGGACTTCCAAATGATCAAATGAAGGAGCAACATTCTGTTGAATCCTTCATGAGGCAGCGTCCACCTTCATTCAGTGGGTCTACTGATCCATTAATTGCTAAACAATGGATTAGTTCTACAGAAAAGATATTTTCAGTTCTTCATTGTTCTGAACATGATAAAGTCATCTTAACAGTGTATCGTTTGGAAGGTGATACTAATCAATGGTGGAATCTTATCAAGAATACGAGGCAAAGAGATGAAATTGAGTCCATGGAATGGGACAAGTTCAAGAACTTATTTTTCAATAAGTACTTCCCTCGTATTCTCCGAAAAAATATGGAGAATGTGTTTCTTGAACTAAAGCAAAAGGATGATGAATCTGTTGGTACCTATGAAGCAAATTTTACAACACTTGCAAGGTACGATTCTGGTATTATTATCCAACCTGAGAGTAAGATCGATCGATTCTTTAGTGGCTTAAAACCAAGTCTTCGATGGGCGTTAGCCATAAGGGACTTCAATATCTATGAGGAAATCGTTTGATGTGCTCTCAAAGTAGACATGGAGATTGGAGTAACCCATCAGTCATATGGGATTGATAAGAAGAGGAAAATGGAATTCAAAGGAAAATCTAAAGATCACACTGAAAAGAAGATGAGCTTTCCCTTATGCCCAAAGTGTGGAAAGAAACATGGAGAGAGTTGTCTTAAAGGGACAAGTAAATGTTTCAAATGTGGAAAGGAAGGTCATCAGGCATTTGAATGCCGTAATGATAAGAAGAAGATGTCTAATGATGCAATAAAAGGAAGGGACACACAAAATGAACCTACTACACTTCAATGTTTCAAGTGCAAGGAGATGGGGCATTATGCCTATCAATGCCCAAATCCAAGGGTTGATGATGATGGTCGACGTCAACAAACTCTTAAGGCTAAAGACAAAGGAAAGTCACATGCAATTTCTTTCAGCGATGTGGAGTACGATAAAGATGTGGTGAAAGGTACACTTACCATCCACTCTAAAGTAGAAAATGTTTTATTTGATTCTGGACCCACCCACACTTTTATTTCTGAAAACTTTTCTAAGGATATCACCGTATTACCTCAACAATTAGATGTTGAGTTAGCTGTGACAACCCCTAATGGAACAATAGTCGCATCAAAAGTTTATAATTCTTCTCCGATTGAAGTTTGTGGGAAAGTGCTTCCTACGAATCTTGCGATCCTTCCTATAGTGAAATTTTATGTGATTCTTGGCATGGATTGGCTTTCTTTATATGGAGCTCATATCAATTGCCAAGGAAGGGAAGTCATATTTCATATTCCAGATCAATCTTTGATCGTCTATCGATGCAAGGATGAACATAACCTTCCAGTGGAAATTTCTTCCATCTTATGGGTCTTGATTCCACTAAATGAAGGTTATTTATCTCAAATGGTTGGTGAGAAACTCATGATTAATAATATTCCCATTGTACGGGAGTTTGACGATGTCTTTCCGGAGGAATTTCCAGGTCTTCCACCAAATCGTGAAGTTGATTTTTCAATAGAACTCATACCAGGTTCTTTACCTATTTCAAAGACACCTTATAGAATGGACCCAATTGAGTTGCTAGAATTGAAGAAGCAACTCCAAGAGAATCTTGATAAGGGGTTCATATGCCCTAGTGGGTCACCTTGGGGAGCACCTGTTCTATTTGTTAAGAAGAAAGATTGATCAATGAGACTCTGCATTGATTATCGAGAACTTAACAAGATCACTATCAAGAACAAATATCCTCTCCCACGCATTGATGACTTATTTGACCAACTACGCGGAGCTCAATACTTTTCCAAGATTGATCTTCGTTCAGGGTATCATCAATTAAGGGTCAAAAGGGAGGATATACCAAAGACGGCTTTCTGTACAAGGTATGGACACTATGAATTTATAGTGATGCCATTTGGTCTTACTAATGCCCCTTCTATCTTCATGGATCTAATGAATAGAGTCTTTAGAAACTATCTTGATCAGTTTGTGGTAGTCTTTATAGATGATATTCTGGTATATTCAAAGATCATGGAAGAACATGAAGATCACTTGAAAATTATATTGAAGACCCTAAGAAAAGAGAATCTTTATGCCAAATTTACCAAGTGTGAATTTTGGCTTCAAAGAGTTTCATTTTTGGATCACATAATCTCAAAAGAGGGGATATCTGTGGATCCAGCAAAAACAGAGGTTATCGAAAGATGGTCGAGACCAACAACAGTAACCGAGATCCAAAGTTTTCTTGGTTTGGATGGATATTATCAACGTTTTGTGAATGATTTTTCATGATTATCT
Organism: Viscum album; assembly: GCA_963277665.1. Taxonomy (NCBI): domain Eukaryota; kingdom Viridiplantae; phylum Streptophyta; class Magnoliopsida; order Santalales; family Viscaceae; genus Viscum; species Viscum album. Next base: position 1,363,041,212 of record OY728151.1, on the reverse strand, counting down.
AATCCACTCTCCAGGTTGACTCAAAAAGGAGTTCAGTTTGTTTGGACGGAGGAATGTGAAGAGAATTTCAAGGAGTGGAAAAGAAGGTTATCCAGTGCACCTGTGCTCACACTTCCTTATAGTGGAGAAAGGTTTGTGATCTATAGTGATGCATCCAAGAAGGGATTTGGGTGTGTTCTAATGCAAAATGGTATGGTGATAGCTTATGCCTCACGACAGTTGAAAATCCATGAGAAAAATTACCCAACTCATGATTTGGAGTTAGCTACGGTAATCTTTGCATTAAAGATTTGGAGGTATTACCATTATGGTGAAAGCTGTGATATTTATACTGATCAAAAAAGTTTAAAGTATATTTTCACACCAAAGGAGCTGAATATGAGCCAAAGAAGATGGTTAGAGCTGATTAAGGATTACGACTGCTCAATTCATTACCACCCTGTGAAAGAAAACAAGGTGGAAGATGCATTAAGTCGACAAGACCATGCTAGTTTATCCATGATGAGGATCAAAAAAGATCAAATATTTATGGATTTGCAAAGGATGGATCTTGGAATTATAATGGATGGTGGAAAATCGTATCTTTCTCAAATGAATGTTCAACCATCTATACATGTGAAGATTAAATAGGCGCAGAAAGAAGATGTAGAGTTACAAAAGAAGGTGAGAAATGTTCCTGAATTCAACCTTGATTGTGATGGGATAATAAAGTTCAGGAATCGGGTTTCTGTTCCTCCCCTCCCCGAATTAAAGAAGGAGCTGCTGGATGAGGCTCATAGTTCTTCATTCTCTATTCATCCTGGAAGCACGAAGATGTATAGCGACCTAAAAGAGTACTTCTGGTGGGATGGAATGAAAAGATATGTTGTTGAATATGTCTCTCCATGATTGGTTTGTCAGCAAGTTAAAGATGAGAGACATAAGTCTAAGGGGATGTTACAACCATTACCCATACCAGAATAGAAATGGGAAAACATCACTATGGACTTTGTCACAAGACTTCCTAAAACATCCAAAGGCAATAATGCTATCTGGGTCATAGTTGATCGTCTTACAAAGTCTGCACACTTCATTGCTATAAGATAGGATTTATCTCTGGATCAGCTTGCCAGGATATATGTAAAGGAAGTGGTAAGATTGCATGGAGTACCACTTTCATTTATATCTGATCGGGATCCGAGGTTTCCCTCAAAGTTCTGGCTAAGTCTTCAGCATAATCTGGATACAGAGTTGAGTTTCATCACTGCTTATCATCCTCAGACAGACGGTCAGTCTGAGAGAACAATTCAAACTCTAGAAGATATGTCGAGAGCTTGCTCTATGGATTTCAAAGGTGGTTGGGATCAACACCTACTTTGGTGGAATTTTTTATAATAATAGCTTTCACTTCAGTATTCAGATGTCTCATTATGAATCTATCTATGGAAAGAAATGCAGGACTCCAACTTGCTGGGATGATGTTGGGGAAAGAAAGCTATTAAGACCTGATCTTGTTGATGAGATAGCAGAAAAGGTCCGATCTATTCAACAACACATAAGAGCAGCTCAGAGTCGATGAAAAAGTTATGCCGACAACCGAAGAAAAGACCTAGAGTTTGAAGTGGGTGATAAAGTGTTCTTACGAATATCTCCCTGGAAGAGGGTCATGAGATTTGGAAAGAAGGGGAAGTTGAGCCCTAGATATATCGGTCCTTTCGAAATACTGGATCGTGTTGGGACGGTAGCTTACCGATTGGTTCTTCCACCGAATCTCTCTCAAGTTCACGATGTGTTCCATGTATCTCTCCTGAGAAAGTACATACCTGATCCTTCACATTTACTCAGCTCAGAAGTTGTACCGCTGGAACAAGATCTTTCTTATGAAGAACAACCGATAGAGATTATGGATCGTAGCGAAAAAGTCCTACGAAACCAGACCACTCACTTGGTGAAAGTTTTATGGAGGAACCACTAGTTATAAGAAGCTACATGGGATCTTGAGGATATAATGAGGGGAAGGTATCCTCATCTGTTTGTTACAAAGTGACGAATTTCGAGGGAGAAATTCATTTTAAGGGGGGTAGAATGTAACACCTGAGACTTTTATGAGAAATATTTTGTTTTAAAATCATCAAAGTAATCTTTCACTACACACAACACTAGATTTTCTTGCTTTACACGCAATCGTGGCCTTCCTCGATAGCTTGTGTCATGCGCAATACCGAGTTTCACTAAATAATGATATGCTATTAAAATATTATTAAAACTAGCCGTTATGAATAGTAATAACCACTTTTTGAAATTTTATAAATTTTATTTTTCAAAATGGACTTCATTTTTGGATTTGAAATATCGAAATTAGCCTAGGGTGAAATTTTGGTATTTTTCTGAAAACTTTCAATTTTTGATGAATAGTGAAACCACTAAGTGGTAGTTAAAAAAGTGAATTTTTTCTAAAACCTAATTTTACCATTTATGTGAGGGGAATTTAGAAACTCCAAGAGACATGGTTAATATCAAGGACTAAAATGTGGTTCAATGAGAAGAAAATAATTTTTGCTGAATGGTAACTTTTTAATTTTTTTTACCACGGTTAAAAGTAAATAGGGTAATTAAGGGTAAAAGTGAAATTAATATTACCCTAACACATGTCCTAATTCTATTGGATAAGTTTAATTCGACCAAAAACAACCTTAGGAATAAAATATGACCATTTGGGCCCACTTGGATTAGATTAGGACATTTATTATTAATTTATTTAAATAAGGGTTAAAATAGTTAAAATCAAAGTTTAATAAGTAAATAATTTTTAATATGGGGTTATACATAAGATAAATTCTACTATAAATATTCATTAGAAATATAAAAATATTTCAAACATAATGGTATTTTATTTGTAATTTTTATACTTGAAATAATTTAATTTATTTATGACACAATGATGATGCAGTAATTATCTTATTAATGAAATATTGACATAATTAATGTTATAAATACCCAAATAAATGTAATTTGATACTTTTTATTAATTACACTAATTTTCTAGGTTAATATGACATGTTAGTATTTATTTAAGTAACTTTTTTAGAATTAAGAATTCTGTAATGATATTCACAAAAATCAATTACTAAATAGTGTCAAAATTGACATAAAATAGTTTTTAAAACAAATATTATATTATAAATTGTAATTTTATTCCTAAAAACCTAAGGTTCGGCCAAATGACTTAGATAAGGTTATATATATTAATAATAAACAACCTGGGGTTCGTTTGGCTTGTTATAGTAAGTTTATTAACCTTATAGTGTAAGAAAACAAGAAGACACGGTAAAAGTTAAATTATCTAACTTAAAGTTAAATCTAAATGATAAGGTTAAAATTGATACCTAAACTTGTCTAAATTCTATTGGATGAGAATATTTCGACCTATACCCACCTTATCTTAGAAATATATCAATTTGGAGCTATTATAAACCAAATTTACTTTATAATAAAATAATATTTTTTGTTATTCTAAAGGTGCCCCTCTCCTCCCTTATAAAAGGGCACCTCCTCCTTCTCTTCCTCACACCACATTGAGCCTTCAAGCTCAGCCAGCCCTACCAATATCTCCTCTACACTTCCCAAGAAACATCCTAGAGGTCCTTTTCTTCTTCAAAGACCAATTTTAGTGCCCTAAGAGGAGATCTAAAAGAGGCGCTTCAAAGAACAGGTAATGCCCGTTACCGATTCTTTCAACTTTATTTCTTCATCCACTTCTTATTATTTAGTTGTTTCATTATGAATTATTAAAATCATTATCACTCATATACTGATATGTTATTATAAGTATGAAACAACCATATTTCACCATCTATCCATCCTACGGAAAATGAAATCATTGTGCGTCCGTACGTACGGAATACCGTCTCCACGTCGTGGTGTAATCTAGTTTCCACCACCACATTACTTGGATGGGTATAATGGTGTAAATAATGACTATATATGATTATTGTAAAGTGATATTGATTCTTAAATAGTATATATACACTCCAATACAATTCCACGATCATGGGAGCGATATCATCGCTCGTGCGGACGTACGGAATACCGTCCCCACGATGTGATGCGACTCGTTATACCTGATCTCCATTGCATAATGATTATATAAATGAATTAAATGAATGAATATGATATATATTACACTAATAAAATTCTGGAAATGAGGTATCTATAACCTAAAAAATTAATAATTTATTCGAAAAAACACCCATAAGAACAAAAAGTAATAAACACCCGAATAACAAGTAGTAATGAAATATTACTAATAAGAAGATAAGAATATGACCATATATGATATCATAAAAATAAGTATGATTCTGGAATAAGTAAATAACATTATTTAAATCATTATACAGGAGGTTCGGACACTTATGAAGCAAATTGGACCTAAGGTAAGAGAAATATCACAATCTCATTTTTATCTGAGATTGTTTATACTTTGGTATTTACTGGGGTGTATTTTATCATCCACATCCATGTTTCCTCAATATTTAATATTATTTCCATCCACCTACAATTGTTTAAATCCATTTTTACCCTTTGGTGAGTTTATAGTAAAAGATATGAAATGAATCTTTTGTTGTTTTTCGTACAAGGTACTTTTTGACTTTTCCCACAAAAGTATGGGAAGAATGTTTTTTTAACTTATACGGCATGAATGGATTTTTAAAACATTATTTCCAAGAAGCTTCCTTTACAAGTTTTCAAGTTTATTTTTAATCAAATTATTTTAGTTTAGAATTGTATGACATGTTAAGAAAGGAAAAGTGTTTTTGAAGTCGAAAGGATATTTTCCTCAAGAATGGAGTTCATGTATTTTATCAAAATTATTTTCCATCTAAGATAATATAGGGTTCTGTTTCTATCCCTATTATTACTTTTATTTTATTATGTTGTGATGGAAATATTTTTATGAATTCCTTTATTTTATATGAATTGTTTTATGATGTCATGATGTTTAAGATTCCCATTTTTATTACATGGGTTATGCTATAATGTATGGTTTATGATTTTTTGGAACACATAAGAATGGTATCATTATGAGATGGGTGGGACCTATATCTCCCTCCAATTCATTGGGTAAATATTTTATATCTCATGAGATATACATGGCTGGAACGGAAGGTTAAACCGGTTCAGTGAAACGAGACTGAAACGAGGAGTGAACTCGGTTCAGAAATGGACTTTGTCCACTAAGATAGTCTTGGACATGAGTATTCACTAATAAGAAATTATTATCTATGGTTATGTGTGTATGCCACAAATATTCTTGTTTTAAGTTATGATTATTGTGATTACATTTCACTACTATGATTTATCACATGTTATGAAATTATCATCTCTTTTGCAGGTTAAGATTTCCAAAAGTTATGTTCTTATGAATATGATGTGATTGATATTTAATTTGTTTACCCTTACTGAGAATTTGAGCTCACACTATTGTATGTTTTATTTCACCAGGTCAGTAAGAATGTTATTAAGTAAGATATGCCAAAAGGGACTATAGATATGATGAAATAAATGGGAGATAGTGTAGATGCTTTATGAACCAGTTGTTTATGTTTCCCAGTTTCTAAAGAAACTATAACTATATGGTCCTTTCCTGGTTTTCTTATATGTTATAATAAGTGTGCTTCAATTTTAAAGTAATAACAATGTATGTAAAGTATTGGTCGTTATAGACCTTTTAGAAGTATCATAATTGTATTATCACATATTTCTCAATATTTTTGTTTTGTTTTTTCATGTCTTAGGTCTTATTTGAACTTATCCTTATTTCTAAGATAGTTTTATATGTTAGAATACAATTTTTATAGTTTTTATTGTATTCATATAGTAACATTTTATTTACCTTCATTATCATCTAGTTGTTTCAAACTATGTAATTAGTTGACTTTGGGAATGTCTAACTTATGGTTATGTCATGTTGATTTCATAGTCGAATCAAGGCATGAATTACTATATTATCCTTAGAGGTTAAATTATTCCCCAATGATAATATTATACCCACGTATCTATTCTATATCTTCTATGGATTGTGATACACTACTAGGTTAGTATAAGATTGAGTGATTCACTATTCTAGTGTCTGAGGTGGGGTCACTACACGTCATCTTGATGGTCACAATAATGGTATTCTCAATACCATCATCAGTTATCAGTGTCTTAGTTGTTGGGTTTTATATCATAGATGGGGAATTTATTTGTGTTTTGGAAAGAGTTGTATTATCATTTTTATGGTTTACATGTGTGTCCTTGATCAATAGAAAAGTTAAATGGTGATCAACTTTTTCAACAAATAAAATTGCATTGGGGGTCTCTGTTATATTTAAATTTCCCTTCCTTTGGGAATCCATCTCAAAATGACGGTGGTATGTGGAATCCAATATATTTCATGGAATATCAAGAGGAAAGGGTTTAAGATACATATATTTCTTCTAAATGGTATACTTATAGTGAACTAGATTTGGACTAACGTGATTGGTGGTAGCTGGGGGATGGGTAGGGTCAAAATGGTTGATGGGCACCAACTATGGTGGTGTTCCCTAATTTTATACCATAAGTTCAATGAATTAAAAAAATTTAGAATAATTACACCATGGGATAATACATCATGGCGAAACCATGGTATTGATTTTAGAATATGAATGATTATATGAAATTTGTGTGGTGTGGTGACACCCTATGAAAATTTGGTGTAATTTTTTTTACTCCTACCACATGGGATTACAAAGTGGAATCAAGGAGCTATGTTATGATTTCTCGTGGATATGAAAAGATTTTTTAGGGTATAAAACTATATTATAATCTTCCCATCTTGAAATTTAAATTATCTAATATCCTCAATCATCTAGGTATTTGCAGCATGTTATGGTACAATGCACAGTGAATTCATGCATCCACTACCATGCTTAATCTTATGGGGTACCATTATGGATTGTTCATGGTGCATGGAATTTTTTATCTTTCACTGATTTTCCCTTTCACTTCTATTATAGAATGACATATCGTTATGCATCATGAGGTCCACTGGACCCAATATCTGAGTGTGAGTATTTCTTCAGAGCCTTGGGTGTGGTGTCATAATACTTAGAACCTTTGAAATTTTATTTCTCTTTATCATCCCATTAATTCCATCCTTTATAAATCAATTTAAATAGATTATTATATTCTTCTAGGGGATGGGGTTGATGGGCACAATGAGATTTACCTTGTTGAACATGTTGGAGTCTCTAAAAAGGAAACATTCCTAATAATTCCTAACCTAAAACTAAAGATGAATAGTGAATGAAAACAATATATAATTGGGTTTCCTCATTGTAAGAACTTCACATAATGTTAAAATCTTGACATAGCAGATTATATTCATTCAAATAAAATGTAAAGATCACACCCCACTTTAAAATACTCATTTTTTTTGTTTAAGGTGATGTGTGTTCACATTGATGGGTTCTTCCTTTCCATTTAAAAACACCAAAATCCTTGTTGGAATGTTCTTACAACCATGAAAGGACATAGCCATCTTGATTTGATTTTACCAAGGAATAGACATAAATTTGAGTTAAATAATATTACCTTCTATTCCAGATATATCTCGTTTATTTGAATGTTTTGATCATGATGATTCATGGTCTTATCCTTATAAATGGTGTCATTTTCATAAGCATCCCTCATTTTCTCTTCAATACCAACGAGATTCAAAAACATCTTCCTTTTAGCTTCATATTTATTCTAATTTAATTCTTTCAACACATAATAAGATTTTTTGGATAGTTAAAGTAGAATGTTTCATGGATTTCAAAACACCAACAAAAATAGAGACATTCCAAATGGTTCTTTGTAGGTTATTTGATAATCCTACAATTCTTCATCCGTTTTTATAAAACAATACTTTAGGATTGCATTGAATGTCTTTTAAAAGTTTATTTTTAACTATCTATTTCTAATCACCACTTATACACTAATTTGAATATTATAAAAAGTAATCATGTTTTATCAGACCCCATATTTCTCCAGCTATATTTCCATTAATTGGTTATCAAAATATGTTCCCTAATCACTAATTAGATTATTAAGCACTTCAACCATCGAAATAACTATTCCTTATAAATTTTGTGACCACCTACTATATTTTTTCCAAGGAGTATTTTTATTAAACCCATTTATAGACATAGTAAACACAGAAAATTATGTATGTGTTATAGAAAGAATTAATTAAATAATATATGGATTATATTCCCAAAATTTGGAAAACATTGACCTCTATGATAGGATGTTGTAAAATCTCATATATCTTCATGATTTTTTCTATATTTTGAAACTAATCACATAGTGCAATAAATATCTATTAATACTTGTGAATTATTCTCCAATAGAATCCACATTGAATGATCATTACCATTTTTCTCTTCAAAATTTTTTTTCCTACCAACCGTGAGGTTTGAAAAAACTCTAGCATTTTTCCACTATATTATCAGGAACACATCGGTGGATCAAATCAACTTATTATTATTTGGAAAATTTATTACCATTCCAAAACTAAAGTTGGACTTCAGTTAAAAAACACACTTTTGATATGGGAATTATGGATAGATCATCTTAGTCACTAAATTGTTTTTGATGTTAAAGATCCATGGTATTGTTGTGATCTCAAATATAAATAAGTGATCATCTGGAAATTCATCTCTAGTTGCAACCTACTAATATCTAATTTAATAGGGTCAAATGCATCCTTTAAAATTATTAATTAAAAAAATCCATTTCCCAATTCTTCTCTTTTATTTCTATGTCGATCTCTTGGAGTACAAGGATCCATCATATCAAGTGTAGATTAGAATATATATTTTTCAAATATTTATTAAATATTGTATGAATGGTCAGAACAACTAGTTTAGGGTGTACAAGTTAGGGTATAAACGTATAAAAATTATTACTAAATTTTTCTATTTTGTTGGATTGTTATATTTCACCTCTATGAGATGTTGACTTTAATATTAGATTGGGTGGGTAATTATGTTTGTTCTTTTGTTGAGAATTTCCCCTCTTATATAGTCTCTTACATTACACATAATATAAAAAGGATCTCCCAGATTTTGGGGTATCATTATTTCCATAGTGATTAGTCTTTACATATAAATAATAATGATTCATTATATATTTTATTAAACTTAAACTTCATATCTTTCTCTAAAAGTTAGGCGTGGGGTCTGACAATTTGGGGAAACAATTCATGAACCATTAGTGAAAGTGGACATGTCCCAATTTTTATTGAATTAATCCCACTATAAAAGGTTTAATACATTCCTTGGTAACTTTTATTTTTTTGATATATACCTGTAAATAACTACCATAGATTTACCACGAACCAGAGATGGCTCACCATAAACCTCAATCATGCTCCTCCAAATCTTTAGAATCTTCTGGAAAGTCGTCATGGATGACACTATATAGTGGGGAAATGCTTTCCCTAAAATTGACATATTACCTCGATTTTAATACCAAAAACAAGTAAAAAAATAATGTATAAATTTATATTCATGTTAAATTAAAACCCAATAAAATTGGTAGCTAATACATCAAATACTACCCATGATAATGTGATTGTATGAAGAAAGAAACTGATTGACTACTTGACTAATTTTCTCTATAGACCACCATCGACCCATCTTAAAACTCGATATTGGAATAAATTCTTGAAACAAGGAAGAACATGAACCATACCGATACATTACCAAGAAAACATTGGGAAGAGATATTAGTTTTCTCATTCGAGTGTATATATCACCGGTGATTATAAACATACCATGTAGGAATTATCCGGAAGTATTATATAAAAGTAAAATATAGAGGTAAATAAATCATTATACTTTAATATATATATATATATAGAAATTCTATTTCCTTTTTAAATTTAAATAAAGTAATTATTGTTATTAAATACATGATATCTATTAAACAAGTTGTCCAAATGAAATGACATATGTATAAAAGAACAAATATGTACAAAAAATTAATTTATAAATCCCAAAGAAATATTGGAATTGTAGTAGGTGGACCTTTAATCATTATTCTAAGAATGTCCTTGTCCATATTAATATTCAAAAACCTTTGTTCACAAGACACTAGCCAATTTGGAATCTGAAATTATTGGTGAATCCAATAATGAAAATGTCTCGAACAGGATATTAAACTAGTCAATTCCAACCAATGTGGAATAAAATACTAGTATGGGAACCAAAGATTATATAGGAGTAATTACAGTTAAATTTAATTTTCATAGGGACACTCCTAAGTACTTAAGGTCTTATATAATTTGTTTAATGAAACTCAATAGAATTATATCATTCAAACAAAACAAGAAAATCACCCCTATTTTAATTTTTTCTAACTAATAAAAAATGATTCATTTGAAATTACTAATAAAAATAATAATCTATGTAAACATGGTGAATTAAATGTTAACCACTTTAATGAAAAAAACTTCACAAATTTTATTTAAGAGTAAAACATTAAAATGTAATTTTATTAGTTCATTGAAAATCATATCCAAACATTTAAAAAAGACTAAACATTGCAAAAAAATATATTTTCATTTAAATTAAAAATGTTACATATAATTTATAATAACACTTCCTCTACCCTATTTAGAAAAAAATATTTCAATATTTTAAAATATTTCATTTACATTGAAAAGAGTTAGAAAAATAAAAAAGTATATAAATCCCAAAAAATTATCACATGTATCACATATAAATTAAATTTCAATGAAAATCCAATTTACATAAAAGAACCAAGATTTATCAGTCTTTAATGATTTATAAAACCCTCTTCAAATTGAAATTATTGAATAAATGGAAATTGTTAGTAAATAACAACCTAAAACCAAGAATCAAAAACTAATATACCATAAAAACATGTTAATATTTTATTCAAAGTAATAACAATTTAATGCTAATTATTAGGTGCTGACATACTCATCAAGCATCAAACAGTTGATGCATCAACTTCAAATAAGGAGAACAAGGTTATCCTAGACCTCATTTTCCATCATAGGGAAAAATAACTCTAAAAAATATAAGTTCTCTATATCCCATGTAAAAATCATAATAAAATCCCTAGATTATATAATTTCCTCATTGGAAATCATGGAGGCGGATAGGAAAAAGAGAATAGTTTGAATGAATAAGAAGAAAATTTCATTTAGCCAACCTTGACTCACTATGGTGGCTAGAGAAGGGAGGAGGAGAATTAGAAGTTGAAGAAGAATAGAGACGGAGAGAGTAGGCCCTCCTCTTCTCATGCACCCTAAGAGAGGATAAAGGGGATTTTCCACTTTCTAAAATTTCACCTAATTATAATAAAAATCCAAATACTTGTGGAAAAAATGATCAAAGATAATAAGAATATAATTAACTTAAATAGAATACCTTTTCCAATTATATTAATAAAAAATTTGATTAATAAATGGAAAAAACATAAATAATTAGGAATAGAAACCCATCATCCAAAATATATTTAGAATAATAATTTAAACAAAATTTTGATGTTTTCCATTATTGAATAAAAATTTGAAATCTTACCCATATTCATTAAAATTAACATTAATATATATTTTTAAATAATTATTAAAAAGATGGAATTATATTTTTCCTCATCATAAAAATTTCCTAACATAAAAAATAATGTGAAAACTTGTATAAAATTTCATTCATCATAAATTCATGGGTTTGAAATCAAATAATGTCCTAAAATGATATCCACCTATAACATTTAAATAAATTGTTTTAAATTTTAAATAACTTTTTCAAAAACCATTTCACATGAAATATACACTATTACATAAGTTTCAGTTACTCTAACGATGACCTCCAAAAAATAAGGAATGACCCTGACCACTAAAATTTAATTATGAACTTTATCCAACTTCACTTCAAGGAATTATCTTGAGGAAGGATCCAAGGGTTAATGTAATAGTAATATAGATAATATATAAGATGAAATCCATAGTAATTTCATTTCATTCTATGATAACTCAACATATATAAGCATCACATAAGAGACACATCAAGTTAAAATAGGAATGATGCATGATAGTTCCTTTGAATGACTGAAATGAACTTCAAAAAAATTAGACTCTAATTATAATTTTAAAAATTAAACATAAATGAACAAATTTTCATAAACAACTATTTAAAAATAAAAAATAAATAAAATTGGAAATCCTTAAAAATTCATATGCTCTAAAAAGTATATTCCTCAATAAATACACTTATCATCATGACACTAAGGAACTACTCTAAATGCATTCAAAAATCAACAAAAATAACCACTATCATATGGGATGTCTATGAAACCCTAAATCCACTATAATATATAATGAAATTCAATAAGTACTCAATATCATCATAAGAATTGTCATATAATCCCAATAAACATGTCATAACCTAACCAAAAAAGGATTATATGGACTTATTTAACTAAGAAAAAACAATTAAAATGGTCAAAAATTTGTTCATCGTAACATGAAACATGAATTTAGAGGCATCTTAGGCCTATTTTGACCAATAAAAAATTATTATTTGGGATCCCCCACTACTAGATTTCATGGATCTCATTAAAATATTCAGTTTGACAGTGTGTGGAACTCAAATGGACACTTGGATAAATTTTGTTTGGTTTTTTTATGTTAGACCTCCAGTTTCAACTTCCTATATTATTATTAAAATGTTAAAAGACCAAAACTAAAGAGTAGCTGATTTTTGGGGGTTAAAAGAAGATCAAAATATGTTTAATAGTTATTTTAACGTTACCTAGGTATTGGGCATGATCTTCAGACCATGCGCATTACCCATGTAACAAACTATCCCAAATGGGGTCATTTTTGAACCATGCATGGGTAACATTCATAGGTGTGCATTCTACCCATGCCACTCAATACCTCTAATAATTTTTTTCCTAATTACCCATGCATGTGAAAAATTACCATGCAACTTACCCATATATTATATAGGTTTTTATAAATGATCCCATAAATTCATGTTTTACTCCTAATTTTCAGGTTTATTTCCAATAAAAACATCAAATTCAAGTTTTCAACGTCAATATATAATAAAAAATAATGATTTCCAATGGTATAAAATCAAAATGAATGAGATTTTAAATATTTACTACTCAAAACCATAAAATTCGTTAAAAATACAATTAAACTATGGATTCTAAAATTTTAATTCAAGTTTTTCAATAATTCAATGTTTTATTCTCAAAAATTTGGTTATTTTAAGGTTAATTGTTGAATTTTTATGTTTTTGGAATATTTTGATCTTAATTATGAAAATGATTTAATTTTTCTTTATTTAATTGTTTATTTATATCATAAAATTTTATATACTAATGAAAATTAAAATTTTCCGTTATTATGATAACATTATTTTTGGGATACATTTCATTCAACTGAACCAATTACTAAATCCAATCATAAGATTCTCAAATTAACTACTCAAGTTGGGCCCTAAAATCATTTCACAATTTTTTATTACTTATAATGATAAGGAAATATCTCCCAAATTACTAATTTAAAAGATATGAAATTTTAATATATGATATATAGGAAGAGTGAAATGTCAATTAACCATGTACTCACTAGATTCATAAGATTTTAAGTCCATTAATTCATGGGAATCTATAGAATGAGAATTTAAAGATTATTACAAGATACAAAAAATTACTTTAGTAATATGGAAATATTATTCTCTAAATATGTCCAGTATATATAAATATTTATGTGATGAAATTAAATAAATATAATAAGAGCTTTATACCATTTTTAAATTTATTAATTTAGTATTTCTAACATATACGCGATTTCTATAGGCAAAATTGAAGGAAAATATTCATAACATCTTCCTTATAAATTTACATCGCAAATTCCATTCAAGGGTTTCCCATTTTCAAGAGCTAAGTATGGATATTTTAATTTTTATTTGTCTTAAATTTTTTGATATTTTTTATTTTTCTCTTTCTCTATTTTTTTATTTTCTCTTTTTTGTTTCCCTAACCATGTATCTCTCATCTCCATGGTTTTGGAGAACTAATCCTATATTATTTATAGAGGAAAGAAGTAATGTTTAGAGTTCATGTAAATTAAATATATTATTGTTCTTTTATTCTATGAATTTATTTGTCGTGAAATTTAGAAGGGTATACAATAAATATTTTTTCCCTGTTATTGTTTTCTTCCTATTGTTCATCATTTCTACTCTTTATCATTATAATGATGCAAAGGGTGAAGTAGAATTGTGGTGATAAATTAAGGAAGATTATCTTTCATGAAAAGGTCAATTTATAGGATAATCACAATTATAATAATTGGGTACATAGTGAAATATTTTTATTTCCACGTTAAATAAGATAATAACATAATATTCGTAAAGAACAATAATGAAATCACTTTGAACTCGTAAGATAAGTTTTCTTCTTTCATACTCACCACCTTGTGTCTTATTTTTTCATTTTTTATATTTCTATATAATTTATATATATATATTATTCATTTTCTGAAAACCCATTTTTTATTTTGTATTTAGTTATATATTTTTTGATAATAAATAGTGATAATAAAATATTTGTATATATGAGTTTCATCCTTATGAGTGAAGCCCTAAGATGTACATTATATTGTCTTCCAAGTGAATAATAATTTTTTTAAATAGGTTACCTATAAATACCTCTTTCAATTTGAAACCATTTCTATGGGGACTAATTTACTTTACACATTTATTTTCATAAAAACATAAAACGCCAAAACTAAAAAAAATATAATATAATTGAATATCATTTATTTCTTAGATCAAGATATATTTTTTCAGTTTTTATTCATTTTTCTGGCTAGATTTTGTGTCTGAAAGGGAGTAGTCATTGAATATTACAATTTAAGTGCAATTTTTAATGATGGAAGAAGTGATAAACCAAAATAAAGAAAACTTATATTAAGAAAATAAAATATTTGAGGCAAGAAACCCAATAAAAGAAAGCAGAAGAATAAGTCAATCTTGTTCCAACTATATTTCTAGTTGAAACCCCGGATGAGGATGGGAGGTAAAAACATGATGATATATCATCCAACCTTTCCAAAAAAAAATTTATATGATATTATTTATGTAGAAATCATAGTTAACACACATGTGAGAGATCAAAAAATTTCGGATATATAATGGTATACTTTTGTAAGTAAATAATTGATAAGTGATTATCTCATATTCAACAATGAAAATTGGTCCATATCTACATATAACTTCCTTTATTATAAGAAAATAGTAGGTTGGTGGATCTTGATAAAAATTTATATTTTAATGGTTGTTGGTCTCTAACTCTAATAACTCAACTACAAGAGGCACTGAGAAAAAATGATGAATTAAAACCAAGCCAATACATGGATATAAAATTTTCTTGAACTCATTTATTTCTAATTTTATTGCAACTAAATTGAGTATTACCACTCAATTCCTTGGTTTTTATATTTTTCATAAAAATGAATTTCATTGGATGGTGAAGAAGAAGGTAAAAAAGTAGTGTAGTTTGAGGAGACAAAATAGGATTTAGTTGAGTTTAAAATTAGTGCAGATGAAAATTATGGTACTAAATTGGGAATAATTGAAGAATAAATTGTTTAATATATACTATAAGTGAATCTATATCCTGACCTAATGAATTCTCCCCTAGAGGACACCACTCCTCAAACTGGAAAAAACATGGTGCACCACCTCATACTTTTCCCTCATCTCTTACATTTCTTTTATCCACTCATTATTTTTTAGAAATTACATTCCCTTTCTTTTGGGGGTATCTATTATCATTGTCAAATCATAGACACCAGGAAAAGTCATATGTGGTGGTTCATATCAATAAATCCTCATCCAACATTGGATTAAGGATAAAAAAAATTCAACTTCATCATGGTGGATAGTGAAATCATATCATATATTTAGGGGATTTCACCCATGATCTATCCTATTTGACCATATCTTGTTTTTTTAGTTTAATTTTTTATTTATATATACTTTTTAATTTTTCTTTATTGTAAGTTAAAACTGGAAATATCTTGGAATTTTACAAGTGGTTTTCATAAACCAAATAAATTTCGGTTGTTCAATTTCATCTATTTCATTTTTTAACCCTATTATTTTGGATTTGGTTGATCTAAAATGAATTGAAGATAAATTTAACTGGTTAGGGGACTGAAAATTCATTATCAAATTTCATTCTTAAAATTATTATAAGAGAGTTTAATTGTTTTTTATTTTCAGAAATGAGTTTTTAAATGATTATTGTCATGGAACATTTTTCCAAGAATTTTATTTTCAAACATTTTTATGAGTTTGATGAAATTTTTAAATCCATACCCATGAAACACTTACTCAATTTGTTTTTCATATCATTTGAGGTTTTCTAAACCACATTGACTTTTTTTATATCACCCTTACTTTCTTGTGAGAAACTTATATTTTTATGTGAACTAGAACTTGTTATTATTTATATTTAAAATATTTTTAGTTAGTAATTTTTTTTAAATGATTGAGTAACTTCGTTTTTTGGAATCTCTTTTAACTTAAGAACCACCCTTTACATCAACCAGTGTTTATCCCTTAGAATCATTGAATTCCATTAAAGTTCTACACCATAATACAGGATAATATTTCCTTTTTGAACATCACTATTAATATATTTTGAAGGATATTTTATGTTTTTTGTTCGGTAATGGCCTTTTATGTGTGTACTTTATGAATAAATTAATTACACGGTGGTGTGGGTGTGTGTCACTATTCTGGGATGTTAGGAGTAAGAAATGGTAATGAGTCATCACTCATTGTACTTCATCCAAATCACCATTTTTACCAAAAAATAAATAAATTATAATTATAATTAAATGGATATGAGATTAAATTATTGATTTTACTTACTTGAATGATTTTTTATGTATTCAATAAATTTCTTTGACATATATGCTTCCTTGAAAAAAAAATAAAAAAATAAATAATTATAAAAAGATAAATGGGCTGGATTTTGGTGAAATTATTCACCACATTAATTGTTTTACTCTTTCCCTAGTCAATTAATAAAGGGTATAGATGTCTAAATTTTTTTACTGGAATCGATTGGGGTATATTTTTTAGGGATCACATGATTGGTGGACCACTGAGAAGAGAGTTATAAATAAATGGTCACTTAAAACATTATGAATTATTCTATTTTAATTAAACCTATTGAAATTATTCAATCTTAGTACACTACTTATGTCACATAGACATACATGAATAATGTAGTAAATAATTGTAAATAACAGTAGGATTTATTCAAGGTTAATTAATAAAACCTAATCCTTTACTTGATTGATTATGTGCCCTAATCTATGATTCTAGACTATATTCAAATATCATAATTATATGTGGAGGAACATTTTTACACCATAACCATATTAGAGTCGCATTGATTTTCTATTATCCAAAGTCACACAAGAAACATTTCTTTCCTCTCACGTGACTTCTTCAGTAGCTTCCTAGTGTACTCATGGTTACACACCATGTTATACTTTCATAACATGAGTCACATACGTTACAAAGCTCCACACTATATATATTTAAGTTCTCTATTTAATTCCCCCTTTGAAGTTGATCATTAGCTCCATATAAGAGGATTCTGCATAAATAATGTTTGTCCATTACATCATAATGTAGATTTATCAAATGATAGTAGGTATTTAAAATAAACTATATGAAAATTGGTCTCCACTTTTATATTAACATCATAGTTCTAAAACAGAATATATTTACCTTGATTTATCTCTTATTACTACATGATATCTCTCAGATGGATCTTAAAATGATGGGATATTTCTTTTTTGATACATCATGTAGTAACATATCTTTATTCTTATTTTAGAGCTTCAATTAGCATGGATACTCACATATTTCAAACTTTCATTACCTGCAGCATATAAATAACTTTCTTTTCACTTTTCTTCTCATCTTTCCAAGTGCATATATGGCCACACAGTTAGAAAGTTTGTCTATTACAATAGAGTTATAACCACAATTTATAGAAATCATGGGTATAGAGTTTCTCAACAAGACTAAACTAATGGTTTTTAAAAACTATTGGTATAGGTTGGTATATACCCATAGGTTTTCAAAATTCATTGTTATAGAGATTTAGATAATGCGGCCTTCTCGAGCTACTCCTCACCTCCCCCTCATTCAAACCCTAATCCCTCTTATGCGTCTACATGTCCCCCCTACCCTAGGATAATTTTCTCCTCCTACCTCCCCTCCTCAAGTGAATTTGGCATCCCCCTTCCCCTCCTCAATAAATTTCAGCCTCCTCCTTCCCTCATTAAACGAATTTGGAATCCCCTAGGTGAAAATGCACCCATCTGAAGGTTTTCTTTCTATATTTTTTGTGATTTATTGTTTTTCATCTTTGAGAGGTATGATTTTCTTCCCTCAAATAATTTATTCTCTTATCATCCTCCATTTTTGTGCGGGTGAGTCACTTTTATAAATATACTTTGAATAAATATGTTCTTTTGTAATTAACTTTTGAATATTATAATTTTTTTTCCTCTATACTTTTTTAATATTTTCATGTGTTTTACATTACAGGGGAAAGATTTTTTATTCTAGTTTATGTATTTTGTGGTAAAAATGATTCAAAATAGTTTATTTGATTACTCCACCCTAGTTTCCAACCACTAGGGATTATGTTAGTATGACCTTGACTATATGAGAACCTAGTCTATGTTTCTAGACATGGATCCCCAAACTCATTTATTATTGTCAATAATAATTTAGATTTGGAATGTACTTGATAATAAATATTAATAAATTGAGAGACCAAATGGAACTCATATACATAAGGTTACTATATAGAATTTACAAAAATAAATATCTTATTCTCTACATTTATTTCATGTCATATATGTTATATGTTTTCTTCTCTACCTTTATTAGTCCATTAATAATGGTTAAACATTGAATGAAATTTTCACCAACGTGTTTTATCATATAATTTACTTTATTAGAGGAACACATTTATTTTATGTATTAAATAAAAGGATCATGTAAATATTTCCATTCATCCTATGGTTAATCTCTATGATGATTAAGAATAAATTAGTTAAAATAATTATTTTATTTATAAATGAATTTATGTGAATGTTTAGTTTGAGTAATCATGATCTATATGTGATTTTATTTAGTTAATTTTATATCATATAATTAAATTATTTATTTACTAATATGAATTTCTAAACAGAATATATTTTTTTCATAATGGTTGTTTTGGATATTTTATATGATAGTTGGACATAATTAAAAGATAGTTATTTATTTATATTTGATGTCATTATGTTTTAGAATACCTTTTATTTTTAATTAAGTTATTATTTTATGTTTGAATGTTCTATATTTAAAAAACATTAATTTCATATGTATTAATAAAATATATATGATGTTTTCATCCAATCTATGCTCCTTGATGGAATTATATTTTATGTTTTATTTTAATTTATGTGAAATAATTTCTATTATGTAAGTTAATGTCCTTTTAACTTATTTCTAGCACCTCTTGATCTAGAATTAAATTAAATCCTTATGGTAGATAAGATTGAGTGTAGGGATAAATAGATAAGGTTAGTGTATTAAAACATAAGTTAGTAGAAGGAAATAATATAGATTGTAGTGTAAAAGTTATTCAATTTATCCACCATGATAGTTAATTATTAAATATTTGGGATACCCACATTATTTTATTATTTGTAAACATTACTTCTAGAATATGTTATTTCTCATATTGATTTTTTCCAGCTACTATTATGCTTTGAATACATTGATATTTAAATTGGTTGGAACGAATTTTTTAATTATGGTTTACATTGTTGATGGAAACAGAAATGTTTTTCCTTATAATTGAATGGGTTGAAGATGGATGTATCATATGGATCATATTTTAACCATGTTTCAAATAAATTTTTAATTTTTATTATATTTTTTATTTACCTATACTTAATATAGAGGTTTTATAAATTTTCCATGCTATAATTATGTTTGATGTCCATGGTTAAGCTAGGAAGAAGTCAGATACAGTATAAATAATGGTGGATTTAAAATAAACTATAATATTTGGTATCACCCTAGAGAGATGGGACAATATTCTATTTTTCATGAACAAAAAGAAACAAGTGGTGTAGATAATTTGATATTTGATTGGTTTCCATTTGTGAATAATTCTGAGAGAGAAAGTATTCCAGTGAAACAAGGAAATAATATCTATTAACATGATGAAAATGATGAAGATGATGATGTTGTGAGAGTGTAAAATTTAATGAATGATACCAGAACTCTAGTATATCAGTAATGTACTAAAATGAACAAGTTAGGATTTTTAATGTTGTTATATCATGGAAAAAACATTTATGGAATTTATTACACTGTCATTGATTATATTCTTACCTTTTTGAAGGGATATCTTCCTGAAGGTCTATATATTCCCTCAAATCAATATAAGCATGGAAGTTAATTATGCAGCTTGGATTTTCTACTAATAATGTTCAAGATTGTTTGAAATATTGTAGTTTGTTTTTAGAGGAAAAAAATTATTAAGGACTTTAAATAATGTGGTGCATCTCAATGGAAGGAAAATGCATATGGAATGCCATCTCGTGTGCAACAAAAATTCATGTGGAACAATCTATTGATTCCCAAGATTCAAAATCTAATCATGTATATAGAAATCTAATCCAATATGAAATGGAATGATGCTGAGATAATTAAAGGTAATGATGGGTTTTTTTACCTACAGATGGATTAAAATGGTTGTAATTTGATGAATAACATCCTAATTTTTCAGATGAGAGGTCTAATGTTAGGTTGGGTCTATCATGTGATGGATTTAATCTATTTGGTCTGATGGTTACTACTCACAGAATGTGAAAATTGTTTATTCATGTACTTAATCATCCTTCATGTACATAGTTGAAAAATCCTTTGATTTTCTTGAGTATACTGATATTTGGACCTTCTAATAGAATTAAATATATAGATTTCTTCATTAAGCCTATAATAATATATTTGAAACACCTTTGGGATATGTGTTCACACACGTTCGATGCTTCTTCAAAAAATATATTTCAGATGTGTGATACCCTTCTATGGAATATAAATGATTTCAATTCTTATGATGTGATGTTTGGTTAGATCATGAATGGAAAAATATCATGTCTAATTTTTATGAAGAGTACATGATCAATAAGGCTTAAATATCATAGTTTTAACTTTTTTCAGGGGTCATCGAAGATTCATTCCAATGGATCTCCAATATAAAAAAATTGCAAAAGGTTTGGTAATACTATTAACATAAAACAATCACATAAATGTATTTTAAGAACTCATGTTATTTATGAATTGAATGATTTTGATTTTTCATTAGTAAAATGTTATATGAAATCTAAAAAGTGGTTGAATTTTGACATTGAATCCACACACAATTTGAAAAACATAGGTATCTTTTTTGAGTTTCAATATTGGTCTACCAATTTATTACATCATTGTTTACATGTTATGAACTTTGAGAAAAATATCTGGAAAGAAATTCTTTAAATTCCTCTAAATATCAAGGGGAAGACAAAATATTACTTCCTTTCTTGTTATGACTTGATATATTGGTTAATTTGACCATAACTGCATTCTATGTGTATCCATGAAAAAAATGGAAAGTTGCATATGATTCTTATGTGACGAAACAATTAGTGAAAAATCAATTTATGTAAGCATTAGATAATATCAAGGATCCAGATGGCTATTCCAAAAACATATCTAAACTATTCAATAGGAAGGATTTGAAACTAAAATCCCTAAAAAATCAGGATCCTCACATCTTTCTTTATGAATTCATTAAAATAACAATTCAACAATTTATATTCAATAATGTAAGGGTGGTAATTATTCACTTAGTCTATTTTTAGACACCTTTTTACTAAAATGTTATCTAATTCATTCTTGTTAAAAATAATACAAGAGAAATCATTAATTTTTTGTGTGTTGGAAAAACAAATTCCTCCCTCGTTCTCAACTCCATATTGCTTTTAATGGTTTATCTTCCAAATGAAACAATTCATGGCGGTACTATTTCTTTTTTGTGGATGTATCATAATGAAATAAATATGAACATAATAAAATATTATGTCTTATAAAATAGTTATCATAAAGGTTTAATTGTGAGAGGTTATCCGGCTTAAGAATGTATGTATTTTTTTCAATGTATTTTTCTAATGTGAGCACACGATATAAATGTCCAATGGGAAATGAAGTTGAGAAGTATGGGGAAATTGATCCATCATTTCCATATCATTCCCAAACAAGATAAATTACTAGGTCATATAAATTAGCTACATTGATCCTTGAAGATTGGGATATGGAACATTGCACAATCTTGTTTAACAATGGATTGTTAGATGACTATATCAAGTAATTAATTTGGATATTTATATGCCATCACATACTATGTCATTTCAAATATACCATAGACTTTTATTATCATTTTATGTAGGGAACATAAATGAATTATATGTTTATTTAATCAAACTTTACCTTTGAGATGGAGATACCCTTTTCATAGCCAGGAGTTTTCTGCTTGGATGAAATAAAAGGTATGACCATTACTTTAATTAACATAAAATATACATATCCATTTAATTTTATTATTAATATATATATATATATATTTGTTATTGGGTTTACTTTTTTACACTGTTATAATGAATAATGAGTGTTTTCTTTTAGTCATAATTATTTGGTTCATTAATTAAAATATTTAATAATCAGTGGGTGTAAATTTGTTACAATGGAAAGAGAAGTGAAAATTAGATCACAACATGATGGTATTATGTTAACTACTAAAATGGACTATTATACTGGTTCATTAGATAGTTGACACTGATATGACGATTTGTATTATTATGGAGTTGTTGAGAAAGTATTGTTACTGGATTACTACCCTAAAGGTCAAGTCACTTTGATGAAATGTAAATGGTTTGGTTCAATGATGTGACATGGTACATTTATTGATTATTATGGATTTTGTGTTATTAACATGATTCAACTCCAAGTTACCAATGAACTATATAGTTTTTCATCAATAGCAAAACATGTCTTTTATTTGAATGATCAACCGAGACCTAATTATGGTGTCATTAATGACGTAATCCCAATAAATATTTTTCATGATGTTGGGGATGAAATTGGCACCATTCATTCCCCCAATGGTGTTGAGAAAAAATTTCAATAGAGCACTCAAATCATCCCATTGTAAGATTTGATTTTGATCCTGATGTAGTGGTGTGTAATATAAAAAATCAACCATATATATTCACAGTTCATTTAGTTTACCATGGCATGAGTTTCTCAGGTTGGTATTTCCATAATTACATTAATATTGTTTTAGATTAGAATGATATGTTTGTTTTAGTATTTTTTTGGTTTCGTTACATTTAATTAGATTTATTTCAATTCATAAAACCGAGTTTAAAATGTGTTTTTAAAAAAATGTGTAACTTGGTTTTAAATTATTGTTACTAAAACATGTTATGACTTTTTTATGATTTCATTGAATTCAATGTTGTATGAATATTTTTTAAAAACAATTTAAAAAATTTTACAAATCTTTATTACACATATTATGAAATAAGTTCAAAGGAAGTTATTATTTGATGATGATTAATAGAGGCACAAGAATGGGTTGGATCATCTACTTACCTTAGCGACTATAATAATTTTAATATTTTTCTTATGCATGAAAAAAACTAACGTCTTCTTAAAATTATTTATCAAATTTATTTTATGGATATTCAGTTGCACCAGATTTGATTCCTCTGCATCCTACCAGCATGGGTTCGAGTGGGGATACTCCTAGACCGGGATAAAGCACCTGTATTTCACATTACCACCATGAACCATAAGAAAACACCCCATCTACCAAACCATTACATATTCCACTTGAACCTCAAAGAATGTTCCCTTTAATGCATCCATCTACATCTCATTTAGCCTCTTCTTCTCATGATATGTCTATAATTCTTGAAGAGATGTTTTTACCCTTGCCTCCATGATCATCTCATTAAGCCTATTCTTATCATAACATGTCAACATCACCAGTAGGTATGGTTTTAACTTTACCATTTCAATATCTATTAATTTATCCCTAACCCCACTACCCATTTCCTTTCATGTCTATGTCACATAAATTTCCTTTCATCCATCCATAATCTAAAGATTATATTCATTCAGCTCCCACTCAAGTGCATGAATATCACCCAGAGCATGGAATAGAATAGACACATCCTACAAAGGATACTGATCTAGGATATCCCACACATTCATCATATCCTATTGAGAATCTGACATCAGGTTTTTTTATTATAACTATATCAAATTATATCACTTTATTTTGTTCATGTTGTATCTGGAATTAATTCCTCTTATTCTTTATTTCTTTTATCTTATTCAGTGGGATATTCTAGTAGGAGACATGGGTGAACCCATATACATTAAGGATTGAATCACCAAACACAAATAATGGAGGATTATAATGAAGAAAATCAGATGATATATAGGGATTACAAGTAATGTAGAAGTTTCTTGGACAACTTATCCATGTACCATGATATCATTCCTGTGAAACTGGTCTCATGGAGACATCTCAGTAAAAACATTAATTAAAAATCATGAGCATAGATATGGGTAAGGAAATTTAATTAATTTATATCTATTTTATTTTTCAATTTATATGAAAAAACATGATGGTAGAAGATTTATTTTTATCTTTCCTAATTCTGAAGCTTCTAAGGTTTCATGTTTTGTGGATCTTGAAGATTTATGGTTATCAGGAAAGCATGATTTATATGTTGTTTCAAGCTGTAGATTTGATTCTAATTAAGAGGGTGTACCCATATTCCCTTACAGTCCAAAAACATAATATCAAAAAATGATCTCATATTGGAATACTGATGAGTTTAAGGTATTCCCAAGCATTAATAGCCTTTATATAGAATTTAATTCTTGTAACTTGTGTTGAATTTTTTTAGGAATCATCTGGAAGAAACAAAAAAGAATAATGAGTCAGTGATGTATGTGCACACTTTGAGGCACATTATAATGACAGATCATAAAAATAACTAGGTACTTTAATATGAATATAAATAATATCCAAATTTATATTATTACTTAGTTAGATATGCATGTTTTCATGTCTTTTTATTATTCATCATTAATTTTTTATTGGAATTATTTGACTTATGTTATATTATGCTATTAAATAACTATAATATACCATGAAAACATTAATTTTAAACATTAAAAATGTATATTTGCATCAGGAAATGAACAATAAGATAACTTTTTTTCTATAAAATGACATATAATGATATATTAACATGAAATAGTACCCTTGGAAATATGATATAGTGTCCATATATTAGATGACTTATGATACACCTTCCTTTTTTATTGAAATGTAAACATTAATTATTAGAAACTTTCTCAACATCACTGGTTCCAATATTCATATTCAACTCTATGAGTTACATATTATATTCAATATTAAATATGTTAATTTTAATATTTAAATGAAATAATTAACATATTATATGTATTATAATATGATTTATTCTTCTTCAAATCATTGTAATTCGTCTTACAGGAACCTTTCTTACCTCATGTGATTTATACATCCTCCTACTTGTTTTTCTACAATGGTAATATTCATTTTCAATGGATATTGTTAGTCTACATTTGGATTTTTCCATGTTCATCACTAAATAACAGAAGAGATTTTTGGAATTTTCATAACGATTAGATAAAATTATATTATGTTTATGACTAGGAGTTATTTATGAATGTTTTATCAATGTTTATCACATGTTTAAATTTATTAATTGTTTATTTATTTAAAAGTTATTCCCTTATATTATTAATCTATATTATAAAATGTTTATATTATGAATATGTGTATATTAATCAATATAATTTACAACAAGAAGTATTCATCATCGAAGGTTGTGTGCCTTGAGAAAAATTATTTTGGTCGAGTAGGAAGAAAATGGATGGAAGTGTAGTAAATTCCCAAAAAAATATTATAAGTATTTATATTTAAATTAAAAATATTTATATGAAATTCATAATTATATATCTTTTTTATATTTTCAACAGTATTCCCTAGAGGCCCTTGATGATAAAGAATATTAAAACATCAGACCAAAAGATAATTTGAGGTAGGTATTAGGCAAGGAGCACTAATGGAGAAGTTGATGCTGACAAGGTAAAAAATCATCCCCTCTAAGTATTGGTCCTCATTGGGATTCTATCTAACATATGATACCCCCCAAGATACAATGTTATCATGCAGAAGTTGCTACGGGAAAAAAATATTTACATAAGCATTAAATAATTAAAGAGTATCATGAATAAATTAAGACGATAACCAAACAAATTTTTAAATCTCTGTCAGTTATAATTCAATCACTTCCATAAAAGGATTATATGACTATTGATTCATATATGGAATCAATGCACTCTTTAAATTATTCCCCAACTGACGCCAATGTGGTTATTAGTGTCGGTTGATATTATAGTGATGGAAATGACGAGGTTGATGATGTTGCTGGTGATTATACAGTTACGGCTTTGGATGCTATTGTTGTTCATGGGGATGCTGTTGATGGTGATGAGGATGAGGATATTGGTGACGAGGGAGATGTTGATCCCCTTGATTTTTGACATAGTAGTAAAAAAATGTGGAATTTTTTTAATGACATGAATTGATTGATTTATTGATGTATGTGTATGTTTGAGTATTGAAAATGATTTTAAATTTTTTTAAGAATTTTTTTGAATGTTAAATATATTATATTTTCACTGTATGTTCCGTTTTGTCTGATATACAGCTTCTGTTGCTATAGTAATAGGTGGTGGTGTTGCTTTTTCCAATTGGTGACAGGTTTTTATATCAATGGTCTAGATAATTGTAGGGATAATTTTTCTTCTAGGATAATATATACCCATGGTTATGGTTAAACAATGGGTATTATAGAATTTCTAGGTCTTATTACCATGGTTTGTATAGAAACTATGGGTATACGTATATACCTATGACTCCCTCAGCCATAGTACTGAAACCTGTTATTTTAGCATATAACCATAATTATAGGGGCTATACACATGGTTTTAAACCATGTTTATAGAGCTATTTTTCAGTAGTTCTATATTAATTTTATCATTCATTTTCAATATTCTATAAATGGAACACTTGTTAAAAAATATATACTTCAAGAAAAAAATATCCTTTTTAGAATAACCATTATATGTTTCCATGGTTAATCATGAAAACATATTTATTTCAAGGATGTATTCCACAAATACCCTTAAAAATGCTTCTCATTTTTTAAACTCAACTAAAAAGATATTTCGAAAATATTTATTGTAGGAACAGATTCATATTCTTTAAAAGACCTCCTCAAAAATCCACATCTCCAATTTCCACGAATAAATAAAATATATATCAAATAGATCTTGTGGTGCAAAACTCATTTACTTCTCTAGATTCATGAGATATTGAATTTTTTCAATTTCTCATGTCTTTGGAAAATTCCCAGTCTCCAATCTCATACAAAAAAATACTCAAATGGACATGGATAAAAAATATGTAGTTCGAGATAAAAAAATATCTCTAGGTTCAATGATTCTTCATCTTAATTATTATTCAAACCTTGATAAGTTTATTTAAAAATAATAATGAATATATTTAGTGGAACATATCATTTGATCTTGCTTAAAAAAGTATCGGATCTTGGATTCTCTAAGATTTATGATATTCTAAACTCATATACACATCACATAAATCAAATGATTTGTATTTCAATGGAACTAAATAATAACAGACACTAATATTTTCATTTTTTCTCCCATTTCGTAGGATGGTGAGCATGTCCACTCTCTTATCATGCTTCGATCACACACCAATCTATGGAAAACAAATATCATCCTATTTTGAAAACAAAGATATCCACAAATCCAATCCTAGAATATCTCACATTGATTGATTTGTTTATTTACTCAATTTTTATCCCTTATTTATTCTCATTCATGTCTATTTTTCAATAGTTCATGGTGTGTACTCTATTACCATAATAGTAGCAAATCTTTCTTTATATTTGAACCTTTTGGTTTTATTTCTTCATTTCATTCTTGGGTTATTTATCTTTCTCTTTTTTGAACCGAAGGTAGAAACACTATATTTTATTTGCATCTTCATTTCCTGAGGTTGTTATCTTATCTATTTAATAAATCTATGGTAACTGGTGTTATTTTACCAGCATATATCATAATTATGACCACCAATCATTCACAACTCATATAAATTCATTAGGATTTAAAATATATTTTTTAAAATTATATTATTCACTTTTTATGGGTAATAATTATTTTCAACAGTATGTTATTTTCATTATAAAGCCTTAATACCCAAGATTTAGGACATAAATGATTTTTAACTACTAAAATATTATTTTCCTTATCAATAAATTTTTTCTTGAATCACCATCATCACCAAAAACTTCTAATAATTCTTGTTCTTTTCACATTAGATAATTGTTATCCATCAAGAAATTCCTTTTTTATAGAATCCCATCATTTTGGGATCCTTTTGGAGTAAATATTTCTCAGACATACTCACCTATTTTCATAACATTTTGATTTTAATCCCACTATTTTTATCCTTCCACATTTGTATATATTTAAATTTATGTTTATCTCTCCTATGAATTCTAGATTTAGTGTTAGTCACTTTATCTGCACCATGGGTTACCTATTTCCATTTTATTGAGGTTGAAGCTTGTCTACACGATGTCAATATCTTTGATCCTCCTTTGATGTATGAATAACATTAAAAGTATGTGAAAAACTATGCTATTTATAAATTGATTAGGCAGTTTTAGATTTTTTCACTTCTTGACTTTTCATGTTAACTTCCATCTCATGTAAATTCATCTTGATAGTGTATGTCTCATCCTCAAATTGTCACATCCTTTCTTCCAAAACTCTCTCAAGAGCCTATTTATCACAAAGAAAAATTTGAAAGTATTCATAATATATAAATATTTCATAACAAAGTGTGTCTGATTCATCTATTTCTTTTATAGCATTTTTTAGATTGGTTCATCTTCTAAAGTTATTTTTCAATACATTACCCATAGCATCAAATACTTACTCAACATGTGATATATCATTATGTATCCTCTTACAAATATCTAGTATATCTATGGAAACATTATCCGGAACCATATTCAGATAAACTTTAACTTATAAATAAATATCCTGATTTGATTTGTCACATGAAAGAATTTCAAATTCTCTACAGCTTGAACAAATGTCACCTGACAAATCTCTCCCCCCACATTCTATGAAACACAAACCACTTTGACTACTTTCAACTTTTCTGTGACCATCCCCCTATTTTATGACCTTCACTATCTTATCCTTATTCATCATCAAGTTTTATAGTGTCTAGTAAGAGAATTCTCTATCTTTATTAAAAGTTATGGAAACCTTACTTTCTATCTAAGTCTCTTCCTTCTAAAACATACCATATTTTAACATTATCCGAATATTTTTAAATATAACATGGTTTTTCCCTTACACTAATTTTGGTTCCATATGATTAGTGGACTACTAATAGAGGAGGGGTGAATCAGTGGTCACATAAATCTATATGAATTTTCCCTTTTGAATATATCCACTTAGACTTAATCAATCATTATCCACTCTATCTGGTGTCATGGTAACAATCCAGGATAACAAGTTAAATAATGTTAAAAAAACCTAAGTATTTTTAAATGATTTGGTACTAAAAAAACTCATTTTCTTGATTTTTTATATGCCCCAACAAAGGATTCTCCACCATGACGAAATATCACTATTACAAGTGGAGACTACTTCTTGTACCATAACTAAATCAAAATCACATAGATATTCTCTTGGATAGAGTCAAATGATCCTATTTTCCTAATTCTCAAAAAAAATTCCCATATTTATATTAGACATATTTAGTATCTTCTCACAGTACCCCCAACATTTCAAAATTTCATCCTTTCACACCCTAATTAAAAAAGGATCCAAAGAGTCCCACCATGTATATTAAAGTTATCCATTTAGTTTCCTCTTGGAATTCGATCTTCAACATTACAAATTATGCTTCTATATTAATAATTTCAGCCTCCTTCAAATAAAATTAGAGTATTCATATTCTAGAAGGTCTTTATGATGCACTGTATGTAAATTGGTCTCCACATGAAGATCATATTCATAGTTCTTAATGAAAATTTATTCACCTGGATTTCTCTGTCAATATTATTTTATCTCTCTCAAACTAATCTCAGAAAAAGCGTTGGATCCTTATCATTATTTAATTCAACATGTAGAAAACACCACTTATTCTTCTTCATGATCTTCAGTTCTCTTGGATAGTCACATATTACACACTCACATTACAAACAACACAATAAAAACATTATTTTTTCTTCTCTGAAATGATATAATATAACTACATGTATAGGTGGATATGATAATGACACCATTAATTTGTAATTTCATTTAAATGGAATTCCTATTTAAAAAATCATATACTTAGTAAAAACGTTCCATTATTGAATAAAAATTAATGTTTTCCATGAATTTGGGTTCAATCCATTTTATTATAAGGGTGAATTAAATAAATACCCCTAATAAATACTTGAAATTTTTGAAACTCTTCTGAAAATATATTCAGAAAATATATATAATAGTAATGGATTCATATTTCTCAAAATATCTCCAAAAAAATCTATTGTTCACATTTTTGAAAACAATATAAAATTAACAACAAACAAATTGTGAGGTATTTAGCTCGTATTCTTTTCGAACTCATGAAATATGGAGGCATTCTCATTTATAAATCATTGGAACATGTCTTAGACCTCAATCTCAATCACTCATTAACAATTGGATAGTATTGAATAAAAGATATGTCTATCTTGATAAACAAAAGCATAATGTTCTGTGGTTATTCATCTATATTATTCATAAAAACCTCATAAATCCATTTTCGTCATCAAAAAATACATATAGTGGAACCAATCATTTTATATCACTTAAAATTTTCTTATATCATTGAATATACAACCATTATAATGTACTAAACTTAAATTTAGAGCTCAATAATCTGTTGATTTTTACTTCCGAAGAATTAAATAATTATAAAAACTCATATTTTAATTTTTCTTTGTCCTTCCATTTATAAGTATGATGATAAAATACTCTCTCTTACCATAATCGGATCACACACAAATCATGGTGTTTATTAAGTTTATACTATGAACAAATATCTTATTCATCATCACAAATTAATTCAACTTCATCAGATTTATAATCTAGAATAACTATTTATTAAGCAGAAGAACATCAAAATTTTCTTATGTCTGGAAGATTTAGTTGAGGGAATTCAAAGCCTTACGTCAATCTTGTACTGAAAAGAATACTATTTCATTGTGAAATAAGTCTTAGGATAATTGGATGTGCCAATTTTATACATTATCAAAAGTTATTGTTTCCTGCAAAGTCACCTGTCAGGATCCAAGACTTATGATTTAATCTTACAATTTGGACTTGTATTATGACTAATGTCTTAAAATCAATGACATTTTCAATTAATTTAATTTTAAAAAGAATTATAATGGGTCCCAATGATTGATATAGACTTATTTTTATCACCAGATTTCTTATATTTGGAGTTAAGTCATATGATCATTAGAAAAATACTTATACTTAGGACTTATCCATTTTTCCATAAACCACAAAAATTCATATTTATATATTAATATTAAATATGATATATTATTGATTCTAAGGATTTACAAACATATTCAAATCATTTATAAACTTCTCCAAATAATTTTTTAAATTATTAGAAAAATTAAGAATTATTTTATCATATTTTGAGGTGTTGTAGTAAATAAAATACTCATAAATGGATATTTCAATTAACAAAGTTATGATCTTTGGTGAGGTGCTTCTTCAATCCATCCTAAGACATCTATAATAACTTCAATTTTTTTCTAGTAATTTAAAAACACTGATTTTGAAATTTAAATTGGTTATTTCTCTGGTTGTGAATTCTCTAATATTAGTTATCCCTTTTCTATACTTGGGACCTGAATTATAAGTGTTCTTCACAGCTATATATCCTTTCCATCCATGGATTAAATATCCATCTTCTCTCTCATCATATTTTTCACTAAACATATTGAAGATATGGATTATTAACCTTTATCAAATTCTGTATAAAAAATATAATCTCTTTAAATCATCTTATTTCTATGGGATTCCAAATTGAATCTATTTAGATAGGTATTCAAGGGATTTTAACTTCTCATACTTATATTTTACAAATATTTGTCTTGAAAATAATCTATAAAAATTACCACATACCCATCATTATATAACATAAAAAAATTCACCCAACATCATATTAATACTCAATGATTCCTTAATTTATCATTTCATTTATTACACCAACCACCCTAATTGATAATAAATGAAACTCAGCACCTTTGGGTATTTCAATATGCTATGTTTTCAATTGAATATTATTACTATTGTATTTTGGATTCCTACATCCACTTTTTAGCCTTTGATTTTATTTATTTTTTTAACCACCAATCTGTAGTCACAAAATCACCTTGAAAAGAGCTCATTATTGAAAAAAATATGTCATGTTATATAATGATATTATAATTTTTAAAATCTAGTAGTCATATTATAATTTGCTAATATGAGCATAACTCTAGATACAATTTAACATGAGTAAAGTTTGACAAGAATTTTTACGTGAGGTAAGTTGTGATTGGATTATGGATGTATTTTTGAGGTAAAAAATATTACTCATGTGAGAATAAAAAGAAAGGTAATTATATTTCATAGATGATACATGCTCAAATTCTATGTGGAAAAGATATTGAAAATTTTCTCACTTTTGATTTAGGTGTGGATTTTGATTTGGATATATAAAGAATGACCTAAAGTGAAATGTTTAATCATATGGGATTGATCAATATCATACTTTCTTATATATTATTAATTAATTAATTGTTTTAATCTTAGAAATTTTTTATTATAAAGGTAATTGTTACATCATTATGTTTTCAAAATATTTTGTAATTTATTATAAAAATAATTTAATTTTTACATTGTATTTGGATTGTTATTTATATAATAAAATTAGATACACAAATATAAATTGAAAAACTATTTTTTTAGTATTATATGATTTATGGGATATATTTTATTTAACAGGACAAAATATTGAATCCAATTGTAGGAGATCGAACTAAAAAACGCAAGTGGGACCTTGAAATATCTGTATAGTTTTGATGAATTTTATTAACATTAAATTAATTATGTTTCCTCTATAACACCAAAAAATTCTAAAATAAGAACATTTTATTCAATAGTGTACGAGACACATAACACTAAGATTAAAATAACTCACAAAATATATTTCATTAAATTTATTTCCTTTAATAACTTAAAAAACACGTAACCCTGAGTCTAAATATATTGAAATATAACAAACTATTATAACATAGCTATTAAATTCAAGGTTATGAATATTAATAAATAAAACTTTAAAATTAAGGTTATTTTTTGATATGAGAAAATAATCATTTAATAGATTTGTTTTTGAAAAACTATTTTTCTTTCAAAAAACAAATTAGTCACGCTTTACGCAAACAATTAAAAATCAATTTTTACTAATTTTAGAAAATATATTTTTTAAAAAGAAATTAATATTTGAAATAGTAATATCAAAATTATCTTAAGATGAATTTTTGGGATTTTTGGAAAACATTCATTTTTTGATGAATAGTGAAAAATAAATAATTTTAATTGAAAAATAACATTTTATTTAAATAATTTAAAATGTTAAATTATATTTATAATTAGTATCAAATAAAAAATATTTCAATTTTATACCATTTAATATGATTTATTTTATTGTACAAATATTCATATTGAGTTTTGATATAAAAACATTGTAAACTTTTGAACATTCTCTCTTTAAAACCCTACTTTCCCATTCGATTTGTGAGATTAATTTTTAAATTAATTATTTCTAATCATTTGATTGTAATTTTTAAAAGTGGATTAAATATTTGTAATAATCATAATTTATATTATACAATAATATAGTCTTAATTTGTCACCAAAATCAATAGTGAAAACAGAAAAAATTAATTACTACGGTTAAGATAAAAATAGATTTACCAGGGGTTAAACTAAGAAGATGATGTTAAAAATGATCTATCAACCCTTAAAACCCACATTGTATGGAAATATTTAGACCTTATATATTATATTTTTGATAATATTCGATTTTATGTATTTTGGGATGAATAAAACATGGGTATAATTCAATATTTTCAAAAACAAATACAATTGTTCCACTCACCTCACTTATAAAAGGCCACTTCCTATTTACTATTCTACACACCTTCATGTCCTTATACATTCTACAAGACCATCCCAAATAACCTCCCAACATCTTCAATATCATTCTAGATGTCTGAAGTTTTAAATAAAACCATCCTGATAATTATTTTGGTGCAAAATTAAGGAGGATACTTGAATAAGAGGTAAGGTTCTTTAATGGGGATCTTTGTTTTTTTTCATCCTCCGAATCTTTCAATTCTTATTAAAATGTGATGATATAATAAATTCATTATATTACATATAATTATATATTATTATGTTAATTAAATTACCAAAAGTAATACCCACTTTGATGAAATGGATTATGAATTCATCCTTCATGTTTATGGTGGCCACCCACCTCGCGAACAGATGTCATTCTTTATTCCATTTCCACCTCACAAGGATCAGAGTGATGATGTATATAAAGTATATATGTTATATTAATAAAATAATTATACCACTTGAGTAATTATATTATATATACCCATTTTAATTTCCATTTTGGGGGGATATGATAACATTGCACTTGTGTGCGGTGGACTACCACCTCACAAAGCAATGTGATTCGTCTTTCAATAACGCTTTACATTGAAAGAAATAAGGATATTATTAATGAATATATATTATATAGAGGAAATAATTATAATATATATGAAATATTTATCATTATAACAATATAATATATCATTTTATTATTTTTACACTAAAAATTGATAACATTGTTCGTGTTTGTGTGGACTACCACCTTCACGAAGTGATGTGACTCTATTTTCATAACCACACCACATGAATGAAATATATAAGAATATTTATCAAAATAATATACTCTATATTATATTATTTTCATTTTTTAAGATAAAATATTTTTGAAAACTTTTTAATAATTATCATTCAATAATGGACACGCCACTCATGCATACGTACGGTCTACCGTCTCTATGATTATAACATAATCCATTTTTAACGATCGTTAATGAATGTTATTTAAAGGAAAGCTGGTGTAAAATTATGATAATTATGTAATTATTATTATTTAATAGATAATATAACTATATAATATGAATAATAACTAGATCTTTCATTATAAAACACGCATGAGAAAACAAGGAAATTAACACCCGAAAACAATTAAAATAATGATTGATTATTATAAAACAGATGATAATATGTTCTAAAAGAATTATATATGAAATTATAAATACTAATATGGCTATAAAATAAATTATTAACTTGTTTAAATCCACTATAAAATAGGTTAAATCATGTTCATCCAAAATAAAGTGTGATGAAAAATATTTCGTAACTCAATTTGCATTCACTAGGTTAATCATGCGCATTATTGACTAAGAAATATAATATTATGTGTGTAATGAAGTTTTATTATATTATTTTTTATATGAAATATTTTTATATGGATTTAAATTTCATACAAAAAATAAATTCATTTATTTATCCCCACTTGAATTATATGATCTTTGTAGTGTACTTCAACACAATTTCACTTCATCAAGGAATATTGTAACAAACAAAATTTATTTTATTCATTTGAATACTACCCCATTTAAATTTAATATCATGATTACTTAATAGTTCATGGTATTTTGAATTTTTTTAATTATTACATCCAATGGTATTTAATTTAAGATATACCATGTTGTAAAAAATGCATAACTCAATTTCTTTTTATTGGGAAATATTATTTATTCATCATATTTGATATTCTAAGATTATTTGTGAAATTACATTTGATAATATTATGTTTTTTTCACTTGTTTTATTTTGATTTTTAGTTTTAAACATAATATTTCCATTGGTTAATCCTATCTTCAAAATTCTGATATCTTTAAGAGTTTATTTCACAATCTTATTCTAATTGAGATAATTTGTTTTTTGAATTTCAATTTTAGGGAATTATTTGAACATTTCTTAATAAACCCATTAAAATTTATTAATCTCTATATATTCATTATAGATTCAATTAATAGTACCTTTTTTACTATTTAGTACTTAATATAAATGGGAAATTATTTTATGAAAATTCGACTACATTCCTCTCTTTGGTCATAAATCTATTTTCTTCCTAAACCATGTTTTCTAAAAATGTATTCAAGTAATTTTTTATCATTTTCAAAATGATTAATTAGATAAATATTTGACCATTTTTACTTTTGACAAAAAAATCAGAGTATTTATGTATTTTTCCAAAAAAAACCCCACTTGGATTTTTCTTAAAATTTAAAATGAATATTCATGTCATTTTTTAGACAAGGAACTTTTCTAACATTTTTATAGTGTAAAAGGTATGTTTATTAAACTTGTACATAATGTATGTGATTACCCATAGTCATGAACATATTTTATTTGAATATCACTTTTCAGGTATATAAGGATATTTTTATAGAAAATTAATTTCTTAATATCCTTTAAATTATTAGTTTTTAAAAGTTATTTTCAAAGAAAAGTATTTTACAAATGTTTTATGTTTTAAAAATTATTTATCCAAAATGAAAATTTCATTTTCATCCTAATTTTTTTTTAAATATATTTTATGGTATTTATTTTCATAAATGAAAAAAGGACTTAATTTTACATAGACTACCCTTGGTATATGCTGTATTCATACAATATTTATTCTCTCTCTAGATGGCTTGTAATTATTTTCAACAAAGATAATATTGGAATTCACTTCCTTGATTAATTTTTGTAGTCATAAACTTCCCTTTAAATTTTCACATTCTTTTGATTATTGTACATTAAATTACCCCTAAATATCCATGTTATTCACCATTTATATGTTTATTTCTTAAACCTTATTTCATTTATACATAAGGTGTTTTACATTGAAATTCATTTTTTATCTAGGGAAATATTCAGAAATCTTTATTCTTTACTAAATAAGGATGTTTAATTGTAAGTCACATTATTTAATAATTAAATATATTATTTGATATTTGTGTAATTATTTGGACATGTATGGCATGGGTAGGTACTAGTTATAGATACCCCTCAATACATCGGTAGTATCATTATAAAAATTAGTTGGTTAGCCTTATTTAAATGGGGTTTTACCCTTTATTTTTATTCTGTATTGAGGATAGATCCTCATATTAGTGGTATCATGTGCTTGGGAAATATTTCATCTAATAATTAATCATTTCCATCATCATGAATAAATTTATTATTATCCATGATATTTCCTCTATGAAATTATACCTAAATGCATTTCTTTACAAGTTTATTTATTAAATAGAATGTGTTTTCACTTATTAAAATTTCCATATTAATTATAATTTATCCTGTAAAAATTTTCAAGTTATTGATTAAATGTAACTTTTTTATGTTATTAAACTTACAATATTGATTAAGGTAGAAAAATTATTTAAATGGAATTTTTTTAGTTATTAACCTTTCTACATTCATTATGATTATTTATTTATGATTGCTTATGTTTTACTTAACCCTTGCTCTAAATTTGAACTCACAATTATTTTGTTTACTTTACTAGGATGACATGATGTGTACTATGAAATATATGAAACAAAATTCTAGAGGGAATAATGATATTATTGAATAAAATTATGTTATAATTTATGAATTCAAATGTAATAATAGAATCATGTATGTACCTAGTTTTGAAGGACAACTAAACTATTTAGTCATTCCAAATGTGATTCCTTATATCTCATAATAATGTAATAAAGTAGACACTAGCTCTGATATACTAGGGTCAGGGTCACTATAGTTGGTATCCGAATAATTTTAGTAGAAACCATGGGGACAAGATTAAGAAAAACCAATATTAGGGAGCATAAACTTATTGTAGACTTTGAGTATAAATGTATAAGAACACCCAAATTTATAGGTAAGGTAGATAATATGTTTTGTTTCCAAGAAATTCATCCATGTTTGGATACTAAAAATGGTCATGGTTCTATAATATATGTATCTAGGTGTAATAACTCTGAAAGGGGGGAATTAGACTTAACCCAATCATTACCTGGTGTACAACAATGGGTCTTACCACACAACGTGTATGACACTGAAGGAAGATATGATTAAAATAGTTCTCATTTTTTATAAAAACCATCATAAAGTATTTAAATTAATGATGAAAATGAATAACATATGTTAAATCTATGGTGTTTTATTTTCTAAAAAAAGGGGTTTCATTACTTAAAAAATTTAGTAAATTATTATATAGTTTTTCCAATGTGATTATTGTTGCTCACAAAATGATTTTTGGTGTTAGTAAATGGCTGTAATGAGAATAATTCATTTTAACATTTAATATGAATCACAATGTGGTGACTATAAGAAACCAAATGAGATGTTTAA
Source organism: Viscum album (assembly GCA_963277665.1). NCBI lineage: Eukaryota > Viridiplantae > Streptophyta > Magnoliopsida > Santalales > Viscaceae > Viscum > Viscum album. The sequence continues at coordinate 1,363,002,252 of OY728151.1, read as the reverse complement.
TTAAGTATAAGATAATGTGATTATGCCCAATCAATTTTCTAAAAATACTATTAACAACATATACCTTAACTAATTCCAAAATCACCAAAGCGGATGAAAATATAGTCTATTATGATCTTGAGTGATGGATACCATGGATGAAGGAATGCTCAATTTTCACTATGTAAGAAATTTTGAAGTAGACTCCTAGAAAAGTGTCTAAATAGAACAGGAAAATCATTTATATGTGTAAATGAATGGAATAAAGAAAAGAATTGTTGAGAAAAATGAAGAATGTGATAGAAGGAAATAAATATCATCGTAATGATCCATTTATTGATTATTTTCTTAAATGTAGACAATCTGGGCATTATTTTAGTAAATGCCTTCTTCTAAAGGATATACACAAGAACAAGGAAGGACTATTGTCAAAATAAAATAAATGAAGTGTTTATGTTTTAGGGTTCAAGAATTAAATTGTATAAGTATATTTTTTAACAATGGTATTTTTGGTAAAAAAAAAATTAAAAACATCTATGGATTGTTTTAAATTCTATAAGAATATGTATATTCATTGATACAAGAGTAATGGAAACAATCATGGGTTTATGAGTTAAGATTGATTATAATTTTAATATACTAAAAACCATTTTTAGGTTATATTTGATGGTATTATAAAAAGATTAAATATTTTTTGGGAGAAATTTATTGCATAGAAACCCATTAGTTAATTATACATTTTAGGGAAAAGGTCAATTTTGGGATAATTCCTTTACATTTAATAGAAATAAGATTCGAGGTATTTATAACATCCAAGATTAATATGATTTCTAATGACAATGTAATAATAGACTATTAAGATTATTAGACATTGTAAACAAAGGTTGAATTTTTTTAATCTAATGATTACTTTTATTACAATTATGTCCATCATATTTTTTTGGAACCTTACAAAAATTATATTAATAATGTTTAGAAAATGGAAAAATATCATACTGGGTGAAAACCTGTCACATCTAGAAAATTCATGGGGCTTTAACCCATGTCTGAAGGATAGAAAAGGTTTATCTATTTCCACTAGTCAACTTGAATTTATGGTTAACATGTCATTGTTTTTGCATAATTGATTTGAAAAATAAATATTAATTAGTAACCAATTGTGTTACTTTTTAGTTTTAGAGGTTAATTTATTATATTGATATCTTGTAATAACTATATTGGTTCTTTAAAATCATTCGAGATAGATGAAGATACTTTTCACTCAATTACAGATATTATGATCTGTTAAAAGTGATTTTTAGTGCTTCATGCATAAAAAATTAATTTTTGGACATTCATTTTGTTGAGTAAGAGATTAATTGGAAATTGATTAAATAAAAACCTAAGGATAAAATTGTTATGAAATAGAAATGTATCAATTAAGTATATTCCCATATATTAGGAGATATTAATAGAATTACATGACTATAGGGAAAGGATATTGAAAAAAATGTTATAATATTACATTCATAGACAATAAATTAAACAATTTTTTAAATAATTATTGTTTTATAGTTTTGAGGCCCTTAAATTTCTATTGATCATTTACTTTCATGTGGTTAATGGGATAAAACACACTCTATTATTATTTATGATTTTATTCCATGCCCATATCGTCAATTTCGCCAATGTTATCCTTCTTGGAAGCCAAATTATGTTTGATTCCATATAAACATAGTACTTCCCTTTCTCCATTATTTAGAGGGTATTTTATTAATTATTTTTTTATGATATGGATTTTAAATAAATGAATTTAAAAATATCAAACCATTGATTACCATGATGAAGTTTAAATGAAAAGAAGGAAATTTTTTAAAGTGGGGAGAATGTAATACACCAAAATTATAAAATAAAAACATTTTTTTAATGAAGTATATGACATGAATCACCAATCATAAAATAACCCAAAAAAAATATATTTCATTAATTGTAGTATCTTTTATAGCTTGCGGAACACACAACCCGTAGTCTACATGAGATGAACTTTACTATACCATTATAAAATAACCATTAAATTGGAGGATATTAATAGAAAAAAATAAAATATAAAAATTATAGTTATATATTGATTAGAAATAAAATAAAAATAATTTATGATAAAAATAACTATTTTCTAAATTTCTTGTTTTTTTCAAAAAGGCATATTTATTGTGCTTTTTGAATAAAATATAAAATTAATTTTTACCACCTTTAGAAAATTTATTTTTTAAAATGAAATAAATTTTTAAATAAAAATGTTAAAATTATCTTAGGATAAATTTTTGGAATTTTTATAACAACTTTAATTTTTTTAATGTATAGTGAATAATACTGAATTTTAATTGAAAATTAACTTTTTCATTTAAATAATTTAAAATGTTAATTTATATTTTGAATTGGTTTTTAAGTTATAATAATTCAATTTAATATCATTTTATACAATTTATGACATTTTAATATTTTTTATTTTGATATTTGAAATAAAAAACATTTATGCTTTTAAAAATTGTCATTTAAAAACTCGTATACACATCATGTTTGTGGGATTAATTTTAAATTAAATTTTACCACTTCTGTGTATGGATTTTGGATAAATTAATTCCTTATTTTGAATCAAAATAATTTATATTATCTACTATGGTTGAATTAATTTTTGACCAAAATTAATGATGAAAATAGTAAAAGATAATTACATCGGTTAATGTAAAAATGGATTTACCGGTCGTCAAATTATGAAGATAATATAAATATTGTAATAAAAAATTGTCTAAAACGCATTTTATTGAGTTATTTAATCCTTCTATCTTCTTGGTTTAATAATTTTTAATTTCAAAGGCTTTTTTGATGATAGAAACATGGGTATTATTGAATCTTTTCTATAACTTATTAGTGTGCCACTAACCTCACTTATAAAAGGCCACCCACTATCCTCTCTTCTTCATACAACAAAAGAATTTTGGTTCATCCGAGACTTACAAAAATAACTTCTTCACTTACCTCCATGCATCCCAAAATCCTTATTTTGGTAATAAATCAAACCTAGGATGGATTTTTAAGCAAACCTATCGAGGATAGCTGAAGAAGAGGTAACATTATTCAACGAGAGTCTTTATTTTATTTGTTCATACACATCATTCAATTATTAATGAACCATTGAGATAAAAGAAAAATATTAAATTACATGTAATAATAATTTTTATATTAAATTCTTGACCTAGAACTTTTCCCTCTTCCATCATGTGGGTTACACGATCATCATTCTTGTGCATAGTGGATTACTGTATCACAAACCTATGACATTAGTTTCTCAATTACCACTTTTCATGGTTGGGTATGATGTTAGATATAAAATATATATATTATATTTATAATATGTATATACCTAGAGATTCATTATTTAACAAACATCTTTTTACTTTTAATTTCATAGGTGATACGATAACGTCGCTCGTGTGTACGGTGGAATACAGCCTAATAAAGTGATCTGATTTGTTTTTCACCAACTCTTTACATGGAATGTAAAAAATGAAACTTTTATTAAATATATGTGATATTCCTGAAATAAATATTAAATTTATTAAATATTTTTAATTTTTAAAATATTATATATCATTATTTTTACACCAAAAAATGATGGCATTGTTCGTGTATGTTTGGACTACCGTATTCACGAAGAGATGTGACTATCTTTTCATAATCATGCCACCTATACGATATATATATATATATAAGTATATATAATAAATTAAATGTTATATATGATATTATTTAAATTATGGGAATATAAAATATTAATGACCTTCTTTCCATAATGATCATTAAAAAATGGAAATGTTACTCATGCATTCGTACAAACTGCCATCTCCAAGATTGTGACATAGCCCATGTTTCAAAAAACATCATTCATGATTGGTTATAAAATAAAAATTTCTATAAAAATTTGATAACAATGTCATGATTACTATTCTAGATGTAATCTAACTATATAATATGTTCAATAACAAGATCTTTCATGATGAAACCCACATGATAAAACAAGCCAATTAACACCCAAAAAAATGAAAATAATTAATGATAATTAACATATTGTTGATATGATGTTATAAAAAGATCATACATGATATTATAAATATTAATATCATTTTTTAATAAGTTATTAAAATTCTTAAACCCACAATACAGAAGATTAAATAATGTTCAACCAAAATAAAGCATGAGGTAAGAGATTTCTTAACTCAATTTCCATTAATTGGGTAAAAATTTGACTTCGTTGATTATTTCATGTAAATATTATGTTTATAATTACATTATATTATTTTATATATTATTCCACATGTTTACTGTGGATTAAAATTTCATAAGAAGAATAAATTCATTGATTATTACCCACTTCAATGATAGGATATTTTAAGGGGCTTTGTCTCAATTTCTCTTCATTGAGTCATATTGTAATGCACCTAATTTATTTTATATAGTGTATATATTGATCATTTTACAAGTAATATCATTATTACTTAATAATTAATGGTATTTTGAGATTAAATTCCAATAATTACAACCAAAATGGATTGGAATTAAGAGTTACTATGCGGTAAATAATTTCAAAACTCAATTTCTTTTTATTGGGTTTTATTAATTCTATGTCATATTTGATATTCTAAGATCACGTGTAAAATAACTTTCGATTAGATTATTGTTTACATCTACTTTTATTATTTTTTTATATTTGATATGCCTAATATATCCACTAGTTAATCCTCACTTCTATAATATGATTTTTGTACGGGTTTATTTTACAATCTCATTCTAATCAAGATTATTTATTCTTGAATTTTATTTAAATTATATTATTTGACCATTTCCTAATAAAATCATTTAATTTTTTTAAATGGTTATTCATGATATTTTCAATTAATATTACCATTTATCCACTCTTTAATACATAAAATTATTGAGTAAATATAGAAAATCATACTTCAATTCTCTCTTCGCTCAGAAATATGTTTTCTTCCAAAACAATGTTTTCCAAAAATGCTTTCAAACAAATATTTAACTATTCCAACATGATTTATTAAATAATTTTTACCCATTTTTAATTTTCATAAAATAATTTCAAAGTAATCATTATATTTTATTCATAAAAATATATTTTTTTCTTTTATCTAAAATGTGAAAGGAATCTTCTTATAATTTTCTGAACATGAGGATTTTCTAAAAAAATTACATTGCAAAAGGAATGTTCTTTTTAATATGTATAGAATGTATGAAATTACCTACCATCATGACTATCATTTCTTTGAAGCTTCCATTTTACATTTAGAAGGATCTTTTTAAGGAAAATACCTTTCATATTATTCTAAAAATCCATATTTTCTAAAGGTTATTTTAAAAGTAAACGATTTTTAGAATGCTTTATGTTCTAAAAAGTGATATTCCAAATGAAGAGGATATTTTACTCAATAATGTTTTTAAATATATTTTATGGTATTTAAATTCATCAATGACAATAACCATTAGTTTAAAATATTCTACCCTAAGTATATATGAACTTTATTCAATATTTATTCTCCCTCTCAATGGTTTATGATTATTTTGACCAAGGATTGTATTGGAATTCACTTACATGAATCATTTTTGTAGTCAATAACTTTACCTTGAAATGATCACCTTCTCATGATAATTTAACATTAAATTTCTTATAAATATCCATATTATTTAGCCTTGATATATATATTTCTTATACCGTATATCATTTATAAATATGGTGTTATACATTGATGGTAATTTTTTTATCATGGGAAATATTGATAAATATATATTCCTTACACAATAAAAATATTTGATGATACAACCCATTGTCCAGGAATTAAATCGATTATTTGATATATGTGTAATTATTTAGAAAATTAAAGATATGGGTGGGTCCCAGTTATAGATATCCCCTTGGGGAATTTATATTTTAATGACACTAATTAGTTGGCTAGACTTAGTTAAATGGATTTTTACACATCAGTTGTAAACTATCTTGATGGTAGATTTTAATGGTATAGGTTTCAGGATTCAGGGAAGAATAATGTCCAATAATTTAGGATTTCCATCATGAAGAATATAGTTATTATTATACGTGATATTTTTCCTAGGATATTATATCAAGATTCCTTTCATTTCAAATTTTTTATTAAATTGAATGTGTTTTAGTTATTTATATTTCTATATTGATTATGCCTTATCTAGATTTAATAGACATATTATTGATTAAATGGAAGGTTTTTCCAATAATTTTCCTTTCTATATTTATTATTCAAGTAAGATTATTTAAATGGTGTGTGATTTCAAATATTCTCTTCTCCATGTTGATTATGATCACTAATTCATGAATGGTTACACTTAAAAACCAGTATGCATTTGATATAACACTTATTTTTCTTCTTTTATGAAGAATCTATGAAATATAATATAAAATATTTTCAAGAATATGGTTGAGGGAATAATTATATTAATGAAAATTTTATTTTTTAATTTGTGTATTTAAATATAGTATTGGAATCTTATATTTATCTATTTTACTATGACCACTAAACTATGCATTACTTCAAGATATGATTCCTTATATCTTATTTCAATGTAATAAAGTAGAGAAAATCTTTGAGTTACTGGGGTCAGGTTCTTAACACCCTCGTACCTATTTATTCATTGAGGTCTTAGGATTTTTTGAATTAATTTGTAAATTAATTAAATTCTTTGGATATTGATTAAATATCAAGAATCATGGATATAATTAATTTTTTTAATTTTTATGATCAAAATTAATAGATATATTCTAATTATTATTTTTATATTTATTATGAAGGAATAGTATGTTAGTGTAATCTTCATAATAAAGAATTGAAAAAGGAAAGAAATCTTTGTAAGACCAATATTGAGAAGATCATGAATAAAGTAACAGGAATTTTCTATGTAAACATGATTTTTAGTCCTACATAATCTAGGTATCTATATTTTTAAGGATGAATGTATCCCATATAAACATTATTCATTTTGTATAATCATGAATATATTACTTTATAAGAATTTATTTCTATGAACATGAATTATCACATAAGTATGAATCCATGTTAAACTGGTCTACACATAAGAATATTTTCCAACCCTGTAAGGGTTATCCAACCACTGTAATGATTAATCGACTATCATAAGTTTGATTTTCCATAATTAGGGTGTGTTCATAATTGTGATCTTTTTAAGGATGATAGGTTATAAAGAAAACTATTGTGAAGATAAGATCCTCCATTTTTGAAAATTTGATCATTCTTAAGGATAATCTAGATAAAAATATAAATCTCGTTGTATCCACATAAATATTCATGTATAAAAACAAAGTATAATGTGAATGAAATTTCAACCAAGAACAATATGTAATGTTATAAATTTTTAGTGAAGACCAGATAGGGACTGAGACATAATTTCATGTATGATTTAAAATTTTCCAAAGGCTCAAAGGAGAGGAGTTCTAATAATGATATTATTAATAGGGGAATAATTAATAAAGGAGTCCATAAAAAGGAGGATTGGACTAAATAGAAAGGAAGTTCTCACTAGAGAGAATGACTTCATCCACTAGTGTTTTTTCTATTTTTATGTTTTGTGGTTTATGTATTAGTTTAATACCTTCATTTTTGTCTTTAATATCTATTATTCCCCACATTCAGGGTATAAAATATATAGTGATAGGGGAAGGGAAGAAATTATTATTGTATTACTTCATTCATTCAATTAAATTTATAACAATCACTTTAGCATATTAAATAATTTTAGGTTGACATAATAGTTTATAATTTCAGAAGTGATTTTGTCTAATTAATTTCAATTTATTTAATAATTCCTCTCTAATATATCCAACACCCCTCACCTCTTTTATAGAGCTTGTATATGGTGGAATAGAATTGATTTTTTGGTGAAGTACATTGATATTTAAGTTACATTTGGATGGGGTAGTAGTTACTCTAATATTACATGAGAGGCACAAAAACTAATAAAGAATTTACTATGTAAGATAATAGTGATTTATTATATCACATACATATAAAAGAAGGATTGTAGACTCATAAGAGATCACTATTAAGTTATTTGATACCCAATATGTTCAACCAAGAGTGAAAGGAAAAATGGTTTTCAAACCTAATGTTCATCAGTAAATGATAATAAGAGAAAAAACTTTAGGACTAGTATAACATGATAATTGGGAAACTAACCATGATCGAATAACTTCACTTAAATTTTATTTCCAATCACTTTTTATTATACACCATCTATTCAATCACTTTTCTTTTACTTTATTTTCAAAAATAAATTGACAAAATCAACCCTTTTTTATAAAATTGAAAATTTATTTTGAGAACACATTTATATAGATATTCCTTGGTTTCTATTATAATACATTTATCGTGGGAAATAATTTTATTTTCACACCATGTAACAAGGTGTTGTCAAAACATGGAACTATTTCAAGGGAGGTAGTTCTAAATACTAACTTCTTAATTGTATGAATAGATATTCTAATACTAACCCACTCATCTATGTTTTCCCTCAAATAAGGAGAACATTATGAACCATGATTATATAATTGAACTTACAATATGAATTTGGGGAAGTTTCCTATATATATTCAAGTAAATATTCTAGTTTTCACTCAAATCTTGACACCATAGAATCCAACACCAACCAAACTATGAGAGATCTTTATTCCCCTAAATTTATAAATTAGATCAATGAAATTTCCATTCCGATTTTTAAAATTTATTTTAATTGAAAATCAGTTTTATTAAATTTCTACAAAAGTCACATGGTTTCGCAGGTGAAGATCTGAATAAGCACATCAAAGAGTTTACTCATGTTTAATCCATATTAAAGCGTATAAGAGTGGTAATATAATATGTCAGGTGGAGTTAATTTCCATTTTCACATGAAGCATCAGTTAAGGGTTAATGACTAATAATTTTATAAATTAAATCCTTTTTAAATGTATAAATTCTTCATTAAGTAATATAGTTATAATACATGCATGATATTTAATTTTTTATTTTAAATCGTTATATAATATTATCATATTTGAGTATGGGGATTAATAGATAGTTATGAATCATAACCTTTGTTAATATATTAATTCTATGGTGAATTTTAATATTAGAATATATAATAAAATCTAATTGATATAGAAGGAAGAATTGATGGCCTCAACGAGTAGAATTTTGCCCTATGGTGCCCATTTTTCAAAACATTATAGGGAGATGGAATCACTTATCTCTCCCCTTGACTAATATTAGGAAAATATTCAATAAATAAAATTATAGTGAAAACTTTTATGAGATAATTTCAAGCATACAGAGATCACCACCCAAACCATGTTTGTTATACCACCCTAAGAATATACAATTACACACACCTTACCCTGTGGGTGTACATTGGTTTAATAAGGGGTTATGTATCTAGACCCTAATGTATGAATTTATATATTTTATATTTATTAAATTAATGACTATATTAATCCATTTTCATTATTATTTTGTATATTTATATTATTATAGAAAGGGTTGGATTCACATTATATTTTGATATGGAGAAATAGGAATTTTTATTTTTGGGAAATATATTATTTCAATTAAAATATTTTTTTAAACAACCAAGAGTTTAAATATAAAATTTATTTTATTGAAATATTATAATAAAATAATATTTTTTTAAATATAAATGTAAAATTAATTTTATGAAGGCCCATGTAATGTTTTTTAGGAATATAATGTTTTTTGTGTTGTAAAATGGTATTTTCAAAAGATTAAGTGTTTTTATTTAAATGATTAATTATCATATGTTAAAAAATATATTTTTAAAATAAAATTCATTTAATTAAATGAAAATATTTAAATTATATAATGGTTTATTTTTCCAAATTTTCTTATACAAACAAATTTTGGGGATAAAATTAAATATGGTATAAATATACAGTATGTATTATGAAATCATCATATACTAAAATATAAGTAACAAATAATATAATTAGAATCAAATAAAAAATAGGTTTTTTAAATAATTTTTTTCAAGTTATTTGATTACTTTTACAAACCTATAAAGAATCCTAAAACATTCATATTATATTTTAATGTTTTTATAACAATTCATTATGAACATTACTCACTTACACATCATTAATGGTAATATTTGGATTTTTAACTTCCTAACGTATGAAAATATTCAAATTAACTCTTATTTTGGAGAAAATATGGTAAAGCACATGGTAGGGTTTGTGTTTTTTATTATTTTATTACTTAGAGTCCATAACATGATTTTATAAATTAATAAATAATTTACTTGTCTTTTTGAATAAATACCCACCCATACTCTCATTTCTCTTCACTCAAAACCCATTTATCATGATTTTACTCTCACTATACCTCTATAAATCTCTGCAATAGTGTTCCAAAGATAATAAAAGTATCCTCCTTCAATTTTAGAGTCACCCCCTCAAGGTAAGCAATTTTATTCCTTTTCAACTTTAATCATGTACTTTCTTTTTATTTAGACTTTTTATTTCCATTTTTTCATGGTGAAGTGTTTTTTACACATATACTTACTATACTTATTACTAAAAAGTAATTATATGCCACATTTCACACTCATTAATCAGTTTTTTGAACCTTTATGTATAGTTTTTATGCTTCCGAAATTATCTCGTTTAGTATTAGAAGGTCAATGGAATTTAAAGGCTAGTTATAGAGTTTTTAAATAATTTTCATTGTATCCATGTTTCAAATTATAGGGTTATATATAAAATTTAATAAATAAAATATTCCTATAAATCTTATGGGTTTGTATTATGCGTATCTTTATATAATAAATCATTAAATAAAGTGTATAAAAGATATGTGTTTTTATAGTTGGAATTAGAAAAAGGTTTAGTAATTTTTTAAGATTAGTATTCAAAAAAATCTTAGTGAAAACGAAAGAGATAAAATTAATAATATAAAATTATCCCTAAATTTTAGTAAATTATAAATTGATTGGTTTTCCATGAAAATACATCCATGTCTGGATACCAGCAAGTAGATGCGGTTATGAAACAGATTTACCATGGGGTAATAAATCTAAAAGTGTTTTATGAGTATTAAATTAGCCTATACTTGAGGAGTGAAAAATATTCCTAAGACTCCACACCTATTAAGAAACTCCTATAAGACAGTCTTTGGTTAACTGAATGTGTCATACAGACATTATAAATGGAACAAAAATTTCTATGAAATTTAATTTTAGGAATATGTTATCAATAACATAGATTAAAAAAAATAAATTCATATGTAAATTAACACATGTAATTTATTGTTTATCCATTAATATTTACTAGTTTATCTTTTATATGTTTAATAGTTTAAAGATTCTCATCCCTAAATTTCGATAACATTAGTCAATGGATGGAAATAAGAGAAATCGTGTCAACAACTATTTTGATTGGAAGTGTGATGGATACCCAAATGAGATACCCAACCTGATGGGATATTGAGTCGTGAACTTCATGAAAATATATACTTAGTTAACTCATGTTATAAAAAGAAACATGAATCTATAGTAACACCCATATACCCCATAGAAAAAGAAATTTATAATTAAGGATATTATGGGACAAAGGCCTCCAATTATTAGTGGATATTCTGATCCCTTAATCATATAACAATTGATTCACTCCATTGTAAAAAATATTTATATCCTTAAATGCTATAATAAAGGTAATTTCATGCTATTTTTTATCACTTGAAGAGATAAAATGATCAATATTGTACATTGATCAATAATATGAATCCCCAGGAATATATCGAAGTGATTCCATGGGAATAATTCAATAAAAAAAATTCAATAAATATTTTCCTCACATTTTCTGACTTTAAATAGTGAGGGAGTTCATTATCCTCATGAAAGAAGAGTAAAATTCCATAATTTAGTATGAATAAAATTTAAAAAGGATTTCGTTATATGCCTTAATCTTCTTTATTGAACCCATATTAATTTTTACAACTTATTTAGTGGATTAAAGCGTAGTCTATGAAAATATTTTTAATTGAAGACATTGATATCTATGAAGAAATATTTTGATGTGCCATCAAAGTAAAAAATTCAGGTTGGATAATTTCAAGGGTCTTATGGAACTGATATGGGTAGGATGGAAAGGATTAGAATTATGGGGGAGCGATGGGGAAATATCATGATGATAATAATTTATAACTTCCAACATGTAAAAATTGTGGGAAAAAGAATCATATAATTACCTAAAGGGGAAAATGAAATTATTTAGTTATGGGAAATATGTATATAAATCTAGAGAATACAGATGGGAGAAACCACCCATTATGATGGGAGAAAGGAATGTTTCATTAAACACCAATATATTATCCAATATTTCATCTGAAAAGAATATGGACACAATGAAAACCAATTCACTAAGACAAGGGTTGTAAAATATAACAGAAAACATAATCCTCAAAAGCCTAAATATAATTGGTGATTATATGTCATCATAACTATTTAAGGGGATCTTGATAATGAAGTGGTGATAGATATAGTGTTTTTTCCTTCAATAATAGAGAACATAGTATTTGATTCAATTTCTATACATTCATTCATTTCATGCAATTTCATTAGAACTATTCAAACACCCCTCATAAAATGGAATTCAATTTATCAATGAAAATGGAAAATGATATATTTATTACATCCCAAGAATGTAACTTATCCACTCTCAATATTTTCTAAATGAATTTCCCAGAAAACAATGTGATAATACGTTTAGCGGAATTTAATGTTATTCTAGGTATGGATTGTGTATAACCCCTAGTTTGAGGTAATAAACCATTAACATGGAAATTTTAAGTATATAATGTAAATGGTTTAATTATTGGTAGTATTGGAGGATATTTGGAAAGATTTTGGGGCTTTTTTAAGGGTGAAAAATTTTAGAATGGTTAGTAGAAACTATAAAACACCATCCTAAAAACTGTGAAATTGAAACAGCGGGCACTAGGTTGATGCATAGTTATGCTAAGAGTTTTTCAGAATAATGAGGCAACCCAGAAGAAATTGTGTGATTTTGGACATAGGGTTTTAGTAGGTTTGGTGTCTGTTTTTTCTAACAGTACAAGTGAGTCATTCAAGGTGTTTTTGGAGGCAGTGGCTTGCACATAGTTATCGCATGGTTTTCATAGCCGTTCATCCTGACCATGAAATGTTAAAAAAGGATCTGTATTTTTTTATAATTTTTATTACCTATTATATAGATCATTATTACCTTAAACCTACCCAAAACATATTTCTACTCCTTCCAAATTTTGGAGACACCTTTCCTCTTGATTTAGAAGTAATCTGTTAAAAAATCATAGTACATTGGATGCTGGATTCAATTGTAATTTATCATTATTCATTGATTTCCTTATTTTTCATAATATTACCTCTCTTGGATTCATGGATCTAATATATTGGTGGATATATCCTTGTTTTCCTATACTAATCAAGATGATATATGGTCGTTTTGATGGTTGGGAAAAATATCTATGGACTGTTTTTGGATTTTCAAGATGGTCTGTGTAAGATTTGTGTCATTATTTATTTTCTATTATGTTTATGAGGTACATAGATTCACTCTTGACTCCTATTAGTTATAACTTAAAGGATTTAATTCAAATTTATTGAAATTTTTGATTTAAATCATGAAATTGATGTGCAATTTTTTTATAAAAACCCTCTACAGTAATGGTTTGTGAAATTTTAGAAATTGGTGGTTTTTGGATAGTGAATGTTTTTTTAAATTTTTAAATTGATTATTTTAAAATTTTGGTTGGTTTTGATGCATGAAAAATTCAATGGAAAATGTTTTCAAAAACTGAATTATTTTATTAAAATATATTTTCATTGTTGGGATGTCATATTATTTTGTATACATGGTTGTTCTGTGTTCAATTTGTTGACGTGGCCCTTGATAAGCGGTTTGAACCATTGGGATACAATGATGTGACCCTATATAAGTGTAATTTTCTATTGGATAAATTGAGATATGGTTTCCTTGTGATGACTTTGTATATCAACTAGAGGCTTCTAATGGGTATGGAATTATCACCAAAGCATGCATGTGTGGGTGTGTGGGGATCATGTATTGTGTTTTCCAAATAAAAACATAAAATGGTTTAAAGTTGTTTTTTTTGTTTCTTTCCATAGAAAAATGTATTTTTTTGAAAATGGTTTATTTTTTTATATAAACTACTTTAAGTTGTTTTAAACTATTTTATATAAATTTGGTAACATGTTATTTTCTAATGGAAGGAGTTGGGATGTGATTGGTAAATCCTTCTGAGATTTATAATCAGCCCCTACTTAGGAAATTTGGTTCTTTTGAATATTTTCTATATCAATACACAGGTAAATGAATTGTATCCCAGTTCTTTAGTGATTCATTGTGATACAATGGGCATGGATTTTTGAGTTTGGGCTTTGTTTTAGGTTATGAGTTGTTGAGTTTTTTCTTCCATGTCTTTGAGTTTCTGCAGTTCTAGTGTCAACATTTTACTCTATTTTATTTCATGTATGTAGTTGGTTTTTTTGGTTTGGTTACTATTTGAGTTGTATTATATTATATGCATGCATCATATAGTGTTTGTTTAGATATGGTTATACTGGTTTGGTTGTTTTATTTTCAAATAGAAAATTGACCCCCAACTGTTTATGAAACCCTTGGTATTTATTACCAGACATTGGTATCTTGGGGATGTGAGGCCAAGTAACACCCACCATCTCTTCTCAAGCTATTCGGTAAGGGGTATTCTGTTTCAAATGGTATCAGTTTTTTTAGAATGGGTGTTGAAAATCCTTATTTTTTATTCCTTGAGTCAGATTTGTGGGAAGGAGATTGTATCATTAGAAAGATAAATATAGATCACAAACACTCATAGCTAACCTTTTTATTCTAAACATCATGTTACCAGTGAGTTTGGGTACCTGATTATTTTGAGACACATGTTAAAGTTGTAACCTCACCATCATGGGTTTATCGGATGAGAAGATTATGTCCTCCATTGGGAGAAATGAATTTGCACCTAGATTTCATAATTAATTTTGAGTAATGATTTTTGACTTGGTGGAAAAGTGTTTATTTTTAAAAATAGTTGAAAATTGTATGATTTTCAAAGAGCATGGTGGAATTTTCAAAAAATGGTTTGAACATTGAAAATGATTAATTTTGGAAATGTTTTTTGTGATAACTTTTATTTTGTAGATTTGAAATTGTAAATAAATAAGTTACTTGAGAGTGAGACTTAATGGCATTTTCCAATGGTTATATAAAAATGAACTGGTTTTGTGTAAAAGAAACCACCCAGAAGATGATACTGATAATATTGTTTCACCTAAGCCACAGGTGAACCAATAATTGGTTCAAAATGTTTTCAACATTTCAAAGATGTGGATAGAGAGAAAAGAAGGGATTTCCCATGGAAATTGGATCATTTTATTTAGTCCCAAAAGCAAAATCCACCCACCTTTCGGGATGATTCGGAACAAAAAAATAGAACTCTGGATGAATAGGATGAATCAAATGTTCAATTTCCTAGGCATTCTAACTGAGGAGAGAGTGAATTATGAAATTTTCATGTTGGAGGATCTAGCATGCTAGTGTTAGGACTTATCATTTCAGGCTAAAATAGACCAAGTATTCTGTCGGTGGATTTTAAGGAGTAAAAAAAACAATTCTATCCTCTCAGGTGTAGGATTTCTAGAACAATGTAAATTTTTAGCTTAAATCAAGAGAACATCCTTGTGATTGATTATGTGGATAAATTTTTGAATTTAGTCCTCTTTTCACCTGAGGTTTCTAAAAGTGTGTCTTTGAAGGCGCACATCTTTTTAATTGGTGTTAAGGCCAGAGATTCTCTCAATGGTTGGTGTGCTTTGTACAATAGATTATATAGATATGGTCAATAGGAAAATGGTGTTATAAAAGGACATATTAGGTAATAGGGGAAGAGGAATCATGTTTATACCTATGGTAAATGATGAGAACTCTAATTATGGTAATAATAAGAAGAGGGAAACATATTTACAATGTATTGGAAGGACCCATAATTAGAAGGTGATATTAGATAATCTTCCCACTAAACAAAAGAGGAATCCTGAATGTTTTCAATTTGGTTGTTTTGAACACATAAATATGGATTGTATGGTGCGACCTAGATAATTACACAATTACAACCAGATGGGACATATTCAATGTTATTATAATAGTGCTCCTAGGTTGGGTTCTCGGGACACATCTCAGGTTTTGAAAACATCATATGCTTTAACCAGATGTGAGAAGCAGTGTATTTATCAATAGAAGAACTGATAAATCCATTGTGGTTAATGGAATACCATGACTCCTCAAGAAGTGAAATCCCAATAGGGAAATAAAGAGAATAGTAAATCGAGTAAGAAATAATATTGGGACATGAAAGTTAATATGGATGAGCAATTTGGACCATCGATAGTGAGACATAGGATTATTTTCTATTATAAATTTATGTAATCTTATTTTAATATTGGTGAATTCCATTCATTTATTTTTTCTTATGATATTAATCTTCTGGGTTTTTAGGTTGAGATGATTCCATCTGTTCTGAAACATAAAACACCTCTTAGTCAAAGAGAATTTCAATCCATTATGTGGAAATCATGTTTTATAACTATATTTGGTTCAATATTGAGTTGGAATTTCTCTGTTCTTGATATGGATGTCTATGATGTAATGTTGGCTGTTGATTTGTTAACTATTTTCAAATATCACATTGATTTTTATAATCGAGGGGTATGTTTTACAACTAATGATGGTGTTCAGCATCACTTTAGAGAAGACATAAATGTAAAGTCATGTGACATAGTATTCTTGGAACCATAAGTTGGAACAATATTATTCTAGTTGGAATATTTGACCTTGGAATCAGCGAATGAGATTGGGGATTGTAGTTTTCCTCCAATTTTTTATGAGTTTCATAATGTTTTTCTCAAGATTTTAACAGGGTTTACATCCACAAGATCTATGGATTTTGATGAATGATCTCCTACCAGGGACCATTACTACCTCACATCAATCTTTTCAAATAGAACAAATAGAATTAACAAATTAAAATTCCAATTTCTATAGTTAGAGATCGAATAGTTCATTTGTCCTAGTACATATCCATGGGAAATAATGATTCTATTTTTGAAAAAGGTGGGTAAAACTCTGAGTATTTTCATGGATTATTGTAAGATTAACTAAGCTTTTATAAAGAATCAGTATCCACTTTCATGAATTGGTGATTTGTTTGGTCTATTGATGGGATCCCATTGGTTCATTAAAATAGACATTCAATCTAGATTTAACCAATTTTGGCTTCATAATGAGTATATTCCAAAGACATAAATTTGGAGTAGATACATCTATTATGAGTATTTGGTTATACCTTTTGATCATACAAATTCACCTGTAGCCATTATGACATTGATTAATCATAAATCTCAAAGGCGTTAGTATTATTATATGATGTCATTTTTAGGTGTCTATTTTGTGTATTCAAGGACATGGGATGGCCATGAGAAACACTTGTAGATAGTTTTGGGTATCCTGTTGTATCATCATTTATATGCCAAACTTTCAATGTTTTTTTTTTGAAATAATTGGTCCATTTATTTGGATATTTAATCATTGAAAAATATGTATTTTTTGATCCATAAAAGAGATTTTATGTGATCTCTTAGAAGTATCCAATTAATCTGTTTGATATATGAGTTTTCCTTTCCTTTGATGGTTATTATCGATGCTTAGTTCATGAATTTTTGTAACTAGATTTACTAAAGAAGGCCTTGACAAAGGAAACTGTTCCATTCTAGTGGAATGATGAATGTCAAAAATTCTTTTCAAGACATAATGTTTTCCTCACACCATCACAAATATTGATATTTATGAAATTATTATAGGGTTATGTGGTGTATTCTAATGCATTGAGATTTATTTTGGGATGTGTTCTCATGCAGGGTGATCATGTTGTTGCTTATGGCTCATGGTAGTTACATCTTCATGGAAAGAACTACCCAACACGCTATTTGTAGTTAGCTGCAGTATTCAATGTATTAAATACATGTTTCATTATTTCATGGGATAGAAATTTAAATTTTTTATAGATCATAAGAGCATGAAACAAATTTTCAAACCAAGAGATTTTAATCTGAGACAAACGAATATGGAAGAAGTACCTCCAAAATTTTGACTTTGAATTGATGTATTCAGTGGGTAAAGGAAATTTGGTGGTGGATGCATTATGTTGGAATTACTATAGTTAATTCACAAAAGAGGCTTCAGATTAGTGATAGATTATGTTGATGATAGAATACATGAACTTCTATTTTGAAAGCTGAGGTAGTTCTGTAGTTTTTGTTTTCTATTTTTTTTTTTGATTTGGTTGAGAAGGATAAAGATGAAAATACATATGATTCAACATGTTTTTATATGAGGTTAAAACTCAATGGTGGGTATACCATTAAGTGATGTAAACTTGATAGAGGTTTATTGTTGTGTTTCAATGATTTGATGGTCATACCTTTTTATTATCAGGAATGGATTCTTCATTCATACCACCATTTGATATTTTTTGTTTTTCCTGTAATAAAAATGATTTATAAGGAACTGAAAGCAATATATTTGTGGGTATATATTAAAATAAAGGTGGTTGAGTTTGTGATGAAATTCCTTACCAAAAATTAGATTAAGGTAGATCGCCATCAACCCGTAGGTATTTTGTAGTATTTATCTATTCCTATTTGGAAATAATAGTAGATAACCAAGGGTTTTGTGAAAGGTTACCCAATGATATTTTGGAAACATGATTCCATATGGTTGATAGTGTATGAGATCAAAATGTTTTTCAATTTCACCCCTATTTGTGAATCTTATACTATAGAGTAATTGTCTAAAATCTTTATCCAAGAAGTGGTAAAGAGGATTGGTGTACTAGTTTTTAAAGTATCATAAAGAGATATGGGGTTTACATCTCATTTGTGTAAATCCTTACATTAATTCCTTGGGACTCAATTGACTATGAGCAAAGTGTATCATCCATAGACAAATGGAAAATTTGAAAGGAAAATAGAAACATTGGAAGACATGCTTCAGGCTAGTGTAATGTATTTTGATGCCTATTGGGAGGATCACATACTCTTAGTGGAGTTCCCAAAAAAAGATATTAGACCTTTATAAATATGGATCTTTTTTATCATTGTATGGGCATCCATTTTGTTTTCTAATTTCTTGTGTGGAAACCGGTGATACTTCACTGGTTGGACCAATGCATTGTGAAAAAAGACAATTGATACGATTCAGTTGATCAGTAAGAGTATGGGGATAGATTAGAGTCATCATAAATAATATGAAGATCATTATATATAGTTGTTATCATTCACGGTGAGAGATCATGTGTTTTTTATAATCTCTCTAAGGTTTGGATATCATCATTTCGGGAAGTAGGTAAAGTTATCTATTTCATATATAGGTTGTTTTAAGATACATTAATGGGTTTGCGAGGTTCCATATTAGTTGGATTTCCTACTATATTTCAGTTTAGTTCATAACGTGTTTTATGTATCTCAATTGAAGAAGTATCAACCTTATATTATCTAAGTGATTTGATGGGATCACATTAACCTGGATTCAGAAGCTACTTTGGGGCATATTCCAATGCAGATTATGGATTTGAAATAGAAATTATTTTATGGGAAAAGAATCAGTCAAATGTGGGTTTTATATAAACATGATCAGATTCAATGTAAAAAATATGAGCGTGAGAAGGAAATGGTTGAGAAATGGGATGAACTTTTTCAATCCAATGGTGGTTTTCAACTTTTCCGGGATGGAAATACCATTGGTGAAGAGAATTTATCACCCCATTTTTTAATTAATTAACACTATATTTATGTATTTTAAGCATAAAAAGGTAATTGGGTTATGTATTGGGAGGTTTGGAGGATATTTTTAATGTTTTGGTGCTTTTCTAGAGGTGAAAATTTTGAAAATGATCTGTAGAAATCATGAATCATTTTCTAGGAATCCGTACAACTAAACCAATAGGCATTAGGTTGAAACATGGTTAGGAACACGGTTTGGCCTAACTATGTGTCTAACTAGGATAAATCATGTGATTTTGGATGGTGGGGTCTATCAATATTGGTGATTGGTTTTTTTAACCATGTTATCTCTAACGACCCGAAATTTTGAATAAATCTTGTTTCCTAATTTTGTGTGTTGTTTTATTTTATTTTTATACTCAACAAAAATGTTTCATTTGATAACATGAGTATAATTAAAATGAGACCGTTGGGTTTTGACTGTTATATGACCATTGGTCAATATGACCGTTGTAAACTAAACGTTTCGATTATTTTCTCTAAATACAAGTAATCTTGGTTAATTAATATAGAAAGAAGATTATATGGCCTCACCCAGTAGTCTTGGACCGATCAAAGCCCATCTAACAGAACTTGGGAAGAAGGTAGCAGCACTAGGCTTTGCTCTGAACCAAACCCAAGCTGAACATCATCGTGTGAAGCTAGAACGGGATCGCATTCGCGAGAAGTTCAAACTGATAGAAATTACTACTCGTGCGATGTTGGCCGAGCCTCCCTCGGATTCTCTCACCTTAGCACACCTCACACTTAGGTCCTATGCTGGTGTGATAAGGGGCTATGTAAGGAGACCATAACTGCCTTGTGTAATCCTTTGTTTTAAATAAAATTTTTGATTTCTTCTTATGATGAAGTTTATGAATTTTCAAATGTCCGCATAAACATATTATGCATAATTTTGATGAATTTTTGAAAAATGATATTTTAAAAATGTTTATGTAAACCTTAAATAATTAACAATGTGTAATGATTTTCAAAAAATGATCTTCTACAATTATGTTCAGTACAAAATTTAGAGTCTAATAAGATCAACTTAATTTTTGATGAATAGTAAATTATGAATAGTGTTTTTATTCTTAGGATTAGTAATGTGACCAAATGGATTAGTAATCTCACTTAAAGAAAGTATTAAAATAAGCTAGGCACTTTGATTAAGTAATGTGATTCAATAAAATGGTTAAATAACGGTTTCATAAATTATTATTTAAGTATTAGTTTTTTCGGATGAATAGTGTTTCTTAATTATAAATTTAAGTAAAAATATTTAGATAAGTATTTTTATAAAATGGACTTCATTTTTGAACTCAGCGCATCGATATTATGTTAAGGTAATTTTTGGGGATTTTTCTGAAAAAAATGAATTTTTGATGAATAGTGTTTCTTTTAATTAAAAATTTAATTAAAAATATTTAGAAAATTATTTTTATAAAATTGATTTCATTTTTGAAATCAGAGCATTGATATTTGGTTAAGGTGAAATTTTGGGATTATTCTGAGAAAGTTGAACTTTCGATGAATAGTGAAAATACAGTTTTTAAGTTACGGGTGTTTAATGACATCATTAAATGATGTATTAAGTATGTAATCAATATGGTCGACTTATGAATAGTAATATAAGGTATGAGGTGTCCCAAGTGGCCAATACCATGGGAAACTACCATGGGCAAGCCCATGGTTTTTCCAAAACCACTAATGAGGTGTCCCTTGGCCATTAATGCCTTGTCCCCTCACTTTCCCTATAAATACCAAGACATCCTCTCATCCATTCGACTCCCCAATCTCCCCCAACGAATTTCTGGTCTCATTACCTCCCAAGGAGTCCTCCCAAGGTGCCCCCAAGCCCTCATGGTCCCAACCTTTGATTTTTAAGAGTTACGTTTTAAGGTAAGGGATCCGACCTCCCTCTTTCTTTCAAAGTACTCTCTTTTAGGTCATTTCTTTTATGATCCATGTTCTTATGTTAAAGGATGTTCTTTTATACTCTTCTTACTTCCCTTTTTATGTTCATATAATTATAGATCCCCTCTTACTCTCATTATTTCGTTTTATGAGGTTTTAAGTGGTGTCGTTAGGCCGCCGAAATTTTTGTAACGAATTCTTTCTCCCTTCTCATTTTTCAAGATCTATTTTCATGTAATGTATTTCAAGTTCTTCTTTATTATGTTGGGGTATGATCTCTAAATTTATCATACTGATCTTTTATGATCATATGATGGGAGACCCCATTTGATCTCTTCAATTTTGTATTTTGAAGTTTTAAGTGGCGCTGTTAGGCTGCCGAATTTTTTAGTGGTTCTTTCACCTTCCTCCTTTTTCAATGTTCTAATTCCATGTAAAGTCTTGCAAGTTCCTTTTTATTATGTTGGGGTATGATATCTAAATCTATCATACTGATCTTTTATTATCATATGATGAGAGACCCTATTTTATCTCATCAATTCATTTTTGTTGAAGTTTAAGTGGCGTCGTTAGGCTGCCGAATTTCTAAGGGTTTCTTTCACCCTTTTCATTTTCAAGATCTACTTTCATATCAAGTCTCTCAAGTTCATTTTTATTATTTTGGGGTATGATATCTATATATATCATACTGATCTTTTATTATCATATTATTTAGAGAACCGATTTTATCTCATCAATTCATTTTTGTTGAAGTTTAAGTGGCGTCGTTAGGCTGCCGAATTTCTATGGGGTTCTTTAACCCTTCTCGTTTCCGAGATCTACTTTCATGTCAAGTCTCTCAAGTTCATTTTTATTATATTGGGGTATGATATCTATATCTATCATACTAATCATTTATGTTCATATTATGAGATACCCTATTTGATCTTGTCAATCCATTTTTGGGAAGTTTTAATGGACGCCATTAGGCTGCCGAATTCTCATAAGAGAAATCTTATTTTTGTCTTCCTTTCAAGTTCTTCATTTCATATGGTATATCATTCAAATTTCATTACCATGTTATTAAATACTATATATTCTATTACCCTACTGTTTTATGTATCAATTTTGAGTGGGTGACCCATGTCCCCTCTCTTTTCAATGTTTTCTAAAACCATGTATCGTAGACGTTATGCTGCATAGTTTTCATCTCAAAATGCCTCCCTCTTTATCTCAAAATTATTTTATGTTATTAAGTGAATACACAAAGATCTTATTTCAATGGGGGTATTCACATATATATCAAAATGTTCTATTTTAAATTCTGGTATTTACATACATGAAACCCACTTTCCCTTTTCTGTGGGTTTAAAGTGACATAAAGATCATGTCTTTAAAGAAGTTTTTAAAAAGTTACGATTATGAAATGAAACCCATTTATTTTATGATATATGGGTTGTTTATGAAATTATTGATGATGATATATGTGGCTCACATGATAATAAATACATTTCAAGGGTGCGCCCAGATAGCACTCTAATGCAATGGGTAAAGACTTAATCTCTAGAGATGACCTTTTAGACTGATACCTTGGTGAATAACCTTGGTAATATTTAATGACACCTTGGGGATGGACCTTGGTGGAATGAAATGAATTTAAATATTAAATGTTGTAGACACATATTTAAGTTATGAAAAATGTTATTTTTATTATGATATTCCACATGTTTCTTTCTCATGCCTTAAAGTTCTTTTTAATGACATAGTTGATGTATCTCAAGTTCACATGTTAAATGTTTCTCTTGTTTCCCTTACTGGGCCTTCTGCTCACCCTTTCTTTTGATTTATGCCCCCAGGTTATGAGATGCAGTAATGAACCTAGTATGAACATGAGTAGAATCCTTTCAAGTGTTTAAGAATAATGTTTAGTGTTTTCATGTTTTAAGTTCTTGGTTTCCAAGCCACTAAACCTCAAAGATCCTCGGTTTTTTAAATGTAATGAAAGTTATGTTATAAAAAGACGGGATGATATAGTTGGTATCAAATGATGGTTTAGTTATTTGGGGAAATTGGGATATGAAAACTATAAGGAGAACCCTATAGAAAAGTTTAAATATAGGAAGTCTTCCTGGTATTTTGGTGAGTATTGAGTAAGGTGTTGCCAAGAAAATACATCCCTGTCTGGATACGAGCAGGTAGAGGTGGCTCTGGCACATATGTACATAGGGGTAAAACCCGAAAACACCGCTTTGAGCTAGACTTGAACGGGAACTGGTACACGACAACGGGCCTTGTTGCACTGTTGTTTACGACACTCCCAAGGGATATGCTTTGGTAAATTCATAAGCTTAGTATGAACCATTGTTAAAGGGACAAAGATAAAATAAAATAAATATTCACATAAGAATATATGATCATGGATAACCTAGATGGTAACCTAGGGGATCACAAGTTAGGGTATACTTTTCTTCTACAAGTTATCCTTATAAGCTTTCAGTTCCTTTTCATGATTATTGGCTAATTACATAAGCCCCTAATTATGCTTTCTCTTCTTAGTTAATGGTAGGAAATGGAAGAACATATCCCGACAACCAATGTGATATGAAACGTGATGATTTCCATATTAATATGTTACAGATGATTAGGGGATTAAAAGATGATTATTATTTTGGAAGACGTTCACTATTTTGGGGACCCTATATGATCGAGGTAAATAGATTAC
Source organism: Viscum album (assembly GCA_963277665.1). Taxonomy (NCBI): domain Eukaryota; kingdom Viridiplantae; phylum Streptophyta; class Magnoliopsida; order Santalales; family Viscaceae; genus Viscum; species Viscum album. The sequence goes on along the minus strand of OY728151.1, from coordinate 1,362,977,660 downwards.
TACGGTATTTTCATTGAGGAGTAAGGTTGACTTATATTTTTAAGAATAGATGAATTTAAGGTGGACTTATAGTAATTTAGGTTACTTATGGGAATGATTAACCTATCTTGGGTAAAATAAGTTTAGGTTAGCTACTTTTGTTATAAGATGTTAGGAGTGGTTGATGTTGTTTGGAGATGAACAATGAAGTTTATTTTGGAAGACTATGTTATCAAATCCTTCTTGTATTTGGGTTTCAATATTAGTTTGGTTTATTTTGAGGAATTTTAAGGACCGTTATTTATGGAATGGTCTGTGATGAACTTTGGGTAGTACCATGGAACTTTGAAGATTTAAAAGTAGTTTCCATTCCTATGGGATTCTTTCTTTTTGAGGAGTTGTTTTACGTTAACCTTTCTTTTTTTGGATAATAATTAAAGGTAGAAGAAATAAATAGTTAATCTTTTGTGGATTATGTGATTCTATAGAAGATGATTCTTGTGCTTTTTATGAGACCAAGTGTTTTTGAATTCTCATCATTTGGAGAGAATATTAGTGTTGGTAGGGACTTATTAAAGGATGAAACTCTACTTGAATGTAGGTATATTTTATTATGTTTTTGTTCTATGTAGTAAATGAATTCCTCAAAATTATGAAAAGGAACGTAAAAGAAAAACATTGTTGGTTTACGTTTCCTACTCGGTAATCAAAGACCGTTTACACACATCATAAGTTTGGGATTTTCTTATGGTTAACTTTCTCCTAATCATGTTTTCTATCACTCTCCCTTATAACGTGACCCTTGGTTTTTTCCTCCATGTCCATATTTTCTTACATGAGATCCTAGTATGGGTTAACTCAGGTGACCTTTGTACTTCTCTTTCTTTCTTTTAAAGTAATAGTTTTACTGACTCCTTTTCCGATGTGGGGCTTTCAATAAAATTTCAAAACCCAATTTTAAAAATTGCGAGGATGCAATTTCTTAAGGGGGGAAGATTGTAACGACCTGAAATTTTGAATAAATCTTGTTTCCTAATTTTGTGTGTTGTTTTATTTTATTTTTATTCTCATCAAAAATGTTTCATTTGATAACATGAGTATAATTAAAATGAGACCGTTGGGTTTTGACTATTATATGACCATTAGCCAATATAACCGTTGTAAACTAAACATTTCGATTATTTTCTCTAAATACAAGTAATCTTGGTTAATTAATATAGAAAGAAGATTAGATGGCCTCGCCCAGTAGTCTTGGACCGATCAAAGCCCATCTAACATAACTTGGGAAGGAGGTAGCACCACTGGGCTTTGCTCTGGACCAAACCCAAGATGAACTTCATCATTTGAAGCTAGAATGGGATCACCTTCGCGAGAAGTTCAAACTGAAAGAAATTACTACTCGTGCGATGTTGGCCGAGCCTCCCTCGGATTCTCTCACCTTAGAACACCTCACACTTAGGTCCTATGCTGGTGTGATAAGGGTGTATGTAAGGAGACCATAACTGCCTTGTGTAATCCTTTGTTTTAAATAAAATTTCTGATTTCTTCTTATGATGAAGTTTATGAATTTTCAAATGTCCGGATAAACATAGTATGCATAATTTTGATGAATTTTAGAAAAAGGATATTTTAAAAATGTTTAGGTAAACCTTAAATAATTAAAAATGTGTAATGATTTTCAAAAAATGATCTTCTACAATTATGTTCAGTACAAAATTTATAGTCTAATAAGATCAACTTAATTTTTGATGAATAGTAAATTATGAATAGTGATTTTATGCTTAGGATTAGTAATGTGACCAAATGGATTAGTAATCTCACTTAAAGAAAGTATTAAAATAAGCTAGGCACTTTGATTAAGTAATGTGATTCAATTAAATGGTTAAATAACGGTTTCATAAATTATTATTCTAGTATTAGTCTTTTCAGATGAATAGTGTTTTTCAATTAAAAATTTAATTAAAAATATTTAGAAAATTATTTTTATAAAATGGACTTCGTTTTTTAACTCAGAGCATCGATGTTATGTTAAGGTAATTTTTGGGGATTTTTCTGAAAAAAATGAATTTTTGATGAATAGTGTTTTTTTAAATTAAAAATTTAATTTAAAATATTTAGACAATTATTTTTATAAAATTTATTTCATTTTTGAAATCAGAGCATTGATATTTGGTTAAGGTGAAATTTTGGATTTATTCTGAGAAAGTTGAATTTTTGATGAATAGTGAAAATACAGTTTTTAAGTTACGGGTGTTTAATGACATCATTAAATGATGTATTAAGTATGTAATAAATATGGTCGACTTATGAATAGTAAGATAAGGTATGAGGTGTCCCAAGTGGCCAATACCATGGGCAAGCCCATGGTTTTTTCAAAACCACTAATGAGGTGTCCCTTGGCCATTAATGCCTTGTCCCCTCACTTTCCCTATAAATACCAAGCCATCATCTCATCAATTTGACTCCGCACTCTCCCCCAATGAATTTCCGGTCTCATTACCTCTCAAGTAGTCCTCCCAAGGTGCCACCAAGCCCTCATGGTCCCAACCATTGAGTTTTAAGAGTTACGTTTTAAGGTAAGGGATCTGACCTCCCTCTTTCTTTCAAAGTACTCTCTTTTAGGTCATTTCTTTTATACTCAATGTTCTTATGTTAAAGGATGTTATTTTATACTTCTCTTAATTCCCTTTTTATGTTCATATAATGGTAGATCCCCTCTTACTCTCATTATTTCGTCTTATGAAGTTTTAAGTGGTGTCGTTAGGCTGCCGAAATTTTTGTAACGAATTCTTTCTCCCTTCTCATTTTTCAAGATCTATTTTCATGTAAATTATTTCAAGTTCCTCTTTATTATGTTGGGGTATGATCTCTAAATTTATCATACTGATCTTTTATGATCATATGATAAGATACCCCATTTGATCTCTTCAATTCCGTATTTTGAGGTTTTAAGTGGCGCCGTTAGGCTGCCGAATTTTTAAGTGGTTCTTTCACCTTCCTCCTTTTTCAAAGTTCTAATTCCATGTCAAGTCTTGCAAGTTCCTTTTTATTATGTTGGGGTATGATATATAAATATATCATACTGATCTTTTATTATCATATGATGAGAGACCCTATTTGATCTCATCAATTCATTTTTGTTGAAGTTTAAGTGGCGCCGCTAGGCTGCCGAATTTCTAAGGGGTTCTTTCACCCTTCTCATTTTCAAGATCTACTTTAATGTCAAGTCTCTCAAGTTCATTTTTATTATTTTGGGGTATGATCTCTATATCTATCATACTGATATTTTATTATCATATTATGAGAGACCCTATTTTATCTCATCAATTCATTTTTGTTGAAGTTTAAGTGGCGTCGTTAGGCTGCCGAATTTCTAAGGGGTTCTTTAACCCTTCTCATTTTCGAGATCTACTTTCATGTCAAGTCTCTCAAGTTCATTTTTATTATTTTGGGGTATGATATCTATATCTATCATACTGATAATTTATGTTCATATTATTAGAGGCCCTATTTGATCTCGTCAATCCATTTTTGGGAAGTTTTAAGTGACGCCATTAGGCTGCCGAATTCTCATAAGAGAAATATTATTTTTTTCTTCCTTTCAAGTTCTTCGTTTCATATGGTATATCATTCAAATTTCATTACCATGTTCTAAAATACTATATATTCTGTTCCCCTACTGTTTTATGTATCATTTTTGAGTGGGTGACCCATGTCCCCTCTCTTTTCAATGTTTTCTAAAACCATGTATCGTAGATGTTATGCTTCATAGTTTTCGTCTCAAAATGCCTCCCTCTTTATCTCAAAATTATTTTATGTTATTAAGTGAATACTCAAAGCTCTTATTTCTATGGGGGTATTCACATATATATCAAAATGTTCTATTTTAAATTCTGGTATTTACATACATGAAAACCGCTTTCCCTTTTTTGTGGGTTTAAAGTGACATAAAGATCATGTCTTTAAAGCAGTTTTTAAAATGTTATAATTATGAAATGAAACCCATTTCTTTTAGGCTATATGGGTTGTTTATTAAATTATTGATGATGATATATTTGGCTCACATTATAATAAAGACATGTCAAGGGTGCGCCCAGATATCTCTCCAATGCATTGGGTAAAGACTTAATCTCTAGAGATGACCTTTTAAACTGATACCTTGGTGAATAACCTTGGTAATTTTTAATGACACCTTGGGGATGGACCTTGGTGAAATGAAATGATTGTAAATATTAAATGTTGTAGACACATCTTTAAGTTATGAAAAATTTTATTTTTATTATGATGTTCCACATGTTTCTTTCTCATTCCTTAAAGTTCTTTTTCTTGACATAGTTGATGTATCTCAAGTTCACATGTTAAATGTTTCTCTTGTTTCCCTTACTGGGTCTTCTGCTCACCCTTTCTTTTGATGTATGTCCCCAGGTTATGAGATGTAGTAATGAACCTAGGATGAACATGAGGATAATCCTTTCAAGTGTTTAAGAAGAATGTTTTCTGTTTTCATGTTTTAAGTTCCTGGTTTCCAAGACACTAAACCTTAAAGATCCTCGGTTTTGTAAAATTTAATGAAAGTTATGTTATAAAAAGATGGGATGCTATATTATCCAACCATCCAAGTTATGATTTGAGGAATTGGATAGAACATGGTTTGTGCATGGTTTTCCTAATTATGTTCCATAACCCTAAAACATTAAAAACAATATCCAAAATTTGTGGATATTATTCGAAATACCTCTTAAATGTATTGTTATTATCTTGATCTAACCATAAATTGTATTTCACTCATTCTAATAGCTAGAGAAACCTTTACTCTTGATCTAGGAGTGGTACATTAGTGAAACATGGTGTGTTGGAGGATGAATTCCTTGGTAAATGATTGTTATACATTGTTTTCCTTAGTTTTCATCTTCTAACCTCTATTAGATTCATGGATCTAATCTGTTGAGGATATATCCATATTTATTCATTCAAATAATGATAATATATATTTGTTTTTATGGTTGGTAAAATGTTTTATGTTCATATTATCAAGTTTCATGCTGTTTTTTTGAAGATTTAAGTTTTTCTTCATTTTAACCTAAATTATCAAGTTAGGTGGATTCACACTAGACTCTTAGAAGTCAAAACATGAAGTAATGACTTCATATTGATTTAATTTATAGATATAAATTGTTAAATTTATGTGAAATGTTGGATGGAACCCCTATTTAGTGATGGTTTGTGAAATTTTTTAAATTTCTTTTTGTGGAAGGTGAAATGGTTTTCAAAATTTTAATATTTTGATTTTAAATTATTGGTTGGTTTTAATGTATGGAAAATTGGTCTGAAAATGTTTTCAATAAAAGGATTTTTATTTATTTGAATGGTTTGGAATTGTTGGGTCAGTAGGTTGTTTGTCATACAAGGTTAGTGTGATTTCTTTTCATTGACCTGGCCATAGATAACGATCATGTACCGTTGGGGTGCACTGACATGACCCTATAGTTAGGGAATGTTGTATTGGGGACTTGATATATGGTTACCTTGATGATTACTTGGTTGATAAAAAATATCCCACTCATGAGTATGGAACTATCACCAAATCATGCATCTATGGGTTTGTGTGGATCATGTATCGGTGATGCCAAATTAAAACATGGAATGGTTTAAAGACTTGTTTGGATTATTTACATAAATAACTATTTTGGCTTTTAAAATTATTTTTTCCTTGATATAAATTATATTAAATTATTTTAAATAATTTTATATAAATTTGATAATCTGTTTTATCTAAGGGGATTGGGCTGGTAAGTCATTGGGGAAATCCGATTAAGTTTTATAATCAACCCTTATTTGAAACTTTAGGTAATTATTAGATATTTTATATCTAGATATAGGTAGATTCAAATTATACTAGTTCTTTAGTGACACATTATGATACCATGATCATGGATTGTGGAGATGGAGCTCTGAGGAGGTAGGTAGTTGCAATTTTGTCTTCTTTTGTTTCATTGATTTATGTTGTATTTAGTTTCTTCATTGTATTCATATACAGTTCATGGTTGTCGTTGGTTTTGTTGTTGGTTTTGTAAATCTTCTAATTGTAATAAATTGTACTCATGAATCATATTGTGTTTGTTTAAATTTAGTAATATTGATTTGGTTGTATTATTTTCAAAGGGAAATTAATCCCCCAGTTTTTATGGATCCCTAGTCATTTATTTCTAGCCTTTGATGTCTTGGGTATTTCACCTAAGACCTAGTAAAACCCACAACTTTTTCCCAAGATAATTAGTGAGGGGAAATATGTTACATATTTTCATTCATTGTATAAATTTGACATAAATTGTTAAGATAATAAAATCACCCTTTATATCATGAATCACAGAGATATCGCTCTGCTCTAACTCCCTTGCCTCCCATGGAGAAGGTCACGGCTCTGGCGTCGTCTTCCCCCCTTATCCCCCTTCAGCTGGGGAGGGAGGCAGAATATCCTTCACTTTCATTCCCCTCTAGCGGCCCATATTTTTCCCCTTTTATTGACCCGTATTCACTTCCTTGCTTTCCCACTATTTGAAGTGAGCCCTAAAGTTCAGTCCTATGTGGATGGTGATATTTCTATTCCAATTTTAACTCTAGAACTCATGGAATTCTCAATGCTGCTGGACCTTATGCTGGTTTCTCGTTTTGGGAAGAAGCGGTACTCCGTTGATCCCTTTGACAGGTTTGTCTTCTCTTCATGGAATTTGTAGGATCGGGCAGTTTTTGGCCTTCTGGATTCAAGGAATATTATGATTTGATTTTCGAACAAGGAGGACCTGAGAATGTTTTGGGATAATTCTCTATGAGTCATGGAGGGTTTTTGTTTCTTCCTCTTTTGGTGGTCCATCGAATTTCACCTTTTACTCGACTGCCCAGTTACAGTGATCTTTATTTCACTCCCTGGTCTCCCATTTCCATTCCAGAATCCAGGTATTCTTCGGTTGATTGGTAATATGATAGGTTGATACCTTTTTTATGATGCTCGTACACGCTCGGTTTGGCACCCGATTTCTCCTAGAATTTGCATTGAAGTTGTTGTCTCGAAGAGTCTAGTAGAGTTTATAATGATAGATGTTGAAGGAGAACTGCGCTGGCACCAGAAGGTATGATATGATTCATGGGTTCAGTTCTGTGTCGGTTGTAATTGTTTGGGTCACGAAGTTAGCAGATGTCGTAGAATCTCTTCTCCCTTTCCTCGGAGATCTCCCCCTAAGGATCTATGGGATATTGATTCTATTGCAGTGCGCAAGGCCTTAGAGATGGGTCAGCTGACTACCAAAGCGATTAGGAGTTCTTCTGTCACAAGAGAAGTAAGTGGATCGCTGATGACAATGTCAAGTGAAGTTGGAGTTTTGGGTGAGCAAGTGGAGATGCGCGGGGCTACACCAAAGGTGTTGAAGGTCGTTGGGAAACATGTGGAGGCTTCTTGGAAGCCATCTATGGTTTCTCAGTGCGACCCCACTGTTTCTGGAATTTTTAATAGACTGAAAGCTGATTTGGGTGTTGCGTTTTCTCCTAAGGCAACATGTGCTGTTGGAAGTAACGAGGTCAGTAATACTGCTGGATTGGTACAGGAGAAGGAAACAGGTCTTGAGGATAGGGATCCACACTTGAATGCTGAGATGGTTAGTCATCTGGATTCATTTTTACATAGTGGTGCCATTGTGAGGGATTCAATGGGTGTATATCCAGCCTCTAGCGGAGACACCATTTTATAGTTTCAATACATGGGATGTGGCTCTATCCAACCAAGGGGTACGGACGTGGCAGTGCAGGACACGCAGGAACAACCTTCTTATGATGAGAAGGTAAAAACTGGAGGCATGCTAAAACATTCTCAGAACTGGTTTCATGTTTTGGAAGAAGAAGACTGTCAGATTCTGGAAAAAGGCATCGAGATGGAGGATACACAAGGAGAGGACCCTTCTCTAGTAGGGGGGGATACTCAAGAGGAGTTATATCCAGTTCTGGACTCTCCCGTTGAGCCTATGGAATTGGGCTTGGTAGAGGAATACTTTCGATCCTCATCAAGGAAGGGAAAGAATACAATTATTGATTCAGAACGCTTTATTAAGCATAACCAGAGGATGTGAGGGAGAAATGACTACTCTAACTTACCTAGTACTCCTATTATGAGGTCTGAAAGTAAGGGTAAACTCTCTTTTATGGGTACTAATAATGGAGACAACAATTATAAGAATAATAGGAAAGGATCAGACAAGCATGGGGATGGTAAGCAACCAGGTGGCGCACAGGACAGCGATCAGGTTTCTAAAGGACTGGTGGCTACTATAAGGGAAATTGATCAGTAGGGAGAATGGAAAACTCAATCTAAAGAGGTGATGGTGGCAATATAGGATGATCTTCAGCGGCCTGTGGAAGCGCCTCTTTCTGGTTGGCAGTACTTGGGGGATATTGATTCAGATAAAAAGATGGATTTACTCATGCACTCAGGTGAGGAAATGAAAGAGGTTGTCCTGGTGATTAAGGCGACAAGGGAAGATATTGATCAAATGATTAGTATTTCTCTGACTGGAAGGTAAATAGGAGAAGGGTGAGTGGATTAATAAGCAATACTTTATATTGGTTAGAGGCATCAACAAGGGGAAAATTAGAAAAGAAGAGTACATGAAAACCTGGGAATACCTGGCAACATGTTATGAAGCACTTCTTGAAGATGATCCAGACTGCCAGGTAATGTCCTTTCCATGGAATCTATATAGGGAATTTGACTCCAATAGTCTCAATCTAGTGTTTAACAAGTCAGTAGTCTCTTTTTATGTTTGATATGCTGAATTGTGAGGGTTCTCACTTCCCCCTTAAAAGTGTTGGGAAAATAAAAATAAAATTGGATGGATCATGAATCACACTCTGAATCTATATAAGTGTAAGAAGAAGGTTGGATCTCTTTTGGAATCTTCATCTCAACAACGGATATTATTACCTTATGAGAAATAATATATAACATAGTTGGCTGAGATTAAGGAAAAGATAATCCTTTATTAAATCCTCATTATAATAGAATATGTGTATGTGTTCCCTAAATAATTTAATGGTCTTCCTCATAGACGTGAGGATGAGTTCTCAATATAAAATATACATGGAGCTTTACCAATATTCAAGATTTTACAAAAAAATGATTGTTAATCCTAAGTAGGTGAAGAAGATACTACTATAGGAAAAAGACAAATGGTTTATTTTCCCAAGTTCTTCACCAAGGTGTGGATGGACCTTTTTTTCAAGAATAAGGATGGTTAAATGTAAATCTGTAATGATTATTATAATTCCCCGACCCCAAAATCCCAGATATGGTGAATTAATTTATTAAATTGTCATGATGAAAAGGAATAAAATAATGAAGTACCAATAATTTTGTAGTCTTTAAGAAACTATATACATAGATGGAACCCATTTTTTATTTGGGAAAGGAAAAAAATATTATACATAACAAAAGATAATAAATTGTATACTTAAAAACTCAAAAAACGATCTATTTTTCATAAATTGGTTAAGGAAAAATAATGAAATGCGTGAGATCAAATTATCATAATGGTGTTAAACATAGTGTATGATATCATGAACATAAACATTAGTAATGGTGAATAACTAAAACAAATGACTTCAAAAATAAACATGAAAACATTATGGTAGGAATAAGAGATAAATAAATAATTCTATAATAATGAAAAATCATGGGTATTCTACTAGTCGAATAAACACATGAAATTTCAATTACTATTTTCATAATGAGGAAAATTCTTATGTCATGCATCATAACAATACCATCATGGCATCATGCCAAGACCATAAATATACATTTTTTAGGGCCTCCTTCCAAGACCATAGTTTGTCTCATTAGACCTATAGATGCATTGATGGGATATAGTGGGCCCCACCCATCACATAATTAGTCCAATGCATTCCTATTATAAATGGGGATAAGCATAAAAAACATATACAATAAAATTTAAACTAACATTGAAAACATTAAATAATTTCCCCGGTTGTTAAACATAAACACTAACCACTCAGAGTAATATGGTGAATGTTATCAAGTTAGAACATCCACATTCAAACTATTCAAAAACCCATCAACAAAATATTTTTTAGAAGATATAATAGGATAAAAATATCTATGAAATTTAATATTCATCAAAGTATTTTTACAAAAAAATAAAGATTCATTTAAATGATAATATTGAAAAATTCTTGAGGACGTAATACTTAAACATTCCAAAGTGTCTCATACCACCTTGAAACCTTCAAATTATAATACCTTAGAATATCATTAAAATAAGGAATCAAATTATATGAAATAAAAAATATAATAACATACTCCACAAGAAAGAAATAATTTGTGAAAAAGGAACATATATCACAATAGTTAATGTGAGAAGAGAAAAATCCTTTTTAATTTGGAATTAAGAGTTCTTTCGGAAAATCATTTGTATTTGTCCTGAAATAAGATTGTAAACATGTGTATCATATAAAATAAAAGGGGAGTTCATTGAAATTATATTTGAGGATTAAATAAATTCTTATTAAGGTGAAATATTTTAAATTTTTTTTAAAGAATATTTATAAAAAAAACATTTTTGTGTGGTTTAAGGAAAATATTAATGGATTTTAAAGCGCAAAGGCATGTTTTCCTTCATAAAATCAGGAATGATCAAAAATAAATTTTTTATGTTAAATTTTTTTATTTTATAAATATAAATATGGATTAAAAAATATTATATAGGGAACTTAAATTAGGTAAGTATTCAAGAAGTTCCTTGAATCAGGCTTGTATTTCGAAACTTTTTTTTAAAGATTCTTTTAAAACATGTGACACCCCATCCAATAAATAAGAATTATGGTTGGTAAAATTATATAGAAAATTCAAACAGAATTTAGGTTGAAAAAATAATAATAATAAATAATTTTATTTATGTATTTAGAGAATAAGATTAACCCTAAAAAATGGAGATTTGGGTAGAAACCCCTTACAAAACATTCAGCATGGTTACACGTGTTCCTGTGTGAGATTAATGAGAGGTAAAGAGGTATACCATAATTTATATATCATAAGGATAGTATGTGGGAGTTTTAGAAACATAACCCATAATAAGGAATTAAAAATAAAATGAAACAACATAGGGGGATTCTTGAATAAAATTGATGGAGATGATCCCTTACCATAAATCTGAGGGTGTTCTTCCAATTATCTTAATGACCTAAATAACCAAATTAAGTTCATTAATTAAAAATTAAAGAACCATTTATACATTTATTTTGTTTATTATGAAATTATTATGTTCATTAATTTCCTTTTATATTGGTTAAGGGATTCAATTTCATTGTTCATGTGTGCTCGTTTTCAAAATATTCATGACCGACTCACTTATAAAAGAGTATGGTAGTTCATGTAAGATGGGATTTGAAGTCCCAAATCAATTTTATCTTTTATTGATGAAAATTAAGAATATTTCATGGTTTTAAAATTAATTTAATTATTTTTAGTGAAGGTGAGTCATTAAATAAAACATTAATGATAAATTCTTGGATTCATATAGCAATTCTACTCACAATTACCTTGTTTTGTATTATTATTTTACATCATGATTGAAAAAGGATACTATAACATTACATAAGATAAAATACATATATAATAGTCTGTTTTCACCATAAAAATGGTTTCATGATAATATTTTAATAAAGTCGATAAAATTTAAAGCATCGCCATCCTTGATTGTGATAAATCAACACATCTTGGGTGATGTTTCATTTTTAGAATAAATGAGGGGGAAAAAAGACTTGAATATGAATTGTCCCAATACCATAAAAAATTTATAATATGTTGGGTACTATATTTTTCATACCATTTGGATGATGAGAGTTCTGGAAATAAAAGATAAAAAAATAACATGAAAATGAAAGAAATGAAAAGCAGAATTTTCCCTCTTGAATTAACCTTCCTCAAGAGATTCTTAAGGGAAAAGGATCTGGTCTTTTTATGAGATCAAGGGATAATGGTAGTAGGGGGGATATTTGGAGGATATTTTAGGAGAATTTGGATAAGGTACAAGGGTTTAGGGGATTAAAGTGAATAGGGTGGAAGATGTGGTATTTATAGTGGAGCAGAGGAGGGTTTTCTTAATATTCCAATCATTAGTCTATTATTTTTCTATATGACAATAAATAAAGATTATTCCATAAAAAAAATATTAATATGTCAATGTGAGTTCTAACCATTGGTGGTTAAATCATAAGAACATCATCAATGACTCAATAAATCAATTATTTAGCATTTATTATAAATCATTGTATTTAACTATTCACCAAAAATTGAAGTATTTCATAAATATACCACAAATTTACCGTAACCATTTTTTTACATGTAGAATCCCAAAATTATGTCAATTTGTAAAAAAATTTCTAAATATGATTAATTTAATTTTTAATTAAAATCATAATTTACTTGAAAAATGCAGTTTTTAAAATATTTATTTACTTATTCCCAAACATAAGTACATCATAATTTCACTTAAATACTATATACTTATATATACTATTATAGGTGAGGTTACTATTCATAATGGTATTTCACTAATCATAAGGGTAATAGTACTATTCATAAGGGTATGTTACTATTCACCAAAAAAATAAGATGGTCATATGAGACTCTAAATAACCTACTGATCGTAACAGTGTATGTCGGATTTTAAAAATTCAAATCATAGTGGTGGTAAAATTATGTTTACTGGCTAGGTTATAAAAAAACTATTTTTTTAGATACTTAGTGTTTCAGGCATTCAATATTAAATTAATTTTCAAAATCTTGGGGTGTTATAATTATTGTGAGATCAAAAATACCACAATAAATAATAAGTATCCTCTCTGATGGATAGATGGCTTGTTTGATCAGATATGTAGATCCAATTACTTATCTAATGTGGGTATTTGTTTGGGATATTATCATGTAAAGTTGAATTATGATATCCCCAATACTTATATTCATATATGTTATGAACAATATGAGTTCATAGTGATTCCCTTTGGAATCACTAATGCTTTATTTATCTTCATGGATTTAATCAATAGAGTATTTAAGGATTACCTTGATAAATTTGTGGTAGTCTTTATGGAAGATATTATTGTCTACTCTAAAATAATGTAGGAATATGAATAGTATTTTAATATTTTACAAAAGTAATTATAAAAGGAAATATTATATGAAATGTGCAGTAAATGTAAGTTTTGGATAGATATAGTAACATTCCTGCTGAATGTTATCACCAGAAAAGGCATATCTATATATTCTTAAAAGAAAGAGGAAATTCAAGGATTTTTTATATGAATATGTGTAAGGAAGATTTAGAGTTTCATTAGACTATCTAGATATTATCATCTATTTCTATGAAACATGTCTGGATTTTCAAACCCACTGAACAAGATAACTCATAAGGGAGTAATTTTGTCACGGAACGATGAATGAAAGAAGAGATTTAAAGACTTAAATAAATGGTTATTCACTACATTTGTGCTCATATTACCCACTTGTCGAGAAATATTTGTTATCTATAATTATGCTTCCATAAAATTATTGTTTTTTCTCCTGAAAAATGGAAAAGTGATAGCTTATGCCTCCTACTAACTAACGATGCATGAGAAGAACTACCCAACGCATGATATGTGTTCATTTGTAGTGAAAATCAAAATGATGATTTTGAGTCATTATCTATATGAAGATAAGTGTATTATATGTAAATATCATAATATCCTTAAGTATAAATTCACAAAAAAAGTGATCATTATGTACTAATGAAGTAGGTGACATATGATCAAGTACTGTGATTGTTCAATCCCTTACCATCATGGGAAGGCACATATTCTCTAAGTTGAAAGGATCTAACAACACTATACATTATGTGGATTAAAAAGGATCCATTATTCATATAAATTCAAAGGATATATAGGGGAATCATAAATAGAATAGTATCATACCTTGATCAAATAACTTCCCAACCAACCAATCTGGAGAGAATCAGGGAGGAAAAAATATGGTATGGATTAATAAATAACGTTATTGAATATTTTGAAGTTTAACTTTTCTAAAGATTGAGTTATTTGGTTTGGATCCCAACTATATTTCTTATCAAAACCAAAATTGAAGAGAAAAATTTAGGATGACGTGCATATCTCATTCTTCTCTTTTCATCCAAGAATCAATGCTATTTTTGAGATCTAAAGTAAAATTTTTGGTGGGAAAACATAAAAAATAAAGATTTTATAATTTTTATCTCAATACTTGGTATTACAACAAATCAAGGATAAATGATATAAGTCTAAGGGTATGAGGAAACCACTTCTCATACCAATGTGGAAATGGAAGACATAACTTTGGATTTTTTTTGTAGGATACCTCAAGACATCTAAAGGATATAAATATATTTGGGTGGTTGTATATCACCTAAGAGATTAAGTGTGATTCATTACTATTAAATATGATTTCTCTCTTAAATAAATCAATAAGATATATATGTTAGAAGATGTAGAACTACATGGGGTACCTCTTTCTATTCTATCTTATTGACATATGATGTTTACCTGAAGGTTTTGGAGAATCATTTTTCATGTGTTGGTTATAGAGTTTATTTTTAGCACTACTCATCACCCTCAAATTGATGGTCAGTATGAGAGAATAATTAAAACTCTATAGGATATATTTATATCATGTAAACTGGATTTACAGGGATGTCTAGATCAACACATTCTCCTAGTGTATATCTCATATAATAATAATTTACATTATATCATTCAAATGGAACCTCATTCTGGTATTTATGGGAATAGGTGTCAGACTCCAATGTGCGGGGATAAAGTTAGAGAGTAGAATCTAATGGGGCACAATCTTATCCATTCTATCATATAAAATATCAAGAAAATTCAGAATTTTATGAAATACATGAAAAGTATACAAAAAATCTACTTAGACATTCAGCGATGAAACCTATAGTTTTAGGTCAGAGATAAGGTTTTCCTTCATATATCACCATTGAATAAAGTCATGAGGTTTTAAAATAAGGTAAATTGTATCCTTAGATACTTCTACCACTTTGATATCCTTAATCACATTTTAGGTGTGTCCTGTGAACTATCTCTCCAACCTAGTAGTTACCGTATATTTTTAAACATAAATACATATCTTTTTAGATGAATATTCAATACATTTTACAAATACACACCTGAGAACTATAAAGGTTTACTGTGTTAGGATACTAGGCACATCATCCCCATATGAACGATCTTAACCATCTCTATAAATATATTCCAATTTAATACTCATCATAGGCACACCCTAATTTTGATCTTTCTTCATAACCTAGGGAAAGGAAAAATGAGAAAAAGTGATATCAGATGCTCATTAAAGGTAAACATGTGAGATATCTATCGATGATCATATAGGATCACAAGATAATCATAACTGTATATGATCATTATAGTAACATAAAAATTTTATACCAAATCTTTCAAAGATCATAAACACAAGTCATGGAATAATACTTCAACATTTCAAAATACATGAATCATAAGAGAGAGAAATCATCATCAATAACGAACCATAAGTTTCTGTCATAAAATTTCTATACCATGATATATATAAAAGCCATTTCTTATATCAAGGTTAACTACAAAGACCATCAATTCATAATAGATTATGCCTCGACATCTATTCCCCATAGTGGATCAAGAACATCGACTTGTTTCCTATAATAAATCAAGAAGATTGAATTATCTCTTGTAATGGACTAAGCACATAAACACATTTCCCAATGTAATCTCATGCGATAAAAAACATTACACAATACAATAGAAGTATTTATAATTCTAGACCCACATGTCCATGGATATATTGTAAGTATCATCCTAGGTTATAACATAACCACTATCCTTGGTTATAACATAACCACAATCCTTGGTTGTAACATAACCACCATCACATAATGAAAATCATCCATATGTTCTCCAAAAGATCATAAAACAATCATCATATAATCACATCATAACCGGTGAAAAGAAAACTGGTTTCATAATACTTTCATCCATTAATCATAGCAGAACCCAGTATTCCATAATTAACATCTCATCAAAAGAAATAGGTTACATAAAAATCTCATCAACAAAATTATTAACCATATAGATACAGAGTAAGTGTGGTATCAAGGGATCATATCCCCTGTAATCCATAATTAACAACAAGTATATTTTCTAAAATGAAAATTCCCCTATAACATCATAGAAATACTTCTTGATGAAAATAACCCTTCTATTTGAAAATTCACTTTTAAAATTAATATATTTATAAAATATTATGGACAAAAATTATTTGAAAATAACCATGGAAACATGTAAATTAAAATTCAAAACTTTACGTTTTCATAATAGTGGGAAACATTATTCATGAAATATAAGGTAAAAGAAAACATTCTATTCATTTTTTTCGTAAAATAACTATTTCCTAAAATGACCAGAATATTCTAATAATTTTTGTTAATAAATATCAAATAATTTATAAAAAATACCTTTAAAAATAATTTTATAATATTAATAACATTCCTTAAAACATTTTTAGAAAACATGGATGTGGAAGAAAAAGTTTTTTCAATCGAATACAGAAATAAAGTAAATTATCCTTTAAAAAATATTTTCATTATCTTGACTACATTATGTGGGGAAAATTAATCAAAAACATGTTTTATAAATAAATAATGAGTTAATAATAAATTTATTATGTTTTTGACTACTTTATAAAATTATCTCATCATATTAAACTTAATCATAAACAATATTTTTAAACAATGAGATTGTAGCATATACCCCCAACCACTTGGGTAAATTTTAAATTGTAATCCACATGAATGAAAGAAACATACATGTATATTTAAATACCCATAAAACTCATATGAATCATCATGAAATTCCATAATGGGTATTATATAAACTTCATAAAATAAGAAAAATGGTGAATATGGGATGTGTCTCACAGAAATAATTGTAAGATGAAAATCCCTTACCATAGTTTCGGCTTCCTTCATATACGATAGAACCAATTATATAATAAATATATTTTTATTATGAATAGATTACATAATAACAAACATATATACCATACCATATATGATTTATTTATAATATTTGATCACCTATTTTTTAATAATCATTTATTAAAATCATTAGTCTAAGTGATATCTACTTCGTTTTTCATGTATGTTTTGGTATAATAGTTTTGGTCTGTGTACATTGATCATAGTTAAATAAAATTCAAAATTTTATAAAGGATATAAATATTATACATATTAATTATATTCATGTTTATATTCATTCATAAAAGTAGAGATATAAAAATAAATTACATCATTCATGGAGATGGTAGGTTGTATATATGCATCAATGTTGTTTTCGTTTTTCAATGGATGGAATGAAAAAAAGGTAAATGAGAAATCACATTTAAAGACTAATTATTTTTTAATATATATAAAAAATATTTTTTAAATCTATATCTATTACCATATAATAAAAATTGAAAATAAAAAAAAATCATATCACTTTGTAGAGGTGGTAGTCCACAAGTGTGCATGGTCGAAGTTAATGTTTTCCAACGGCATGGAAGGTATGAAAATAGAAATGATATTATTAATAAATAATAATAATTATATCATAATTATCATATAGAAACAATAAAAATATAAAAATACCCTTTTATAAATGATAGGGATGGTAAATGAATTGTACTCTTATGTGGCAACGTTAAGCCTTATGTTCACAAAAGTGATACTTTCACTTCTTGTTTGATGGAAAGAGTCTGTATAAAGGTGGTTTAATCATAAAATATAAGTATATTTAAGATAATAAAGTAATAATTTTATAAATTTTGTTTAATAATATTAATTATATACATGTTTATAGTCATTCATAAAAGTAGATATATAAAAATAAATTACATCATTCATGGAGACGGTAGGTTGTACATATAGATCAATGTTGTTTTTTATTTTTCAATGAAAGAAATGAAATAAATGTAAATAATAAATCACATTCAAAGACTAATTATTTTATAATATATGTAAAAATTATTTTTTTAAATCTATATTTATTACCATCCAATAAAAATGGAAAAGGAAAATGAATCATATCACTTCGTGGTTGTGGTAGTCCAAATTTGTGCATGGTTGATGTTATCATTTCTCAATGGAATAGAAGGTAATAAATTAAAAAATATATGATTAATAAATAGGAATAATTATATTATAATTATCATATAGAAACATTAAACCCATTAAAATACCCGTTTATAGAATATAGTAAGGGGAAATTATCTTTATTCCAATGTGGAGACGATAAGCATAAAGTTCACAAAAGTGATACTTTCACTTCCCGTTTAATGGAAGAAGGTTTTATAAAGGTAGTTTAGTCATAAAATATAAGTATGTTGAATATAATAAATTAAAATTTTTATAAATAATATAAAATATTTCGAGGACGTAAAATAATAATTATAAATAAATTGATTGATTAAGGAGACTACCTCTTCTTTGAAGCAACACCTATTAATATCCACTTTAGGATCATAAGGTTGGTCTCTTGGGAATACGAGACCCACTAAAATGTGGATAAGAATGTTTATAATGGATTTTTACATGTTATTTTGGTTCTAAAATTCTCAAGGTGGTGAGATGAATGGAAAGGGGAGGTGCCCTTTTATAATTTTAGGGCAGTGAAGTTTTGTTATTTCTAAAAATAATAAATTAATATAAATTAGTTTTGATATACAAATGGATCAAAATTCACTATATTAAAATATTATATGATGATTATTCTAAATCCTCTAATCCATCAATAATTTTAATAAATTCAAAAACATTTTTACCCTTATCATTTTTATTAACCCTCCATTAACCATTTTAACAATTACAATGATATTAATGTTTTTTACTCTTAAGGGGATAATATAGATAAAATAAAAATAAAAATGGACCATAAATAGACCATGGTTAATTTCTAAAACCATATCCAATTTAATTGGATAAATATAAAATTTTTAGTAATTTTAAATCATTTAATAATATATTATTTATTATAAAAGCTGTTCACTTAATTTTAATTTCAAAACTAAAAGACAATAATAGAATTCAAATTAAATTAATCCAAACACATTTATTGTGTCATTGTTATCTAAAAAATTGTGTAACACAAATATTCTTTCAAATCATATTATTTTTTACATTTTTAATACCATTTATATTATTTTTCTATTAATTTATTAATTACTACATCGGCATTGTGTAAGCTTTTAAGGTAATTCTTCACTAAATATTGAAAATAAATTTTATTGATTAAAAATTAATTTATATTGAGAATTTAATTTTATAACATAACATATTATATCTATCCCTATATTAAAAATATTTTCTATAAAAAGTAAGAGTGTGGAAATATTGACTTTATATTCAATTAAATATTATAAAGGTAAAAATCATATCTAAATGGAAAATTTGAAATATATTCGAGTTTTGAATGATTAGGTATGAGTTATAATTATGAAATAAAATCAGTGTATGAATTATTGTATTTCTTTGGCCCATATCATTCAATTTTTATCCTAAATACCGATTCTAACTTTTATAGTGGTAAAAAAATTACTTATGATACTATTTATAATTTACTAAAATAAAATTTTCATATTTACCAAATTTGAACCCCATGATTAAAAATATGAAATAAATTTATAAATATTTGATTTATATAATTCTCATAAATTACATTTAATATAAATGTGTTAAACATAATGAAAAACATTTTTTTTGGAAAAAAGTGTTTTTAACCCAAAAAATATACTTATACCAGAATCATGTATCATGATGACTCAAATGAATTTAATTATATTATTTCTAATTAAATAATTTTTTTATTACTTTTATTGATAATTAAAATCATAACGATACCTTTTGATGAAAATAAAATAACAGTTTTACAAAAATCGGTATTTTCACTCTTCACTGAAAAATCATTGTTTTCATAAAACAACAAAATATCACCCAATGAAAATTTGGATATGATGATTTCAAAAATAATATAAATTTTACCAAATAAAATTTCTAAATGTTCAATAAATTAGTTTTACTTATTTTCTCCAAAAAATAAATACAACCCATTTTTTAAGAAAACTCCTCTTTGTAGAATAAAATGGATTTAATAAGAATTGAGTGATTATTTTAGAAACATTAATATATAAAGTTTAATTTACATGTAACATTATATATATATAATAATATGTATGGTCTTATTCATACATTCCAATTTAACAGCTAGGTTATAATGGTTATATTCAAATAATAATATTCTATTGTTTATTTAAGCTTAGTGTTACAAGTCTTATATGTTATTGAGCAAAGTCTTCTTTTAAAATCACATTGTGTTACATTCCCCACCCCGTAAATTAATTCCACCGTCAAAATTATTCTTGGTTATCAATTGTTTAATATTTGAAAATTCCTTTATCAAAACCCACATTGTATAAAGGAATAATAACACCTCCCATAAAAATGTATAGTGGGAAACATAAGGGTTACTTGAAATGAAATAAAATTGTGTTCCAAGATAGGTAGAAAATTGGTGGATTGTTAAAATAAGTACATGTAAGAGAATAATAACTCCCAATGACTAATAGATAGTGATAGATAATATGGTCATGAGAAATATAGCCACCCCAAAACCATAAATCTATGATGAGTAAAAAGATCATTAATTCATTACAAATAAAAGTAAATAGATAGAATTTTTATTTAAATGTCCTTTTCTTAAAGCTGAGGGATTATTTTATGAATCTAGGTAAATAACTCATGAAAAAAACTTGGTTTCTTTCCATGTCATAATTTAATCTCATCCTTGGTTATGATTTAATCAATTTTCACTTCATCTCTTATGCCAAAAAATGGATATTTGGGATTTGTTTTCATATCCAAATAATTTTTAATGAATAATAATATCTATAACTCATTACTCCAATATCTAAATATTTAATACACCCAAAATGGTAACTATAAGTTATACAATATATGTAAAAATAAATTAATCTCTTAAATTTCATCCAATGTTTTAATTAAACCATTCAATAAATAGTTAAACTTAAAATCCATCAAAAATATTTATGACCAAAATCAAAATCCAAAAATTTAAAAATACAGTTACTGAATTTAAAAATTAACATAACATTAATCACCAAGGAAAACATATGTTTATTTTAGCATCGTATACCCAATATGTGAATAACGTCATCATATATTTTCATAAAACAAGGTAATAACATGAGTTTCCAGAAAACTATAATGAAAATTATCATTCATTCAAAAATTAACTCTCACCTCAATCCTTAAATAAAATCATTGATTAATAAAAATATCTATTAAATTTTAAAATGGTGTAAAATCCATCTAATATATCATAAAACACATTACCATCAAATCACTAATCAATTCCAAAGTAAACAATAATATTTTGTTTAATTCCTCAAAATCAAACATAATTTTATTTCATTTCTATTTCAACATAATTCACATATCAAGGGTTATATTTTCCACAAACATGTATTATCCAACAATATTTTTTTGGAAGTAAATCACTTTTCTCATTAATCATTACCATTCAAAACCTTCCTAAAAATCCTTTAAAAACCTCTACTAAACAATATTCATATGTTTCCTGGAACATAAAACAAGAATATAATTATATATATACTTATTTAACATAATTACAAAATTTAAAAGCATAAATACTTCACTCATTCCATTTGAACTGTCAGAATAACATATGATTTTTCATTTTTCTAAGAGTTATCTCTTAGATTAGGTAGTTGACTTGGATAATGTCCATGTTTCCCATGCATAAGAAATTGAATTTTAAATTAAACCATAGGATGAACTTTATAAACACCCATAAAAATATTCATATTTCATTCATAATTCATTGGTTTATGCCTTTCTACTCCATATATAAGACATCTTCCTATTCCACTGTGAAATTCTCTTGAGTTATTTTTTTGACATTATACACATATAAGAAACCAAATATTCTTTCATCTATGATATACACTAACCAAACATCTAGTATACTCTATCCTTGTATTATTTGGTGAGTTTGAGAGTTGGTTTTGGTGTATGTTGTTAATCATATATCATGATATCTGATTAGGAATAATCACAATAAACGTTACCAAGTGATCATATCATTTTGTTTTTCCTCAACACTTTTTCTATAATTTGAAATGTTATCTCAAATCCTTCTAGATCCTGGAATTGACTAAAACCAAAAATCATAGTGTTATCAACAATAATAATAGTGTAAAACCACATAAACATGAAAAATCATTAATAATAACTCTAAATAATAAAACCTTGTTTTTAATCAATGAAACCTTAGGCATAAACAATTTAATACAGAAACACCATCCATTCAAATACTTCATAATGAATTAACCAATGAAAATCCCCCTATGAGGGTCAAACTAGGTGTGCAGTAATTGCAAACTCACTATGTACCAGAATGATGGTTGAGTCATAGTTAACTAATATATTTTTGAATTTATTACCCCTAGATGTATTTATTCCACAAATACATCCACAAGTATTTTTATCTCAGAAAATAAAAAAATCTATACCTTACCAAAACATTAGGATGTAATATTATACGTAGACTTATCCTCGGGTTTTTCCCCAGTGTTTTGTAACCCTAATCGCCAAATATTGAATAAACCTATCTTATGATACAAATTTTTGTGACCCAAGGTTTGTAAACATAATTATAATTCATTTTAGATTAATATTATCTACTATTAAAAAATACATGCCTGAGGACCATAAAGGTTTAGTTTCTTTTTAGACTAGACACACAAACTTCTTATAAAAGATCATAAATATCTCTTATAATGAACTTCCCATTTCATACTCTTTATAGGAATACCCTACTTAGCACCTTTACTCATAACTATGGAAGATGAAACATAATAAATGGTGAGATCATATTCTCCATAAGGGTAAACAAGTGAGATATCAATTGAAGACCATTGGAAAAAATATGATCGGCATAAGGGTGTGAGATCATGATAGTTACTTACAAAATTCACACCCAGTCTATCAAAGATCATAAACATCAGTCATTGAATAAAAATTCATAATTTCAAATTATATAAATCATAAGAGTGAGAAATACACAAAAATAATGAACCATAAGTTCATTTCATAAAATTATGGCACTATCATAGATATAAAAACCATTTAACATATCAATTTTAACTACAAAGACAATCAAATCAAAATGGATCATTTGTTAACACCTATTTTCTATAGTGGATCAGGAACATTGAATTGTTTACCATAATAAATCAAGAAAATATACGTGTTTCCTATAATGGATTAATAACATCTACTTTATTACCATAGTTATATCATGATATATAAATCATTACCAAATGCATTGGAGGGCCATATAATTCTGGCCCCACCTATCCCTAGTTATAATGTAACCATCATCCTTGGTAATAAAATAACCACCATCCTTAGTTATAATGTAACCTCTGTCATTATTTGTAACATAACCACCATAAATAAAATGAAAAATAATCTTATTTGTGAAACAAGATCATAAAACATTCATTATATCATCACAATACAAACCATCCAAAGAAAACAGGTTTTATAAACATTTCATCTATTCATTATTACATAACCCTTGTAAAATAAATGGGTTTCATAAACATTGAATCAATATAAACATTAACCATATAGGGAAATATTTGGAATCATATTGATGGATTATATCCCTAATATGGAATAATTAACATCAAAGTATTTTATCATATATGAAAATTACCTTAAAATATCAATGAAATATTTATTAATGAAAATCATATTCCCATTTTTAAAATTTAATTTAAAATAAAATTATTTATAAAATATTATGGAAAAAAATTTCTATGAAAGGAAAATTAGAAACTCATAAATTGAACTTCGAAACATTGACTAGTCCTGACATTAGTAAATTTCGTTTTTGTATTATGAGTTCAATAAAAATATTTTTATCATATTTATTGGTAAAAAATTCCATATTTAGAAAACGAAAAGAAGATTATTTTTAAACAATTTTGAAAATAAAGTGAAATATGGATAAAAAATTATTTAAAAATCATTGTAAAATTGTATATACATTTTTAGATGCATTTTAGAAAACATGCATAGGGAAGGAAAATATATTTCAAGAAAAGAGAAAAATGATATCGAATTTCATTAAAAAAGAATATTTTTGTTGTCTTAAGTACTTATGGTGATGAAAATGAAAGAAAAACATGTAGTATCAAGAGATAACAATATAATAATAATATTCATGAGTGTCCTGATATATTTTTCAAAAAAAATTATCATCCAAAATCTAATCATAAATAATCCTTAAAAACTATCGACTTTAACAGAGAACCCATACTAATTGGTAATAATTAAATCATAATCCCCATGAAAGAAGTAATATTAAATAGATATGTATGTCCAATAAAATTCTTAATAATCATCATAAAATTAACTAATGTGGATTCTATATACCACATAAAATAATAAAGCAGTTAATATGGCATGTGCCTCACAGAAATAAAAATGAGATGAAAATCCCTAATATTAGGTCTGAATTCCTTCATCTGTGTTGGAAACTCCTATATAATTAATATAGATTTATTATTCATATATTAAAAAATATAACCATTTATACCATACCATATATTATTTACCTATAACCTTTTATCACTAATTTATTAATAAAACTTTATTAAAATAATTGTTTCGGGTGATATCTAATTTGTTTTTCATGTTTGTTTTCATATAGTAGTTTTGATTATTGTAATTTCCTCAAGGTTCCATCAGATCCAAGATTTTAATCATGATAATAATTTTATATATAATCTTCAGATAAATTTTTAGGGTCATTCATAAAATTATAGAGAGAAAATTGAATTTCACCTTTCTTATAGATGGTGGGTCATACCTACACATGAACATTGTTTTCATTTTTGGCGGATGGAATGAAATAAATGTAAATCATAAATAAACCTTAAAAAATAATTATTATATCATATATATCATATATATTTATTAAATCCATATATCTTACTATCCAATAAAAAATGAAAAATGAATTGTATTGCTTCGTAGACATGGTAGTCCACACATACGCATGAGCGACGTTATCATATTTTAATGGATTTTAAGGTAAGAGCTATTGGAATACTAATGTTGATAAAAAATATCCCATGTAGTTTAGGTTTTTATGATATTAAAACCCTTAAAAAATTATTATGATATTTTTTTCAACATGTTTTTATCAGGTTTTGTTCTATTCTTATGTATTTAGCTGTTAATTTCATTAAGTATGCATTCTGGATGATTTTGGCTGAAATGTTCCTAATTTTAAAAATTGACTATGTGTTTTTATTGGATATCTGGAAAAACTTTCTATGTTTCTCAATCATCTACATATATTTTCTATATAGAGGAAAGGGATACATCAATTTTCAATTTCATGGAATCGCCTACGAGTAAATTGTATGTGTCAACAAGATTTCCTATGTGAGCAATCACCTACGTGACAATTTAGGTATATAAAATGGTAATGTGGAGTAATTGGTTACGTGAAAAGACAATGTGAAAAAATCATCTATTTATTTTCAATTTAATATTTCATTTTTGTATATGTGAATAAAAAGGCAATATAATTCATTTTGTCTATGTGAAGAAAAATTGACTACATGAGTAAAAGCCTACATGATTTTTTTGGATATGTGAAGTCAAATCTGCTACATGGGTTAAATTTTTCAAATTGGATATATCATGTTTTAAATTGATATATATTATAATAAAAACACTTAAGTGTCCATTGAATATTATTTTTTACAATCCTTAATTTCTCTTTCTTGGTAAAATTGATTATAATAAGAGCCATGTGAAAAGACAAATAAAATGATGTTTTTATTTTATTTGAATTTATTGGTGTTGAGGTATTTCAAGGATAAAAGGATGTGTAAATGATCCCTAATTCTGAAGATCATATATTTGATGTTTCGATAATAATCATGTAACACCCCAAGATTTTCAGGAATATTTTTTTGAATTAATTTAATCTTTTTGATATTTTTCATTTCTTACAGCACTGAATATGACTATTGTTATATGAAAGAACTCGGTTTTTCTTGAATAATATGAAAAATCAAGTTAATCTTTCATTATACACAGCACATAGATGAACTTTTGGTTTACACAACACTTTGTTTAGATTTTTTACACACAATATTGAGTTCCTTTGATAGCTTGTGTAACATGCAAGGTTGAGTTTTATAGAACTACAATATATAATTAATATTATTATTAAAATATCATTATTTATACCACCTATCTCTTGGAATTGAAGTTATAAATAAGGTTAATTAAATTGTGAAAATATAATTTTCTCATATATATATAATTAATTCTTTGGATACCAGTTAGTATAATTGAATGTAATAAATAATTCAAAATAAATAAATTACTTTTTTAAGAAAACTATTTTTCTATGTACAAACACAATTCTATATCAATAAATTAAAAAAACAGTTTTTATTAATTTTTGAAATAAAATTTATCTATTATATATTCACTTTTTTTTATTCTCAACCAATATATTTTATAGCTATAAGATAAGAATAAATCCAATTTTAAGAATAAAAAGTTGTATTTTTTATAAAAAGTAATTTTATCAGCTTTTAATGGAGAACCCATTTTAAATATGATTGTTTGAACTTTAATATTTTTTATATTAAAAATTAAAATTCATTTTTTTAATTGTAATATCAAAATTTACTTTGGGTGAATTTGTTGTATTTCCCTGAGAAGTTTCATCTTTTAGGAATAGTGAAAAACACTGAATGTTAATTCAAAACTATTTTCATATAATTTATTTTTATAGTTAAATAATATTTTAGATTAGTTTGAAAGATTACTTAGATCATTTTTACATCAATTAATCCAAAATAGGTAATTATGATCAATTTAAAATTGAAATTGGATATAAATACATTTCAAAATTGTGAACATTTTTACATTAAAAACTCTCTTTATCATCCTATTTATGGGATTAAATTTACATTAATTTATTCCCCTTATGTGATTAGAATTTAGAAAATTGATTCCATATTTGGAATATGAATAATTTATAATTAATAATGGGGTGAAATTAGTTTTTAACCCAAAATATTAGTGAAAGTGATTAAAATTAATTACAACAATTTAGAGTAAAATTAGCTTAACAAAGGGATAAAACTTAAACATAAGGGCCGAAATGACCTAAACACTTGTCTAGAATCCAATTTATTTCCATATATTGACCCTAAAATCCCTTTTATGTAATTTTGAAATCTATTGGATCCATAATACATGGGAATGTTGTGGGTGGAATTCCCTTTTCAAAAATTTACCAGAATGCCACTCCCCCCTCAACTATAAAAAGGCAGTCACTGCTCCCACTTATTCAAACCCTTAGATCTATATTTATCAAAAATAATATTATAAAATAATATCCCAACATCCCTACCTTTATCCTATAATATATCTTCAGGAATAAAATTTTCCAAGGAATCCCTTTGGTGCAAACCAAGAGGAGTTGCCCCAAGAAGATGTAACATCATTCCTCAAGCTCCTTTGTTTTATTTTCATTCTACAGCAACTAAAATATTATTATTACATTATTATATAATTAACTCAGTACAAAAAATATAATGATATGTTTTTAATCAAATCTTGTCACCTAAAATTACACAAACATCCATCTAATGGGTAAAGAACTTACCATTCTTGTGTACTGTGAACTACCGCCTCATGATATGATGTTGTTTGTTTTTTCCATTACCACATCTCATGGTAGGGAATTATTATGTAAAATACATTATTATATTATATATATTATGATTATTATGTATTTATACTTCTGTAATTATTATATAAAGCATACATTTATGATTTCAATTTTGTGTAAATACGGTAACTTCATTTATTGACGTGTGGACAATTGCCTCCTAAAAGTGATGTTATTCATTATCAGTATAAATGGAATGTATTATGGATGAGTATAGAGAAATTATATTATATATATATACTAATAATTATATTTTAATGATATTATACATATATTTAATTTACTTTCTTTCATTCAATACAGCAATAAAATGGAGAAAACATTCATGTGTATATATTGCCAACTGTCAACATGAATGGTGTATTCCGTTTCACCTTTCAATATTTTTTATATTATTATTAATAAATATAATATATATATTATATTTATATCATGTTTTAGGTTTCATAAATAAGTAAATCATTATATCATTAAGAAATTTAAGAATAATGTACCTAAACATATCTGAAAAACAAAGCAGACATTACCTAAAACGTAACATTAACATGGAGTTGTAAATAAATGGGTAATATAATGTAAAAATAATAATATATTGTATTATATATAATAATATGGTTATGTGGTATATTTATAACAGAATGTATTTTTATTATACAAGAGGTTTTAACTTGTATAAAGAATGTTAATATTTAAAGATAGAGTTTTATCATCTCACTTTTTTTTTCTATGAAACTTATGAATTATTCACCACTAATTTAATTTTGTGGTATATATAATTAACATTATTGTATTATATGATTGTTATAAATAAATTTATGGGTATTTAAATATCCCTTTTATGATCTTTATTTCATGGGGTTTACGGTTCAAAAGTTACCAAATAGGTAAAGTAATTTTGTCTCAATATATCTTCATTGAGACACATGTCATGTTATGAACCTATATTTCTCTCTATATTGTATATAATGATCATTGAAATGATATATCCTTAATATAATTATTTAAATTATATTTTCATATTCATGTAATTTTATTGTTTCATTCAGATAATGATTCAAATCTACTAAAGTGGTAAATGTTTATTGTAACAATATCATAATTTATTATGATATTTTATGATTATGATTTCATTGATGAAATATTATGATATATCTCTTAGTAACACTACTGAATTTTCTTATCCACTTTTTATCATTGATGTTTTCATGTATTAGTACAAATTTTCCCACTCTTTGGTGGTCCAGATAATTAAAAAAAATGTTTTTATGAAAATCCAACATTATTCTTACTTTTGGTTTGAAATCCATATTTTTTCAAAATACTTTTTTCAAAAAAAATAAAAAAAATTCAATATTATACTATTATATTTAAAGGACGTTTCTATTCATTTTTTTCCTTTTTACAAACATTTTCTAAAAGGAATCTTGTTTTTATTTTTAGATCAAGGAACTTTTCTCAAATTTTATGGAGAAAAAATAATGTCTAATATATATGGACTTACCCACCACCATAACCATCATTTTCATGAAGTTTTTATTGAAAGTTTGCATGTTTATTTTTAAATAAATTTCTTTTCCAATATTTTAGAATTTTTGTGATCTTTAATTATTTTTTAATGAAAATAGGTTTCAAAATGTTTTATGTTTAGAAAGTGTTTTAAATGATTTTCAAATCATCATTTAGTAGATTTAGATGGTTTATTTTAAAATAAAATGATATAAATGATTTAAATATTTCTTTAGAAGTTTTTAAATCTGTTTTCATGAAAAGGGTTTCAAAATTTATTTCAAGCCATATTTTTAGGTTTCCAAGGTATTTTGAAATTATTTTCTATTATTCATTATAATTTTTTCAAAGATATTTTAAAAGAAAATGTTTTTAAATATTCCTTATGTTTTAAAAAGTTCTTTTTAAGTGGAAAAGATATTTTTATAAATATATTTTTAAAAAATAAATTGTAAGTCCGTCTTTATAAGAAAATGTTTTTTTTAAATGGTTTAATGAGAAGGATTTTCAAATAAATGATATTCTCCTTATGAAATTTTCCATGTGATCTTTAAAACTCCATCTATAAAAAAGATAAAATACTTGTTGTTTTTTATGTTTTACTCAGGATTGTATCCAAGAATACCATTCATATTCTTAGTTTAATGGATTATGTTTTTATAAAAAGATGTTTATTACACCCCTTTCTCTTCCATGGGTTATATTCCTTTGAAACCCACATTTTATAATGAGTTATGCTTTGATGAAATGATTATGAGAACTATCTTTTTCCCATAGTTAAATATATTGTGAAATATATTTGATACCCTTTTCATTTAATGGGTTATGATTTGTTGATGTATATAATCTTTTGGAGTATGTATTATGTAACAGGTGGGACCTATATCTCACTCCAATGCATTGGGTAATGATAAATGACTCATGAGTATGTAGGTTCTTCATGGACCTAGTTTCATGTCCATAAGTCTATAAAAGAACCTCATTACATGTTCAAAATTTTAGGATTGAACCGTATTATGTTTCCAAAAATATATGTGTCAAACCGATAACATGATCACAAAATTATTCATGGAACTAGTTTCATGTCCATAAGTTTATATGTGAATCTGATTACATGTTCAAAATTTCATGCATGAACCTGATTACTTGTTCACAATGTTAGGCATTTAGCTGGTTTCATGTCCATAATTTTATGTGGAAACCTAATTAAATGTTCCCAATTTCATGCATTGACCTGGTTTTATGTCCATATGTTTATGAGAGGTCCTGATTTCATGTCCATAACTTAATGAGTGAACATTTTTCTACTTATACATGCTCAAAAGTTTATATAATAATGTGTATGCCACAATTCCATGTGTTATTCCTATATTATCCTATCATGGATAATTATCCAGATTTCCTTATGATTCATGTCTTAGGAACTGCCAATATTTATGCCATGTCTCATATTTCTGATCTTTGATATGTGGTGTATGATCATCAAATCATATGTTCATGTTCTCATTTCCTTATGTTCATTTTATGATTATGTATTTCAATTATTTAACCTTATTAAGAATTTGATTTCACCTTTTTTTATGTTTACATTCCCCAATTTATGAAAAAAGGTATTAGGTAGGAGTACAAATTGGGAAGATCTTTAAGGGAGATGTTGACGATCTCTCGCCAAACTTGAAGAATGTGTTCCATATTTCCAAATACACTAAACAATTATGATCCTTAGGAATGTATTTTTTTTATATGCTAAATTTTCATCTAAAATGATGTAATGTCGATATATGATAAGAATATATTTCTATAGTTGGTATCCATGGAAAGTTTTAGTCATCCTTTGGAAACAAGGATGAGAATACTTTTGTGAGATCCCTAGGGATATTAATACAAATATCTCTAGGGATGTCTCTAATGATAATCTTAAGGTGTTATATATTAAATAAGGCATCATAATTTAGACATCCTATAAGTTTTTTTTTCAAGACTATATTGTTTTCCTCTATGATAAGTTCTTTTTAGACTCTTCTTTATGGTTTTAGTCAATGGATAGAACCTAAAGGAATTCTGTTAATTTCGAATTCAATGGAAAATGAAATTGTTACCCTCTTATAAAACAGATTGTTAGGGGATATGAAATGAAAAAACTCATTTCCATTTTTTCTCAATATATTGATCATGGATAACATTCAATAAAGAAATAGAGGGAACAATGCTCTATTGAGTCCTTTAGGATATAGTTCCCACATTATTTCAGTGGTTCCATTGATCCGTTATTTATTAAAAAATGGACCAGTACTACTGATAATATATTTTCTTCTCTCTAGTGTTTAGAGCAAGAGAAGTTCAGGTTGGTTGTCTACTGTCTGGAAGGTGAAGAAGATCAATAGTGGAATATTATCAAGAATAAGAGGGTATAAGATGAAATTGACTCTGTGTATTAGGATTTGTTCAATAACATAATTTTAAATAAGTATATTCCTTTGATTTTTTCCCCTCAAAACATGTGTTCTAGTTAAGAATTGGTATTTCCAAATAGTTTCTAATGGATTTGATTATGGATCTAGAAACACCCAACGGTTCGGTATCCAAAGAGACCTAGTTTACAAATGTATTTGTTCATTGTTTTTAATGGCCTATGATACTTAAGAAATATCATTGGTCTATAGGATGGGAGGTCAGACTCATTACACACATTTGGGGGAATTATTTCCTACTCTGAGACTCACTTATAGATTTATGATATGTTCATGAATCCATCATTAATTTACCAAGTATGATGTGATTTATCCCAATATTAGAAATCAATTTTAAGTGTGTGTGTAATTTGAGATCACATATATGTATTCTTCATTCTTCATTAATGGAGATATCTATGTGTATCTTGGGTTATACATTGATGGTATCATCTTATATAATACATAGAGATTCTTTGGTCGTTATCATTGTGTTGCTGGTTTTTAAGATACTTTGTGGGGAACTTTGAAATATTATGGTCAACATAGTATATGAATAACACTTTGAAATTTATCACCATCCATAGAGACAGATGTTTTCTTTGGAGTTTATTGTCATCCTGGTAGACATAGGTTACTCTAGAGTTTATCATCATCCACCGATATGAAATTTGTTTTGATTTTTTGATTGAACCCCCTGATGGTATTCCTATATATTCTTGTGAAATGAATCAGAACCCACATATTCTGGTTCTTCTTAATGGCACACATCATACCTTTTATGGTTGTATGATAAGGACTCAACCGTACATTTTAATGTCATGTGGTAGGGACATCTAGCCAGAAGGTTCCTTGTCAGATCTTAGTGTGGGACTTATGCCTAAGCATCCCATGGAACTTGTAAGGAATATGATCTACCATGTTGAATTAGAACCTTCTATGGATATGACCCAAATAGAATAGGGTTGATTTATAATGTTGGGTTTGAACCTCAGGGAGGATTTATACATATCCCTTTGGATTGGAATCAATGACCACATAGTTCAATAAGTCTCACAAGGGAGTATGGCTTGTTGAGATGCATAGGTAGGGGAATACTCCTAAAGAGGATTCCCTTGTAACAAGTTCCATGAGATATGTCTTAACTCATGGAGGCTTAGGGGGATCAATCTAGGACTTACACCCATAGAGGATTCCCAGATTAAGGGAATTATTATTGGGGCTTACTCCTGAGGAGGATTCCCTAACAAAGGGGGAATGATTTATAATTTCATGGATGATATTATATAGATCTCTATACTTAAAAAGGATTCCTACGTATCCTATTTATTGAGGGAATCAGAGTTCACATATTTCATTCCATCAGTGGGACTGTTTGGATGTTGTGATCACTACAACCCTATAATCCCATGTGAGTCATGTTTGGTGTGAGAAACAAGAGGATGTAAAAAATTAAACAAACTACACATGCTTTCTCCTCTACTGGTGAAAGAGTATGTGCCTACAGTGGAAGATTTCATTGAAACTGTGGAAGATTTCTTGGCTATTATAGATCAATCCAAAGCAACGAAACTTACCTCTATTCACTTTAAATTGGACATGGGTCCAAATGTAAGGAATGATTTAAGGTTATAGATATAGAGAGGAGAAAAGTTGAAAACTTCTATGTGAAAGGATTGGGGATTACACTATATTGGTTTCCCTTTGATTGGTCTTGGGCGATGAGGGAGACTTTTCCTTTTTCATAGGAAAAGGTAAGTGTGATCCTTATCCTCTAAACTAGGAACCAGAGGCTTAGGGTCTTAGATATGAGAAAGGGTGTATACATAGTTATATCCTCAACATCCATGACCGGGAACTCTTCAACACTATCTCTATGGTAAGATTCTGTGTGTTGGTAGATATAAAAACCTACTGACATCCCGAGGATCTGGACCCTCTAGACGGAAATGTTCAGGAGACATCTTCCAACAGAAATACAAACCCAAATGGGAGACACTCATATGTTCTTTTTCCTAATTTCATTCAAATCATTAGATCTTCATGTATTTTTCAGTGTGATCCCTTTCATACAGGGGGTCCAATGAAAGATAATCTCTACCATCAGTTGCTTTGAAGGAGCCTTCATGAGAGGATCGTGTAGGATGAGAATGTGAGGTGAACCATGAAGGAGAGCGCAAGTAGGTGGTGCACATGTGGGTGGTGTGCAAGTATTCTTGGGTGAACTAGTTCCACTATTGGTAAAAATAAACCTAGATGACTACACTTGGGTGATACCTAGATTATAACTTCAATGTTATTTATAGTTATTCCCAGAAGTGCGGTGTGATAATTCATTTTTGAGGAAGGGATGTCACGCAAGTTTTCATAAATCAGGGGGTTGGGTGAACTGGTCCTACAAGTGTTGTTTATTTTTCAAAGTGAAAGAAATTAAGTCTCACTATCCTCTTTTAATTCCCTCTATTTAGGTGTTATGAAACTACCTAGTAGGTTTCAGAGTATTAGGGAGAATAATGAGGGTGATAAGATTAGTAATCGACCATCATGGAAATTCATCCATACAAATGAAGGACCCAAGGGTCTATTTATAAGAAAATATGGTATCTTGGGTGAAGGATACTAGTCGCAGAAGTGGGGGGGTGCACAAGAACTTTTCCACTACTGGTGATTTAAACTAACTTAGGTGAACCACTTTTTGATCCTTTTCAAATCTGGATATTCTCCATCTATTTTCTACTTCATTTTTAATTCATTTTATTTTTTAAAATTTTCATCCATGTGATGAAATGGAGTTTCAAAAAAATCCCCCCTCAGGATAGGATCTAAATTACTATAGGTTCAAATCCTGATGAAAAAGGAATGAAAAATACAAATGGGTCATGCATGTGTTGAGTGTTCACGCTAGGGGGTGGTGTGAAAGTCAGATTCATTGTCTATATATAATCCCTTAAATTGAGAAAAAATCACCCAAGATTCGGAAATATTGGCTCTCCACATGTAGCTTTTTTTAATCATATTCTCTTGCTGAAAATTTATATCATGTAGATTCTATATGTATTTGATTTTCATGCTGGAAGTTGAGCGACACTCTTGCATGTTGTAGTTTCACTTGAGTGCCTTAATGTCTTTGTAAAATTTTCTTTATATTTTTTAAAAAATCAAAATGAACCTACTATGAAATAAAATTGATATTTATTTGCAGGATCCATAGATCCTATAGGATCTAGACTACTGATGAACCGGATTTCATGTGAACTAAAGAGATGATGAAAATCATATGTCCTGATTACTAAAACTTTATGACACCACCCTTCCTAGATTAGGATAGTATCTGAAAAAATTTCATCATGATTTTTTGAGGATTAACTATCTTCCACTTTATAGTTATGGCCGTTCATTATAAGTATATATTTTTGATCTAAAAAAATATATTCCAGTCTCTTGGTTTCAAGACCACAAGAAAATATCATTTGCAAAAAAAAATTGTGCGGGCACATATATTAATACTATGATATTATCCAAGGCCTATTTTATACATCATAACCCTTGTACTCTATATTTGAAAGAACATACACCTGAACAAAAGCCACATTGTTATTCATCCATTTTCCAAGACTCACAAACTGATCAATTTAAATAATGGAAGAAAAGTTGGTAATTTTTCGGATGAGGGGGTGTTAAGACCTCATTGATGTAGGAATACGAGGTGAAAAAAAACATGTGAAGATTTCAAAGATGATCTGAAAGGTGCTGGAATTTATGAGGAAGTATGGGTAGGAAAAAACATTGTATATTGGAAGGATGATTTTTTGCGATAACTACTAAGCCAGTGGAGTCCAAAGATGAATTATTTCCACTTGACTCATATAGATTGGGTATCATTTTTTGAGACATCTACAAGATTTTAGTGTCTTCGATCCTTAGAGATATGTATGATTAATTCATCCCTCCAACAGAAACATGGAATAATGCTGACATGAAGCCATCTTTTCCAGGTAAGCTACTAAATATACCTCAAAAAATCAAGTAGGAAAATCCTTGTGCAAATGGGGATATTCATTCAAATAAGTGTATGGAAATATTCTTGATAAAAAAGTAGAAAGTCCCACTTGTAAGCATCCAACAAGCTTTCTAAATATCGAAAAGAGAGGTGTTCTCGTCACCTTCTGGTTGACGTTAGAGAAAGCATAGTTTGAAACGTGTAGGGGAGAAATTAACTCCAATATTTCTTCCATGACACGTCTGGTAGGGTTTTGTCTATATGGCTCAGTTTTTATTTGTTTCTAGTCCATGGATCCAAAGGTGGTGTAAGGCCATGAACATTTTTCTTAGCGACTAAGCTGGTGGAGAAGAAAATGATAGTATTGGCCACTCCTATTATTGAAAAAATTCATTAGAACTTTTTGAATATATATGGAGGAAAGGATCCTTTTATGATAATAGGACCATTCTAGGTATTATGGGGATGGATCGTGACACATTTCAGAACCTATGCTGTGTAGAGTGGG
The DNA here is from genome assembly GCA_963277665.1 of Viscum album. NCBI lineage: Eukaryota > Viridiplantae > Streptophyta > Magnoliopsida > Santalales > Viscaceae > Viscum > Viscum album. The sequence goes on along the minus strand of OY728151.1, from coordinate 1,362,941,230 downwards.
ATCTAAGTCCCTAGAAGTTCATTCCAAAAATTTGTTTAGTATTTATATGGTATTCTACCCTGATCTTTGACATCTCATGACATTCATACAAGGTTGAGTATGTTCAAGGAATTCCATTTCTTTCCTTATAGGAATATTCCCACAGGAAGGTTTGTTGATGATGGGACTACATGCGTAAAGACGAGATCATATATGCTAGTTTGTAGGGATGGTTTATTGGAAACTAAGATTGATGGGGAAATCCAATTTGAGTCCTATGATCATTACATATTTTCATTCCAATTCAAATGATTCAAACACATTACTATATCCCCTCTAGTGCACATTAGACTTGAACAAAATCCTATGGTGGCTCGACAGCTATGATTGCTGACATTTGTAGAGAAGACAGGGGTAGTGATCAATCTACCTATAGCTAGTGTAGAATCAATATTGACTATTTGGTATGTTTAATCGTGGATATCACCATACCTTTAAGGGGTTCTAAACATATTTTTCCTATGGTTGGTGAAAAGAGGTTGAGAAGGAAAGAATGCCCCTGTTTTAAAGCCACCTCATCTCCTTCAGAGGCTGAGTCATCAAAGTCAGAGGATGAGAGTGATGAGGCTCCTATATTTCCAAGGTGACCTCCTTCAAGATATAGTCCAGTGATGAAGTGGTGGCCATCGTTATTGGGTGGCCATGGCGTTGAGCTCCCAGTCGAGGCTCCTGTTGGATCCTTCTCTACTCTTTCTCTAGGATTCCACCATTTTCTTATAGTTGTATTTTCATAGTGGTTTATACAGTGATTTGGGGTGTGATTTTGATTGAGCATCACTACTTTATGAGGTGTCTCTCACGGTGGATTCTCCATTTTCTAGTTCAGACAGGTTGATCTGCTATTTTTTGTTCGTTTTTTGTTTTTTAGTTTGGTGACTGGTAACGATGACTGCCACCAGGGTTGTCTTCATGGGTGTTGTGATGATGAGTTTCGACAATTTAGAATGGTTTTGGAAATGATTTTTCATGATGATGGTTTGAATCCATAATGGGATAAGGATATGATTCTGGAAGTCGGTGATGATGATGGTGGTGTTGACCCTGAATGAAGGTGACGATGGTGTTCGACGTAGGTGGTGGATGTCGATGAACAGGTTGACGGTGAGATTTGATTAGGATGATGACTCTAGTGATGCAAAGATTTGAAGGTGGTGATGGGGATGAGATTTTAGTCCAGCTAATTATGTATGTGATGTGAAGTATGAGGTCTCCTTGTGATGTGGATAGAGGTGGGTACCTCTCAGTTTGAGGTTAATTATGCTATTATTTAGAATTTTGGTTTTTAATTTTGAATATTTTATTTTTTGAATTTTTAATGTGATGCTTGAACCGGTGTCTATCTATGTATGGTTCCCAATTATCCAAAACGTATTTTTTAAAAAATAAACAAAAAAATGTTTTTTATAAGAGGACTACATAATCATCACCTGCTAAGATTGCACCTACGCAGTCTAGTCTTAATCTCCATGAAGAGAATCACCTTCCATTTTCTCATCCACCATCTATGAAAATAGGAATTGGGAATCTCTTCTGATCTAAGGATGTAGAATCACCATCAGATCAGGCTACAATGCATTCTAAATTTTTACAACTAGAGTCCATTCAATCATGGAAGAATATGTTTTGTCAGGATAAAACTATGTGGGAGATTCTATGTGAGGTATTTCATATTCCAGGGAAAGGAGATATTTGAGTGTCAACTGATATTCACTTTGAGAATAGTCTTGAAAAAGTAATCATTTATATTTGGAAGTTAGATATTCTCATTTATGTAACTGACAATTCAATCCCCACCAAAAAACAAGTGAATGAAATGATAGACCATGGAATCGCCGAAGTGATTGATCCTTCATATTTTGAGGATTGGTGAGATTTTTTCACTCTGAAAGATGTAAGTTCTTTCCTTATCACATTATTTTATGTGATTTGTTTATATTTTAGTCAAATAATTATTGATATGTGGAAATACCTTTTTAATTTATAGCTGAATAAAGGAAAATAAGTTGAAATTCTGTCACTATGTTATATCCCTAAGGGTATGGTTCTCGAGGTTACAGGATCACCCATTGGATCATGAGATATATCTCCAAGCCAATAGGACATAGAGAATGAGATGGAAGGTTTTTCCCATATCCAATACCGATTTTTGAATATGATTATTCTAATACTCTTTTGAAGAAAATGAAGAATCAGGGATGCTGAGGAAAGAAATATGTGGCTAAATGCTTCATTAGTAGCGGTAAGTCTTCCTAACACCATCAATTTTGACTTCATCCAATGAAAGTATTTAAACTTCTTGGAATTCTTTGAACATATTCTATTTCTTACCTTATTAAAGTTAGTAATCAGCCTCTTGGAACCATGGATGGAACATCTGATCAAGTGAAGATCCTTTCAAATGATGTGTCTCTTTTGACTGTAGAGGAATCTATGCAAGAGAAAGAAACATCAACTCTTGGAACGACGCTTATCCCAGCATTTGGGAGAGAGGAGGTACCTGGTATTTGGGAAATGCTTCGTGAGAATCCATATAACAACAACTGACATTCATTTTTATAATATTTAAAGATGTATCATATACTGTAAAATCTTTCAACCACTAATGCTAACCCAGTTCCTATCACTGAGGAGATTGTTCGGGTACTAAAGTCATCATAGGGGGATCATAAAACAACCACTCAATTTGTTACCATGTATGAGACTAACATGGGGATTGGGATGTCATTTGAAGCTATGATAAATCTTGGCATGTCTTTTGAAGAAGTATCAAAACATGTTAATATGCCTACTACTTTAGAAGAATTCATGGCACTATATATAGAACCAAATGGATAAGTTTTGTTATATTATGACCAATTAATATTCATATTTATGAATTCCTATTAGGATTTTTTGGAATGTTCAGGTCCATCTTCAGAAGCTTCTAGAGTGATATTGTCTAGAAGACATGTTGACATCACTGTCAATCCCATGATTTAGGAGGACCCTACTCAGGTGAACCATGAAATAGAGAGCTATTCTATGTCAATCCAGAGGGTCTTTGGAAACCCCAAGGAAATATCCCTCACCAAGATGTTCCATCTCAAACTATTGAGGCTGGGGATACTGGGGAAGAATCTTCTTAAGAAGCTAATCTAATGTTGGGTAAGGGTTACCAATCATTGTGATGTGTCCCACTATTTCCATTCTCTTGATGCAAACCATAATTTTTATTTATCACATAGGATTATCAGTATCTATGGCTTGGTTTGGGGGGTGAAACTTTTATATCATCTTGACCAACATCAGGGGAAAGACATCCACTATTGGGGAGGTTGCGAAATAGGGAACTTCCTTAAGTGAATTGATTCAAGAGTACACCCCCTAATGATAGTTACTCTGAGTAAGATTCAGAGATGTAGAATTCTATCTGCGCCACACATTTCAAATTTTGGTGAGATATATGGAATTCTATCTTTGAGAAAATCCTCATGGAACTACCTTCGAGAATTCTATGGCTTCCATTATTATTTATAATGTTGGGATTCATTGGTTTTGATTATAGTGTAATCCACAGTATGGTGAATGAAACCATTAGGGTGCATGAGATAGACCATAAACATTGTCCGGATCTAATAAAAGTGATATTTCTTGCTAAAATTGATGAATTTTGAGCATAAATATCACAACCTAAGGCTAGTCATAGCACAAAGTTGGCAATATTCAATTGGGAGATCAAATAGAAGACTTTTAAAATATCATGTCTTCAGAAAGATATGGATACTACTATAGAGTAACTTAAACAACATCACTTGCCATTAGAAGAAACCCAAAAAGTAGGGGAAATCCAATGTAGATGACTAGGAAGTGCTCCATCATGCCAAGGAGACCGGGGCTAGTCAACTGATGAAACTTCAACAGGTGGCTGATGGGGCTCAGGAGGCTATTCAACAAATGAAAATTTATGTAGAATTGCTGCTGTGATATAAGGTAGAGAGACTCCATTTTCCGAATGTTCCTCTAGTGGTAATTTTTTATATTAACAGAATTTTTTTACAATCATATATGTCTTCATCCCTGCATGCTTCCTGTAATCATAATGTCAAATCTGATTTTCATAGAATTACATCTTCATATCATCTAATCATAATTACAATGATAGTGATGGGAAACTCTAAATTGTTTACCTAATCCAATGAGCTTTGTGAGTATAGTTTTACTACTTCTATGTTCATATGGAAAACCCTACAAATGTTGTTTCTTTTTTGTTATCACCCTAATTTTTACATAAGCATAATATGGAGTGAAATTAGAGGGTTAAACTTGTATTTTTTAGGATTCCCTTTTTTCATCCAAACAAGTTTTTCCATTTATATTTTATCACTCGATATTACATAATCCATAAAGAGTGTAGGTGTAGCGAGTTGAGAATTAAATTTTCTCCTGATTTCCCTTTGCATGATTTAAACCTATTGAGTACTATATCTATTTTTATGGGTAGTTTAAATTCATTCATGTTGGACTAATAAAGCTACTGTTTTAGTTCAGATAGATTTCACAATGAATTTCAATATTATAACCCAAACAAGGATTGATAGTTGTGGATGGTCCCAATATTCCTGAGATATTTCTAAGGGGAATCTTGAGACATGATTTTTATGGTAACCAAATATAAAACTTTAAGAATAGAAATAGAAGAAGTCACCTTCAATGAAGAAGTTACAATTTTTTGAAAAACCCATTATAGGGGTTGTATTATATAAGTCCAACAAAGTCATATGCTGTATATCCAAATAGTGGAATCATTTGGTTGAGAGGCTAGTTATGTTGGTGACTAATGCAAGGCCAATTGGGGGAATGTACTAAATAGTCAGGTAAAGGAGATCTCATGAATTATGACATTATTTTACTCATAAAAAAGGGATTTATGATTTAGATGTCATAAGACCATAGTGGGTGGATTTTCCAATGAAATATGTCTAATAATAAAATGGTTCATCTATGACGACATAGGCCATGAATGAGAAACCACCTCTACAAGAATTTGGTGTGTGAAAGATGGTATATTTTTTAATAAAGTGGATTTATAGTATTATGAAATGCAATTTAAAGTCAAGAAGCAAGGACATTAGGGGGTGTGTAGTTTATTTTTATATGGAACAGACATTATGGGATTTGATTTAATTTATTTAGCTTCCCAATTCTTAGTAATTTGTCTTGAAATATGATATTATATTCAAGTTTAGAAGAATAATTTTGTACGTAGTGATTTTGGGATTTCTGAGTTCGAAGTCTGATATACAAAAAATAGATAAATTTCATTATAGGATATCTCTACTAAGAACGGAGTTACAGCTATTTGAAAAAACTGTTATGGGGGGCCATATTATGTAGGTCCAACTAGGGAATATGTTACATAGACAAATTTTTTCATCCTTTGGATAAAACCCTATTATGTAGGTGACTAATTTAAGGCCAACTAGGGGAACATACTTCATAGTCAGGTAATAGAGTTCTCAAGAATTCAGACATTATGTTTCTAGAAGCCAATGAATGTTTATGTAGATTTGAATCTTCCCAAGAACAAAGTTTGGTTTATGGAGAAAATTTTCTGAATACAAAAGATGTATTTAAATTCTTATTTTCCAATGAATTTTGGGTAATAGGGTCTCTATGAAGGTCTAACCCAAGCACAAGAAATATGGTGCATATAGTTTTACTTCATACAACTAGGAACAAAATATTAGGCATACAATGAATGATATGTGATCAAATGACCAAAGGTTATTCTAACATGAGTGGAAAACATTAGAGGGGAAAAGGGTCATCCATGGTCTTGGAGACATTAAGATCGAGAGAAAGAATGTGGGAAAAATATGCAAAGGATGTCTGATTTAGACTACGAGTTCCTACATACCGTAATCAAAGCATAGAGGAATAGAACAGGGTTCTCCCAAGAATGAATTTACCACTTTTTTATAAATATATCATTGGGGATGTATTATGCAAGTCTATCTAGTGCATATGTTGCATATCCAAATAGTTTCATCCTTTGGATGATAGGCCCATTATGTAGTCAAGATTATTCAAGGCCAACTGGGGGTGTGTACTAAAAAGTTAGGAAAAAGAGCTCTCAGGTATCATATATTCTACCACAAAACCCCAAGAAAGATTATAAAGAAATTAATGTATTCAATATTAAGAGTATGAAATGTGAAATGGGTAATGTCCAATGAACCCAAGAATAATTTGGACCAATGTTAGCCATAAATTTTGAGTCCCTTACATAGATCTAACTCATATGTATAATGGGAACATTTCTTGATTTCATTCTGGGAACTCTAAGGAGAGGACCGAAAATAAAAGCTCTTACATAGAATTTTTTTATTATGTGAGAAATTTGAGTCTTTTTTATATTTTTTGTTGTGACTGGGCCTAGGGTTGAAGATTTGGATGGCTCTACGTATCTCATAGATGTGATAATTATGCCACATATAGTTCTTAAATAAATATCCCCAGCACAATTTAGTTCATCAGTGGAGGGTGATGGGGGTTTCTTTGAATACGGGTTCATACATAAGATGAGAACTCATATTAGATCTCCTCACATAGATCTGAATAATTCATGGGAGGAAAGATTCATTATTTTAATTATGTTGCGATTGGGGAAAATATTGAAAGTTTGGATGTCACTACATGACTCATATAATTGATAATGAAGCCACATGTAGTTACAGAAATTGGTTTCCTTGCATAGTCTTGGTCCATATGTAGGGATAGGAAAAAAAATTTGAATTGTGGATGGACCATGATATAGGATCTGAGAAACGCTATGTATCTTGCTGGGGAATGAATCAAGTCATATGTAGTTCTTTAAAGTCCATCGAGTTTAACGTAATATGTTAATGACAAGGGTGAACTAATGTGACTTGATGGAAACTTTGAGGTTGGGCCAAGAATAAAATTATATAAATCAAAATGTATCACATATGGGTAATAATAAAGCCTCACATGATCCTTAACAGGCTCCATGTGTAGATCAGATTCATGCACAAGAATTAAAGTGGATTAATGATTAATCATTTTTTGACCCAGGATTGGAGATTCGGTAATCACTATGTATCTCATTAGAACGGTAATCAAGGAACACTTAGTTCTTGAATATTCTCCCTGTGCATGTATGATTCATGCACCCGAGGGGGAGGTACTTTTTTTAAACATTATAGTGGGACCTAAGATTTGAGATTCAGGTGTCACTACATACCTCATTGGAATGAGAATCATGCCACACGTAGTTCTTGAAGAAGTTCCCCAAACCAACTAATGTTAAATGTGAGGAAGATGACATTAATATTTTTCAAATATTTTCCAGAATAATGGTTTAGCCCAAGATACAAAATGGTATGATAATCAAGCTATATGTTCTTGAAGAGTTCCAAGTATACCAAGAACAGGGAAAGGGGAAATTGTTTCTTTTATGGTCATGGTTGTGCCTAATATTGGAGATCTAGGTGTCTCTATATATCTCATTGAAATGAGAATCAAGAAACATGTTGTTCTTGAATAACCTTACAGTTTAACAAGATGGGTTGTGGAAAAAGGTAACTTTATGTGAATGAAACATTGTGGAAGGACCAGGACGTAGGATCTAGGTGTCACTATGTATCCTACTGAAAAAAAGAATCATGCCACATGTAGTTATTGAAGATATATTCCCAATGCATATTTGACCAATACATAAAGTGAATGAAGGATCTTTTTTATTGTGTTTGGACCCAAGATTGGAGATCTAGGTGTCACTATATATCTCATTAGAATAATAATTAAGCCACATGTTGTTCATGAAGATGGATTCCCATGTGGGTCTGATCCAAACATGGGGAATAAATATGGCCCAAATTCCACTAAGTAGTGTCACTAATGTGAGTGATTATTACTTACGGAAGCTACTCACCTTTTAAGGGACCCCAAGAAATCTTAACTCATGGTATTTAAAGGAATATTTTAACATAAAATGAGGGAGATGTCAATCATACAGTTTAATGTCATGTGGTAATGACAAACGGTGTTTTACAGTTTCAGGTCATGTGATTAGGACCACTTGTTGTGCATTTTGTCATCTTGTGGAAAGGACGATGATGTTATGCAATTTAAAATCATGAATCATTGACAATGGCCGTAACACAATTTATCATCATATAAATAGTGTAACAACCCAATGTTTTATCAATGAAATTCACTTATTATAATTTTTTATTATAGTATAATCATATAATAATACATATATAACACAATAAAAACATTATAAATGAAGAATTACTAAAAGAAAATGTATCTCTAGAAGGTAAGGAATGTATACCGATGAAATAGTAACATGACCTTTGGAATAGTAATCTGACCCTTATGAATAGTAAACCGGATAACTGAATAGTAACCTTACTAATATAATTATAATTAAAAAAATTCTATATTATAAGTTACCATATTATATAAATATATCACAGTATAGGTAAGTAAATATTATAAAAATTATTAAGTAAGTGTTAGTATTTTTGTAAGTCGTGTATATTTAATTACAATTTTATGAATAATTAAATAATTTAAAATAAAATTTATTTCATAAAATATATTCATAAATAACTATTTTTTTGAATTATTATTATAAGTTAATTTTAAGCGACATTAATTAATTTTTCAAACTGATAGAAATGTAGTTTTAATGTTAAATTTTTTATTTTTTAAGTAAATTGTGATTTTAATTAAAAACCAAATTTCTCATATTTATAAAATTATTTTAATAAAATGGAGTTTATTTTTGAATTCTATAAGTCCAAAAAATGGTTGGTTTAAAATTTTCAGATTCTTCTAAAATACTTTTATTTTTAGTGAATAGTTAAATATGAAAACTTAGGATAAATGCTAAAAAATGGATTTTCACATCATGCCTGAGTCATGTATGATATAAATAGAAATTGTTCTAAAATTAAATTATATATTTACTAGTTTTGTCACAAGAATAATTTCTATTCATATTCCTGAGGAAAAATATTAAACTAATGATTAAAATAATGGGAAACCCCTCCTCTTCTCCACTATAAATACCACCCCTCTTTAACTCTTCTCCTCCCACCTCTAAAGCCTTCTGCCTAATAAAAATTCTAAAAAAATCTCTCTATAATCCCATATACCACAATTTTAAACCCTTTTTATATTCAAAATACCATATCCTCCCCCCTAAATAGGTTCTCAAGGAAGATATATTCAAGAGGTAAATTCCCCTTTTCATTTCATTTATTTTCTTTCAAGTTCATTTATTTCTTTCTCTTTCCTCACATCATTTCATCAAAATGTTATGATAAATATATTACCTTACATTTAAAATGATTTTGTTATTATAATGGAATAATTCATCATCATATCTAATTTAACCTCCTTTTATACGAGAAATAAAAACATCATTCGAGATGTGTTAATTCATCACATTCAAGGATCATGGGTTTTAAATTTCTTTTACCATCTTCAATCAGGTCATCAAACCATTTTTATTATTGAACCAGACATTAATAAATGTATTATGTATAATTTAAGGTTATTGAGTCTTTTTTAAACATGATATTAATTTAAAATTCAAATTGTGTTTGATGAGATCAAAAACCGCCAATTAACCAAAACATATATCATTAAAGTTTTAAAGAATGATTTATCTTTACACCAAGTAAAAAAATAAATTTTAAAACCATGTATTGTTATGGTTGTTAAATAATAAAATATAACTATAGTTGTGTAAAAAAATCTCACCTTACATGTTTATCCTTACATGTATATAACTAAACCGATCATGCAATCCAAGGAAAAAATGCTTCCAAAACAATGAAATTGAACCACTTAACCCACTGAAAATGACATGAATGAACTTAATAAGTTTATAATAAATAAATTAAATGTATAAGAGGTTATGGAAATATTATTTAATGAATTTAATTTTGTTATCTAGGACATTAAAATCAAGTGAAGGACACCATCAGACTTAAGGTAAGGGATTCTACCTGAACATCCATTATTCCTTTGAGTTGCTCAACATTTCTTTTTACCCAAATGAAACTATATATTATTTTTATTTAAATATTATAAATTTTTTAAAATGATACTAAATAATTTATTAAGTTAAATTCCTCATTCTCTTTTTGGATATACATGTTTTTAAGTGGTTCCCTCCCTAATACTTCCAGATAAGAAAACATGTTTAAGGGAACTTCCCGAATTCTTACCCATTTTCAAGTACACTATATAATCTATTTTTAAGCCACTATTATTTTTATAAAAACACAATTGTTATTATTTAAAACTTATTGGTTCAATTGTTTTTTATATAAAAGTTTATTCCTTTTTATGTTTTAAATGACATTTAATATTTTCCTTTAACCGCACTAAAATGTTTTAATTATAATGTTTCTTACATACTCTTTTTACAAGTTATTACATAAAGTTGAAAACAATTTTCATGACATATGCATATTATACCCTATGATTTTCCATGAATTATATAATTCCTTTCCTTCATGGACATTTTTATGATACTCCCATTTGTTGTGATATATGACAAGATCATTTTACACAGTTCTTACCATGGGTAACCCTTATGTTTCTGTATGATTGGTTATGTATGATTCTATATGTAGCAAGACTATTCATGAACATGTTATGATGGGTGTCCCTAGAGTGTGCTCCAATTAATTGGTTAAAGTTGAGTCTCATGAGACGTTATGTGCAACAGTCTTGGCGAATAGCCTTGACACATGCTACCCTATGAAACGATATTGGTGGTTAACTTTGAATTGTGATACTCTATGTGAAATGAGCCTTGAATCATGATAAATTCATGTTTTATGTTACATACACATTACTATAACTCCATGATTACATGAGCCCATGTTTATATGTTTTTATTTCATATGTTACATGCATTTTTATATCTTTATGTCATGCCTTTAAACCCATGCTCTAAAGCTTTATTCTTGTATTTATTCCCTTATTTGTCTTTTAATATAATACATGTGTTCATATTATCCCCAGGTTTTCCTATGAATATGTATGAGCACAATGAAAGTTAGTATCTCTTTATAATTATTATATAAATAAATGTTTTATTTTTTCCCATGTTTTAAGTTTTACGTAACTAGTCTTCCAAGACGCTAGACTATTAGATCCTTGGCTTATAATATAATGTTTTATTATAATTAAAATCATGTATAGATATTTCTAAAAGGATAGGGTTTCTATAGTTGGTATCATAGGATGTTCAAGTTATTTTTTGAGATTATGAAAAGAGAGCTTTACTAAGAACCTTATGGATGATACAAAGTATAATAAAACATCCTAAAATTTTGTTAAGTATAGAGTAAGTGGTTTATCAATAAAATACATCCTTGTATAGATACAAACAAGTGGATGTGGCTTTGGCATAGATGTATTTAGTTGTAAAACACAAAAAACTTCTTTGATCTTGACTCAAACAAGAACTGATGCACAACAACGGGCCTTGTTGCACTTCTATTTTGACACTCCTAGGGGATATGATTTTTTAAATTCATAAGATTAGTACAAAACATTATTAAAGAAATAATAGAAGCCTATAATAATATATTTGAGGAAACAGATCATGGGTAACCTTGATCGAAACCTAGGGAATAATGAGTTAGGATATAATTTTCCTCTAAGTGTTTATACTTTTATGTTTAAATTTTATTTTTTCATTATTATTAAATAAGTATTCAAGCCCTCTAATTGTACATTCAATTGCATTATTTAATAGAGGGAAACAGAAAAACATGTTCCAACAATCAATGTGACAGCTAATTTTAATATTACCCAAATGATATGATAAATATGATGGGAATGGATTCCAAAAACATCATGATAATACTTTCTTAGCTGGCTCAAGTTATAAATAATAACTTGTATCATGTGTAATACCCTCCTCCTCCAATGAAAGAACAAGTTGTCATTGAATCGTTCATGTGGAAAATTCCTCCCTTGTTTAGTGGATATTCTGATCCCCTCCTCATAGAAAAGTGGATTAACTCCATTGAAAAGATATTCTCTTTCCTCCAGTGCTCATAAGAAGAGAAATTAATGCTATGAGTCTATTGTTTTGATGGGGAAGCTGATTAGTGGTGGAAAATGATCAAAAATATGAAATCTTTGGAGGAAATTGATTCCATTGATTAGGAGGAATTAAAGAAGACGTTTTTCAATAAATATTTTCCCCAAACCCCCCATCTCAATATGGAAAGAGAGTTCTATATAATTAAGAATAAGGAAGATGCTTCCATCGGGGTGTATGAAGCAAAATTCACTAGGCATGCAAGATATGCCTCCAGCTTTGTCATGAACACTGAAAGAAAGGTGGATATCTTCTCTAGTAGACTAATGCTGAGTGTACAAAAAGTGTTGGTGATAAAATACTTTGATAGTTATGAGGAGATTTTATGTTGTGACCTCAAGGTAGAAATGGAGATCAGAGACTCTCAATGGTCTCATTAGACTAGTGAAAAAAAAATAAATGGAGTCTAATATGTGTGATTAGGAATATAAATCCCATGGTGGAAAGAATATCGAACAAACCAAATGTCAAAATTTTGGGAAGATGAATCATTGGAACTATCTAAAGGGAACCAGAAATTGATTAAAATGTGGAGGAACTGGACATCTAGATAAAAAATTATGAAGGGATATAATGAAGGAGACTAATGTGGAATAAGAAATGAAGTTTCAGATCAACACTCATCCAGTAGTGTATTGTTTCAACCACAAGTAACTTGTGAATTATGTGAAAAAATTTCTTTAAGGCATGGGTTGTCGGAGGAAATCAATAACAACCTCCATGGAATCAAATAAAGGATTATTTTGTCACTACTAATGAGGTGGATTCAAACAATTATGTGGTGATAGGTATGCTAGTTATTCATTAAAGAATGTTGAATAAACTATTTGATTATGGTGTTACACATTCTTTCATATCATGCATGTTCAGTAGAACAATTCAAACACCACCTCAAAATTTATAGGTTGAGTTCTCTATGAGAACAACGAATGGGGAAATTATTGCATCCAAAATTTATAAATCCTACCCAGTAAACATTTGTAGACTGATCTTTCTTTAAAATATTTTTATTCTTGCATTATTGGAGTTCAATGATATTTTGGGCATAGATTGGCTATCTTTATTCAAATACAACATTAATTTTCATGAATGGGAAATCACTTTTCACATCCTAGACCATCCTCCAATCGTATAAAATTTTAAGGAGGAAGATGAATCTCCTTCAGAATAATTGTCTCATGTATGGGTGAGGTTTCCTTTTAAGAAAGCATATCGTGCTCAAATGATTGAGACAAAGGAGATGATACTTCTTGAAGATATTCCCATCTTGAGGGATTAAACTAATGTATTCATTGAAGAATTTACTAGTCTTCCTCCTGATCAAGAAGTTAAGTTCTCAATTGAACTTATTCTTGGATACCAGCCTATATTAAAGACACCTTATAGAATGGAAACCATTGAGCTGAAAGATCTCAATAAGAAGTTACAAGAGAATCTAGTGAAGGTTTTTATATGCCTGAGTGCATCACCATGGGGTGCACCAGTCCTCTTTGTTAAGAATATGGATTGATCAATGCATCTATGCATTGATTATCATGAGCTTGATAAAATCATGATAAAGAACAATTATCCCATACCTTAGATAGATGAATTGTTTGATCAGCTACATGGGGACAATTATTTCTCTAAGGTGGACCTTCATTTGGGATATCCCCAATTAAAGGTGAGTAAGGAAGATTTTTCCAAAAATATATTACCTCAACAATTTTTTGGTATTCTTTTTCGATGATATTCTGATATACTCTAAGAGAATGGATTATCATGAGGAGTATTTGAATACTATGTTGATAAATTTTTTATGGGAGAAATTTTATGCAAAGTGTAGTAAAAGTGATTTTTGGATAGAGGATGTATCATTCCTATGGAATGTCATTACTAGAAAATGAATATCTATGGACCCTTCCCAAACAAAGGAAATTGAAGTGGATCACATGAAAACATCCATAATGGATATCCACAGCTTTATGGGTCTATCTGAGCATTATCAGAGATTTTTTAAGAAATTATAATGATTTTCAAACCTAAGGACCAAACCAACATGGAAGGGAGTGAACTTTTTCTAGACTCAAGAATATAATCAAATCTTTAAGGAGCTTAAAAATAGGCTTATCACTACACTAGTAATCACAATCCCAATAATTGGAGAAATGGTTAGAGTTTATCAAGGATTATGACTACTCAATTTACTACCATCGAATATGGTTAGAGTTCATCAAAGATTTTGACTAATCAATTTACTACCATCCTGGTAAGGAAAATAAGGTGGGAAATTATCTAAGTAGAACAGATATTGCATCTTTATCAGTGATGAGAATTTAAAAGGATCCAATCTTCTTATATTTGTATAGGATGGACATGGGAATCAGTAAGGGGGGAACATCATCCATCCTTTATTAAATTATTTCTCAACCATCCCTCATAGATGAAATAATGGATTCTCAAATAAATGAAGTGTAAATTCCAAAAAGAGTGGAATCTAATAGAAATGGGAAATCATCTGAGTTCATGACCAAAGAAGATGGATTCATGAGATTCAGGTCACAAATATGTGTACCATCTAATCTAGAAACTAATGGATAATGGGTCTATACAAATAGTTTTCCTAAAAACTATGTGTATAGACCCAAAAATACTCATAGTTTTCATGAACCGTGGGTATATGTTATATTTCATAACCTATACCCATTGTTCTTTGTAAACCATGGGTATAGGTTACCCATGTAAGTGCGGGAAGCTAAAAAATGCATGAGAATGCCGTGGGAAAACCTATACCCATGGTTTACACTAAACCGTGGTTATAGGTTCCATATCTACCCACAGTTTTGTAAAATGTGGGTATAGCCATCAACATATAATCCTATACACACAGTTTTAACTTAACTGTGGGTATAGATTTTACCATATACCTACAGTTTTACTAAAACATGGGTATATAGTATGTTATGTTTTGTGTCAGAAAATATATAAGATAATATATATTTATATAAGTATATTACTATTTGGTGTAGGGGTAGTTTGATTTGTCATTATTGAAGAAGTGTGGGTTCAATACCCTTCAGAACTTTTATTATTACACATAGTTTATATTAATATATTTAAAGAGGTATGGAATTTTATACAAATAATAATGGTAGCTAAGTTGGTGAGGCACATCTTTATAATATTTAAACCTAGAGTTTGATTATTTCCCACCTTATTTTTTGAATCCGAAGGTATTAAATTTAATATATTTAGAGAAAAATAGATATATAATAACAAATATTTGATATCTTGGATGGTGATGTGCTCGGTTGGTGAGTAGGAGGTCCCGTTTTCTTATCCTTGGAAATTTTATTTTCTAATACGGATAATAAAATAAATATAAATACAAAAATTTAGATATATATATATATATATCTGTGTGTGTGTGTGTAATTCGTCCAGGTTTATTGATGATGTGTGTCTTAATTGTAGTGCATGTCATGCGATCGAAATATGATGCTCGTGTTTTTTGTAATATGTACGCCCACAGTTTTAAAACTGTGGGTAAAAGGAAATGATAGGGTGGAAAAATATTATGACACAGTCGAAAAATAAGCTATAGCTATAGTTTTTCAAACCGTGGTTATAGGTCATGGACATATCCTGACGCCTCAGTTGCCCATGGTTCCCAAAAACGTGGTTATAGGGTATACCCACTGTTTTGGGACCTATACCTATGGTTTTGAACCGTGGATATAGATCATTTTTTAGTAGTCAGAGATAAAGAAAGATATTATGAATTATGAACATAGCACAAAGTTCTCTATTCTCCTAGGGATCACAATGATGTATCGATATCTCTAAAAGAAATTTTGGTGGGACAATATGAAGAAGGAGATTGCTGAGTATACATCAAAGTGCATGGTATGTCAACAAGTGAAGGCTGAAAGGAAAAAAGTCCAAGGGGATGATGCAACCACTACCCATACCAACATGGAATTTGGAGAACATAATCATGGACTTTGTCACTGGACATCCAAGGATATCCATAGTAAATAAAAATATATGGCTCATTGTAGATTGTCATAAAAAGACAGCTCACTTTATCACAATTTGAGAGGACTTATCATCAGATCAACTTTCAAGGATATATATCAAAGTGGTGTTATGGTTTCATGTAGTACCTGTATATATTGTATCTAATAGAGATATGATATTCACCGTGAAGTTTTGGAAAATTCTTCTGCATGCTCTAAGCACTAAGTTGAACATCAGCACGACCTATCATCCTCAAACTATGGACAATCTGAGAAAACTATTCATACATTGAATGATATGTTGATATAATTTTCTATGGAATTCAAAGGAGGGTGGTACCAATATCTTCCACTGTTCAAATTCTATTACAATAACATTTTTCACTCGAGCATCTGAATGGCACCATTTGTATCCCTTTATGTGAAAAGGTATCGAACATCAATGTGATGGGATAAAGTTAGTGAGGGTAACCTTCTAGGACCTAAAATGGTCAATGAAATGGAGGATAAGGTGAAAACCATTCAGAAACAAATCGAGGCAGGCCAAAGTCAACAAAATATAAATGTATAAAATAATCAAATAGACCTTAATTTTAATGTTATAGACATGGTATTTCTCTGTATATCCCCATGAATGAAGGTCATGAGGATTGGGAAGAAAGGAAATCTGAGTCCCAGGTATATAATCCCCTTCATGATTCTTTATCATGTTGGATTTTTGGCCTATAAACTAGTACTTTCACCTAACATGTCTAAAGTGCATGATGTATTACATGTATCCCACTTAAGTAAGTGCATACCAGATCCTTCAAATGTACTCTGTTTATAGGTGGTACAATTGGAGAATGACCTTTCATATGAGGAGTAATGAGTGATGATCTTGGATCATATAGATAAAATTCTACGCAACAAGACTACTCACCTAGTCAAAGTACTATGGTAGAACCACAAGTATGAAGAGGCAACATGGGGACTGGAGGAAGCAATAAAGGAAAAGTACCAAATCCTATTTATGGATTAAAATGTAAAATGAAATTTCAAGGGAGAAATTTCTTAAGGGGGAAGAATGTAATGAACCAATATTTTATAATTGAAATTACCTTATTATAATTAATTATTATAGTATAATAAAATAATATTACATATATATAACACAATAAAAACCTTATAAATGGATAATGAGTAAAATAAAATCTATCTGTAGAAGTTAATGAATGTATACCAATGAAATAATAACTTTACCTTTCGAATAATAATGCGACCCTTACGAATATTAAATCAGCCAGTTGAATAGTAACATCACTAATAAAAGTATAAATAAAATTTATCCAACTTATAAGTGAAAATATGATATTAATATATTATAGTATAAGTAAGTAAATATTTTATAAAATATTAATTAATTATTAGTATTTTTGTAAGTCATGTATATTTAACAAAAATTTTATGATTATTTTAATAATTTCAAATAAAATTTATTTACCTAAACTTAATTAATAAATAATTTTTTTTATTACTTTTTATTAAAATATAATTTTAAGGTACATTCATTAATATTTCAATGTGTTAGAAAATCAGTTTTAATTTTAAAATTTGTATTTTTCAAGTAAATTATGATTTTAATAAAAAATTAAATTTCTCATATTTATAAAAAAAATCATAAAATGGAGTTCATTTTTGAATTAAAAGTATCTATAAATGTTATGGGTGAGTTTTTTGTTTTTTTTAGAATACATTTATTTTTGTGAATAATAAAATATGGTAATTTACGATAAATGCGAAATAAATGAATTTCAGCATTATGCTTGAGTCATGGATGATGTAAATAGACATTATTCTGAATTCACAATATATATTTACAATTTTTTGTCACAATAATAAATAATTTTCATAGTCCTGTGCAAAAATGATAAACTAATGATTAAAATAATGGGGAAGCCCTCGTCCCCTCCACTGTAAATTCCAACCCTCTTTACCTCCTATCTTCACACCTCTAAAGCCTTGTTCCTAGTCTAAATTCTGATCAAATATCTCCCTAAACCCCTCTATCACTTCCATAATCCATTTTTCTCTTCATAATACTAAATCCCATTCCCTAATGTGGCTCTCAAGAAAGATATATTCAAGAGGTAAATTCCTCTTTTTGTTTCTTTTATTCTCTTTCATGTTCTTTCTTTTTTCTTTCATCACCTCCTTTCATACAAATGTTATGACAAGTAAATTATTGTAAATATACTGTAATTTTGTTATGATAATTAAATAATTCTTCATCCTCTCTCCTTTACCCTCCTTTTATACTATAAATGAAAACACCACATGAGATATTTTAATTCATCACATTCATGGACGACATGTTTTCAATTTATATTACCATCTTCAATTCTGGTCATGAAACCATTTTTATGGTTGAATCAGA
Source organism: Viscum album (assembly GCA_963277665.1). Classification (NCBI taxonomy): domain Eukaryota; kingdom Viridiplantae; phylum Streptophyta; class Magnoliopsida; order Santalales; family Viscaceae; genus Viscum; species Viscum album. The sequence goes on along the minus strand of OY728151.1, from coordinate 1,362,922,635 downwards.
CTATAATATATTTATTATTTCTAATTTAAGGTTCTGGAATATTTTTTACACATGATATTAATTTATAAAGTAAAATGTGTTTGATGTGATCAAAAACCTCCAATTAACCAAAAGGGCCATCATTGAAGTTTTATATATTGATTCATCTTCACTCCAAATAACCAAATAAATTTTATAACTATTTAATATTATTGATTTTAACTAATAAAATATAAATCTAATTATGAAAAAACATTCTCACCTTTCATTTTTACCCTTAAATGTATATAATTAAAACAATCATGAAAACCAAGGAAAAAAATGCTCCCAAAACAATGAAATTAAACCTTTTAACCCACCAAAAATGTCATGAATGAACTTAATAAGGATATAATAAATCCATTACACGTATAAGAGGTTCTTTAAATATTAATTAATGAATATAATTTGTTTATCTGGAACACCAAGATCAATTGAAGGACACCATCAGACTTAAGGTAAGGGATTCTACCCAAACCTCCATTATTCCTTCAGGTAACTTTATCTTTCTTTTTACCGAAATAAACTTATTTTTTATTTTTTATGTAAATATTTCAAATTATGTGTACATTCTCCAAAATCATGTATAAAGGTCTATTTACCATTTTATTTGGTTATATACATGTTTTTAAGTGGTTCCCTCCCCAATACATCCTTGTATGAAAACCCATTTAAGGGAACATCCCAAATTCTTATCTATTTTCAAGTACACTATATAATCTATTTTTATGAAACCATTATTTTTATAAAACATCTAATTTTATTATCAAATCCTTATTAGTGAAATTATGGTTTTATATAAAATAATATTCCTTTTATCTTTTAAATGACCATTTATATTTTCCTTTAACAGCACTAAAATGCATTAATTCTAAAACATCTTAAGAACTCCTTTTACATGTTATTAATTCATGTTGACAACAATTTTCATGATATATTCCTATTATACCATATAAATTTCCATTAATGATCTAATTTTTTCCTTCATGGAAATTTTTATGATACTCTCATTTTTTATTCTTTATCGCATAATTATGTTACCCAATGCATACTATGGGTAACCCTTGGGTTTATGTATGATTGGTTATGTGTAATTCTACTTGTGGAAAGAATATTAATGAACATGTTATGATTGGTGAAACCAGATAGTTCTCCAATTAATTGGGTAAATTTGAGTCTCATGAGATGTTATGTGCAATGGTCTTGGTGTTTAGTCTTGACTCATGATACTATATTAAACTGTCTTGGCTGTTAACCTTGACTTGTGCTCCTTTTTTGTGAAATGAGCATTGAATTTTTCAAAATTCGGGATTTATGTTTTTCAAACATTACTATGACTCCATGATTACATGATCCCATGCTTATGTGTTATTATTCCATATATTCCATGCATTTTTTATATCATTATATCATTCCTTCGAACCCATGTTCTAAAGATTTATTCTTCTGTTTATTCCCTTTATTGAATTTTTAGCTAATCCCTTTATTCATGTTATCCCCAGGTTGTCCTATGATGATGAATGAGAACACTAGATGTTAGGAGATCTTTATGAAGATTATATAATGAATTGTTTTATTTAGTCCCATGTTTTCAGTTTCATGTACCTAGTCTTCTAAGACACTAGACTTTACGATCCTTGTCTTGTAATATGATGTTTTCTTATGTGCAAAATCATGTAATGATATGTTTAAAAGGCTTAGGTTGATATAACTAGGGATAAATTTGTGTGATTACACAAATTAATTATTTAGAAACCTTTCATTGGTTGGAGTCATAATGAGTTCTCCATACATTAAATTAAGGAATAATATCCCTTAAAATAGGACATATGTATGGAATAAGGTCCTTCCCACTTTGTCGCAAACTTCAAAGGCTTCTTTCCAAATATCATTATATTCTTAGGGACCCAAACTAAATCTCCTTGGAGGAATGGATGAAGGAATACCGTATTGTAAATGGATAATGTTATTCAGTTTTGATAGACTTCTATGTTATACAGGGTATTTGATCTCATTTCAACCAGTCACTCCTACTCATCCAACCATTTTTGGGATTTCTCATCGGTGGATAATAGATCACAAATAGAAACACTGAGTGATGGAAACATAATTTCAATGGGCTGAACTACTTTTTTCCAATATACCAATGAGTATGGGGATAACTGTGTGGTTGTATAGGTATTAGTCTTGTAATCCCATATGGCATGAAAGAGTTTATCAGGCTATGATTTCATATCTCTATGAACAATACTCTAGAGTATATTGGAAAAGGTTTTTTTGAAAGACAATATATATATATGTATGTCACTACATGATAGAGGGATGAATGGTTGGATTTGTTATTGTATTCTTGATATAACTTACCAACCTCAAAAAAATAGAAATTGGTGTCATTATCCATTAAAATAATATAAAGAAACCAAATCTAGTGATGATATTAGTTTTGAAAAAGTTAACAATTATTTTTTCCTCAACATCCTTGAGAGGTATTTCCTCATCCCATTTAGAGAAGAAATCAGTAGTAGTAAGCATGTACTTGAACTGCATAGCCATAGCTTGAGGATAAGGTCCTACTACATCTATTCCCTATATGGAAAATTATTAGGAGTATTTATCTATATGTAGTAACTATGGGGGTTTATGGATGAAGTTGGAATGCACCATGCAGAGATGACACTTCTTAGTGATTTCCATGAAATCCTACATCATCGAAGGCTAGAAGTATCCAAGCCTTCAAATTTGATCAAAAATACCAATCCCAGACTGATTAGAACTATAGACTCCTACATTTATTTATTTCATGACAGCCGTAGTTTCCTCCCCATTAATGCATCTGAAGATAATTTCATTGAAACCTCGTCTATAGAGTATATTTTGGTGATTTGGGCCATCGTAAAGAGTGAAAATAACTGCTCGTCGCCATATTTTCTCTCTTCCAACTATATTTGGTGGATGTAATCCATCTTGGATATATTCTATGATAGGTGTCATCCATCCCATAGTAGAACCAAATGGTTAAAGAATGGGACTGATTTCAATAATTTCCTCTATTCTGATTTGAACAAAATGTGAAACCGCACAACGATAATCAATGATGATGATTGTTTCATGTTGGTTTGGATCTATCAAGGATGTACCTATATTTTCCAATGCATCAATTTGACCATTTTTTAATACAAGATATAAGAATATTTAGGTTCTGAGTGAAATTATACCATTAACCCTCAGACATAATCAAATAGGGGAATTAAATCTTTTTTCTAATGGTGTAATCCCTATTCATCTATTTTATTACCAACTCTGAATCACCCTTAACATACAAGTAGTTTACAGGTACTTGGAGTGCCAATTCCAAACCTATAATGATATCCTAGTATTATATCTCATTTTGGTACCACCTTCTGATAATAAGAAGGATTATACCAACACTGCCATTTCTGGGGAGATAAGAAAAATTCCTAACACAAATTTTTTGAGAATAAGGTCTTCCATTCTCATACCCATTGGACTTCTGGAAGAACTGTAAATATAATTCTACCATGTTACTGGATAATCCTTAATAGAGAAGATTTCATCATCTGGTATTTCAGTATTCAAATATGTTTCTTATGCAGATGGGTGCACATTAAGGAATTCTTCCAAGGCTTGGCCTTTCCTTACTTTTTGAGTCAAAAACTGTATATCATACTATTGTTGAATAAATTCCCATCATTCCAGATGTCCTATCAACATAGTATGACTGATGATAAATTAGAGTGGGTTATTACAAGAGACCACGTAGACCCCGTGATTATACAGGTAGCACCTCAGCTTCTAAGCTGCAATTATTAACGTCAAAAATCTTTTCTCAATATCTGAATATCATGTTTCTACCTTGAACATGGTTATACTGATATAGTAAAGGATTTTTTCAGTCCCAACATCATTACTTTCTCTAGATATGGCACCCGGTGTTCGCTCCTTGGTTATCACATAAAGAATGAGCAGTTTTCTTTCAATAGGTGACATCAATACCAATGGACACAAGATGTATTTCTTGAGGTTATAAAATCAATCATGGCAGACATTGGTCCACTAATAAGTGACCCCTTCCTCATTAATTTGGTGAAGGGAAAACACTTACCTATCAAATTAGCTATGATGAACCAGATATAAGTTAAGTTTCCTTGATTTCCTCTAAACTCTTTCAAGATTCATGGTTGTTACATTACAAGGATAGATTTATTCTTCTCAGGAATGACTTCAATTCTGGGATGGTGTACAAAAACCAATATATTTTCTTGAGGGTACCATGAAAGAACATTTCAAGTGGTTAATCTTCATATTATACTATCGAATCTGGATGAATATGGTCTCCAAGTCTGTTAGGTGATAAGAACATTGTTTTTATTTAACCACTAGATCATCAATATGTCATTCAAAAATTTTCCCCAAGAAGGGTTTGAATATGTCGTGCATTGCATGTTAGTATGTTGCACTGGCATTATTCAAGACAAATGGAATTACCCGATAAAAAAATACACCATGAGGGTATCTATAGTCTATAGATTCCTCATCTTATGGGGCCATATGGATTTGGATGTAAACGGAATTTCTATCCATGAAGGAAAGGGCTTGGTATCTAGCTGTTGCATTAATTAGGAGTTCTATGATTGGAACTGAGAAGTCATATTTGGGAAAATTCTGGTAGAGATCTCTGAATTCAATGCAAACTATAATTTATACATTTTTTCATAGAAAAAATGCTAGATAACCACTTTCTATATTGATCCTCTCAAATGAAGTTGGCTTTGATAAGCTTATTGACATCAGCCTCAATTTTGGAGGTGTGATTCAGTTGTGTCCTCCTAGATGATTTCTGGAATCCCTAATGATCTTCTAGAAATCCCAAATAATGATTTCCCACCTCGAGGTCAATCCCTCACATCTCTGTGTAATTCTAGGAAAGCACATCCAATTTTTTTTAGAAAGGATGTATACACCTTTTTCTATTTAGGAGTCATGGACACACTAATCATCATGGGGCATATATTTTTCTTTTTACCCAAATATATTTCTCTTAGTTCATCTACAGTGGTGGATATGCCTTCCTAAAGTGTTGGAGGGGAGTCCCTGATCTCTTTCACTTCTTCCAGTATTAATTCTTCTACCTTTTCATGGAGGGTAGGTGGTGAATCAAAATTTTTAGAGCTAGTGGAGGAGTCGGTATTAGGAAATCCTAAAGAAGAGGTGACCATAATCATCCCAACTGATAATGAAGTGTATTTTTAAAGATCTAATGTGAAGATGATGGGACCAGAATCAATATCACTATATTTTTTCATGAGTGGGGTAACTTCTTCTAGTATGGCTAATTATGTAGAGACTTGCTAAAGATCAGTGGATGGAATGAAGAAATCTATGTTTATTAATTCATCAATGTTTAGTTAGTTAATTATTTCTCTGATGATGTTTGGTTCAATCATCATAACTTATATTATGGAAGCTACTGAAAAAGTTCTTGTATTTGGTCCAACCCTTTCAATTTGATTAACCGGTAGCACAAAATCTAAACTAATATTCTTAAATGGTTTAGCTGGGATCTTCTCCAGACCATTCAGGGCATTGATTCTTGTAACATCATATGTCATGCACCATTTTCCATTTGTGTGATTGAACTCTGAATAAATGTATTGTGCTTCAAAAGTTTTGAATGGAGCCTTATCACCATGAAATAACCCAATTTGACCAATGATGCATGATTTGAGACATTAGTGGTATGATGAAGTAATTGTCACAAGAAGATATATCCAATGTCTTCCCAACTGAATGTTGAAATTTGTGTCATGTTGAATAAACATGAATGCTGAATCAGATATGAGATCCCCAAACTGAGTTCTGAGCATAATCTAATTGATAGGTTCTTTCTAATTCTTTTCATAGACCTATAACATAAAAGTGGAGGGAGAAAAATGATATTAAATGAGGAACAATTGGTGAAGTGTTTGAATGGGAATGATGTTTACTCTTGATCCATTATCAATGAAGGCTCATCAGATGTTAGTGTCGTTACTCTTTTTAGATAGGTATAGTGGCTTTGTGTTTCCATGTATGAAATGATCCTCATATTCATTAATGAAATACAAAACTACATGGAATTATTTTAGATAATTCTCTATAAAATATACCTCTGTGGTATTAACCATAACTTCAAACTCTTATGGTATTTACAAAGCCTCAATGAGTGCTTCCTGGAGATCCTTTGATAAAATCAGGGAATCCAGGATTGATAACATGACTAGTACCTGTTCCAGTTTCTTCAACACATCGAAATTTTGATCTAGAGGATTAATTTTTCCAGAATGAATATTCTCTTTTATAGGTTCCTTGGAAGATGATGTACCTAATGTGGATGGACCTATTTCGGAGAAGAAGCTGGAAGTACTTCTGATCTTGGTGGATTAGGCCGGCTAGTTCTGCCCACTCACTAAGGAGGTGGTGGCATAGCCTCAAACTAATCATATGTGATGATCATGAGGGGGAGGACCCTATAATGTTTGGAAGAATTCCCCTATTTGTGTTAATCCCACTGGAGTGATCTCTAATGAGTTTCTGCAACATAAATAGTTTGAGTAGGGGTGTGGTGGAATTAGTGGCTTCTAGCACAACCATTCCTTCACTAATATCCTCAACCATGATAAGATCTTCCTATAATTCCCCCAATAAATTATAAGGAAATCTAGATCATAATCAAGATAATCATTTATGTAGGGATCTATTATGTGAATAACATTAATAGAACTGAAGATCAACTCTTTATCTGATGAAGATTCTTCCTAACAATCCAATTCTTGTTGTGCCATTTGGTGGGGTAGTGCCTATGATTTTGAGACGGTCAGCATGAAATCCTCTAAGGTCAAGGATAACATTGGCCTTAACATGAACTCCTCATATTCTATTTTTTCCTTATTCTTCTAGCCGTGTCTCTTTTTTATAGACTGGGATTAAAAGGAATGTGCTCTTAATGATGATTGATTTTCTTTAACGAAAGTGGAAGGAGATATTGTCATCTATTTCAACTATGTTCATGGAATGGAATGAGATTATTTGACTGTTTTGTAGAACATCCAATAATCAAGTTTCTGAGTATTCTTACTTATCACCTCCAACCACTCACATTCATCATCTTGATTAGTAGTAGTAACACATGCTACCTAGGATGGTGAATTTTTCAGAATCACTTTCACAAAGTCCACCATATTTTATAGAATTTCCTTATAAGTAAAACACTTATGGATGGGGTTCCCCAACATCAGATGGAAGGGGAAATGTTTTTTGAGGTTCTATTCCCCTTCTTGATTAGGCATATTTTCCCTTGGCAATTGTACTAAGTGGTTTTACAAAGCTGATATAATTTATCCGAGGACATGTTCATTTAGAAAATAATATACCTTGTTTTTAAACTCATCAAACTATCTCTACCGGTGAAATTTTTGATCATCTTAATGAAGCAGTCATTACTAATGGCACTCGATAGGTGGATCCCTATAGTGTGATGGGGTCTCTGAAGTAGGATCTCGTATAGGGGCCTTCTTAAGTGTACTGTAGCATCCTATTCTTTTTCTACTCTTCTTCTCAGAACTAATGGGATTACTCATGATTTGTCTCTAGTATTTGTTATAGAGTCTTCCACCGCTTGAAAAATAATTTTTGGATCCCAAAACCCTCTTGTGTATTTCATAGGGATTAATGGTGTGTGCAAATCATCATGTAAATTTTCAACACAAATGGGCATAATCTATTCTTGAGAAAGCAATATATTTAAGGAGTAAGTCAATCCTTTACCCTGAGCAATGAAACCTGAGAATCATTCATTCTCCTTTTGCTTAAAGTTTGTGAGATATAAGACTATTGGATTTTACAGTGTTGATCTGAACTAGAAGATGATCTTATGACAGAGATCTTCCCATCCAGTGATTGATCAAGACTGAAAAATTATATACCATACAAAGGATTCCCCCTACAGTGATTTCATGAAGTATCTTAGCTTCACAACTTCCCATTGATCAGGGGTCCCCTTCAGGGGATCACAGCGAGATATGTAATGTGTCAAATGCTTCTCTGGATCTATCGATCCATAGAATATTGGAAATGTATAATTCCCATAGTTTTTTTGTGGGAGGGGTCGAATCTACACATTCAGGATAATCCTTCTTTTCTGGTTAAACAAGTGTGTGACATCCTTCCATAGCTTCCAATAGAGTCTTTATTGTCTCAATGGTGTTCATAAGAATTTGAGGAATATCTAGCTAATCTTGGACCTAGATAGGTGTTGTGGATAGAGCCTAAATGGGTGTAGTGACAGGAGCCTGAATTGGTGCAGATACTGGATCCCGAACTGGTGCAGAAACTAGTGGGAACAACATTGGTGGTGCCACTAGTATCTGACATGGGTAACCAATAGGGGAAGGCCTATAAGGATGTTCATGACCCTTCTCTACTTGTACTTTAAATGTAGGGAATTAATTATCTATAATGACCCAAAATGTTATGAATAAAATTACCCTTTTTGATTTAATTAATTTTTTTTTGGAAATTGAAAACACATGTGCTCATTTAGTTATATTATATCCAATTATATTTATATTAATGTTTAGTATCATTACTATAACACCCATAGATTTTATGAAAAATATTATTTTAATTTCATTGATGTCTTGTGTTGTAAGCTACAACAAGATTGCCTTGCGCTATACGCAACACCGTATTAGCTTGTAGTATACACAACACTATTCTTGGATCATGTTACACACAATTTTGATAGTAGTTATTCTATGAAACATTGAGTATATATATATATATATATATTCAATTTATAAATGAAATATGGTTGGATTCTGTTATAATAAATAATGGAGGAGTCTTTCACAACACGCAACCTTGACTTGGCTTGCATTACACGCAATCGCGACCTTCCTCGATATCGTGTGTTGTACACAATACTAGGTTTCACTAAACAACGATATATTGTTATAATATTATTATGGACTATCCGTTATAAATAGTATTTACTAAATTTTGAATTTTATAACATTATTATTCATCTTACACATTTTCTAGAATATGGTATGAGAACAAAATAAATTTTTCGTTTAAAATATGTATTTTTCAAAAATTGTAGTTTTCTCGCCTTTTGATGACGCACCCACCTTAAATATTGTTTTTGACATGTCTATAAGATCAATTTGACAAAATAAAATTCTTATTTAGAATCAAGATATAAAAATTTACGTTGGATAAGTTTTTCATATTATTCTGATAACCCTCATATTTTAATGAATAGTAAAAACATGCTATATTTTAATTAAAAACAAATTTTTTCATCACAATAATTTATATGGGTAGATTATATTTTTAATTGGTTTTAAAGTGTAATTAGAATATATTTTTACAATTTAATCCAATGTTGTTCATTGGAATTAATTTCACTTTGAAATTGGATATAAACAAGTATCAATCTTTTGATTGTTTTTGTTTCTTAAAAACACGCTATTTGTTTGATAACAGGAATTAAATTTAAAATTAATTAATGACACATATATGTAATGAATTTGTAAAAATAGACATAAATTTTGAATTCAGAATATCAAATAATTCTTAGGCTGAATTTTTGGTATTTTCCTGAAAAACATCAATTTTCGATGAATAGTGAAACCACTTAGTGGTAGTTAAAAAACTGACTTTTTTTAATTTAATTAAATTTTACCACTTCTGTGAATTGAATTTCAAAAATCCGAGAGACACGGTTAATATCAAGGACTAAAATTTGGTTCAATGAGATGAAAATAATTTTTGGTGAATAGCAACTTTTTACTTTTATTTACCATGGTTAAAAGTAAATAGGATAATTAAGGGTAAAAATGATATTATTATTACCCTAAAACATGTCCTAATTCTATTTTATAAGTTTAATTTGACCAAAAACAACATTAGGAATAAAATATGACCATTTAGGCCCACTTTTATTAGATTAGGACATTTAATAGTAATTTATTTAAAGAAGGGTTAAAATAGTTAAAATTAATGTTTAATAAGTAAATCATTTTTAATATAGGGTTATAAATATGATAAATTAGACTATAAATATTCATTAGAAAGAAAAAAATATTTCCTATATAATGGTAATTTATTTATAATTTTTAGACATTAAATAATTTAATTTATTTATGACACAAAGATGATGTCGTAATTATCTTATTAATGAAATATTGACATAATTGATGTTATAAATACCCAAATAAATGTAATTTGAGACTTTTTATGAATTTCACTAATTTTATAGGTTAATATGACATGTTATTTTTTATTTAATTAAATTTTTTCGAACTAATCATTCTGTTATGATTTTCAAAAAAATCATATACCAAATAGTGTCAAAATTGACATAAAATAGTTTTCAAAACGAATATTATATTATTAATTGTAATTTTATTCCTAAAAATCTAAGGATAGGACAAATTACTTAGATAAGGTTATATATATTAATAATGAACAACTTGGGGATCTTTTGTATTGTTATGGTAAGTTTATTAACCTTATAGTGTAAGAAAACAAGAAGACACGGTAAAAGTAAAATTATTTAACTTAAGGTTAAATCTAAATGATAAGGTTAAAATAGAAACCTAAACTTGTCTAAATTCTATTGTATGAGAGGATTTAGACCCATCCCCACATTATATTCTAAATAAATCAATTTGGAGCTATTAAAAACTGAATATGACTTTATAATAAAATACTATTTTTAGTTTTTCCAAAGGTGCCCCTCTCCTCCCTTATAAAAGGGCACCTCCTCCCTCTATTCCTCACACCACTTTGAGCCTTCAAGCTCGCCCAAAACATGAAAAATTCTCTTCTACACTTCCATATAAACATCTTAGAGGTTTTGGTCTTCTTCAAACACCAATTTTAGTTTTCTAAGAGGAGGTCTCAAAGAGGCGCTTCAAAGAAGTGGTAATGTCCGTCACCGATTCTTTCATCTTTATTTCTTCTTTCACTTATTCTTCTTTATTTGTTTCATTATAAAGTAATAAAATAAGTATAACTAATATACTGATATGTTATTATAAGTATTAAACAACCCTATTTCACCATCTATCCATCTTACGGAAAACGAAATCACCACGCGTGCGTACGTACGGAATACCGTCTCCACGCCGTGGTGAAATCTGTTTTCCCACCAACACCTTACATGGATGGGTATAATGGTGTAAAGAATAACTATATGTGGTTATTATAACATCATAATGATTCTGATATATTATACCATCCACTCCAATTATATTCAATAATTATTGGAATGATATCATCGCTCATGTGTACGTACGGACACCGTCTCCACGACGCGATGAGAATCATTCTCCATGTTAACCATACATGAATGATCATATAATGAATAATAATGAAATATATGAAATAATAATTCTACTATATTTATGTATATATATATTTATGTCATGTAATTAGTTTCATTCAATTCAATAGGGAAACTAAAACAGCGTTCATGCGTACGTACGACCTACCGTCTCCATGAACGGTGTATTTCATTCCTTTTATAGATCTATAATATATATGTGGATATGATGAATATATATTATATATAAATCAAGTTTTACGTTATGGAATTATGTAAATAAGGATATAAGTAATAATATCAAGAATGACAAGTCGAAACACATACGATAAATGAAATGATTTTACCCAAAACGCTGCTTTAACATTGAATTTACAAAAGAACGGGTAATATAAAGTCATAAGTGAAACATATATGATATCATAACAATGAATATGATTCTGTAATAAGTAAATGACATTATTTAAATCATTATACAAGAGGTTCAGATACGTACGAAGAATATCAGACCTAAGGTAAGGGATAATTGTGCAAATCTCATTTTTATCCGAGATTTCCTATTCGTAAGTATTTACTGGGGTTATTTCTATCATCCATGTCCATGTTTTATAAAATTTTATTCATGTATGTTTAAAGTCCTTTTTACCCATTTTACATTTACACCATGGTATGGATGGAATCTTTCTTTAATTTACCCTACAAGGAACTTTTTTAATTTTCCAACAAAAGTACGAGAAGAATGTTTTTTTAACGTATACAACATGAAATAATTTTTACGTTTTTATAAAGCCTTATTTTCCTGAAGCTTCATCCAGAAGATTTCATGAATATTTTCAACAAAATACTTTTCTTTTGAAATTGCATGACATTTTGTGAAAAGAAAATGATTTTGAAGAAAAAGGATATTTTCCTCAAGAATTCATTTCAACTGTTTTATCAAAACCATTTTCATCTAAGATGAAATTATTTCACATGTGTATGTTTCAAGTATCATGTCTCTATGATTTACATGGTTTCCCTTTTCTAATGATGAAATTATATCCAATTTTTTTTTATGGATTACGATATGATGGAATGATGTTTATGAAACCCATTTTATTCTTGGGTTATGATGAATGATTTATGTTTATATTATGGCACACGAAAGAATGATTCCAATAAGAGATGGGTCGGACCTATATCTCCTTCCTATGCATTGGGTAAAGATTTATATCTAATGAGATATACATGGATGTAATGGCAAGTTAAACCAGTTCAGTAATACAGGACTGGAACAAGGAGTGATCTTAATTCAGAAAGGGACTTTGTCCACTAAGATGGTCTTGGCAGCAATGCCTTGGCTACTATGGAAATTATATCATGTGCTTAATGGTTGCCACAATTACTTCTTTTATTACATTGATAATTTATCATGATTAATGTTTCTTCATGATCTATGCCTTACGTACTGCCATGTTTTATGTCATTGTTCAATATTTTGATGTTTAGATTTTATGCTTAGGTTTTTTTTACATTCCAATATCTAAGGATTGTTTTATGTTCTCTATGGTTACCCTTAATGAGAATTTGAGATCAACCCTTTTATTTTTTCATTTCCCCAGGATATAAATAAAGGTTTTAGGTAAGAAAAAAATGGGAAGATCTTTATGGGAGATGTTGAAGATCTTTCACCACGATTAGAAGATTATATTCCAAGTTTCCAAAGACACTAAACTATTACGGTCCTTGTCTGTCTGTTTATTTTATGTATTAATTATTCCGAAAAAGTAATGTAATGTCCATATAAGTCAAGCTTTGGGTCTCTACATTTACCATTTATAATATATCCATTGAACAGTGATCATGTGACTAGTATAAATATTGTGGTTTAAAAAATCTCTTTGACACAGACATAGGAATTGATGGACTCAACCTGTAGGATCACTCCCTATGAATCCCATTTATCATCTATTTCTTGAGAGATATAATTTTTGTTCTTTTACCTAGGCCAATCCCATGATGAGATCCATCTAATTAAGCATGAGTGAAACTGTTTACGAGAGAATTTCCAGCTCATCGAAAATCAAATCCCATACCATGTTCACTGAACAACCCCAAAAAAGCCCCACCATTGCACACCTTGATTTTAGGGAATATTCCAATGTAATAAAAATATATGTATAAATAACCTAGTGTTTTGAATATGTACATTATTTTTTAGAATAATTATTATATTTTCTTCCTATTATTGTTACTTTGAAAATGATTTTTAAAGAACAAGTAGTATTTTTGGTTAACAGTTAAATTCCATTAAGAAATATATTTTGATGAATTAATTTATTTTTGAAATAAATAAAATTTTAGTAAAATATTACTATTAAATTTCTAAAAATAAATGACCATATAATTGTTATGAAGTCATATGTAATTTTTATTAAGGTTTAAAAACTGTTTTTGTAAAAACTGATAAATTTTCAATAAAATGAAATTTTTATTTTAAAAGTGAAAATTCACATAATTAGAAAATTATTTAGATAAAATGAATATTATTTTCTGTAATCAGGACGCAAAAATTATTCAAAGGTGAATCTCTCAACATTTTTTGAGGTAGTCAAATGTTTTGGTAAAAATTAAACACCGTATAAATATATGGTGTGTTTTTTGACATAATAATGGCCCAATAATGATGAAGAAAACACTATATAATGTATATTAGGAAAAATAAATGTTTTACCTTTAAAATAATGTGATTTTTGATTTATTTTATTTATTTTACAAAGCCCTAGGGAATCCTCTAAGACATAAAATGTATTTTAAGATTTTAATATCATTTTTTTGAAAGTGTGACTCACCTCCAAATAAAAAAGGGAAATATTTTTAATATATTCGGCCCTTATCCTTATAAAATAATATATACCAATCCCCTTTTCTAGAAATTATGGTCAAAAACCGTGGTATGGTCTGTGGTTTTAAATATTTTATTCCGTAGTGTCCAAAACTAAAATTATAAATAAATCCCCCTCCTTTCTTATATAAACCCATTCTAGCTCCCATTTCTCTTCACTAAAACTCATAGAAGCATGACCACACTCTTACCTCTACACCCTAGAGTTTTACATAGTCACTACTAAGCTCAGAATCAGTCTCTCCTAATCCTTTGGGGCCACACATCCAAGTTAGTGATCCTCGCCTTCCTCTATTCCATTCAATTCAAGAACCTTCTTAAAAATTAGTCTTTAATTTCAATTAGATAAATTTTTATCCTTTTATAATCAATTACCTATTATCCATTTTATTTTATTTAAATGGGGGTTCATTCATCCTCCGCCATTTGGACCCTTACCTAGGCCATTACTATGCCAAAATTTCATAAGGGGTTTCTCTCTCTCCTCTTTTTATCAAGTACCTCATTTATGATAGGGCCTTAATTTCCAATTGTTTAAGTTGGGAAACATTCTTACCTATCCCCCTTACATAACATTTCATTTTAAAATTATGAGAGACCCATTTTCTCTCTCATAAACCCATTTTTTGAATTTATATATGATGTCATTGTGCTTCCAAAATTTAACTCTGATTTCCCATGCCAAAATCATTGTGAAGTAAATACCATACCAATTTCTCTATCAAGGGTATTAAACTTTATTGACATATACTTATTTATTGTGAATATATATGTATTAATTCAAAACATCATTAATTGTGTAGTAAACTATTATGATTAAATAATCTATGTTATATGATCTATGTAGCACACTTAAGCAGAAAAATGAAATGACCATGAAGGCTACACCTTGATAGTGCTCCAATACAATGGGTAATGTTTAGTATCAAGATACATCATGTGAAATAGGTCTTTTATCATGAAACATCATGTGAGATAGGTGTTGACTCATGATACTTCATGTGTAATGGGTTTTGACTCATGCTACATCATGTGCAATGGATGTTGACTCATGCTACTTCATGTGTAATGGGTGTTGACTCATGCCTCTTCAGGTGAAATGATATTTGACTCAAGATCCACCATTTGCAATAATCCTTGGATCATGCTAATATCTTTTTTTATGTTATTGTCATAGTTATATATTATTATTATCATGATTTATCGTGTATTTATATTCATGTAGATTTTATGCTCTATCGATATGCCTATTGTCTGACACCTATTGTATTCTTCATGTTATACCTTGTTTACTCCCATACTGGGATTTATAGAACACACCTTTCTTATGTATTCCCTCAGGTTATTCCACGTAGTGTTAAGTATAAGGGAATCTCGTGGTCATGTAAAATACATTTTCAATAAGGATGTTGTATTTCATGAGTTAAATTGTTATGTAATGTTCCTAATTTCCCAAGACACTAGACCTTTTAATATTATGAGTTGTATTAAGTGAAAATACATGTAATAAATCATGATTAAATATTAAATAAAGATTAGTGTTGATATAGTTGGTATCATAGGATAGTTTTAGTTATTTTTTGGATTAATATTAGAATACCCTAGTAAAAATCCTTAGAGATAAGACTGAATTTAAGAGAACATCCCAAAATTTTGTTGTGTATAAAGCCTGTGGTTTATCAATAAAATATATCCTTGTATATAAATTATAAGTGGATGTGGTTCTGACATAGATGTACCTAGGAGTAATATGTTCGACAAGGTGTTCCGGGAATGACTTAGGGTAACCTGGTACACGACAATGGGCTTAACTACACACCTGTATTGACACTCATGGGGGATATGTTTTGATAAATTCATAAGATCATTACAAACCATTATTAAGGGAACAAATAAAAAAATTCCATAAGAATATATGTTAGGAAGTATATCATTGATAACATGGACCAAAATCTAGAAACTCAAAAGTTATGGAGATAAATGAAATTTATTATTTATCCCTTCATCATCATTGGATTTCCCTTTATATGTTTAATATATTAAGATACTCATCCCGAAATTCCATTTTATTCTAGACAATGGACAAAAATAGGAGGAATCGTTCTAAAAATCGATGTGGAGGGAAAAGTGATGATTTCTCCAATAATATTCCCAACTCGATGGGTGTGGGAATTGCAAATTTTTTAATGATACTATCTCTATTAACACAAAATCTGAATAGAATCCTGGAAAGGTAGGAGTTCCCAAACCACTCTAAAAGAGATAAACCCATAGTCAAGAGATTCATTTGATAAAGGCCTCCTACTTTAAGTGGATATTATGAACCCTTAATCATAGAAAAATGGATCAATTACATTGAATTGATATTTTCCACACGTCAATTTTTTGAACAAGAGAATGTTCTTCTAGATGGTTATCATATGGAGGGTGAAACTAATCAGTGGTAGACATTGATCGGGAATACAAAGTCTGAGGAAGATATCGTAGAAATGGAGTGTAAGGAATTTTAGAAAAAAATTGTTTAATATTTTCCTCATTCCCTTCCTCTTATGATCGAGAGAAATTTACATTCACTCAAGAAAAAGTATGATGAATATATTGGGGAGTATGAATAAAACTTCACAAGACATGAAAGCTACAACTCCTATTTTTTCATTACCCCTGAATGAATGGTTGGACTCTTCTTTGGTGGGCCAAAGCCTAGCCTATGAAAATCCCTAGAAATCGAGGACTTTGATAGGTATGATGAATTTTTTTATATTCCCTCAAAGTCAGTATGAAGATCGGTGAATCTTAGGGCTATCATGGTAATAAGAAGCATAAAGTGGACTTTAATTCTGGTGGTTTGATGGATATATCTAATGATGCTATGAAATTTTAGAACCCCACTTATCAAAGGTGCAGAAAGAATAACTCTATAAATTTCCTAAGGGGATTAATGAAATTCTTTATGTGTAGAAGAGAAGGGAAATGGCTAGTAATTAGAGACAGAAGAAACTCACAAATGAGATAGAGGAAAATAATGCTTCAGTTGACCCTCAATGCACTGTTCATTGCTACAAATACATGGAACTAGGGAAATTTTTGAACTAGTTCCCAAAGAAAATTGTTCTTAGAGGATACCAAAAAACCTCTAAGACGGTAAGGTTGAGTTTTATCCATCACTTCTGCCAAATTGAATCCCAATAATGAAGTGGTGATATGTACGCTAGTTATTCATTCAATAATAGTGAATGTACTTTTTTATTCTGGTTCTATGTGTTCTTTGATATCATGAAAGATTAGTAGAACAATATAATCACCACAACAAATAATGGAAGTATAGATGTTAGTGAAAATGGAAAATGGAGTAATTATTGAATCCCGTGTATATAAATCCTCCACTATCACAATTTTTTGATTGAACTTCTCGAAGAACATTTTCATACTTCCCTTGTTATAATTTGAAGCAATTTGGGTCATGGATTGGCTTTCTCTATAAAGATCCAACATAAATTTACACGATAGGGAAATCACTCTCCAAATAGAAAATTGAACACTAATTCTATAGAAGTGCAAGGAGGAGGACGAATCCTATTTAGAGCCATCATCTTAAAAATAGATATTATTACCATAATATAAAGAGTATATAAATCAAATGATTGATTCTAATGAAGGAACCATCATTTAAGACATGCCTATTGTAACCTAATTTGATGATGTGTTTCTCAGGGAATTTTCCGGTCTTCCTCCTAGAAGAGTTTTTTAATTTTTGATCGATCTTAGACCTGAGGAATTTACATTATCCAATACTTCATATTGAATGGCTATTGTGGAATTTGAGTAGATAAATAAACAATTACAAGAGAATCTGGATAAATGGATTATATGTCCAAGTGCATCACCATGGGGTTCACCAAACCTCTTCATTAATAAGAAGGATGGGTCAATGTGCCACTATATTGATTACCGTGAGCCAAAAAACATGATAAAGAACAAGTATCCTTTTCACCAAATTTATGACTTGTTCTATTAGTTAAGTGGAGTACAATACTTATCCAAGGTGTAACTACGGTTGGGATATTACCAAGTAAGGTTGAAAAAGTAGGATATCACCAAGACTACTTTTCTTACAAGGT
This sequence comes from Viscum album, assembly GCA_963277665.1. NCBI lineage: Eukaryota > Viridiplantae > Streptophyta > Magnoliopsida > Santalales > Viscaceae > Viscum > Viscum album. The sequence continues at coordinate 1,362,904,226 of OY728151.1, read as the reverse complement.
ACAAACACTATGAGTTCATAGTGATTCATTTCATACTCACTAATACTCCAAAAATATTCATGGACTTCATGAATAGATTCTTTATATATTATATAAAAAAATTACATCTAGTCTTCATAGATGACATTAAAATATACTCCAAAATCAAGGAGGAGCTTGAGGAGCATCTGATCACTATGTTAAAGAATTTGCGAAAGGATAAGATCTATGAAATGTACATAAATTGTGAGTTATGGTTGAAATAAGTCTCATTATTAGGTAATATCATAAAAATAAATGGGATATTTGTGGATCCTTCAAAGGTAAAGAAAATTGAGGGATTTTTGAGGCCAACATCTTTGATAGATATTTGTAGCTTTAATTTGTTATGTAGACATTATCACCAATTTGAGATAAATTTATCATTATTGTAAAACCCTCTTACCATGCTAACTCATAAGGGAGTCAAATTTTCTTGGAATGATGAATCTAAAGAAAGATTCATGGAGTTTAAAAGGAGGCTTATCACATCCCTAGTGCTCACACTACCCATAAGTGGGGATATTTTCAAAATTTTCGGTGATGCTTCAATGAAGGGATTGGGATTTGTGATGATGGAAAAAATTAAAAAGTTATTTTCTATACCTCAAGGAATTTTAAAATTCATGAGAAAAACTATCCAACACATGATCTATAGTTACCAACTATGATCTTTTTGTTGAAAATCTTTGAGAATAGCCTCTTTGGGGATAAGTTTAAAATATATACATATCAAAAATGTCCCAAATATATATTAACACATAAATAGTTTAATATGACCCAATGAATATGGTTATAGATCATCAAGGATGATCACAACTCAATCCACTATCATCCTATGAAAGCGAAGAAGGTGTCAGATGCTCTAAATCGAAGGAACCCAATAATTCTATCATAAATGAGAATTGAAAAGGATCCTATCTTCTTATATTTGAGTTGTATGGATATGGGAATCATAAACAAGGAAACATCATCAATCATTTCACAAATTATTTCCCAACCATATCTTTTGGAAAGGTTAAGGGATGCTCAGAAAGATGATGTGAGAATTTAAAAGAAATTAGAAACTATAAAAAAAGGGAAGTCCTCATATTTCAATGTTAATGAAGAATGAATTGTGATATTTGGATCAAGTATATGGGTTCCATCAAATCATGGGTTAAAGAAATAACTTTTGGATGATGCACATAGTTTGACTTTCTCTATTCACCCATGAAACAAAAAAGATGTATCAAGATATCTAATATCACTATTGGGGGACAACATGAGTAAAGAGATCATAGAATATACATCAAAGTGTATTGTATGTTACAAAGTGGGGGATGAAAGGCTAAAATCTAAGGGGATAGTGCAACCATTACCCATACAAACATGGAAATAGGAAAACGTCACTATGGACTTTTTCAACAGAAATCCAAAGACATATAAGGGAAACAATGGTATCTGGGTTACTTTGGATCATATTAAAATGAATGCACAGTTTATTTTGATTTGAGAGGAATTCTGATGAGATAAATTGGCACAGATATACATCAAAGAAGTGGTATTGATGCATGGAGTACCACTATTAATTTTATCTGATCGAGATCCAAGATTCACACATATGTTTCATAAAAGTTTCCATCAAGCTCCCAACATAAAGATAAACCTTAGTGTAGCTTATCACCCTCAAACTGATTTCCAATCTAAGTGCATTATCCAAACACTTGAGGAAATATTGAGATCATTCTCAATGGACTTCATGGGTGGAAGTTACCAACATCTTCCTTTGGTGGAGATCTATTACAATAATAGTTTCCACACAAGATTTAAAATGGCACCCTATGAAGACCTTTATCGGAAGAGGTGCAGAAAACCAGAAAGTTTTGATGATGTTGGGAAATGAAATCTTCTAGGTCCTAAAATGGTTGAAGAAATGGAAGAGAAGGTTAAGACCATATATCATCGCATCAAAGCACCTAAAATTCTAAAAAAATATTTTTAATAACAATCATTGACGAGACTTCAATATTGATGTTAGAGGAATTGTGTTCCTTCACATATCTACATGGAAAAGAGATATGAGATTTTGTAAAAAGTGAAATATTAGTTCAAGGTTCATCGACCCTTTTGGGATCCTTGATCACATTGGAGCAGTGGCTTATCGACTAGGACTCCCACCAATCCTATATATAGTACATAATTTATTCCATGTTTCACTCTTAAAGAAGTACATACTAGACCCGTAACATTTACTCAATCCATAGGTGGTACCATTTGAGAATGGAATTTCCTTTAAGGAGTAGTCAGGTAAGATCCTAGATCATAGAGAAAATGTTCTACAAAATAAGATAATTCCCCTCGTTAAAGTATTGTTGTGAAACCACAATTTTGAAGATTAAATTTGGGAACTTGATGAGGTGATGAATTATTGTTACCCTAATCTATTTTAGTGTGAAAAAAGGAAATTTTGATGGAGAAATTTCCTAAGGGGGGAAGGTTGTCACAACCCAAACATTTATGAATAAAATTACCCTTTTTGGTTTAATTAAATGTCTTATAAAAATTAAAAACATTCACTCCTTTTGTCTTTTTATATACAATTGTATTTAAATTACCATTGATAATATATCCATTGAATAGTGATCACATGACTTGTATAAATATAGTGGTTCAACAAATCCTCTTGACATAGAAAAATAAGTGATAGCCTCAACCAGCTAGATCATTCCATATGAAGCCTATTTATTAGAGATTCCAAGGGAGATATAATTTATGGGATTTCCCCTAGACCGTAAATAAGTTAATATCCAAAAAATTAAACATGAATGAAAGAATTTAATGGAGAAGTTCAAGTTCATCAAGATCACGACTCAATCCAAGTTCACCTAACGATCCCAAATAAGCCCAAACGTTGCACACCTTACTCTTAGAGAGTGTGATGGTGTAATAAAGAGATATGTATGAAGAACCTAGAATTATAAATATGTACATTATTGTTGGTATAGAATAATGAATATATTTTATTCCTATTTTTTTACTTTTCACTTATTTTTAAAGAACAAGTAGTATTTTTGGTTAATATTAAAATTCATTTAATAAATATATTTTAATAAAATAATTTATTTTTGTAACAAATAAAATTTTAATAAAATTTTATTATTAAATTTCTAAAAATAAATTATCATATAGTTTTTATGAAGTCATTCATACTTTTTATTTTGGTTTTCAAATTGTTTTTGTCAAAACCCGTTAATTTTCAATAAAATTCATTTTTCTTCAAAAGTAAAAATTCACATATTTAGAAAATTATATAGATAAAATGACTATTATTTTTGGAATCAACATCTCAAAATTACTAAACAGTGAATTTTTCGTAATTTTATGAGATACTTGAATTTTTTGGGTAAAAATTAAATACGATATAAATATACAGTGTGTTTTATAACATCATAATGACCCAATAATGATGTAACAAATACTATAAAGAGTTTATTAGTAAAAATTTATTTTTTACCTTTAAAATAATGTGATTTTAGATTTATTTTATTTATTTTACAAATCCTTAGTGATTCCTCCAAGACTTATAATATATTTGATGATTTTGAAATCATTTCTTTGAAAGTGTGACTCACATCCACATAATAAAGGGTGGTATTTTAAAAACAGAAGACCTCTGACTTATAAAATACTATATACCACTCATATTTTCCCTGAATAATGTGAAAAAATCATTTGATGTTTTGTGGTTTTTAATATTTTATTGTGTAGTGTCCAAAACCAAATTAATAATGAAATATCCCTCCTTTCCTACATGAACCCACCCAATATCCCATTTCACTTCACTAAAAATCCATTAATCCTAATCATAATCTTCTCTCTAATCTAGATATGCCTTCCATGGTACCCCAAAAACTCTCAAGAATCTTCTACCAAGCCTTTGGGGTCACACATCTATGTAAGGGATCCTCACCTTCTTCTCTTCCTTTCAATTCAAGAACATTGTTTGGAATTAGTCTTTTTAATATCAATTTGTTATATTTTCATCCTTTTATAATAAATTACATACTATCCATTTGATGTTATTTCAATGATTTATCATTTATCCTCCCCCATTTTGATCCTTACTTAAGCCATTACTATACAAAAATTCCATAAGGGATTGCTCTCTCTCCTCTTTTTAACAAGCACATCATTTACGATATGCCCATAATTTCAAAATTCTTATATTGGGATAAATTATTTATTATCCCCACCACTATAAATTTAATTTGGAAATGATGAAACACCCCTTTAACTCTCATCAACCCATTTTATTAATTTTTATATGACATTGTTATACTTCCAATATTCCACCACGATTTCCCATAGCAAAATCATTGTATAGTAAATACCATACCCATTTCTCTATCATGGTTATTAACTTTTATTCTCATATATTTATTTATTGTGAATCTATATTTATATATTCCACATTTCCTTGATCATGGAATACACTATTATGATTAATGATTCCTTGTTGCATGATCTATGTTGCACACTTAAGCATTAAAATGAAATGATTATGAAGGGTGTGCCCTGATAGTGCTCTAATAAATTGGGTAATGTTTCGTATCATGATAAATAATGGGAAATTTGTGTTGACACATTCTACTTCATGTATAATGGTTTCTAACTCATGGTAATTCATGTACAATGGGTTTTTATTCGTTCTAATTCATGTGCAATGGTTGTTGACTCATGATACTTCTTTTGAAATGAGCTTTGACTCAAGATCCTCTATGTGAAATGAGATTGGGCTCATGATAATATCATGTTGTATGTTTTTACCATAGATCTATATTATTATTATCATGATTTATCATGCCTTTATATTCATGTTACTTTTATTCTCTTTTGATATTCCAATTTTGAAACATGTATTGTATTCTTCATGTTATTCCCTGTTTACACCCTTACTGGGCTTTATAGCTCACCCTTTTCTTATGTATGTCTTCAGGTTATCCCATGTAGTGTTAATTATAAAGTAATGTTTTTGTCATGTGAAATAATTTTTCAATAGGGATGTTTTTTTAATTTTTTAAGTTGTTATGTAATGTTTATAATTTCCCAAGACACTAGACCACTCAATCTTCTAAGTGGTATTAAGTGAAAATACATGTAATAAATCATGATTAAATATGAAATAAAGAGAATGTTTTTAAAATTATCCTCTTCAAAAGTTGAAAAAACCTTCTTTGATCAGGTTATCCTACTGGAAATACAAGACTAAGATCTGTTTGTGAAGCCTATGTGGAAGTAATGTTGCCTCAGAGTAACATTGTATTGATTCTTTTTGACTCCTTCATCTCCTCATCTTGCTAAGAAAATATTTCCTCAAGAAAAAGGTATTAAACTTCTCTAGTGGAAAAGTGATACATGGTACGACCTTTACCTTTTCCCTTATTAGGTTCATTTCGAAGAGGTGGATGTTAACTATTTGAGGTATTACCCAAACTTTAGGTAATCCTCTGATTTTGGGTATGCACACCTCCTTTATTTGCTTCATTTTAGACCATATTATGAACAAGAACTTCATCCTCTAACTCCCCTTGTTTGGATTCATTTTTTGAAGGATCTTCAATGGCATCATTTATGATATCCATTGATGTATAATGCATTTCCATTATTCTTTCGGTATCTTTGTGATATTTCCTTCTTCTACGCCCTCTATGAGTACTTATCCCCTAATTTTTTGGTTCCCTGGGAACTATTTGGATACAAATAAACTAAATGGAATCCTTGGACTGTTCATTTGTGCATTCACCTTACAAATTCTTCACTAATAGGTAGAAAACTGAATTTCACTAAGGAATGGATTGTGAATATGAAAAAGCCTCCATCCCTGCAGGTTGGGGTTATTTCTATTCTTCATTCTCAAACCTTCAACCTCTATTTATTGACTCAAATAGTTTAGTTAAAATGTCCCAAAGACCTATGCGATAGGGTGGATCTTGAAATGTTATGGTAGATATTATTGCAGTTTATATTCTAATTTTAAGATTTCTAGTCCAAAAATTGGCTGGGTGAATTATCTGGCACTCACATAAATTTCTATCTTTGGATGATTATTGTGATATTTTTGACATCTGAACAATCTGATGGATGAAATCCTCTATGTGGGAGGATTTCTTGATGTTCTCAAATTCATGATGAAAAATTATCTCAATAGCTTTCTCACATTTGGCCTGACGTAGGTGAAATTAAATAAAGGCATGTTCTTACTGAACATCTATTTGGTCATGAACATAATTTATTTTTTATAGCTGGCCTAGGGAAATAACATTGCATCAGAATAATTTTGGAGGGATTTTTTGAATTTTTAGCATAGTGAAATACAATGCTCCATGTGAACCCCATCCTCTGATATGAACCCCATGTGGGGTATCTGTAATCAATTATTGCAACCTCATTAATGCATTGAGGCACACACATTGAAGGGTTTCGTATTACTTCTCAATTTTTGGATGTCAAAAAGATAGGAGATATGCAAAGTTAATAAGGAATTTCAACCCTTATATTACATTAAAATTACATTGATACTCATCATGCATTAATATTTCGTATTTTAGATGATGAAGATTTTTCCATATGTTGTGGTGGATATCATGAATATAGTCTTATGCCCAAATCTCGGGAATGTTATATTGAGAGGTGTCTAAAGGCCAGAACATGACTATTATTTCACCCTTAGCCAGTTGTTTCCTAATGTTCAACATATCCTCTCCATATTTTTCTAGATTTTTCTCTACTTTATCGAACTAAAGATGGAGTTTTCTATCCACTTTATCAGAATTAGCTTGATTGTTTGAGAGTTCCTTTGTTGTATTGGAAGATAAATGACCCAAGGGTGGTTCGAGAAATGACCATCGCCTTGGACTATCTTCCAATTGAAAAATAATTTCACCAACTAATGACAAGGCATCACACATGACTATATTTATATTTGTAAGCTCTTCAAGATAAGAGGGTTTTCTCGTCAAAAAAATGCCAGTTAGAGAATTCTCTTGACAATGTGAATCACTACTATGGAGAGAAATTTTATAGAAAATTCCATCATTGGGAGGAAAATCCTGGTGGATTATAGCATGGGGTAGACCCTCTTACACCTTGGTCTTCTAGCCACACAGAGGGTTGTTGTGGCCCTCATCATGAGATAAGATCTTAAGATTGACTGAATTGTCATGAAGCAAACCCACATGAGGAAGTTTCCAAAGAGGACCTCTAGAGTTACTGATACGACTCCCATAATTTGGTAATGGGAGGGTAGGATCTTGAGTTGAAAAAGATAACTATGTGAGGCATTCAAGAACTCCATCATTAAAGGGATCCAAATCATAAAATGACTCTTGATTTATAAAATGTGTTTGATAAACAATTTTTTGGATGTCCTATTATAAGAAGTTGGGTCCAATTGTTGGGAAAAGTTGTTTTCATTGGCAGTTTTATGTTCCTGCCTTACAGTGGACATCAGAATAGATTGATTATCTCTAGTTGGAGTGGGTATATGTTCCCGATCCAGTTGTCTGTATGATATGGGGGAGTGTTCCCTATAACTCTCCTGGATGGGAATAGAGGTATTTATCTATTCTAGGGTGACATATTAATGAGTCAAACTCCATGAGGGGATTGAGTTATGAGTTTTTCCCTTAGGTACTGATGTCTTCATCATAATTATATATTAGAAAGACTCTATGATATGATGAGGAATTTACATCTTCCCTTTCACTATTTCCAAGATGTTCTTGGTAACTTTAGAGGAAGGAACGAGAATATAAATATATTTTGTGTCAAGAGTATGGGTATGGCTCTACTCCTATCCTCTCATTCCTATTAGAATATACTGATAATACTCATGTGTTGGGGAAACGAGTTTTTTCTTCCTTATACTTCTCATCGGGACATTCTGACTGAATTCCCTATGTACTACCAGACAAGCCTGCTGGCAGGCTTGATGTGTGTAGGAAGGTGGAAGTTCATGTTTATAGTACTCCACCAGATTAGAATAGTGGGATTCATTGGATTCCACCAAATGACTCTTCTGGTTAGCTTATTGACAGTAAATGAGTGTATATTCGTGATCACTATTTTTCACCAAATTAGGTTAGTAGGATTTTATATAAGGGTAAAAGGTTGGATCATACTCCCTGTTAGTTGGATTTTCTCCCTAGTTGGCTATTTTTCATGCCCAATTCTGAGAGACCTAGGTCGGACAACTAAAGGAAACACACTCATCATGTTGAGGGTTTACTGACTGCCAGCACTGGTAGTGGTGATTGTTGGATGGATCCTTTAGGAAAGACCCATGTGTAATTGATATGAGGATATAGGTGGACTCTTGGTTAACCTCCTTGGAATATGGGAGGGATTAGTGATTGTGTTCCAAGGATAAGATCCTGAAATGGTTGAATATGGTGGTTGTCACCTTCTACTTTTGGACCGCCAGTCATCACAGATAGGTATATCGAGGGTTATTCTTGATTTGGAGGGATTGTTGGGAATCCTATAAGGTTTTAATGGTACCCTCTTGATGGTACTCTCAATAAAATGTGTTAGAGACCCAATTTTACAGACACTGAGTCAGTGATGGTGTCCTTTTTGTGGATGAGGATCCAACCTGAGAAGCAATCAAGGCATTCATTGGGGTAAAATAGAAGGAAGACATTGGGATTTTCTAGAGTTCGTGGAAAAGAGTTTACGTATATATGAAAAACAAAAATAATTAACTCCAACATCGTTATTTCAGTGAAAAAATTCCTAATTTATTGATATATCTGTCCCTAATTTATCAATTTATAGGTGCCTAACAGATGGGTAATACCATCTTCTTGTTTAAGTAATCATGTCAGATTCACTATATTTTGTTTCCCTCAGAACGTGTGTTCTATTCCGGAATCAATATTTTCAAATGGTTTCAAACGGATTTTTTATGGAAGTGGAAACACCCAATGATTTTGTATCCAAAGGGACCTATATTAAAAAGGCATTAATTTGTTACGTTTAATTTCATACGATACTTAAAAAAATTAATTAATTGATAGAATGGGATGTTGGGCTCATCACACCCTTTTGGGGGGAATTATTGCCTACTTTGGGACTCTCTTATAGATTTAAGATATGTTCATGAATACATCATTAATTTAACAAGTATATTGTTAGTTATACCAATATTATCAAATAATTATTACTCTCTATGGAATTCATAATCATATATATGTATTTGAGTTTCATCATCACTGGATATATCTGTATGTATATAGGGTTCTACATTAATGGTATCCTCTTATACACCACTTAGATAGTATTTGGTCGTTATCATAATGATGCTAGTTTTTAAGACACTTAGTGGGGAACTCTGTAATTTTATGGTCATCTATGTAGTTGAATATCACTTAAGAAGTTATCTTCATTTAGAGAGATCAATTTTTACTATGGAGTTTATTTTCATCCAAGTAGATAGAGGATACTCTGGAGTATATAATCATCCCAGGAGACGAAAGTTGTTTTCATGTTGGGATCAAAACCATTGGTGGAATTCCTATATATTCTTGTGAAGGAAATAATAACCCACAATGTTCGATGTTTCTTAATTGGACACTTCTTTCCTTTTAAGGTTTTGTGATAAGGAACCAACCATAAAATTTAATGTCATGTGGTAAGGACATCTAGGAATAAGGTGCCTAGTCAAAGCTTGTGTGGGACTTATGCCTAAGAATCCAAAGGATTTTGGAAGGAATATAAGGTACCATGTTTAATTATACCCTGTTGGGGATATTGAACTGAGATAATTGGGTTGATTTGGAATTATGGGTTTGAACCTCCAAGAGGCTACCTATATATCCCCTTTTGATGGGAATCAAAGAACACGTAGTTAAATAAGTCTCAAAGGGGAGTATATCCCACTAAGAGACAGAGGTTGGGGCTTAATCCTAAATAGGATTCCCATTTAACAAGGTCCTTGGGAAATTTCTTTACTCATAGAGGTTTAGGGGGCTTAATTTTGGGATTACTCCTAAGGAGGATACCCGAATTAATTGGATTAGGATTGTGGCTTTGTCCTCAGGAAGATTCTCTAACACAAGGGGGTATGATTTCTCATTTCATATATGAGATTGTATGGATCTCATTCCTTAAGAAGGATTCTTATATATCCTAGTTTTGGTGTAAATAATATTTCTCATAGTTTAATCATTACAATATATTTTTTGGATTTTGTGACCATTAAAAATCTCTAAGCCCATGTCATTCATTCTGAGTATGATAAATAAGATGATATTAAAGATTCAAAAATCAACACATGATTTCTCCGCCACCAGTGGAATAGGTTGATCCTATAATGTAGAAGGAAAGGGTGACTATGGAAGGGGTCTAGTCTATGTCAGAAGAGGTCTAAGCAATGAACCTTCCCTCTATTCACTTTACATTGGACATGGGTTCAAATGTAAGGAAGGATTTAAGATAGAGTAGGTAGAGAGGAGAAATATTTAAACCTTGTATGTGAAATTCTAGGGGCTTGCACTAAGATGATTTCCCTTTGATTGTTCCTATGAGAGGATGGAGACTTTTTCTTTGTTAAAGGAAGAAAGTAAGCTTGATCCTTATCCTCCCTACCAGGAACCAGAGGATATAGGGTTAGATATACAAAGGGGAAGATAAAGTCTTATCCCCAGGATCCAAGACTGGGAACCTCTAAACACAACCCCTATGGTAAGGGTCCATGTGACCATAGATATACAAATCTACAGGAAACCCAAGGATCCTAACCCTCTAGTAGGAAAAGTGCAGGAAACCTCTTACTATAGAAATACAAAACAAAATGGGAGACACACATATGATCCCTTCCCTATGCTTTTTAAAATTTGGAGGTTTTGGTGGAGGTTTCAAATTGATCCCATTCAGATAAGGGATTCAATAAAAGATAATCTCTACCATGAATAAATTTAAAAGAGGCTTCATGAGAGTCTCATGTAGGCTTAAAATGTGAGCTGAACCAAGAAGGAGCTCATAAGTAGGTAGTGCACAAGTGTGTGGAGCACATGTAGCCTTGGGAGAAATGCTTTTACCTTAGGTGACAAACAACCTGGATGAATACACTTAGAAGAAACTTGGATCAATCCTTCAATGGTCTTCATAGTTATTCCCAGAAGTGAGGTGCCCAAATTCTTTTTTGAGAAAGGGAGATCACACAAGTGTTATTAAATCAAGGGTTTGGCGAACTAGTCATGTATGTTTTTTTTATTTTTAACACTAAAAGGACTTATATCTCACTATCCTCCTTTAATTCCCTCTCGTTAGGTTTTATTAGATTACCTTGGAGGTTTTAGTAGACTAGAGAAAAGCACTAGGGGGTCAAACTAGCGATCAGACTTCATAGAAATTCATTCATAAAAATGAAGGCCCCAAGTGTCTATTTAAAGTAAAATATGTTACCTTGGGTGAATGATATTGGTCATGTAATTGGGGGATGCCTAAGAACTTGCGCACCACTGCTTATTTGGACTACCTTGGGTGAACCACTTTTTCAGCCTTGGAAAATTATTATTTTCTCTATCTATTTTATCCTCTTTTTTCTAAGTCATTTTTCATTATCACTTTTTCACCCATGTGATGAAACAATGTTTCAATAGTATTATTCATAGGATGATGGATAAGGAATTCCTAGATCTTAAGTAGAGGGATGATGAATCTATTGGTTATTATGAAGAAATTTTTACCAGAATTTTAAGGTACTCTTCTATTATTATAATTCATCCAGAAATTAAGATCGACTGATTCTTCAATGGATTGGAACCATCTCTCCGAAGTGAGTTATCCAAAATGAATTTTGAATGCTATGAATAAATCGTTCGATTTGCATTAAAAGTGTAAATGGAAGCTGGAAACCCTCTTGGTTCTTGTGATAATAAAATGAAAATATGGTTCCTTGGAAAATACATTGTTATGTCACATGGAGAGAAGAAAAAGTTTCAAACTCATACATTCCAAAACTATGGGAAATATCACTTAGGAGAGTTCTTGAAAATAACAAGAAGTTTTTTCAAGTGTGGGGATCATTTCCTTAGAGAAAAAAATGTATAAGTAATTTGAAGAGTAAATTTAATGAAATAAATGGAGTGAAATCTCAACATAATGAACCACCAACACTTCAGTGATTCAAGTGAAAGGAGTTTGGGTTTTATGTGAATCAATTCCCTAAAATAAGGGATAACATTAATGATAAGACAGAACTACTTATTATGAAATGGGGAAAATAGATAAGCTATGAAATCAGAATAGATGAAGTAAATCATGATAATTTGGTCAAACTTGTCCTCCCCCCCCCCCCCTTAGTTGGGAAGTTCATGTTTCATTTTGTATGAATAATCCCAATTAATATCTCATTGTTCAACATTTGGTGGAATTTAATTTGATTATCTCCCTCTAAATGGTTTATAGCATAACAAAATCACCTTTTATATTATATAGGTACAAAAATAGAGCCAATTTTCCAATAAAAATTATTATGGTATAACATAAGATCTTATTTAAGGAATAAAGGGTAAATGATATTTTTGAAGGGTTATAAGGTCAACCATTTATGGAATGGTTAAAGTTAAACCTTGATTGAGGTTTTAGATATTAATGTATTATCACTCCATATGAGGATTTATGAATATTGGCCATCCTATTATAGCCTTTTGTTGTGATGATAAATAATGAAAGATGGAAGGACTTATCATTCTACATATGGATTTTAGGATCTGTTGGTGCTTCGGGCACAACAAATTCGCCTTCATTTTTGGATTAAGTGATGAAGTGGAAATTATCCAAGACACAACCAAAGGGTGAGATTGAGAATATGAAATGGAATGAGAGAAAGTAAATATATCACCTTATGAAAATTCTTCAACTTTCAGAAAAAAGGTATTTGAAATAAAATTTTGTCATGTTATCAACATTTTTGATGATATCAATAACCTTCTTCATGCCTCTTTAGGTTATGGATTTGTGATTGTAAACTTTCTCCTAACCATGTTCTTTGCCACTCACTATTAGAACCTGATAGATAGATCTTTCTTCCATGTCCATGTTTTCACTTTCCATCTCTTTTCTCCAGTATAGAAACCTAGTTATGAGTTATTTTGGGTAACCATTATGTTTCTAATGTTCCACTTTAAGGAAATTCTTTGTATTCATTTTTTACAATGTCAGTTTATATAAAGGGAAATTTAAAGTATTAAACCATTGATAACCCAGATTAACTTCAATGGTAAAATTAATTTTAAGGGTGGTAGAATGTAACACACTAAGATTGTGTGATTTTTTTTCGAATTAATTTAATATTTTTTATATCATTCATTTTATGCAACAATCGATATAGATTTTCTTATATGAAATCCAAAAGTTTAGCTTGAATCATATGAAACACCAAGTTAATACTATGCTATATGGAACATTAATATTAACTTTTGGTACATGCAAATCTATTTTTCCATGTGTTACATGCAATTTCATGTTCCTTTGATATCTTGTGTTACACGCAAGGCCGAGTTTTACTGAACTACAATGAACTATTAATATTATTATTAAAATATTGATATAGATACAACCAAGTCATTAGAATAGATGTTTTGGAAAATATTAAGAAAAATTGTGAAAAAATTATTTAAACATTTATATAAAATAAATCCTTTGGTTAACAATAAGTACAATTGAATGTAATAACTATTTCAATATAAAGAAATTAATTTTCTAAGAAAATTATTTTTATTTGTAAAAACACTATTTTGCCTCAATAAATTAAACAAACCACTTTTGATTAATTTTTTCAATAAAATTTATATATTATATATTCAATCAATATTTTTGTACCCATAAAATACATTTGATAGGTATAAGATATGAATAAATCCAATTTTATGAATAAAAAGATATATTTTTCAAAAAGTTAATTTTTCTAACTTTTAATGGAGAATCCATTTTAAATATGGTTTTTGACACTTTTATAATTTTGATTTGAAAAAATTAAATTAAATTTGGAAGGGTAGTATCAATATTTACTTAGGGTGAAGTTTTGTTCTGAATAGTGAAATGGCAGAATTTTAATTCTAAACTACGTTTTCATATAATCTATTAATATAGAAAAATAATATTTTAATTTGGTTTTAAAGTTTAATTATATAAATTTACCATCTATTAATCCAATATAAGTCATTGGGATCAATTTCACATTTATATTTGGAATAAAAATATTATAAACTTTCAAGCATTTTTACTTTAAAAATCCGCTTTGTCATCCTATCTACGGGATTAAATTTAAATTAATTTCTTCCAATATTATAATTATAATTTATATAATTGGATTAAATATTTGTATAATTAATAATTTCTTATTTATTATTATATAAACTTAAATTTTGACTAAAAATATCATTGAAAGTGATTAAAATTAATTACTGCGATTAAAAGAAAAATTAGCTTCAAAAGGACACAACCTTAAAATTAATCACCAAAATAAAATATAAACTTGCCCAAAATATATTATTTGACCATATTTAGAACCAATTCACTTTTTTTATAATTTTTACCAATTATTTTATCAATATTACATGGAAAAACATGGATGACATTCACGTTTCAAAATAAAATCAAGAATGCCACTCCTGCTATATTATAAAAAGGCACTCAACCATGCCACTTATTCACACATCTCACACCCTTTGTATCGACCAAAAACTACTAAAATATGCTCAAAAAATTAATCCCTTTATATTATAATACTCAATTTGGGTTGGAATCAATCCAAAGAATCCATTCACTGCAAACCAAGAGGAGTTACCCAATGAAGAGGTAACATACTTCATCAAGCTCCTTTGTTTTATTTTTATTCTCCACCCCATCAACTAATCCAATTACATTATTATATAATAAAATCAGTATAATAAATATATTTATATGTTTTTATTATAATAATTATATCTAAACTTACAAAAACTTCCATCTAATGGGTAATAAACTTACCATTCTTGTGTATAGTGAACTACCGCCTCATGAAATGATGTTTTTCATTTTATATTTACCCATATCTTGGTTGGGAATTAGGATGTAAAATATTTTTTTATATTATTTAAATGAAAATTATGATAACTTTAAGATTATTTATTTGTTATATAAAACATACCATCATCCTTTTATTTTGTGTAAATACAATAACTTCGTTTATCGACGAGTGGACTACCGCCTCCTCAAATCAATATGATTCGTTTAAACTATACATGGAATATATTAAAGATGATTTTATAGAAATTATATGATATATATGATCTATAAATGATTCTATAATGAAATTATATATATATATATATATATCATTTCATTTATTTCATTTATTTCATTCAAAATGAAAATAAAACCAAAACATTGTTCATGTGTACGTGTGTCTAACCATCTCCATGAACGGTGTATTCCATTTCACGTTTATATATTTTATAGTTTATTATAAATTCCTATATAATAAATATATATGATATTTATTTCAGATTTTATATTTTTTAGATAATTAAATCATTATATAAGTAATAAGATCAAGAACAACAATCGAATACATATACGAAAAACAATGCAAATGTTACCCGAAACATAACATCAACATGGAGTTGTAAATAAAGAGGTAATATAAAGTAATTGAAAAATAATATATGGTATTAGATTTAAAAATATAGTTCTTTGGTATATTTTTAATAAACATATATTTATTATATAGGATGTTTTATTGTGTATGAAGAAAGTCAAGACTTATGGAGAGGGTTTTCTCATCTCACTTTTATTTTCGTGAGACTTATGTATTATTCACCACTCATTTATTTATGTGGTGTATATACTTATTTCATGACCTACCTTCACCAAGATGAGGGAAGGGAAAACATATTTCCAGACCCTTCCTTCCTTAAGTTTAAGGAGAGATAGCGACCCTGAGACCCACCATCAATATGACCTGGAGTGGCGACTAGCACCAAAGGTATGGAATAACACATATTATGGAAGGCATTACCCTTTTTACTTAGTAGGATCGGGAGATAAGATAGTAAATCCCAAACAACACCAAACTGAAAGTAAAAGTAAAAACAAAATTATCCATTACCATATGAATTTTCCAATAAAAAATGTTACAAGGTACAAGAAAACTCCAAAGGGAAGTTCCAAAAGAAAAGAAAAAAACAATGTCAAGGTCCCATCATCCGAGCTAATATGGTCTAGCATGGTCATCGAAGTCCTCCTAGAAACTGGAAAGCAATTTTATATAAGTAGGGTGATTATACATGTATACTCAGTAGGGAAAAAATCTCTCGTTCCCAAGTGGGGAGGAATTCTAATACCCTGTGAGAAAAGGAGATAACCAAAGAACCTAGTATGGAAACTATCCACCAAAACCTCACCAATGAACACTCCCCAAATAACGCAAGTCAGGTAAATAATATTAATATCACATTGATGTTTGGGTACCCCACACCACTTTCCCACTAGTTATTGAAGACATCACAGGTGTCAGACCATCCCCTCCATTTTCACTGAAACCCACTACCATACCCTACCCGCACACACCTAGGATATAACCACACGTAACCATGCCCGTAGGCACCTGGGCCAAAAACAACTACCACCATGTCTGAAGATAACTAGGCCCGAACAACTACTACCATGCCCGAAGACACCTGGGCCTCATCCCGAAGACACTTGGGAAACAACCTTCCTGCACATACCTAGTCCAACAACCACAATTAACCCTGCACGAATAATATAGGGATATAATGGACCTTAGGCTATCATATCCTACCCAAAGTGTCTTGGGCTAACAGGGAAAGGGAGCAGAAAAAGAGCTAATAACCATCCACTCACAGAAGTGTTGGGAAAAACACCCTCCCCCATGAAATGGGGGTGTTCAGCACGAAGTGCTCAACTTGGGTGGGCCGCGAATAAGAAACACAAGAACTAAATTATACATATAGGTAAACATCTAATCATCCCAACCTAGGGGTTCCAAAACCAGCCCAAACACAAACACACTTCTTACTATTCATTCAGGAAGAGTAAAACGGCCACAACCAAGTCACAACTCATTCCTATAAAACAAATCCTCATTGAACACATTATTTTTATCATATTTAAATTACTCCATTTAATAATTCTTCACTACAGGGAAACTTACAAGATCATCCATAAGATAAGGATGTAAAAACAGTCCAAGAGCAATTTAAGCATTCACTCTTAGTTCTCTTGTAAAGTCACAACCACAAAAAGGGATTGGTGAGATCCCTCCAAGTACTAGAACCAAACAAAACCCCAACATACAGCCCCACAAAGCCCCAAATCCCCAAACCAACTATAGGAGATACCATCCCCTTCCTTACTACCTCGCAAGCATTAAGAAGAACAACCATACAAATTACCAAGATAAAGTAAGAAAACACACCATTCATTTGGTTCCTTAATTCTGTTGGGTTAACCGGGGTGATCACACAAGGATTCTTATTCATTGGGAATCCATTTTATCAACCAAATTTACGTGATTAACCAATTTCCATGTTACAGCCATTCAATCACAGAAATATCTAAAAAAACATAGGTTCATTAGTGCACCAGAAAGAACCACCAATGTCCATGATTTACAATGGACATAAGATCATAAATATCGGAACATAAAAGAAAAGGATAAGAGCATAACAACATCATCAAACACACCACTTCATTCTTTAAAACCATTTATTATCTTCATTGATGTGTTGGTTTCAACAATACTTATAGGAGTATTATTATTCCCACCCCGCATAATGCATAGTAAATGGAGACGAAGGAGAAACCCTACTTTTATGCCCAAAGATTGAAGATTTTCTTCATGCTCCAAGAACTGTGGATGGGCGACTTATAGGGGAGGAACTCCGAGGGATCCACAAGTTTGAAGGAAAGGCTTCATCATAGGAACACCACTAGCCTAGGTAAGGGGGACTCCAAATTCACCAAGTAAAGGAAAAGAAACCAGCCAAGAAGAAGAATGTGTCATTGAGTGATAAAAGTTTAGGGCCTAGAGTTACGAGATATGAATTCTAGAACTGGTTTAAAGGATTATTGTGGCTTCTCTAAGCGGTTTGGTGGTTACACACGATGGAAATAATTTCCATTTAATAATTCTCATGGTAGGGGGTGGTCTTTATCTTTGAGTCAAAGGGTTTCCCCTTAAATAGAGGAAAACACGTAACATAGGTGGAACTATAAGGTACTGTAAAAGGGCATGACACCGAGAATAAGTCACACGTTTTGGTAATTCAAGGGTTGACCGACTCTTAGAGATATTAAATATAATTTACTGGATTTAAAAAGGCATAAAAGGGGGTATTAAGCAATTTTTCATCAAAAGATGCGTTTTAGGGGAAGAACTGGAAAAACTCAGGAAATTGGGAGAAGGGTGAGACACCATTTTGGTGAGACACCATAATGGTGTCTCCCTCATATTGTCGCCCTTATAGTACCACTGGTTCGGTGAGACATCATGTAGATTCCCAAAGCTTGACGTACATGGACATTACATTACTTTTTGCGGAATACTTAATACATACCAAAAACAGACACCAAAGGACCGTAATAGTTGTGTATCTTTGGAAACTCAGAACGTAATCTTCTAATAATGGTGAAGGATCTTCAACATCTCCCATAAAGATCTTCCCCTTTTGGTTTTCTTACCTAAAACCTTTCTTTAAATCCAAGGGAAAAGAAAACATGTAAAGGGTGAGCTCAAATTCTCAGTAATGGTAAGCAAGGATAAAATAAAACAAATCATATAAATTTGAACTTAAAAACAAGAACATAATGTTTAAACCTCAAAATCTTGGGCAATGAAATAAAAAAAGGCAGTACATAAGGCATAGATCATAAAGAAACATTAATCATGATAAAATAGCATGGGAATAAAACATGTAATTATGGAAACCATTAAGCACATGATATGATTTCCATAGTATCCAAGGCATTACTGCCAAGACCATCTTAGTGGACAAAGTCCCTTTCTGAATCCAGTTCACTCCTCATTCCAGTTATGTGTTACTGAACCAGATTAAATTACCGTTCCAGCCATGTCTATCTCATGAGATATAAATATTTACCCAATTCATTATAGGGAGATATAGGTCCCACCAATCTCATAATGAAATCATTCTTACTTGTGCCACAAAATAAACATAAATCATTCATCATAACCCAAATAATAAAATGGGTTTTATAAACATCATCCCATCATAAAATAATCCATATAAAAAAATTGATATCATTTAATCATAAGAAGAATCAAACCATGTAAATAATAGAGACATTATACTTGAAACATAAACATGCTAAATAATGTCATCTTAGATGGAAAATAGTTTTGATAAAACAGTTGAAATGAATTCTTGAGGAAAATATCTTGTCTCCTTAAAAATCAATTTATTTTCACAAAATGCCACACAATTTTAAAAGAAAAGGATTTTATTTAAAATAACCATGAAAACATGTATAGAAAGATTCTTGAAAATTAGGGTATATGAAACCGTAAAAATCCTTTCATTCCTTATAATTTAAAAAACATTCTTCTCGCACTTTTGCCAGAAAAGTCAAAAAGTTCCTTGTGTGGTAAAAAAAGTAAGATTCCTTTTATAACATGTGGTAAATTCCATAAATGGGTAAAAAGGGATTTAAACATACCTGAAAACATTTTTAGAAAACATGGTCATGAATGATAACAATAACCCCAGTAAATACTTACGAATAAATAATCTCGGATAAAAATGAGATTGAAAAATTATCCCTGACCTTATGTCTGATATGCTTCGTATGTATCTGGACCTCCTATATAATGATTTAAATATTTTCATTGACTTATTAAAGAATCATATTCATTGTTATGATATCATATATGTTCCAATTATGACATTATAATACCCATTGTTTTATAAATTCCATGTTAAAGCAGCGTTCTAGATAAAATCGTATCATTTATCGTACGTGT
This sequence comes from Viscum album, assembly GCA_963277665.1. NCBI lineage: Eukaryota > Viridiplantae > Streptophyta > Magnoliopsida > Santalales > Viscaceae > Viscum > Viscum album. Next base: position 1,362,884,176 of record OY728151.1, on the reverse strand, counting down.
TTCGATTTGTTGTTCTTGATATTATTATTACTTATATGATGATTTAAATACTTCCAGAATGTAAATCATGATTTATATATCATATATATTCAGTATATATATATATAATAGATAGATGAATGAAATGAAATACACCATTCATGGAGACGGTAGGCCGTACGTACGTATGAACGCTGTTTTAATTTCTTTATTGACTTGAATGGAATAAAGTAGATGACATACATATATATATAAATAAATACAGTAGCATTATTATTTCATATATTTAATGATTACTTATTATATATACTTTATAATCATTATTTAATTGTTAATATGGAAAATGAATCTCATCGCGTCGTGGAGACGGTAATCCGTACGTACGCACGAGCGATGATATCATTCCCATATTTATTGAATGGAATTGGAGTGGGTGATATAATATAATAGAATCAGTATGATGTTATAATAATCATATATAGTTATTCTTTACACCATTATACCCATCCAAGTAAGGTGGTGGTGGAAAAACAGATTACACCACGGCGTGGAGACGGTATTCCGTACGTACGCACTCGCGGTGATTTTGTTTTCCATAGGATGGATAGAAGGTGAAATGGGGTTGTTTCAAATTTATAACAACATATCAGTATATAATAAATAATTATGTTATTACTTTATAATGAAACAACTAAAGAATAATAAGTTGAAGAAGAAAGAAACTTGAAAGAATAGTTTGAAGAGATTACCTCTTCTTTGACGCACCTCCTTTAAACTTCTTCTTAGGGAACTAGAGTTGGTCTTTTGAGAAGACCAGAACCTCCATGATATAACTAGAGAGGTGGATAAGTGGAATTGGCTGGGGTTGGAAGAGCATCAAGGCTCAAAAGGGTGTAAACAGAAGAGGGAAGGGGTGACCTTTTTATAAGGGAGGATAGGGGCACCTTTGGAAAAACATAAAATATTATTTTATAATAAAGTCATATTCGGTTTATAATTGCTCCAAATTGATTTATTTTGTAGCTAAATTTGGGATGGGTCGAAATCTTCTCAACCAATAGATTTTAGATAGGTTTGGGTCATTATATTAACCTTATCTTTTAGTTTTAACTCTAAGTTAATTAGATTGGCATTTACCATGTAACTTTGTATTTTTATATTATATAATTAATAAACTTACCATATACATCCAAGCGACCCCCAAGTGGTCCATTAATGATACACCTATCATGATATAAGTATCATGGATGAAACATAGATTTTTAGAAATACTAACATGTCATATTAACCTAGAAAATTAGTTGAATTCATAAAAAGTCTCAAATTACATTTATTTGTGTATTTATAACATCAATTATGTTAATATTTCATTAAAAGGTAATTACTGCATCGTCATTGTGTCGTAAAAAAATTAAATTATTTAATGTCTAAAAATTATACAAAAAATACCATTATGTAGGAAATCTTTTTAGCTTTCTAATGAATATTTATAGTCGAATTGATCTTATGTATAACCCTATATTAAAAATGATTTAGTTATTAAACATTGATTTTAACTATTTTAACTCTTTTTTAAGTAAAATAATAATAAATGTCGTAATCTAATCCAAGTGGACCTAAATGGTAATATTTTATTCCAAAGGTTATTTTTAGACTAATTACACTTATCCAATATAATTAGGACATGTGTTAAGGTAATAATAATATCATTTTTAACCTTAATTACCCTATTTACTTTTAACCGTGGTAAATAAAAGTAAAAAGTTACTATTCACCAAAAATTATTTTTATCTTATTGAACCACATTTTACTCCTTGATATTAATCGTGTCTCTCAGATTTTCGAAATTACACTCACAGAAGCTGTAAAATTATGTTTTATGTAAATTTTCAAATTCTCCTAGGAGGTGGGTAAAAGACGGTGAAAAGTTCAATAAAATTTTCATATATCTAAAATTATTATTAAATGACTCCAATGAATTAAATTGAACTTATATAGGTATTATGTATCAATTTTGACTTAAAATAAATTTAAATAAAATAAAATATGATTTAAATAAAAAGTCGGTTTTTAAATAGTAACCCAGTGTTTTCACTATTCATCAAAAATTGAATGTTTTTAGAAAAATACCAAAATTCACTCTAGGATAATTTCGATATTCCGAATCAAAAAAAGAAGTCCATTTTGAAAAATAAAATCTCAAAAAGTGGGTATTACTATTCATAACAGCTAGTTCATAATAAAATTATAGTAATATATCGTTTAGTGAAACTCAGTATTGCGTACAACACACGCTATCGTGGAAGGTCGCGATTGCGTGTAATGCATGCCAAGTCAGGGTTGCGTGTAGTGAAATATTCATTCAGTATAGCTTACAACAGAAGACATCAATGAAATTAAAAAGAATATTTTTCAGAAAATCTCGGCGTGTTACATTCTACCCCCCTTAAAATGAATTTCGCCCTCGAAATTCGTCGGGGTTATAAATGGTCTACTACTCGAAAGTTTTAATAGAAACCCACATCGTAAAAAGGAAAACCAAAACTTATCTTTAATAACTAAAGTATGAAATTTAACGGTTACCCAAATTAAATAATCACTGGGTTTCCACATAGGAGAACATAGGTGAATATATGGATGTGGAAGAGAAATCTAACCATGAAGTTCTGATGGAGAGTGGTAGAGAACATGGCTATGAAAAAGACAACAATCACAAAGCCATAAATTTGTGATTATCTAAGGTACCATATGATTTATCGGATATAAGGTCACTAGGACAACATTTTTGGTTTTCAAGATGATTTCCCTAAAGTTGAAGAATTTGGATTAGATGAAATACTTACTTTATTTCGGTACAATATGACCTTTTTTCGTGCCTTGAACAATTTACACTTCATCTCTTAAAGAAATAAAGTTGAATTTGTCATTTGTGAAATGTTAGTAGATCATGTGATAGAATGATGGGTCACTCCATCTGTTTCAAACAAAAGGTTAGCAAAAGTTATCAAATATACATTAGTCCTTCTATAGTGAGGTTAATCGTATATGATTCCAAAAATGGACTTATACTTCATCTATCATACTGCTTAATAAAACTAGTTTCTACTAACTAGGGACTTCCTGTAGGATAGTGGTAGGAAATAAAGGCATGTTGTACTTCTGTTGTGGGTTTGATTCCCACATCCTTGTCCGACACGACGGGTTGTCGCCCGTCCTACAGGTTGTCCTTTTTCTAAAACTACATTATTATAACATTCCATCAATAATATCAAAAAACATTGTCCTTAAACAATACTAACTTATTTCCAACATAATCCATTCCAATCTTTAGGCTTATCCAAAATAATTATGTCCAATCTCATAGTATAAGGAAAACAATTACAAGAAATGTCATCTGCCGAGCATGTGAATACCATCATTTATCCCCCATATATCATACGATATATATTGTTGGTCAAATTACAAACATCTGAATACCTTAATCATGTATTACCTTGAAAAATGAATACCCATTTAACCTTAGTGAAAACATGAATATTGTCAAAAGTTAACTCTTTACACATACCAAAATACCAAAAATTCAATATACTCAAACCATAATATCACTTAGTCCTTATATCAGTCATGAGCTCATGAATACTATCAAACATCTCATTATATTCTTATCCCTTCATTATGCGCATATCATCTGCTTTCTAAAAATATCTGAATAACCTTTCATGGTTACCAGTACCATTCAACATATACTTTCAAATACTTTAGGAAAAACAATAGTGTAACAATCCTTAGATGTATCTTTATTCCATAGTACCATTACCTATACAACATAACTCTTGATAAACATAAATCATTCCACTACCTTCTTAAACCATTGACCGATCTTCAACAATTAATTCATCTAAAATATCTTTTGTAGTCTCTTCATCATCATCATCATAAATACTACCCATATGACCATGTTCATTCTCTTCATGAGACTTTCCCTAAGGGAATTAGTTTGCATAATGCTCATACATTCCACATTGAAAACATTTAATCATTGTTGATGTCATAGCAATACCATTAACCTTGACCATGGTGTTAACTAAACCTTTTCCTTTGCACTTACTGGCTTTGTGTCCTTCTTTTCCACACCCAAATCATCTTCCAGTTCCTTTGAAACATTCTCCCTGATGCCTTTTCCCGCATTATTTACATGAGGGAAATAGAACTTTCTTTCCTCTATGATCATCATGAAACTCCATCTTTCTCTTATTAGATGAGTCGGGATACTTTCCAAAGTTGAGATTATTGATCATATTATGAGATTGCTGATTAGGCATAATAATGATGTTTGGACTACCAAATCTCATTTCATTTGGTTTCTCATGAAGAATATCATTCCATTATCTATTATATCCTCTATTATCATGAATCTTCCTGTTTCCATCCATTTTCTAAAACCCAAAAAGAATAGTGTGAGTGGAAAAATCATAATCAAGGGGGAGTACCTTCAATATCTAACATCTTAGTTTTAATTCTGATATCGTTATCTTAATTCTAGGACTATAACCTATACTTATAATTAACCTCAGATACATCCCTAGACATATCATAGAAATATCTCTAGGGATTACACTAAAGTTTTCGCATCCTAGTTTCCAAAATCTGAATAAACCTTTCCTCTGACACCAAATGTAGAGACCCAAATCTTGACATACATGGAAATTACATTACTTTTGCGGAATACTTAATACATAACAAATATAGACACCAAAGGACCGTAATAGTTTAGTGTCTTTGGAAACTCGGAATGTAATCTTCTAATCATGGTGAATGATATTCAACATCTTCCATAAAGATCTTCCCCTTTTGGGTTTCTTACCTAAAACATTTCTTTAAATCCTAGGGAAAAGAAAACATGTAAAGGGTGAGCTCAAATTCTTAGTAAGGGTAAACAAAGATAAAATAAAACAAATCATATACATTTGAACTTAAAAACATGAACATAATGTTTAAACATAAAAATCATGTGAAATGACATAAAACATGGCAGTATATAAGGCATAGATCATAAAGAAACATTAATCAGGATAAAATAGCATGGGAATAAAACATGTAATTGTGGAAACCATTAAGCACATGATATTATTTCCATAGTAGCCAAGGCATTGCTGCCAAGACCATCTTAGTGGACAAAGTCCCTTTCTGAATCGAGTTCACTCCTTGTTCCAGTCCTGTATTACTAAACAGCATTAACTTACCATTCCATCCATGTCTATATCATGAGATATAAATCTTTACCCAATGAATTGGAGGTATATATAGGTCCCACCCATCTTATAATGAAATCATTCTTACTTGTGCCACAAAATAAACATAAATCATTCATCATAACCCAAATAATAAAATGGGTTTCACAAACATAATCCCATCATAAAATAATCCATATAAATAAAATGGATATCATTTCATCATAAGAAGAATAAAACCATGTAAATAATAGAGACATTAGACTTGAAACATAAACATGCTAAATAATACCATCTTAGATGGAAAATAATTTTGATAAAACACTTGAAATGAATTCTTGAGGAAAATATCCTTTCTCCTTAAAAATCATTTTCATTTCACAAATTGCCACAAAATTTTAAAAGAAAATTATTTTATTTAAAATAAACATGAAAACATGTAGAGGAATCTTCTTTATAATTAGGGGATATGAAACCATAAAAATACTTTCATTCCTTATAAGTTAAAAAAAACATTTTTCTCGTACTTTTTCCGAAAAAGTCAAAAAGTTCCTCGTGTGGTAAAAAAAGTAAGATTCCTTTAATAACATGTGGTAAATTTCATAAATGGGTAAAAAGGGATTTAAAAAAACATGAATACATTTTTAGAAAACATGGTCATGGATGATAACAATAACCCCAGTAAATACTTACGAATAAACAATCTCGGAAAAAAATGAGATTGAAAAATTATCCCTGAACTTATGTGTGATATGCGTCGTATGTATCCGTACCTCCTGTATAATGATTTAAATAATGTCATTGACTTATTACATAATCATATTCTTGTTATGATATCATATATGGTTCAATTATGACTTTATAATGCCCATTCTTTTATAAATTCCATGTTAAAGCAGCGTTCTGGGTAAAATCGTTTCATTTATCGTACATGTTTCGATTTGTTGTTATTGATATTATTATTACTTATATCATTATTTAAATACTTACAGAATTTAAATCATGATTTATATATCATATATATTCAGTATATATATATATATATATCTAATAGATAGATGAATGAAATAAAATACACCATTCATGGAGACGGTAGGTCGTACGTACGCATGAACACTATTTTCCTTTCCTTATTGACTTGAATGGAATTAAGTAGATGGAATACATATATATATACATAAATCCAGTAGAATTATTATGTCATATATTTCATTATTACTTATTATATATACTTTATAATCATTCTTGAATTGTTAACATGGAAGATGAATCTCATCGCGTCATGGAGACGGTAATTCGTACGTACGCACGAGCGGTGATATCATTACCATATTTATTGAATGGAATTGGAGTGGGTGATATAATATCATAGAATCTGTATGATGTTATAATAATCATATATAGTTTTATTTTACACCATTATACCCATCCAAGTAAGGTGGTGGTGGAAAAACAGATTACACCACGACGTGGAGACGGTATTCCGTACGTATGCACACGCGGTGATTTCATTTTCCGTAGGATGGATAGAAGGTGAAATGGGGATGTTTCATATTTATAATAACATATCAGTATATAATAAATACTGATGTTATTACTTTATAATGAAACAACTAAAGAAGAATAAGTTGAAGAAGAAAGAAACGTGAAAGAATCGTTAGAAGAGATTACCTCTTCTTCGACGCACCTCCTTTAAACTTCTTCTCAGGGCACTAGAGTTGGTATTTTGAGAAGACCAGAACCTCTATGATATAACTAGAGAGGTTTGGAAGTGTAATTTTCCGGGTTTGGCCGATCTTCAAGGTTCAAAATGGTGTGAACAAAAGAGGGAAGGGGTGCCCTTTTTATAAGGGAGGAGAGGGGCACCTTTGGAAAAACATAAAATATTATTTTATAATAAAGTCATATTCGGTTTATAATAGCTCAAAATTGATTTATTTCTAAGATAAAGTTTGTATGGGTATAAATCCTCTCAACCAGTAGATTTTAGACAGGTTTTGGTCATTATATTAACCTTATCTTTTAGTTTTAACTCTTAGTTAATTAGATTGACATTTACCATGTCACTTTGTATTTTTATAGTATATAGTTAATAAACATACCATATACATCCAAGAGACCACAAAGTGGTCCATTAATGATACACCTATCATGATATAAGTATATTGGCCGATCCTTAGATTTTTAAGAATATAATAACAATTGATAATATAATATTTGTTTTAAAAACTATTTTATGTCAATTTTGATACTAGTTGGTAATTGATTTTTTTAAAAATTATAACAGAATGATTAGTTCAAAAAAAGTTAATTAAATCAATAATAACATGTCATATTAATCTATAAAATTATTTTAATTCATAAAAAGTCTCAAATTACATTTATTTATGTATTTATAACATCAATTATGTTAATATTTCATTAATAAGGTAATTACTGCATCATCATTGTGTCATAACTAAATTAACTTATTTAATGTCTAAAAAGTACAAATAAAACACCATTATGTAGTAAATAATTTTATCTTTCTAAGGAATATTTATAGTCGAATTTATCTTACGTATAACCCTATATTAAAAATTATTTAGTTATTAAACTTTGATTTTAACTATTTTAACTCTTTTTTAAATAAAATAATAATAAATGTACTAATCTAGTCCAAGTGGACCTAAAGGGTAATATTTTATTCCTAAGGTTGTTTTTGGTCTAATTACACTTATCCAATAAAATTAGGACATGTGTTAGGGTAATAATAATATCATTTTTACCCTTAATTACCATATTTACTTTTAACCGTGGTAAATAAAAATAAAAAGTTACTATTCACCAAAACTTATTTTTATCTTATTAAACAACATTTTACTCCTTGATATTAACCGTGTATCTCGGATTTTAGAAATTCAACTCACAGACGCGGTAAAATTATGTTTTATGTAAATTTTCAAATTCTCCTAGGAGGTGGGTAAAAGACGGTGAAAAGTTCAATAAAATTTTCATATATCTAAAATTATTATAAAATGACTCCAATGAATTAAATTGAACTTATATAGGTATTATGTATCAATTTTGACCTATAAAAAATATAAATTAAATAAATAATTTTTTAAATAAAATGTCGGTTTTTAAATAGTAACCGAGTGTTTTCACTATTCATCAAAAATTGAATGTTTTCAGAAAAATACCAAAAACTCTTCCTAGGCTAATTTCAATATTCCGAATCAATAAATGAAGTTCATTTTGAAAAATAAAATCTCAAAAAGTGGGCATTACTATTCATAATGGCTAGTTTATAATAATATTATAGTAATATCTCGTTTAGTGAAACTCGGTATTGCGTAAAACACACGCTATCGTGGAAGGTCGTGATTGCGTGGAATGCAAGCCAAGTCAGGGATGTGTGTAGTGCAAGCTCCTTTTGGTGTAGCGTACAACAGAAGACATCAATGAAACCAAAAATAATATTTTTCAGAAAATCTCGGGGTGTTACACATCGTTAGTGGTGCCACCTTTTCGGAGTGCGACCATCATAGTGCCACCGTCACGATGCCTCTAGTTAAGTGAGACACCATAAGCGGTGCCACCATCATGCTGCCACCATGACTGGTTCCACCATTTCGGTGGGACCGAGTATTTTGAAAAGTAATAGACTGGGAGGGTTTGAGACATTATATCATATACCTCTCAAACTATTCTCATCCTCAAGAGTTAAAGTATAACCCGAAGAAAAGAGAGAGGTCTGAAAAAACACCTCGTAAGATACCACTCAAGGAAAAACCACCTTAGAGGTGTTCGAAATCCGGAACAACCACTATATTTTAATATCACATCTTCCTCATCTATCTTCTGAACAATCATGTGCATACTACCTCTCCCCTCCCACAGGAAACCACACAATGAAATAAGGTTTATACCATCCAGTCATATGGATTAGGGAGCTCCTTCCCCCATGTCAAGATATTATCCACTTTGGGTGGAACTCACTCTCCCGCATGCATTTTACCGCATCCACTTTAATGTATCTCGACTATGGATCAAGTCCTCCCCTCCCCATAGTTAGGAATCTTCACACACTTACGGAACAAGGAAAATAACACATTTTATAGTTAATAAGGTAAACCAATACATCATAAACTGGTGCAAAGGAAAAACAGAACCATACTCGAAATAGCTCTGGGTACCGGATGCGCATATGTGCCTCCCATTCCCAAGTACTCTCCTCAAGGAAAACATGCCTCCATGACACACAAAACAATGGAATGGATTATCCATGAAGTACCTTTTCCCCATGATCAACTACTTTCACTCATCATTCTATAAATGTCTTGTTGTCCTCAATATTCAGCTCCCCCAAGTCGATGATGTCCGAGTAATCGTGTAGATAATGATGGAGCTGAGACACAAGGAGGATGGCATGCACCCTATGTTGTAGTGGTGGTAGCACCAGTAGAATAAGCCACTTCTCCAACTAGCTGCAACACCTCGAAGGGCCTAACGAACCTGGGAGAAAGCTTACTCCTCTTTCCAAACCTCAATTGCCCATGCTGAGGGAAGACCTTTCAGAACACGTGGTCCCCTACCTAAAACTCCAAGGGTCTCCTCTAATGATCAACATATGAATTTTTCCAGTTTTGATCCACCTTCATCTTCTTTCGGATAAGCAGAACCTTCTCTTTGGTGTCATGTACCACCTTTGAGCCAAGAAGACCCGCTTCCCCGACTTCTACCCGAAATACGGGTGAGCGACACGGCCTCCTGTACCAGGCTTCGAATCGATCCATGAAAATGGTTTATTGATAGCTATTGTAGTAAGAAAAATCTACCAGAGTCAAGTGTCATACCCATGATCCCCCAAAGTCGAAAACACATTCCCGCAAGATATCCTCCAACATCTTGATGGTGAGCTCTGTCTGCCCGTCTATCTGGGGGTGGAAAGCAATGTTGGGGCATAGATGGGTGCTAAAAGCCAGTTAAAATACTTTCCAGGCCCGTGAAGTAAACTGGGTATCTCGATCAGAGATTATGGACCTTTTAACTCCATGAAACCGCACCACATCATCCACATACCTCTATACTAAGGCATTCATTATACTCGACTCCATTAATTTGAGGAAGTGTGTTGATTTCATGAGTCGGTCCACCACTACCCAGATTGCATCACAGCCTCCCTAAACTGTGGGTAGTACCATAATGAAATCTATCAAGACATTTTCCCACTTCCACTCGGGGACATTTAAAGGTTGTAACAGACCACCTAGGATGCGGTGTTTAGCCTTCTCTTGCTGACACATGAAGCATATTTCGACAAACTCTACCACTCCCCGCTTCACCCCGGGCCACCAAAACTGACTCCTCAAGCCCTGATACATCATGGAAACTCTTGGGTCTATTGCTAGTGGTGAGTTGTGGAACTCACTAAGAACTCTCTCATGCATTCCTACAAGGACGAAAAAATTCCCTCTGAAAAACATCTGATTTTGACCATCATCCGACCATACCTCTGGAGCATCAAATTGGCTAACACGATCGCGCAGCAATTCAGCCTCTAGGTCCCCCCATTGAGACTCCTCCACCTTCCCAAAAGACTGGACTCAACTTTCATCTGAAACAGACGGCCTCTATCATCCTCCACCCTTTCATCCAGGTGTAGGGTAGCCAACTCTTCCATCACCTTTCAAGCATCTGCCGATTCTCGAACTGCATCCTTTTTCGGCTTCATTCTCAAGGCATCAGCCACCATGTTCCCCTTTTCTGGGGTGTAAGGGATTTTGAAGCCATAGTCCGGAATAAAATCCATCCACCTTCACTTCCATAGGTTCATGTCCCACTGGGAGAAGATATACCTCAATCTTTTGTGATCCGTGAAAATCACGAAGCTTTCCCCAACAAGGTAATGGCACCAAAACATTAGTGCGAACACGACCACTACAAGCTCCAAATCGTGGGTGGCATAGTTACGCTCATGGGGAAATTTCTGTCTATAACCATAATAGATCACCCCTATTGTTTCATTAGAAAAAACCCCAATCCTTATCCTGAAGCATCACAGAACACCTCAAACCTCACCCCTTCATCTAGAAACCTCAGCACTGGGGCACTAACCAACTTCCCCTATAGATAACTGAAGGCTTCCTGAAACTTCTCGGTCCATAAAAAATCCTAGTCTTTCTTGGTCTAGGCTATAAAAGTTGATACAACTCATGAGAATTTGGGCACAAATCTCCAGTAGTAACCTGTTAGACCCAGGAAACTACGAACCTCTGCCGCATTCTTGGGTGATGCCCAAGAAACAACTGCCTCGACCATTGAAGGGTCCAATTTTATTCTCTGATCGGACACTAATGGTCCAAGGAAATGCACAACTCATGTCTATAACTTGAACATTGACAACATACCATAGTGATGGTGTCGTCGGAGGACCTCTAAAACTGTTTTCATATTTTCGGCATGATCCTCATTTGATCTTGAGTAGATTAGGATATCGTTAATAACCACGACTAAGAACTGGTCTAGATTTTCCCGGAAGACAGATTTCATGATTCCCATGAACATGGCTGGTGCATTCATAACACTAAATGACATGACCATGACCCTAAAGTACCCATATATTGACCTGAAAGTAGTCTTTGAGATTCACCCTCCATCACCCTCAACTGGTGATTTTCTGTCTACAGATCAATCTCGTAGAACCATCCTACCCCCTTCAACTGATCAAAAAGTTCGTCGATCCTCGGTAGGGGGTAATGGTTCTTGACTGTCACCTCGTTCAGCCTTCGGTAGCCTATACACAGCCTGAGACCACCATCTTCCCTCTTTTTGAACAAGACTAGAGCACCCCATAGTGACGCACTCAATCGAACAAAACCCTTCTTCATCATATCATCAATCTAAATCCGCAACTCAGAAAGCACCATCTGATAGGGGGCCCTCGAAATCGTACGGTAATCAGGTAGAAAATCTATCGCAAACTCAACATCACGTCAATAGGGTAGTGTAACCACCTCTTTAGGGAACAAGTCCATGAAATCATTGACGATCCCTAGGACTTCCACCATCTATGTATCCACTGACCCCATTGATAGCTCAGCTAATAAGGAAAGGAGTGGCTCCAATCTCCGACTGCCCTCCTGGAAACCTCGTTCGCAAAAAAATGCTACATGTCGTCCACCCATATCAGAAAACACAATCTTCCTCAATAAGAATTTAATAACAGCACATATAGAGAACAACCAGTAGATTCCTAAGATGACATAACAAGGATAGATCTTCAGTAAAAGAAGGTCCCCACTAGACTGATTTGGTCCCAACATCATTTTACATCCATGAAAAACATGAGACTAGCAGGTCAGACCTCTGTCTAGCATACTCAAACCAAGGGGCACGAGAAGTCTCTCTGTGTATAGACCAAGAGCATGGGCAAGACTGGGTGAAATGAAGGATTGGGAAGCTCCTGAATAAAATAAGGTGCAAACAAGAGTGCTAAATAATCTGATCATACCTCGAATGACTTCTGGCCCTACTGGAACTGCTACCTCTATGGCATGAAACTGCCCATTCCCAGCTCCTCTTTTACTTGGTTGTCTATTGGATTCCTGACCATGCCCTGGTTGAGGTCCCCGATGAGCACCCTAAGGGAGACCTCCTCCTACAATGTCTTCTCTCAGAGGGGTGGGAGATCCCTGTCCTTGATGCTGCTGCTAAAAGGGCATAGTTGAAAACTAATGCTGCTAAGGTGGGTGTTAAACCTTACCACCCCCACAATACTTCCCTCAATATAGACACTGATTCGAAAGATTCCCATGACCACCATAGATGAATCATCTCATTCCTAGTCCCGTAAAGAAGGGACGAGGACTGGGAGATTGAAACTGAAACTATTGGGGCCTGCTCCCCACTGGTTGAAACCTAGAAGGACCTGATGCTGGAGGTCTGTGGCTGATGGCCTTTCACATTGATGAGCCCAACTGGCTCCCCAATCACTATACACCTACTAGTTCATGCATCCTATCCACCACTTAATCCTTCTTCTAAACCTCCGAGTATGTCGGTTGAGTGAAGGGAGTAACATCATAATGAAGAAAAGGTCGGAGTGCCTCCTCTAAATATCACACCCAAGACTCCTCATCTAGAAAGAGGTCCGGGGAAAAGAAAAGGAGATCCTTTAACGTGATCTCCAACACCCTCATAGACATGCTCCCCTACTGAAGGGATAGTAGATTCTACCTCTTTTCATCCTTCATCGTGGAAGAGAGGAATTCCGTCCAGAACTCCTTCTCAAAGTCATTCCACAAAACCTCATCCTACCTTTTCTCCCCCAAGATATAGTGTCCACCACTAACGCACTGCTCCCCACATCTGGCTTACATCTGGAGGAACCTAGTACTCTATTGGATCCTGAATCAAGCTGAAATCAATCACCAGATCCGCAGTCTAGATCTATGTCTCCATGTCTGAGATGCTCCCCTAGTACTTCCCTAGGGTATGCCGCTGAAAGAAGCAAAGAATATTCTGCCACTGGTTTTCCTCCTCCTCTCATTCATCCCTCTATTGATCAGCCAAATCGGCCTCTGGGGCCTCGATTACCCGCACTACCTGTGGTCTCCGTCTAGGTTCCATAGTTGTAAGGTAAACAAAGAATTCCTAAGACTGAGCAGTGTAGAAGATTACTTTTAAATTTTTCTTAGTCTTTTTATTTATTTCTAAAATCCCCCAAAATACCCAAGACACACAATAACACATGTCATTATGATGCATGTACCTTTATTAGGGTCTCTACCTTGCAATCAGTGTACATTCACTTGGTCATTCGGTGGGTCCAGAGTCCTTGCATCAGATCATGGGGGGACCTAAAATCCCATGTCTTATCCAGTCTTCCCAGACCTATTTCATGCACCAAGATTTCCTAACACCGTTGCCTTGCCTTCTCGTGCAATCCTCACTATACCTAAACCGAAATTCCATCCTATCTCTCAACCACACCTCTAATACCATTCTATCATGACCCACAATCACCAAGATGGGGGAAGGGATAAAAGATTGCTAAACCTTTCATTACTCAAGTTGAAGGAGAGATAATGACCCCCGAGACCCACCTTCAATAGGCCTCGGAGTGGAGATTAGCACCAAGGGTATAGAATCATATGTAATATGGAATTCATTACCCTTTTATTTAGTAGGATCAGGAGATAAGATAGTAAATCCCAAACAACACCAAAAATAAAAGTAAAATTAGAACCAAAACAATTCATTCCCATATGCATGTTACAATAATAAAGTGCTACAAAGTACAAGAAAACTCCAAAGAGAAGTCCCAAAAGAAAATAAAAAGAGAAATGTCAGCGGTCCCAGCATCTGAGCTAATAGGGTCTGGCACGGTCCTCGAAGTCCTCCTGGAAACTTGAAATCAGTTTTATATACATGGGGTGAGTATACATGTATACTCAGCAGGGGAAACCAAAATATTTCATGCACAAGTGGCGAGGAATTCTAATTCCCTATGAGAAAAGGAGATAACAAAAGAACCTAGTAAAAAAACTATCCACCAAAACCTCACAAAGTCACACTCCACAAATAATGGAACTCAAGTAAATAATAGCAAAAAATCATTGATGTTTGGGTACCCCACACCACTTTCCCACTAGTTATTGAAGACATCCTACATGTCAAAACATCCCCACCATTTTCACCGCATTCCCAGTGCCATACACCACCCACATACACCTGGGCTACAACCACATGTAACCAGGCCCGCAGACACCTGGTCTAGAACAACTACCACCACACCCGAAGACACCTAGGAAAGAACAACTACTACCACACCCAAGGAAAACATAACCTCATCCCGAAGACACTTTGGAAACAACATGCCCTCACACACCTGGGGAAACCACCACAACATACCCTCCCTGAAGAATCTAGGGTTATAATTGACCTCAGGATATCACAGCCTTCCCGAAGAGTCTTGGGAATCTCTGAAAGGGGAGTATAAAATGATCTAATAACCATCCACTCACAGAAGTGTTGGGAAAACACCCTCTATAATGAAATTTGGGTGTTTGACATGAAGTTTTCAGCATCGGTTCAGTGCGATTAAGAAGCACAAGAACTAAATTATAAAAATATTTAAACAAGAACTCATCCCAACCTAGGGGTTATAAAACCAACCCAAACACAAACACAGTCGTTACTATTCATTCAAGAAGAGTACAACAGCCACAACCAATACAAAACTCATTCTTGGAAAAAAAATCCCCATTGAACTAATTCTTGTTATCAAATTTAAAAGACACCGTTTAATAATTCTTCACTACGGGGAAACTAATAGGAATAACCATAAGACAATAAAGTAAAAATAGTCAAACAACAATTTAAGAATTCACACCCGGTTCTCTTGTAAATTCACAACCACAAAAGGAATACTTGAGATCCCTCGATGTACTGGAACCAAACAAAACCCCAAAATACATCCCCACATGGCCCCAGATCTACAAACCAACAACATGAGATCTCATACCCTTCCTTGCTACCTCACAAGAATCAAGAAGAACAACCATACATACTACCAATATAGAGAAAGAGAGATTCCAGATTTAAAACACACCATTCATTTGGTTCCTTCTTTCCGTTGGGTTAACATGAGTGATTACACAAGGATTCTTATTCATTGGGAATCTATTTTATCAACCAAATTTACGCGATTAACCAATTTCCATGTTACATCCATGCAATCATAGAAATATCCAGAAAATAGATATTCATTAGTGCACAAGAAAGGACCACCAATGGACATTATTTCTTGTATAAATAAGCTTATAAAATCCACAACATACAATAAAAGTAGGGAATCACAACAACATCGTCAAAAAAACCATTCATTCTTAAAAAGCATTTATTATCTTCGTTAAGGTTTTAGTTTCACCCATCCCCGTAAGAATATTATTATGCCCACCCTGCATGATGCACTATAAATAGAGATGAAATAGAAACCCTACTTGTATGATAAAAAATAGATGTTTTTCTCCACGCGCCATAAACTAGGGATGCACAACTTGCAGGAGAGGAACTCTGCGGGATCCAAGAGTGGGCAGGAAAGGAACCAGTGTAGGCACACCACTAGCCTTAGGAAGGGGGCTTCAAACACACCAAGGAAAGGGAATGAAACCATCCACAAAGAAGAAAGAGTCTTTGAGCGATAAAATGCAATGACCTGGAGTTATGGGATATAAATTCTAGAACTGGTTTAAAGGTCGATCATGGTTTCTCCACGCGGTTGGGTGGTTACACATGATGGAATTAATTGTAATTTAATAATTCTCATGGGAGGGGGTGTCCAGAATAGTTATGAGTCAAAGGGTTTCCCATTAAATAGAGGAAAATGCATAATAGGGGTGGAATTGGAAGGTACATGAAAAGTGTGTGACATTGAGAATAGGCCATTCATTTTGGTAAGTCAAGGGTTGCTCGACTCTTAGGGATATCAAATATCATTTATGGTCTTTAAAAAGGCTTAAAAAGGGGTTATTAAACACTTTTTTGTCAAAATATATGTTGCGTGGGTAGAACTGGAAACACTCGGGAAACTGGGAAAAGGGTGAGATAAGGTTTTGGTGAGACACTGTAACGATGTCTCTGTCATGGTTCCACCTTTGCAGTGCCACCGGTTCGGTGAGACATTGTAAGCGATGTCATCGTTCTGGTGTGCGACCATCATGGTGCCACCGTCACGGTGCCTACTGTTTGGTGAGACACTATAAGTGGTGCCACCGTAACGGTGAGACACTGTAAGCAGTTCCACCATCACGGTGCCACCATCACAGTGCTACTATGACCAGTTCCACCATCATAGTGTTTCCATGACAGATGCCACCATCATGGTGTTTTCGTGACCAGGGCCACCGTCACGGTGCTTCCATGATAGGTGCCACCATCATGGTGCTTCCGTGACCGGTGCCACCATGATTGGTCCCCCTGTCTCACTACCGCCATGACTGGTGCCACTGTCATGCTGCCGCTATGACCGGTGCCACCATTTCTATGGGATTGAGTCTTTGGAATTTTAATAGACTTGGAGGGTCAAGGCCATTACAACTTCCCAAGAATGTATTATATGATTATTATAATTAAATTAATTTGTATTTACATATCCATTTTTTTATCTTTATTCCTTGGGTTTTATGGTTCGAATACTTCCAAATCGTTGAAATAATTTTGTCTCAATTAGCTTTCTTTAAGACATATGTCATGAAATGCACTTATATTTTTTTATGGGGTATATATGCATCTAATAGAAATGTTAAATCATGAATATAATTCTTTTCATGATATTTTATGCTTCATGAAATTTTATTCTTTCATTGGGATTATGATTCAATGTTACCAAAGTGGAAACATATTATTGCTACAATCTTATCATTTATCAGGTTTATTTATGATTATGATTCTATTGATGAAATATTATGATCCATATCTCATGAAAAATCAATATTATTATTATTCTATTTTCAACCATGATATAATTATGTATTATTATAGTTTTTAACTATTTTTTACTTAATAAAATTAACAAATTTTATTTATAAAAATTCGACTTTATTCCTCCTTTTGGTCAATAATATGTGTTCTTTCCAAACCAAGTTCCTTTAAAATGTTTTAAAAATGTTTTAATATTATCATATAATGTTTAAAAAACATTTTTACACATGTTATAACTTTTAAAAAATTAAAGTGATCAAGTTTTCATTTTCTGATTAAGGCACTTTTCTAAATTTTTAAGGTGCAAAAGAAATTTTCAACATGAACACACTTACCCACCATCATGACCATTATTTCCTTGAATAATACTTTGTAAGTTTACAATATTATATTTGAAGAAAATTTTTTCCTAATATTCTCAAAAATAATTATCTGAAAGTGGTTTTTAAGGAAAAAGGGACTTCAAAAATATGTTAGGGTTAAAAAGTATTTAAAATGA
This sequence comes from Viscum album, assembly GCA_963277665.1. Taxonomy (NCBI): domain Eukaryota; kingdom Viridiplantae; phylum Streptophyta; class Magnoliopsida; order Santalales; family Viscaceae; genus Viscum; species Viscum album. Next base: position 1,362,865,999 of record OY728151.1, on the reverse strand, counting down.
TTTTAAAGCTTCCTTTATATGTTTTCAAAGGGTTGTTATCAAAGAAAAGTATTTCAATTATTTAAAATTTTATTTATAATTTTTCAAATCCATTTTACAGAAAAGGGATTCCAAATTTATTTCAAGCCTTCTTTTTAATTTTTTAATTTATTTTCAAAAAAAATAAAAATTATTTTCAATATTTCATTATAAGTTTTCATAGAAATTTTAAAATAAAAAGTTTTTCAAAATGATTGATATTTGCAGAAAATATATTTTCCTCAAGAAATGTCTTCAATAAATTATTAATCCTTCTTTATAAGAAAAGTATTTGAGAAATGGTTTTATGAAAATTATTTTCAATGAAAGGATATTTTTCATAAGAAATTTTCCATGTGATCTTTCGAAATCCTTATCCAACTAAGATGACATAATTTGTTTTAGTTTATTATTTACTAGAGATATGATCGAAGATCACCATTCGTATTATTTCATGAATGGGTTATGATTTTTTGGAATGATATTTATGAAACTCATTTCTCTTACTCATGTTATATTCTTTTGAAGACTTCTTATTTTCAGAGGTTATGCTTTGATGAAATGATTATGAGACCTATATATTTCCCATAGGTAATGATATGATGAAATGTTTATTATACATATTTAATTTCATGGGTTATGATTTTATGATTTATTATAATCTTCTGGAAAATGTAATATGTGATGGGTGGGACCTATACCTCCCTTAATGAACTAGGAATCGATAGATGACTCATTATTATATATGATATGCATGGACCTGGTTGAATGTCCATAAGTTTATGCGTGAAACTAATTACATGTTCAGAATGTAATGATTGAACCTTATTATGTGTTCAAAATTTTATTTGTGAACATGATTATAATTTAACAATTTTATTAATAGACATGTTTCCATGTCCTTAAGTTTATCTGTGAACCTAATTACATGTTCCCAATGTTATGCATGAACCTGATTGCATGATAAAAATGTTATTCATGGACCTTGTAGCGTTTATATAAGTTTATGAATGAGCCTCATTACATGTTAAAAATTTTATGCATGAACCTAATTATATGTTCATAGCATCATGAATGGAAATGGTTTCATGTCCATAAGTATATGTGAGGGCCCTATTTCATGTTCTTAAATTATTTAGGGAACCTGTTTCTACTTATTCATGTTCATAATTTGATTTTCTGATGTGTGTGCCGTAATTAAATGTATTATTACAAAATTATTCCCTCATGGATCATAATCTTTATTTTCTTATGATTCATGTCTTATGTACTGCAAATCATTATTCCATGTCTCATGTATCTTATCTTTGATATGCAGGGTATGATATTCAAATGTTGTACTCATGTTCCTGTTCCCATGTGTTCATGTTATACTATCATATTTCATTTATTTACATTTACAAACAATACAAGATCAACCCTAATTATTTTTCCTTTCCCCATTTTATGAATAAATGTTTTAATTGGGAGTAATAATGTGGAAGATGTTTATGGGAGATTTGAAGATCCTTCACCAAACTAGAAAAATGTGTCCCATGTTTCCAATGACACTAAAAAATTATGGTCCTCAAGAATTTATTTTTTTAATATGATTTATATTCATCTAAAATGATATAATATACATGTATTTTAAATTTGGGTCACTATAAAGAAGAGAATAAATTTCGATGTGTGGATTCCTATAACAACCCAACTCTTTATTACACACTTAAACATGATTTATTACATAGAAAACTTCAATTTATACAACATAGAAGATCAATATTTCTAGTGTCATTTGGGCTTAGGAACATTACATAACAACTTAAAACATTTTATGAAACATCTTATTGAAAACTTCCATTACATGACCACTATATTCCCTCGTACTTAGCATTGCATGGGATAATATGCGAACATTCATAAGAAAATGGTGAGATATAAAGCCCAGTAATGGATTGACCAAGGAATAACATGAAATATACAATAAAATTTAGGCAATATAAATATCAATGGAGAATAAGAGAAACATGAACATAAAGGCATGATATAACATGATTAACATAACTTAAAAATGTGGCCACAACATTTAACATGATTTTAGCATGAGCCAAGTCTCGTTGAACATGAAGCATTAGTAAACCCTCATTTCACATTAATTATCATGAGTAAACCCTCATTGCACTTGACTTATCATGATACTAATCTTTACTCAATGCATTGGAGTTCTATCAGGGCACACCCTTCTTATACATTTCATTTCATGCATAAGTGTGCCACATGGATCATACAACATGGAATCATTCAACATCATAAGTTATTCCATGATTAAGAAATGTGTAATAAACACAGTAAATTACCATTAAATATGTATATGTTCATAAAGTTGAATACCCTTGATAGAGACATGGGTATGTTATTCACTATATAATGATTTTGGCTTGTAAAATCACGGTGCAATTTCAGCAGCATAACAGCGTGAAAAAGAATTAATAAAAATGGTTGATGAGAGATAAAGGGGTGTCTCATAATATTTAAATTAAATTAACAGTAAGGTTTTCATATATAAACTTTTCCCAACATAATTAAAGTAATTTCTTGAATATAAATGAGGAGCGAGAAATTCCTTAAAGAATTTCGGCATGGTAACAGGTGTACATGGGAGGTATTAAATGAGAGTGAAATGTGTCTCCCAAAATTCAAACATAAAGAGGGAAGTATGGGGGAGGTTAAAAGTCATACCCCAACATTTTTAATTGAAATTAAAAGTATATACCAATATAATTAAATTGAGACAAAAAATGAGAAAATTGGAAATCACTTACTTGGAAGTGTGAACCCAAAGGCTTAGGAGATGCTTGAGAGAGGATTATTGATAGATTGGGGCTCCTTGGGAGGATTCTGAAGAGAGGAGGGAATTGGTTGGATTTACTCGAAAGGCATTTATTTAAGAGGAAGTGGGAGCTTGGGTGGGTTTATATAGGAAAGGAGAAGGAATTCTTTATTATTTACGTTTGGGTCACCACACATTAAACTAATCAATAACACAAACCATACCACGGTATTTGCCCATGGTTTTTGTCAAAGGGGAGTGTAAAAAAATATTTTATAAGGCCAATGGCCAATCTTATTAAAATATTAGGGTGGAATTTGTGGAGGTTAATTACAATCTCAAGGAAATTCATTTAAAAAGTGAAAATGTTTTGTAACTCTTGGAGAGTCCACGAATGTTTTGTAAAATAAATCAAACAAATCTAAAATCTCATTATTTCAAGGATAAAACATATATTGGTCGAAAATATAACTTATATTATTTTATTACAACACTATTGGGTCATTATGATGTCATAAAACACATATTATATTTAAACGGTATTTAATTTTTACCCAAAAATTCGACTGTCTTAGAGAATTATGAAAAATTAACCAATAGATAATTTCTACATCTGGATTCCAAAAATAAAATTCATTTTATCTAAATAATTTTATAAATATCTGAATTTTTAATTTTAATATAAAAACTGACATTTATCGAAAATTTATGTTTTTACACAAAAACGGATTTCAAAGCTTAATAAAGATAACCATTGCATTCATAAAATTATATGATCATTTATATTTAATTAATTTAATAACAATATTATTTTATTAAAATATATTTTAATCCATAAATCCATTAATTCATCAAAATAGATTTCTTAGTTGAATATTAATCAAAAATACTATTTGGACTCTAAAAACTATTTACAAAGTAACAGAAATGAAATGAATGTATATTAATTATTAGTTAAAAAAACAATGTACATATTCATAGTGCTAAGTTCTTGTTATATAAACCCTTATAACACCCACATAAGACCGAAGGGTAAGGTGTGCAATGGTGACAGACTCTTGGGGTGGCTTAGATAACATTACTCGGGTGGTAATCTCTATCAAATTCCACTTCTCTCATAGGCGGTTCCATTCAAGATTAACATGTTGAATCTAGTTTTGGGCTTGGTCAAGAGCGACGCCCAATGACACCACCTCCGATCCGAGCTCCAAAAAATGGGATTCATACAGGGGAAGTCTACTAGATGAGGCGATCACTTCCATTTTTCTGAGTAAATTGGATTTCTTAAAGCCCTACATTTATACTAGTAATGTGATCACTATTCAGAAACATTATAATAAATGGTCACAAATATTAACTGTATTTTAAAATCAAAAAACATAAAACCAATAAATTTAACATTTTATATTTTGAGACATTTAATTGGATAAAGAGGAATTTTCATTAATGAATGTTTTGGTCGTTACAATATTCCCCCCCTAAGAAATTTCACTCAAAATTTCCTTTTCCCACACTAAAACAGATGTGGGTAACTCTGCTTCATCATCTCTTCTGATTCCCATGTCACTTTTTCTAACTTCTGGTTTTTCCACAATAACATGACGTGGGGAATTGTCTTATTTCATAGAACTTTTTTCTCTAAGATATAAGATCTTCACTGGTTTCTCCTCATAAGAGAGATCATCCTATAACTGTACGACCTCTAAAGAGAGTTCATGTCAGCGGTCTGGTATGTACTTCATTAAAAGGGATACATGAAATACATCATGTACATTGGACATGGTGGGTGGAAGTGCTATTTGATAGGCCACATCCCCGAAACAATCAAGAATCTCTAAGGGGATGATATAGCTAGGACTTAACATCCCTTTCTTTCCAAACCTCATGACCTTCAAACATGGACATATGCATAGAAATACCATGACTCCAACTTTAAACTCAAGGTCTCATGGACTGTTATCTACATAACTCTTCTGTCGAATCTGGGCTACCTTGATATGTTGCTGAATGGTTTTCACCTTATCAACAATTTCTTCGACCATTTCTGGTCCTAGTACCTTACACTCATCGACTTCATCCCATCACACTGGTGTTCTGCACCTTTTCCCATAAAGGACTTCATATGGTTCCATTTGGATGCTCGAGTGGAAACTATTTTTGTAGGAGAATTAAACCAATGTAAGATGATGGTCCCATCCTCCTTTGAAGTCCATAGAATATGCTCTTAACATATCTTCAAGTGTCAGGATAGTTTTCTCAGATTGGCCATCAGTTTGGGAATGATAGGACGTACTGAAGTTCAGGTCAATGATTAGAGCATATTAGAGACATTTCAATAACTTCAAGGTGAATCTCAGATCACGATTGTATACAATATATAGTGGTAATCCATTCAGCCTTACCGCTTCTTTTATGTAAATCCGTGAATGTTGATTCAATGATAAGTCCTCTCGAATCTCAATAATGTGATCGGTCTTCGTAAAATGATCCACAATGACCCACATAGCGTTGTTTCCTCTATATGTCCTTAGAAGTCCAATGACAAAGTCCATGGTAATGTTTTTCGACTTCCATGTTGGTATGTGTAGTGGTTTCACCATCCCCTTAGACTTTTGCCTCTCAGACATAACTTACTGACATACCAGGCACTTTTATGTATATTCCACAATCTCCCTTTTCATATAGTCCCACCAAAATTTTTCTTGGAGATCTCGATACATCTTTTTGCTCCATGAGTGAATAGAGAAGGATGAGCTATGTGAGTCATCCAGAAGCTCCTTCTTTATCTCTACATCTGATGGTACACATAATTGTGACCCAAATCTCATGATTCCATCCTTGTCAACCACAAACTCTGAGGAATTCCCAATTTTGATAGCTTCCACCCCTTTTAGAATTTCTACATCCTTTCTTTGAGCATCCTTTATTTTCTCCATGGGGGACGATTGAGAAATCATTTGACAAAGGATTGATGATGTTCCTCTCTTAATGATTCCCAAGTCTATCCTCTACAAATCAAATAAGATTAGATCCTTTTCAATTATCATCAATGATATAGATACAAAATCCATTCTAATTAGAGCATATGCCACCTTGTTCGCTTTCCCAGGGTGGTAATGGATTGAGAAATCATAGTATTTTATCATCTATAACCATCTTCATTGGTTCATGTTCAACTCCTTCTATGTGAATATATACTTGAGATTTTTATGGTCCGTATATATTTCACACTTCTCCCCAAAGAGACAATGCCGCCAAATTTTTAAAGTGAAGTTCACCGCAGCCAACTCCAGATCCTGTGTTCGATAATTATGCTCATGAATGTTCAATTTCCTTGAATCATGGGCAATGAATTTGACATTTTTCATCAACACAAATCCCTAGACCTTCTTTGAAGCATCACTGAATTCCAAAAAAAATTATCTACTTGTGGGTAAAGTGAGCACGAGTTCAGTGATCAGCCTCCTTTTTAACTCCTTGAAGCATTCTTCGCATTCATCACTCTATGAAATCTTTACTCCCTTATAACTTTGTTTGGTAAGAGGGTTGGAAAATCGTGAGAAATTTCTCACAAATCGTCGATAATATCCAGATAACCCCCAAAATCTATGGATATCCAGTATTGGTGTTGGCCTCGGCCATCCCTCTATTTCATCTATCATGGATTGATCCACAGATATCCCATTGCTTGTGATTATATAGCCCAAGAATGGGACCTCGTTTAACCAGAACTCACACTTTCTATACTTTCAATAGATCTTCTCCTTCTGCAAGGTCTATAGTACAATTATTAGATGCTTCTCATTATCCTACTTGTTTTTTGAGTATATTATAATATCATCTATAAGGATTGCCACAAATTTGTTGGGGTAATCATTAAAGTCTCTATTCATCAACTCCATGAAAATTTCTAGAGAATTTGTGAGTCCAAAATTCATTACTATGAAGTCATAGATCCCGTATCTAGTATGAAAAAAAGTCTTGGTGATATATTCCTTCTTCACCCTTACTTGGTAATATCCCAACTGCAAATCCACCTTGGAAAAGTATTGTGATACCTATAGCTAATCGAAAAGTCATCAATTCGTGGGAGAGGATACTTGTTCTTTATTGTGATTTTGTTAAGCTCGTGATAATCAATTCAAAGGCACATTTACCCATCCTTCTTCTTGACGAAGAGGACTGGTGCACCCCATGGTGAATCACTTGGGTGTATAAATCCTTTTTCTAGATTCTCTTGTAGTTGTTTCTTTATCTCCTCAAGCTCCACAACAACCATTCTATACGGAGTCATGGATATTGGAAAATACCTAGGTATAAGATCAATTTAGAATTCAACATCTCTTCTAGGAGGAAGACCAGGAAATTCCTCGAGAAACACTTCAAAAAATTCCCTCACAATAGGCATGTCTTCAAGGATGGTTAATTCCTTGAACATAATCATCTGATCCAAATATGCATTCTCATAGTGCATTAATATCCATTCTTGAGATGATAGAGATAAATAATATTCATCTTCCTCCTTACACTTGTATAGAATCAGGGGTTTCTTCTCCATAGAGAGAGTAATTTCCCTCTCAGGGAAATTTATGTTGGCTCTATATAAGGAAATCCAGTCCATGCTGATAATTTCATAAAATTCCACCATAGGGAGTATGAAGAAGTTTTCTGGGATGTTCACTCCACAAATTATGAAAGGGAGGAGTAATATTCATGGTATCCAATGATTTCCCGATTTTCCGTCCTCACTGGAATAATTAATTCCATGTTTTGTGATGGTGTTGGGACTATTCAACTAATATTTATGGATATTAAAGAATGTGTAGAACCATAATCAAAAATTATGTTCTCTATTCTTGAATGAATAACTTGCATACCAGTAACCACTTCATTGTCGGGGTTCACTTCGGCGGTAGTGATGGAAAAATCTCTCCCTTGCTGCCTTGGAGGTTGTTGGTTGACTCTAAAAAACCTTGGCTTAGGGAATTGGTTTGGAAAGTGCTCCGGTTATTTACAGTTGAAGCAATGAACAACATGTTGAGGGTTGAGTATAGCACTACACTCTTTTGTCGTAGCCACAAGTTTTTCTTTCCAAAAGTTGGTAGCCAGGTTCCCTTCTCTTCCACACATAAAGCATTTCCTTTTCCACTTAAGGAAATTTTTGGGGTTCTTCTTTCCACACCTTTGGCATGTGGGGTTCTTTATTTTCATAGCACCTTGGGATTTATCTTTAAGACCTCTAAAATTGAAATCCACATTATGATTTTTATCCCCATGATACCCCTGAGATTATTCAATCTCCTTTTAGACATTGAGGGCACATTGTAAAATTCCCCCTAGTTGTCGAAGTCACGGATCACCAGCGCCTTTCATAGGCTAGGTTTTATCCCACCAAATAAGTGGTCAACCTTGAATTAAGGGTAACAATAAAGTCGAATTATCATGAAAGCCTTGTAAAGTTTTCTTCTTATGCTTCAACAGATTTGTTGTCTTTTTACTTGAGGGGAAGGAAGTCCCTTTCCATCTTAAGTCAGAGGGTGTGAGGAAAATATTTTTCAAAAAACATATTCTGAAAATCCTTCTATTCTGATGCCTTTATCTCCTCCTTCAGATTCGTATTTTTGATCAACATCTACCATTGATCATCTTCACCCTTCATATAATAACTATACATAAGAACCTTATCCTATTCAGAACATTAATGGATGGAGAAGATATTTTCATTTGAGTTGATCCATTATTCGGTGATTGGGGGATTGGATGATCCATTAAAAGTGGGAGGCCTTTATCTCATGAAGCTCTCGATAGTGACTTGTTCTTTCTTATCGGGGTTGAACATTCCTCTTGACCCATGTTTCTATTCAAATATTGAGTTAACTGAGAGATAATAATGACAGTGTTTGCAATTCCTGCTCCCATCAGATTGGGCATCTCATCAGAAAAGTCACCACATTGATCTTCACATCGGTTGTTAGCCTGAGTCCTCCTATTACTTGCCATTGGATGTAATAAAAGGAAAGTCAGGGGTAACACATAAAGGGTAATCCAAGGGCAAACCCGATGACTTATAAATAACTTTTATTACCTTACATTAGAATCCATAGGCTTCAAACTATGCCATTCATGATCTACTTTCTAACATATATTCCTAGGGGAGTTTTTTTTAATTCCCTTAATAAGGGTTCATAAAAGGCTTGTGAATTTACCAAAGCATATCATTCGAGAGTGTCGTAACCAAGAGTGCAGCAAGGCTCATTTTTGTGTACCCGGATACCCGGAGTAAACCCTGTAACTCTTTGTTGGGGTTTTCACCCCTAGGTACATATGTGCCATGGCCGCCTCTACCTGCTTGTATCCAGAGAGGGATGTATTTTCTTGATAAACCACTTAATCAATAATCCCCAAAACTTAGAGCTGTTTTATTATACTTAGATTTTTCTATAAGGATTTACTACAATTTTCTAATCATAATCCCAAAAATAACTAAACCTATCCTCTGATACCAACTATAACAATCATACTCTTTATTACACACTTAAATATGATTTATTATGTAGAAAACTTCACTTTATACAAAGTAGAACATTTAAAGGTCTATAGACTTTGGTGCTTAGTAACATTACATAACAACATAAAACATAGGACGCAACACCTTATTGAAAACATCCTTCACGTGACCACTACATTCCCTCGTACATAGCATTGCATGGGATAACTAGAGGACATGCCTAAGAAAACGGTGAACTATAAAGACCAATAAGGGAGTGAAAAAGTCATAACATGAAAGATACAATACATTTTAGGAAATAGGTATATCAATGGATCATAAGAGAAATGTGAACATAAAGTTATGATATAACATGATTAACATAACATGGAAATGTGGCAACAACATTTAACACAATATTAGCATAAGACAAGGGACATTTGTAACGACCCAAAGTTTCATTAATGGAAATCCCTCTTGATCTAATTAAATGTCTCTTTATGTTTATATAAAATGTCAACTTCATTAGTTTTATGTTAACAATTTTGATCGTTGCTAATATAGTCGTTGAATAGTGATCACATGATTAGTATAAATATAGGGCTTTAATACATCCAATTTTACTTAGACAAAAGAAGTGATGGCCTAGTCCAGTAGAATTGCTCTGTACGAAGCCCATTTTTTGGAGCTCAGAAAAGAGGTGGCATCATTGGGCTTCTCCCTTGACCAAGCTCAATCTGAGCTTCATCTTGTCAAGCTCGAACGTGACCATCTACGGGAAAAGTGGAAGTTGATTGAAATTACCACTCGAGCGATGCTATCCGAGCCACCCCAAGAGTCTATCGCCATCACACACCTTACCATTAGGTCTTATGCAGCTATTTTAAGGGGTTATGTAAAAAATAAGTAGTAGTATGTTCATGTAAATTATTTTTTTGTATATAATAATGAATATAATTTCTAGTCATTTTTTATACATTGTAAATAGTTTTTAAAGTACAAATAGTATTTTTAGTTATTATTTAACTAAGAATTCTATTTTATTAAATTAAGGGATTTTTGAATTAAATAATATTTTAATAAAATATTATTATTATTATTAAATTAGTTTTTATTAAATATAAATGATCTTATAATTTTATGATTGTAATTATAATTTTTATTAAGGTTTGAAAGCCATTTCTGTCCAAACCTGTGAATTTTCGATAAATTTCGGTTTTTATTTTAAAAGTAAATATTAAAATATTTAGAAAATTATTTAGATAAAATAAATGTTAATTTTTGAATCAATACGTTGAAATTATCCAACGGTGAAGTTTTTATAATTTTCTCAGACAGTCAAATTTTTGAGTAAAAATTAAATACCGTTTAAATATATAATGTGTTTTATGACATCATAATGACCCAATAGTGATGTAATAAAATACTATAATCTTTATATTCGGCCAATATATGTTTTAAAATTAAAATAATGTGATTTTGGGTTTGTTTAACTTACTTTTCAAAGCATTAATGGACCCCTCAAAACTTATTCAACACCTTGCATTTTTAAATTAATTTCCATGGGAGTGTGACTCACCTCCACATAAGCAACCCTAATATTTTAAGAATTTATGACTTTGGCCTTATAAAATATTTTTTTCCTCTTCCCTTTTCCAAAAACCATGGGCAAAAACCATGGGATTGTTTGTGGTTTGGATTAATTTAATATAAGGGGTCCCAAACCTAAATAATAAAGAATTCCCTCACCTTTCCTATATAAACCCACCCAAGCTCCCACTTCCTCCTCACTCAAAGCCTTTGGAGTTCGTCCAACCTCTGCCCTACTCTCTCTATAATCCTCCCAAGGTGCCCCAAGCTCCCAAGAAGCCTCTCAAAAGACTCTCTCTAGCCTTTGGAAGCACACTTCCAAGTAAGGGTTTTTTCTTCCTTTCTCATTTTTGTCAATTTTCTTTAAGTTGTATTACCCTTTTAATTTAAATTATGAATGTTGGGGTATGGTTTCTAACCTCCCCCATACTGCCCTTTTACTGTTTGAATGATGGGATACCGTTTCTCTCTCATTAAATGCCTCCCATGTACACCCGTTACTATGCCGAAATTCCGAAAGGAACTTCTCTCTCCTCTTTTACATTCAAGCAATACTTTTGTATCATGAATCTAAATTCAATTTCAATTGTTTGTACATGTATCTATATGACCTCCTTACTGACCATTACATGTAAATATGATGATAAACCCATTTCTCTCTCATCAACCACTTTTATGAATTCTTATGTCACATCGTTACGCTGCCGAAATTGCACCGATTTTCTAAGCCAATGCCATTTTGTAGTGAATACCATGCCCATTTCTCCATCAAGGGTATTCACATTTATGAAAATTTAATTATTGATTATAAAGTTTCATGTATGAATTCCACATTCCTTTATCGTTGAATAAATGATTATTTTTTATGAATCCATGTTTTATGATCCATGTGGCACACTTATGCATGAAATGAAATGTTTAAGAAGGGTGCACCCTTATAGCGCTCCAATGCATTGGGTAAAGTATAGTATCATGATATGTCATGTGCAATGAGTGTTGACTCATGCTAATTCAAGTTCAACGAGGGTTTACTCGTGCTTTATGTGCAATGAGGCTTTACTCATGCTCCATGTGCAATGAGCCTTGGCTCATGCTGATTCCATGTTAAGTGTTTTTGCCACATTTCCATGTTATGACTATCATGATTTATCATGCATTTATGTTCATGTTTCTTATATGCTCTATTTATATGCCTATTGTCTAAAATGTATTTTACTCCTCATGTTTTTCCATGTGTACTCCCTTACTGGGCTTTATAGCTCACCCTTTTCTTATGCATGTCCTCAGGTTATCCCATGCAATGCTAAGTACGAGGGAATGTAGTGGTCATGTAAAGGAAGTTTTAAATAAAGATGTTTTATTTAATGTTTTATGTTTTTATTTAATGGTCATAAGCCCCAAAGACACTAAACCTCTCGATCTTCTTTGTTGTATCAAGTGAAGTTTTATGTAATAAATCATGTTTAAGTTTGTAATAAAAGCAGGGTTGTCATATCATTGCACAAGGATCATGAGTAAACCATAATTTAAATTGAATTATCATGAGTAAAACCTCATTTCACTTGATGTATCATAATATTAATCTTTACCCAATGCAATGGAGCGCTATCAGGGAGCACCATTCTTAAACATTCCATTTCATGCATAAGTGTTCCACATGGATCATACAACCTGGAATCATTCTACATCATAAGTTATTAAATGATTAAGAAATGTGAAATACAAACATGAAATTACCATTCAATATGTATGTGTTCATAAAGTTGAATACCCTTGATAGAGATATGGGTATGGTGTTCCCTACACAATGATTTTGGCTTGGAAAATCGTTTTGCAATTTCAGCAGCATAACGGCGTGACATAAAAATTTGGTAAAAATGGTTGATGAGAGAGAAAGGGGGTCTCATATTATTTACATGAAATGGATAGTAAGGGATTAATATTGTATCTTTTCCCAATATAATTAAGGGAATTTAGATTCATAATACAAGGGAATTTCTTTAATGTAAATGAAGAGAGATAAATTCCCTACGGAATTTCGGCATGGTAACGGGTGTACATGGGAGGAATTAAATGAGAGTGAAAGGGGTATCCCATAATTAAAACATAAAGAGGAATTTATGGTGGAGGTGAGAAATAATACCCCAACATTTTTAATTTAAATTAACAGGATATACCAATATAATGAAATTGAGACAAAAAATGAGAAAAGAGTCAATCCCTTACTTGGAAGCGTGATCCAAATGGCTTGGGAGAGGCTTGAGTGAGGCTTCTTGGGAGCCTGGGGAACCTCCGTAGGATTCTAGAGAAAGATGGGAAGATTTTTTTTAAACTCAAAATGATTTTATTGAAGTGTAAGTGGGATCTTGTGTGTGTTTATATAGTAAAAGAGAGGAAATTCTTTATTATTTAGGTTTGGGTCACCACACATTAAACTAACCAATACCAAAAACCAACCCATGGTTTTTGCCCATGGTTTTTGCCAAAGGGAATTGTAAAACAATATTTTATAAGGCCAATGGCAGAAATTATTAAAATAATATGGTGGATTTTGTGGAGGTGAGTCGGACTCTCAAGGAAATTCATTTAAAAAGTGAAAATGTTTTATAACTCTTGGAGGGTCCACTAATGTTTTGTAAAATAAATCAAAAAAAAATAAAATCATATTATTTTAAGGATAGAACCTATATTTTCAGAACATATCACTTATATTATTTTATAACATAAATATTGGGTCATTATGATCTCATAAAAAACATTATATATTTAAACAGTATTTAATTTTTACCCAAAAATTTGACTATCTCGGAAAATTATGAAAAATTAACCATTGGATAATTTCAACATCCTGATTCGAAAAATAATATTCATTTTATCTAAATAATTTTCTAAATATGTGAATTTTTACTTTTAAAATAAAAACTCACATTTATCGAAAATTCATGGTTTTTGACAAAAATGGCTTTCAAACCTTAATAAATATAACAATTGCATTTAGAAAATTAAATAATCATTTATATTTAATTAATTTAATAAAAAAAATATTTCATTAAAATTTTATTTAATTCAAAAATACAATAATTTATAAAAAATATATTTCATAGTTGAATGTTAACTAAAAATACTATTTGTGCTCTAAAAACTATTTACAATGTAACAATAATGAAATCAATGTATATTCATTATTATATACAAAAATAATGAACATATTCATAGTTATAATGTATTTTTATATAACCCCTTATAAAACCCTCATAAGACTGAAGGTTAAGGTGTGCGATGGTGAAATACTCTTGGGGTATCTTGGATAACATTTTCTTGGGTGGTAATCTCAATCAACTTCCACTTCTCTAATAGGTGGTTCCGTTCAAGCTTAACATGTTGAAGTTTGGCTTGGTCTTGGTCAAGAGTGAAGCCTAACGACACCACCTCCTTTCTGAGCTTCAATAAATGGGATTCATATGGGGCATGTCTACTAGATGATTCTATCGCTTCCTTTTTCTGAGTAAATTTGATTTTTTAAAGCCCTGTATTTATACTAATCTTGTGATCACTGTTAAAAAGATATATTAGAAACAATCATAATTCTTAACGGTATTTTAAAATCCAAAAATATAAAACCAATAAAGTTAAAATTTTATATGCTGAGACATTTAATTATATCAAGAGTAATTATCATTAATGAATGTTTGGGTCATTACAATTCTTCTTTTCAAGAGATGAATTTAAAAAGAAGAACTAAAGTGCAAAAGAAAAAATAGAGAATTCATTATAAAATATCTCTAAAATGACTCTCAATTTTCAAATAAAATAAATAATTATAATTATAATTTAATCTATTATGATTATTGATGATTTTTTTTGAGTTTAGAAAACTTTATTTGGACTTATTATTATTTAAATCATCTCTCTTGGTAATCTTTCATTTATGTTAGTTGTATCTAAAAGTTGTGAGATAAAATTTGTAAAACTATATATTTATTATCTTCCATTATAAGGTTTCCCAATAAAATAATATTCAAAGTGTATTGATTATAAATCCTTCTTATATCCAGGTTGAAATCTCTTGTTCTTTTATAATGTTTCAACTTCTTGTACTCGGTCGTGAAGTCCATGAAAAAGGATAGTGATTCCCTTTAAAAAGGGTTGGTCTAGTGAATATCATTACACTCATAGAGAAGAGTTGTTGGGGAGTGGACTAGTGGACTTATATTCCCTTAACCACACTAAATTTTGTTGTATGTCTCTCTTCTTTATTATTTTATTTCCACTACATGCTTTGTTAAAAAACATATTAGAAGTCAGACATAAATAAAAGAGTGTGTTTTCCCTAAGTAAAGAAAAATCTAAAGAACTCAGTTCAATCACCCCCTCCCCCACCTGTTGACTTTTAATTTGATTAGTCAATTAAAAAAATTTGTATCAGAGGAAGTGATTGTTGAGTTCTCAACTTTAAAGGATGAAATCAGAATATTTCTATAGCAATGGTTGATATAGATCATAACATATACGGGATTTTAATGACCATATCTCCAAATTTAAATGGTGAGATTTCTGGTTATTATAATGAATGGATGATCCCATATCAAAATAACCTTGGTCTAAATTTTTATCCCAAACCCGTGAAGCCTTATGAAATTCCAAATACAAAACTAAAAACTTTTCATGGTGAAATTGAGGGACGATATGATTTTAATTCTAATGTTATGAATGCTAAAAATCTGTGGATTAGTTTTGATTGTGTTAATTAGAATTTATCAATGTAAAAAATCTCATGAAATGTAGACTACAATTTCAGTTACATATGAGGGAACATATAACATACACAATCTTAGATATAATACTACCAAAATAAAGTTTGAAACTTTTAGAATTATGGACGGTGATAGTATCACACAATTAAATGGAATACTAACAAAAATTATGATTTTTTATTATTCGAGGACACCTATTACAAAACTGGATTAGGTTTTAAAATTTCTCATAATACTACCACCTAGGTGGAGTGGTATTTTTACTTATATTATAAAATCAATTGAGGTCTAAAACACTAATATAATGGATTTTTCTAGTTCACTGATGATGTATGCGGTAGGGATGTATGTTGATGCTAGTAAAAATTAGTAAGTTAATAAGTATAATGATTCTTTAAAAGTATAAACTTAAAAGGATGATAAGATATGTAAATAAGTTCAAATATCTGAGTCATCTGATAAAAATTCTCAAGCAGTTTAACATCAGACAAGGGTATTTCTCACTTTCCCAAAAAAAATAAGTTCAACAAACATATGAGATGTTTTAAGAAAATTGTCAACAACAGAAATAATTCATATGGAAATTATAAGAAAGTAAGATGTTGTGAATGTAAGAAGCTTGAACACATCATGTCTAATTTTTACTAGCTTCTAGATAAAGAAATTCGTAAAAGAAATACTTAATGAAATATGGTTACAAAAATAAGGATAAGAGTTACATGAAAGAAACATGGAGTGCTTTTGGGGATTCCAATGATCTTTCATTATCAGAATCAGATAATGGTAATTTTTATTAGAAATATAACACGTATTTTATGAGACATACTAATAAGGTACATTCTTGTTATTCTTATGAGAAAGAAACTAAATCATAAAATTAAACTAATTCATTTGAGGAACAAAATTAGTATTTTTCCATGTTATAAAATAAGTATAAATATATAAAAAGATTAATAAAACTATAAAAATACTATGAAGTGATTGGTAATGAAAATGAGGACATTGTTAAACAAATTCTAATGATTAAAATCAAACTGTAAAATTATACTAAATCATGTATTAAACATCGAAATAAAATTAAAAAAATTAAAAAAAGGATGGTCAAGATATTAAACATTCTTCTAGTGTATATAAAAATGGTGAAAATTATTTAAATCAAATTCTAATAAATAATAAAATTCATAAAAATAAATTTGGAATAGGAATTCAATGTGAAAAAAATACAACTATTATATACACCATTGTAATAATAGAAATATTTCTAAAGTTACTAGTTTTCATTGTAGTGAGATATGACACTATGAAAATAATTGTAGTTTTAGAAGCCCATAGTTACGTAGAGTTAAAAATTATTTTTTCACCAAAAAAAAAATCAAATATATGTGATTTAATTTTTTAACAGCTCAAATAGATTGGAGTTCCTAAATATTTAGTTCCTAACCTCTCTGGACCCAAGAACATATGGGTGCCAAAACAATTTATGGTTAAATTTGTCTTTTTAGAAACAAAGGTACAATATATATAATGAATGATTATATATAGACAATGGATTATCATTGCATATGAGTGGATATTTCTCTAAATTTCACTCCTTATCAAAGATAGAAGGAATCCATTTCTCTTTTGGTGACAATGATAAAGGGAAAATTATGGTATTTGGATCTATGGGAAATACAAAATCAATCCTTATCAACAAGGTTCTACATGTATAAGGATTAAAGAACAATTTTATAAGTATATCTCAGGTTTTTGAGGAAGGTTGTTTTTTTATTTTTCAAATAATTCATTTTATGTTTTTAAATATAAATTTTTAAAATTTAAGTCCCCATTAACAAAGAATGTCTATACTCTAGACCTTAATTATTTTATTAGACAAAAAGTAATCTTTTTAAATGATAAAACAAGTGATTCGTGGATATGGAATAAAATATTGGGACATTGTAATGTTTATTATTTGATAAAATTATCCAAAATGAATTTAACTTTAGATGTACATCATCTTAAATGAAATAAAAAAAATTATTTGATGCATTATAAAATGGAAAAAAACATAATCATCCATTAAATGAATTAAATAGGTTTCTACTTCTAGACCCATTGAACTTATTCATATAACTTTTTTTGGTACATACAGAGTTCAAATCATAAGAGGAGAATACTTTGTTTTTGTTTTATCCAATGGTTTCTCTAGATTTACATAGGTTATCTTTTTAATTTCCAAATGTTATGCTTCTTCTATTTTTGTAATTTTTTAAAACTGGTTCAAAAAGATAAATATTCCAAAATTATATATTTTAGAAGTGACCATATACGAGAATTTGAATACCATGAGTTAAAATAATATTGTTAAAAAAGTGGTATTAATGAAATATTTTCTTCCCCCAAGACACCATAAAATAATGGTGTGGTTGAATAAAATAATATGTCTCTGTAGAAAATTACTAGAACTATATTATGTGAAAATAACTTTTCTACACATTTTTGGGATGTAGCTGTGAATACCACATGTTATTTAACAAATAATGTTATAATTAGACATATTTGAAAGAAATCACACTATTAGTTAAGTGATAATAGAAAACAAAAATATGGGAACTTGAAGGTTTTTTAAGTAGGGTTTATATCATGAATACCAAGGTTAATCTTGGTATGTTTGATCCAAAAGATTATAAAAGAATATTCCAAGTTAATTATTCTTCTAAAAAGAATATTTCTTTTCAATAAATGGTCAAATATTATTGAAGAATAAAATAATTTAAAATTCTATAAAATTGACCCTTTGATGAAAAATAACGCAAATTTATTAACTAAGTGATTATTTTGATAAAATGAGATTTAAACCCCTTTTGATGATAAAAAGATGAAGAATTTGAAATTGAATTTCCCAAAACAAATCACAAAAGGTTGTATACTATTGAACCAAAAAGTGTGCTATCTAAATAGCCTATAACTCTTAAGAACCATCCTTTATAAGCTTTTATAAGAAGTTTAGATGATGGAATTATAACTAGGAGTTTATAAATCCTTATAGAGTTTTAGGAATTTATATCTCAATTATATCCTATGTCAATTGAATAATCCTTAGTCAATGAAAGTTTTATTGTATATATAAAAGAACAATTATATCATCTTATGATGAACAAGGTATATAAATTAGTTGATAGACACTTTGACTATCCTGTTATAGGAAAAAATTAGTTTTTAGGAATAATTAGGATGATTACAGTGTAATAACTAGGAATGAGGCTAGACTAGTAGTAGAAGGGTAAAATAAAGAAGAAGGTATAGACTATGAGAATTCCTTTTCCAATTAGCAACATTATAATCCATTAGGATTATTTAAGACTATTATCCATATATTAATTTTAAATTATATCATATGAATGTAAAATATTCATTTTTAATGGGCTTTTAAGGGTGAAAGTTTATGTTGAACAACCTTTTGGTTCTGAAAATCCCCATTTTCCAAATTTATTTTTTAAACATACAAAATTTCATTAGAGACTTAAAGAAGTTCCTATATCTTGGTATGAGTGTTTAATCTGTTTTATTTATTCAATTGGTTTTTTAGTAGGTAAGGAATAACCAAATTTATTTAAGAAAACTTCTTCTTTAGATATACTATTTGTGAAAATATATATTGATGATGTAATTTTTTCTCTATAAATATAAAATTGTTTAATGAATTTTCCAAATTCATATAAAAATAATTTGAAATGAGCATGATAGGTGAGTTAAATTATTTTCTATCTTTTAGAATTTTTCAAAAAGAGTTAGGGAATGTTCTAAATTAAATCGATTACATACTATAGTTACTAAAAAGTGTTGGACTTGAAAGCGATAAAGTACATACTACCCCTATGAGTCTAAATGAAAAACATGACTTGGATGAACTTGGGAAACTCTTTGAGAATAATATTTATAGAAAAATCATTGGGATTTTATTTCATTTGACTACTAGTAGATAGAATATTATGTTTTGAATATGTATTTGTGATTAATTTCAAGCTAATCCTAAAGTATCGCATTTAAAATCTTCCATGTAAGTTTTCAGATAATTAAATGGAACAATTTCTCTTTCCATGATTTTAACACTCTACTTCATTTTCTCCTATCGAACTATAATATATAACTATTTTTATTTATTTTGCACATGTGTTGAAGATGAAGCATTCTTTAATGGTGTTTAGATTCACCTATAATCAAATCTCAATTAAATGTGATAACACTAGTACAATCAACATTTCTAAGAATCTAATAAATTAATAAACAACCAAGAATATAGGCCCAAGGAATAATTTGTTAAGAGATCACACCCAAAAAGGGGATATTTCTCTTGAAATTATATCTACAGTGAATCAATTATAAAATATTTTTACTAAATCATTGCATGTGAGCAATTTTATTTTATAAAAATAGAATTGGGTTTTTTCTTTTTTAAATAAATTTAATATGTTTTAATTTTTTTATTTAAATGAATTTATTCACATTATTGTTATTTAAATTTAGCATTGATCCTTATATTATAATATTTCGTTTAATGATATTTGAAAATTAATCTTATATATTTTGTATGTTTATTTAAATTTAGAAAAAAAATTCCTTTTTATTTATATTAGTTATTTATCAGTCGGAAGTAACTCTAAAATAAAAATGGGTAGGTATGAAAATTGGGATTTCGGTATGTGAACAAATATAAAATCAGATCACATACATTTTTTCATTTCCATACATAACCTCAATTTGAAGAATAACCAATATATCTATCCTCTTTAACCTTATTCAATCTTCAACGGACCTATTCTGAATGGTAAAGTTGAAGCATGTTGATGATGGAAGCTCAGGTTCTTCTAAAAAATAAAAATAAATTAGATAAAGATTTCTCATGAGAAAATCCATAGAAATGGAATGGATGAAGATAACCAAATGTTTTAAATAAATCACTTGAGTTTCAAGGACACAGTTTTTTGTTTTATGAGAATAAGTTTGTTTTTATTTTTTAGAAAGAAATTAATTATTTTTTGATTAATATCATTTTTTAATAAAACTGAGGATTTAATCTCATAAAATGTTATAGGAATGGAAAAAAGTAGTTTTTAAAGTTTAAATTAATGATATCTTTTGTTTCTCCCATGAGGGGTAGTTTTATTTTGGTGAAATTATTTTTGGGACAAGCACAATAGGTCTAATAAAAATATTCATATTTTTTTGGAACAACTATTTTTTAAAAGAAACCTATGAAATAACTATATGAAAAATGGATTTTTTTATGTAAGTTTGTTGAGACAAGTATAGAATAAAGAGTGGGAGAGATTGAGAATCTTTTTTCAAGATATATATTTAATGTATGTCTTGATCAATAATGTAAAGCTGAGTTTTCCAAGACACATGAAGAGGTTCATGTATCATTGTTGTGAGTGAAAAGTAAAATTAAACTATTATCCTAATCATAGATTAATTTCATTATTTTTTAAGAATAAAGAAGTATATTTAAATGAAAATGATTCCATAAGATAAAAAAAAGTAATCCCCTTTCATCGGTTCTCTTAAAGACGGTTGGACATTCATGGGATTATGATTCAAGTTCTATGATGGTAGTTGGCTAGAAAACTGTGACTCTGATAGAGACATCTCAGAACACATTACCTAGTGAGGAAACGCCTATTGAGAAAGTGTCTTCTAGGTTAGTAGAAGAGATAATTTTTCTAAGAACTTAGTCTTCAGTTCCAGTCATTATTTATGAAATTAGTGAGCCTATACAGATTATGGAAGTTGTGTCTACTCAAAGATAAGATGTTGTTGATTTTACTATGTCTTCTAAGGAATATCAAAATATGGAGATATCTTTTGAGAAAAATGTTTTGTTTTTGAAAGATTGGACAGCTAAGACTGGTCTAGTGCATTTTTAAGTTCATAGAGGCCTAGATGTTTAAACTGTGTGTGAATAGAATGATCCAATTCTTCCTATATCACCAATTGATAAAATAACGGATAATGAAGTGGTTATGGAATATGAAAAATGCTCACATTCACTATTGGTACCATCTTCACCATCAGCTACTCCTGTAGTAGGTCCATCAATAATAACAAGTTCAAAAATCCTGGAAAAGGAAGTGGGTTCTAATGAAATAATTATAGAGTTTGGAAATATGAGAGTCGGTTGTTTTGATTTGAAAGTGGATCTAGTTTCATGAAAAGATGATATTATTGAACTTAAAGAGTCCTTTTATCTAATTCATACATTAATAAGTGAGTTGGAATTGTGGCTTTATAATCTGTGATGATCAATGTTCATTGGATATATCCATATATGAAATAAGCTATTTCTCATGTAAGTTATAGGGAAATTTTGTAAATGAAAACATTGGTAAATCATTAGAAATATTTTTTCCCTAAAAATGAGAAATTTAGTGAAAATGGAACTCTGGTTCAATCTTAAATGGATTTGTTTCATAATCATTCATCAATGAAATCAACATTATCTCGAGAAGTGTTTGATAAGATCCATGATTTTAGAGTTGAATTGAAAGAGACTCGACACAGGTTCAAAAGTATGGTGTTGAGTCTATATGAATTTATTAAGAAATTACAAACCTCTTTTATGGATCCTTCATAATCTCCAATTATTACAGATTACTAGAATGGAGTTAGTTATATAATCTCATATTTGAGTTCTTCTTCTTCTCATATTCAATTTCTCCAGGATGATATGCTTTCTCCAATGATGTTTAATGAGATTAAAGTATCTTTTTGGTCAATTTCACAATACCCAAGAATTTATTAAGAAGCTTAGTGTTGGGATAGATGTGTGCCTGAATGAACATGTGAGTCATCTTGAAAAATCTCTTAGATATATGGTACAATAAAATATGATTATTTAAAATAAATATAAATATATAATTTCATGTTTCAATCAATCTATCAATAATAACACTCAATTTCTATTCGAATAGCAAAATGAAATAATTTCAAAGGTTGTGTGTATATATAATGTTCTCAAAGATAGTTTAAAATTTGAAAAATCTTCAGAAGTGTTAGTTCCAGTTATAGTATAGGAGTGGGTTGTTTACAAGAAACATATAGTTTTAGGCTCAGTTAATCACAAGACTATTGTTGGTGTTTCACTGTTTGATTCTTATCTCAGTGAAGTTAAATAAGTTGTTCAAATTTTGATAGCTCAAGTAAACAATGGTGACTAGAAGGTGAATTTAGTCACTAGTGGGATAATTTACATATATAAAATTTTTAATATAATTATGAAGAAGGTTTTTATGGATATGAATTTTGGTATATTAGCTACCTACATTGTTCCCCTTATTCACTCTCCTATTGTCAGTGAGTATACATGATTTCCTCTAGGAAAGTTGAATATATTAAGATGTTTATCAGTAAGGTCTTATAATTAGTATCTCAAATTCATAAGAAAGCATTATTTTGATCCTTGATTTTTTTAAGTCTAATATTATTCTAAGGATCAACATGTGTGTTAAATATCTATTTCAAATGAGACTAATAATAACACTTAGTTTAGATTTTTCTACTACGTCTTAGTAAACCATGTAGAGAATAGAATGTGTTTATGATCCTTCAGCCCCAACAATTCCAATCCCATTTAGCTCAAAAACCAATCCAACCATAAAATCATCTTCACCCAAACCAAAATCTTAGAATGACCATATTCTACCAACTTGGGTTATTTGAATAATATTTTTAGTTTTTCTTAGAGGCTATATACTTTTATTTCAAAGTAATTAATGAAATACTTCATTATTAATTTATTTTTGATGTGTCTCTTAGTGATTATTTTCATTTGATTTTATTTTTAACTCTTTATTTTATTTAATGAAACTCAATATTTTCATAATTCTATATTCTGATTTTGTACATCATTTGTATTGTCTTTTACCTCTCTTTCTTTTCACATTGAATGAAACTTAATGGAAATAATTTTTTTGCCCTATAAAAATGTGCGAGAAGTATCTACTTTTCAAAAATGAAATAAGTAACTAAGGGGAAGAAACACTACATTTCAAACACTTTATATATTATACTTTTAATTTCATTTAAAACATTATAAAATTTTATGTTTGGTATCTCTATAATATCAAATGATTTTTTTGATTATCAAAAAGGAGGGTGTTATTGGACTATTAATGTTTATCCAACATATCCCATGTATTTTATGTTTTAATGATCTCAAAAACCCTTAATAAATTTTCTATGATATTTTTTCTATGTTTTTTCATCAGTTTTTATTATATTCTTATGTATTGAGTGGTTAATTTCATTAATTATGCAATTTGGATGATTTTGGCTTAAAGCTACATTAGATGGGAAAATATGCTATCTGATGTTTTTTGATACATAGTGAAAATGGATAAATAGCTCAATTGACAACACCAATCTCTTAAGTAAAGGAAAAGGTTATAAAAAATATCTATATTGTAGAATCACTTATGGAGAAATTTCCAACATCGACAAGTTTTATTATATGATAATCCTCCTAAATGATAATTTCAATGTGTAAAAACGTTTTGTGGTGTAATTGATTTCATGAATCACCTATGTGAATAAATCTTTTACGTCATTCCAATCAACTATGTTAGTTTTTACTACATGAATAAAAATACAATGTAATTCATTTTATATTTGTGAAGAAAAATAAGCTACATTATTAAAATGATATGTAATTTATTTTGGATACATTAAGATGTATTAGTTACATGAGTAAAATCCAACATAATTCATTTTGGATACATGATGAAAAATCATCTATGCAGATTTAATTCTAAAAATTGGCTACATCATGCTATAAGTTGGTATTTATTACCGGTGAAGCACAAAAGTAAGTATTTTAAATTCTTTTGCACAATACTTAAATTCTTTATTAAATATTTAAGATAAAATTGATTATAATAAGAGCCGGGTACTGAAATAGAAGACAAGGATGAGGAACTTTTATTTCTATCTATTGTTACCTAGGAATTTCAAGGGAAAAAGACATGTCACTGATCACAAATTATGTGGATCAAATGGTGGAAGTTTAGATAAGAATAATCTCATTAATTTCCAATTGTGGACTCCTATTTTCATAAGAGTCATTCAAAAATTATAACATTAGTGCATATAAAAATATAGATAAATTAGTCTAAAATATCTCTGAAATGATACTCTATTTTATCGGAAAATAAGGAAGAAGAATTGTCATTTCCTCAGTATTTTGTGTTGAAAATTCCTATAGAGTTCAGATGAATCTCCCTAAGCATATTATTCTTCAAATCATCTCTCTTGGAGATCATTCATTTCTATCATTTGAATCTTACATCTGTAAACTCTAATTTATAAAAAACCATATTTATTATCTTTAGTTATAAACATTCCTAGTAAAAGAACCTTTTAAGACTATTTATTGTAAATCCTTTCTAGATCCTAGATGAAAACTCATGGGCTTCTACCAATTCTTTATTTCTTGCACTCAATCATGAAGAACCTAGAAAAAAGTATGTTAGTCCATGGAAAAAGGCATAGTCTAGTGAATATCATCAGAATCTGGGAGAAGAGTAGTGATGGAGTGGAGTAGGGGACTTATATTCCCCCAAACAAGATAAATATTTGTGTTTGTATCTCCTCTTTATTCTTTTATTTCCACTTCATTATTTTTTAAAGAATATATTATATATTATTCATAAACGAAGTAGCACTGTTTTTTTGTGAATAAAGGTCTAAATAACTCAATTCAAGCCCCCAATTGAGTCTTTATTTGGTTAGTCTCTCCCAACAAGAATGTAGAAATTATATTTTCATTATAGAGGTATAATTATGTCAAAATTTTAATATATAAACATTAAACCCATCAAAAATCCAATCAATAATATATGGTGATGAGAAATGATTTGTATCTCTATACAAGGAAAGCGAGTCATAAGTATGCACAAGCGATAATTTCACTTCCAATTTGATGGAAAGAGGATTAATTAATGTGGCTTCATAATTAAATTTCATTATATTTATGATACTTTTGTTATCATTTTATTAATAATAAAATATTCTTAAAGGAGGTAAAAGAAGAATTAAAAATATATTCATCGATGAAGGAGACTGTCTCTTCTTTGAAATAAATCCATTAGATATCCTGTTAAGGATCCTAGGGTTGGTCTTTTGGAAAAAAACACATATATAATGGGAATAAGGAATATTATAATGGATTTTGTTAGAGTATGGTCAATATATAAGACTCAAAGTGGTCTGAAGAAGGTAAAGTATAGGTTCCCTTTTATAACTGAGGGGAGGGGTACTTTTAGAATTTTATAAAATATTAAATTAATATAAATTAAAGTTGTTGTCTAAATGGGACCAAATTGATAATATTAAATTATAATATTATTATTAGTCTAAATAATATTATTTAATAAAATTTAAACAATTCTGGATCAAATTTTTAACCTTGCCTTTTTATTTTAACCCTTTATTAAACATTTTGACAATTATAGTGATATCATTGTTTTTAATTTTAAAGGGTTAATATTGTAAATATAAAAGTAAACACCCCTTAAATGGACCATGGATGTTGTCATAAATAATATACTATTCACATAAATAAAAATAATACTTTTAGGAATTTTAAATCATTTAAAAATATATTATTTATTATAAAATAATATTAATGTCAATTTAGGAACTATTTATTTAATTCGATGTTTAAAACTAAAAAACAGTAATAGAATTTAAATCTAATACATTTGAACCTCTATAAAAAAATTTCATCTATAAAAAATGTGGAACAAAATGATTCATTCTAGTCATATTATTACCAAAAATAGATCATTTATTTTATTCTTCTATTAATTTAATAATTACTATAGCATCATTACGTAAGATTTAAAGCAAATTATTTATTCACTAAAAATAAGAAATATATTTTCATGAAATAAAATCAATTATCATTCAAATTGCTATTTATATATAAATATATCTTTTTTATCCCTATATGAAAAATATTTTAGTTATTAAAATCAAGAGTGAGATGTTTTATCTTTATATTCACTTAAATATTATGATGGTCAAAATCATGTCTATGGGGAACTTAACCCAGATACCCTCTCAAAATGGTAACCAACCCGAATTCCCACATACTTGAATTCTCTTCCCGATCCCCACAGGATGTCCACTAGCACCTGGGCATCAAACAACAACCATAGGGAATTATTTCACCCAACATAAATAAACAACATGGATTATATATAATAATGATTGAAACAATAGAAGATATAAACACATTCCATAATTGAAAGAAGATATCATAAACAATACAACTCAAAAAATACAGAACATACCAAAGTATTGTTCAAACATTAGAGGGGAACTAAAATAGAAAACTGACTAATCCGTGTTATAGTGTGGGAAAACCCCCACCATAACCAACTACCTAAACTTCACTGATATATAACCCATCACCTCACTACAGTGCCTTTCATTTCCCCTCATCAAAAGACATAAAAATTTCTATGCACAGTCAAAGGGGTTTATAGGTTCTGAGCTAAACTGGCTCATTAGGATCCCACCCATGTGTTTAATATCAATTCCTAGTGAAATAATCTGAGTAATTTTCAACTTTTATGAAATAAATGAATGATATACAACTTTATAATTTTTATATCAAAAGCATGGAAAAACATTTAATTTCTTCATTTCCGCATTTCCAAAATAATGTAGATAAAATATTTTGAATGAATTTAAAATACGTCAAATAATTTAATTCCAAAAAAACATGTGTCACAAATCATATCAAATCTGTTGTAGTAAAAGCTAAAATAGTATAAGAAAAATCATAGGCAACATCACAACATGGATAACTATAATTTACATTAGCAAGCTAATCGCACCCCAATTAATTATTAGTGTACAATCATGTCTGTAGAACACATTCCTAAGGATTAGAGAAACACCCCATGATTGAATCCCCTGATAATGTCAATCGAGTCCCTAGAACAAAAGGACTATGGAATAGATTAACCCCCCATGAGTGAACCCCAAATAAATATATGGATTGTTTCTTTAAGATACACCTTTCACATAAGAACCCAAATCGTCCCATGTACTATGTATTCTAAACTATTTCATCAAAACTAGGATCTGAAATCCATTTCATAATGTTTTGAAAATACCCATTTCTTTTAGCCAAAAAATGGGGAAAACTAACTCATCTCAAAAACCCATTTACCACAAAAAAATCGGACAATAAATCATTCCATTTCATTTATAAAACAATTTATCATAACCATATCAATACAGTTCATCCAACATGGTCTAGGGACAGAACTACCTACCTCAAACTCAGGTCACACATGCCTGTAGCAAGATCCACTAATAAGGAAGAACACAAATAAAATCGTGGATACACTAGAATAAATCCTCACATCTAAGAATCGATTCAATAAAAAAATATTTACTGTAAAGGAATGGTTAAAACATACATAAAATAAACAGGCATGTCGCACTACAACCAACACCATAGTCAGCCTCTAGAGGAAGATCATACAATGAACCTAGAAGTGATCAAAAATAGTATCACCACATATCAAAATATCAAATACGAAACCTAAAAATTATATCAAAATAAATGAAAATGAAGAATAAGTTGTATTACTCATCTGAATAAATGCACCGGAACCCTAAAAGAGATCAATCACTGAACAAAACAATCTAAAAGGAGAGGAGGTCCCCAAAATTTCTAGGGAGAGCACCTAGTTCAAGTTGGAAGATATATATGGCTGAATAAAAAAACACATCATCTATGTAGGAACCTAAAAACAAAATCATCTCTAATTACATGAAATTAATCCTCTTTTGACATCGTTTAATCCATGAAATGAAAAAACACCAAAATTCACATCACATCGAGTTAAAAAATTTTGATATTACCATTTCGTGATGTCCAAAAATTACATGATGTGTACTAATTTTAGGTCTTATACCCAAATCATGAAATCTACCCAGCACCTAATACAAAATGTTATATTTTTACATGGTGTGTAAAACATTCATGAAGTGTAATAATTATACAGTGTGTAACCACCTAGCAGAATTTGAAATCTCCAGATCCTACAAAAAAACCCAAACCAACTTTAGTGTTCTCTAAACATGGGGAGAATCCTTCAAAACAATTAACACATATAAACCCAAACTCAATCCATTCACACCGAAATACATCCCCGAACATTATGTCATTTTCCCAAACAAATGATCTTTATCCTCAAGAGTCCCAAAACGAGCGGAAATATAGAGGAAAAAAGATAGAATAGAAATACATGAAATTAGGTAACAAGATGTTAAAAACTCACAACCATAAGATATTAAATTATTAAGAAGTCATGTGGAAGAATGATGTTCAGAAAGTGGTGAGGCCATTTCTCCCTTATCAATGAATCATGCTCTCAAGTCTCATGAGAATCTGATTTGTGAAACCATAACACTCTGACTAATGGAATTAACTTCATGTGAAAGACTTTCACGTGAGATTTAATGATCACTACTAGATTCCCCACAATAGAAAATTATTCCTCTAACTTAACATATTCTAACCTCAAAAATGTGATAGGGGTTAGCAGGGTATTTCCTAAGCTGTGATATGTGGAAAATATCACGAATACCTATCTACTGAACAAGAAATTTTAAAATACTGAAGTGGAAATTTCTTAAAGAGATCATCTATAATGATATTTTAATTCCCTAGGGTGTTGGAAATGTTGAAGTCAAACATATGAAGGTATTCCACCCATCGCCTCTATCTAGGATCCATGTATTTTTAAGAAAATATATATCACAGACACTTATGTTTAGAAAATACAATGAACCTTCCCCCAAAATGACAGTACTTACAATACATAAGTGCATGAATGGATATGGAAATCTATAAATCATGAGTGGAGTCATTCTTCTCATGTGGTTGGAGCTGAAGAGATCTGTAATCCACTACATGATTATATTTCATAGGCATGCAACCCAAAATAACACTGAAAGAATTTCTGAAAATCACATACCTCTTAACGAGATTAGATATGATTAGGATAAGAGTCAATGTCAACAGTTTTTTCAACTCATTGAATGAAGACTGAAACTTTGCATGCCATATAAATTTCACTCATTTCTTGGTAAGAGAAATCAAAGGTAAAACCAAATTTGAGTGATCTTTGAAAAACATCAATAATATCCAACATGAGTAAGGAATCAATGAATCACAAAGACGTTATGTGATTCTTCCCAGGGAAATATAGCCCTTACATTCTCATGATAAACTGATAATCCATGATCAAAAATCACATTCCCTTAAAACATCACTTCTTGGATATCGAAATTTCATTTCCAAATATTTTTATACAAAAAGAGACTCCTCATTATTCCCATAACCAAACTCAAATGGTGCTCGTGCTCATGCTCAAATATCAAATAAAAAAATATCATTGATTAACACATTCACAAAAGTGTCGAGATACTAGTGAAATATTTGATTCACCAAATCAATGAAAACTATAAGAGTGATAGTCAGATCAAACGGCATCACAAGATATTTCTATTTTCTATAACATCTCTTGAACTCTGTCTTTGATATATCATACTCCCAAAATATGATATGTTGATAACTCAATCAAATATTCATCAAAAAAACCAATTTTCACCTTTTAATTAATTGAAACAATTGTCCACACAAATCAAAGGATACTTTTCTTAACTATTAGCCAGTATAACATCTAATATTCCATAAAAAATGGTGTGAACCATCTTCCATCCAAGAAATGAGAATAGTGGCTACCTAGGAAAAAACAATAGGGTGAATAAAACATTTCACCATCAGGTCATATAATTGAATATTGATCTCTTTAAAATGGGTTGGTTCCATATGATAAGAAGATATTAAAATTAGTTGTGTACTTATAACTAGGTTAATCATAAAATATACCTCCCTCTATAGATTATGAATGGTGAACTTGTCTGGGAAATTGTCAAGAAAATCCCAAGAAATAGTGAGAAGATCGACAATAGAAGAAGCTTCATTAGGATAAACTACTATAATATACAACAAAACTCATGAGATCTAAGTGGGAAGGGAATGCATGACCAGACCTCAGTAGTCACTCTCCCTAAAACACTCATGATATCTCATCGGATGTAAGAAATGAGACATGATAATGATAACAATCAACCTCATCAAGATGACCAATAACCCAATCTATCCCAATTATGACATAAAAAAGATCTAGATTGAAAACAAGGAAATATAAATCTAACTCCACATCAGATATTGATATTGAACAAGAAGGACAATGAAACCCCTACACTTTCTTATTCTTAAGAGGTGTTGAAAAATCCATAACAAAGTAAATTATAATTTTTGGAAGTTTAATCATAATAAAAAAATGTCCAGATATAAATGAGTGGTAATCACTAGTATTAAACAATGAATTCACTACCGAAGATGCAATAAAGATGGTGTAACGACCCGAACTTTTTATTAGTATTTGTTTCCAAAACAATTTGTGTTATTTTATTTTATACTCAATTAATGAAGTAAGTATAATTAAATGAGACTTTTGGGTTTCGACGGTTATATGACCGTTGGTAGATAAACACTTAAAGTTACAATTTTTTTATTTTTAAATACAAGTGATCTAGGATAATTAATACAGAAAGAAGATTCTATTGACTCATCTAGTAGACTCGGGCCATATGAAGCCCATCTGTCGGATCTCGGGAAGGAGGTAGCATCACTAGGCTTTTCTCTAGAACAATCCCAAGTCGAAATTCAACATATGAAGCTTGAACAAAATCTCCTAAGATAGAAGTTATAGATGATAGAAATCACCACTCAGGTAATGTTGTCCGAGCCACCCCAAGATTCTATCACTATAGCACGCCTTACACTTAGGTCTTATACTGGTGTTATAAGAGGCTATGTAATGAGACCTTAGCTGCTTTGTGTAATCTTTTTATATAAATAAAATTGTTATGTCTTCTTATGGAAAAGTTTCTGAATTTCAATTATTATGATAAATATATGATTTGTATTATTGATGAATTTAGGAAAAAATGGTATTTTAAAATATATTTTTTATTCTTTAAATAATTAATAATGTGAAATGATTCTAAAAAAATGGTCTTCTACAGTTGTGATCAGTGAGAAATTTATAGTCTAATAAGATCAACTTGGTTTTTAGTTAATAGTAATGTAGGAATAGTAACATACCCATATAAATAGTAATGAATATTAAATTGACCCAAAAAAAGAAACATCACCCATGAATGTATAAATACATTTTCAACATCTTAAAAGTGAAAAAACGGCCATAGTTTATGTTTTGGTATTTTTGTATGTCATAAATATTCTATTTACAAATTTATAATTAATTTAATTATTTAAAATGGAAATGTATTTCCATATAATTTAATAATAAATTTTTACTTTATTGTCTTATATCTATATGATAATTTTATGGGACCTTGATTACTCTTTTAACTTGTTACAAAATGAGTTATAGTTTTAAAATTGTATTTTTTGAATAAATAATGATTTTATTTAAGAATTAAATTAAAAATATTTAGAAAATTATTTTCATAAAATTGAGTTCATTTTTGAATTCATAGATTCAATATTATGTTAGGGTGAATTTTTTGGATTTTTCTGAAATAGATGAATTTTCGGTGAATAGTAAAAATGCAGTTTTGAGTTTTGGGTGTTTAATGACATCATTAATGATGTGATAATGATGTAAGATTTCGGGTCGACTTATTAATAGTGATATATGATATGAGGAGTCCCATGTGGCCATTACCATGGGCAAAAACCATGGTCAAGCCCATGGTTTTGCAAATACCACCGATGATGTGTCCTTTAGAAATTAATAATTTTTCCATCACTATTCCTATAAATACCATGAAATTTACCTCATTTATTTCATTCCAAAAACATATACAATGAATTTCTGGTCTCCTTACCTCCCAAGGAGTCCTCCCAAGGTTCCCTCAATCATCTCAAGGTCCCGACCTTCAATATTTCAAAGTTACTCTTCAAGGTAGGGGATCATTTCACCTTCCTCTTTTAAGCCATGACTTACTTTATGTTGTGTATTCTAATTTCCATATCTTTATGTTGAGGGTATGCTATTATATATTCTCATTACTTTATATTTCATTTCTATATTTTGAGAGACCCTTACCACTCTCATCAATTTGTTTTTCTGAATTTTTAAGAGACGTCGTTAGGTTGCCGAATTTCTCGTAAAAGAAATCACATCTTCTCTTTTCTTTCATGTTTCCTTTTCATGTGGTATGTAATTAAAATAAATATACCATGAACTTATTTAGTAATCATATTTTATTGTGAATTATTTATGAATGGGTGAACCTTTTCCCCTCTCTTTTCAATGTTTTATAAATCTATTTTATATAGCCGTTATGCTACAGAAATTTCGTCTCAAAATTTATCTCTTACTCTCATGAAATTATATTGTTTATTTATGTGAATACCCAGATTTATTTAGTTTATATGGGTGCTCATAAATATATAAAAATGATATATTTCATTCTTGAATTGACATACATATAACCCTCACTCCCTTTCCATGGCTTATAAAGGACATAATGATCTTATTTTTAAGCACTTTTTAAACATCACGATTTTGACATGAAACCCATTTCTTTGATTCTATTTGGGTCATTTATGAAATGTTTGATTATGATCTATGTTTCTCACATGAAATTAAATACATATTAAGGTTTTACCCTGATAGGTCTCCAATGCATTGGGTAAATAATTAATCTCTAGAGATGACAAGTTTCCTGATACCTTGGTGAATAACCTTGGTAATTTTTATGAAACCTTGTGGATAAACCTTGGTGATATGTTCATGAATGTATAAATGAAATGTTGTAGCCACATATTCAGGTTATGATTCATTTTATTTTTATTATGATATTCCTATTCATCTATTTCTCATTACTTTATGACTTTTATCATGTTCTTATTAATATTGCTCAAGATCACATGTCAACTGTTTCACTTGTTTTCCTTACTGAGCCTTCTGCTCACCCTTTCCTTTGATGTAAGTCTCCAGGTTATGAGATGCGTTAATTTTACATATTATGAACCTATTATTAATCCTTAAAAGTATATTAGAATGATGCTTTTTGTTTTTTTTCATGTATTATGTTCCTGATTTACAAGACACTAGACTTTAAATATACTCTTAATGTGAAATGTAATGTAAAGTTATATAATAAAAATATGGGATGCCATAGTTGGTATCAAAGGATAGTTTAGTTATTTATGGAAATTAGGATATAAAAACTTTAGGAGGAATCCTATAGAGTATTTTAAATATAATAAAACTTCCTTGTATTTTGGTGAGTATTGAGTAAGTGGTTTATCAAACAAATACATCCATGTCTGGATATGAGCAGGTAGAGGCGGATCTGGAATAGATGTACATAGGGGTAAAAGCCGAAAACACCGCTTTGAGCTAGAATCTAATAGAAACTGGGGCATGACAATAGGTCTTTCTTCACTCTTGGTCACGACACTCCTAGGGGATATGTTTGGTAATTCACAAGATTTTTATTAATCATTATGAAGGAATTATAGAGAAATGTAATTGTCTAAGCACGAGGATTTAGTACATAAAATATTTTATAGTTAAAAGATTCATAAATGAAGTAATATTGTCACCAAGGTTATACTATTTTAGAAAATGGTGGGAAATAGGAGGAACTGTGAAAATAGTGACCGCAATGGACCATGCACTGACGACCCTCCGATGGAAGCTAGAATGGAAACATTCATGCGAATGATGAACCAACTCACTCGAGTTATGGGAAATAACTTGAATCAAGATAAAAGACCGATCTTTTCTATGCTCAACTATACAGAGTAAGAGAAGGTCACCCTGGATGTCTATCTCTTAGAAGAATAATCTTATCAGTGGTGATAGATGATTAAAAACACGAGGAAAAGAGTGGAGGTTGAAGCAGTGGAGTGGGAAGAGTTTAGAGGGATCTTCTTCAGTATGTATTTCCCTCGATCCATGAGAAAAATAATAGAGAACATGTTTCTGGAGAAGAAGAAAAAGGATAAAGAATATGTCAGAAGCTATGAGATGAACTTCCCCCGACTTTTACAATATACCCTTAGCCTTGTCATGGATCCAAATGGTAAGGTTGATAGATTCTTCGGTAGACTGAGACCTCATCTGTGGAAGAATCTTGTCAACCGAGATTATGAAATCTATGAGAAGATCGTGCGGAGTGCGATGAAAGTTGAACTAAAGTTTAGTGAGATGTAGTGGTCTCATAAATCAAGCGACAAAAAGAGATCGATGGAGCCCAGCCTAGGGAGGACCTTTGACCAGGGAATAAGAGGCATGTAAGTGCAACATGCCATGTGTAATAAATGTGGGAAGAAGCATTTATGTAACTACCTTATCAGGAGTGGGAAATGCTGCAATTGTGGAAGAGATGGACATATTACGAGGAATTGTCATAGTGAGGTCAAACCTCAACTTGCAAACACTAACGAAAAGGGGAAGATGGTGAAGGACCTACCTGATGTCCAGTACTTTAAGTGTGGACAACTTGGGCACTTTTCCAATCATTGTCTGAATCCGAGGGAAGTGGAGGGGAAACACCGTCAGCCTTTGCAAAGGCCAAGGGAGAAAGGTCGTGCTTTTACTATCACAACAGCTGAATTTGAATCTCTAAATGATGTGTTAGATGGTACTCTTTTTGTTGTCTCAAAGCTAGCAAGTACTTTGTTTCATTATGGTTCTACGAATTCCATTATTTTCTCCAAGTTTTCAAACAATTTAGAATCAACTCTCGATTTTCTAAAATTAGAGTTATCATTCAAGACTCCTGGTGGGATTATCCAAGTATCTTCAGTTTTTAGAAACTATAGTATTTACTTTGGTGAGAAAAATCTTATCACAAATCTAGTATTTATTCTCATGGTGGGATTCGAAATTATACTAGGGATGGACTGGCTCTGAAAGTATAATTCTACGATCAAATGAATAAGTAAGGAAATCTCAGTATTCTTGAATGGAAAACCTACATTTATCTTCCAAGGAGATATATCTAAACCTAATATTTATCTAGAATAATCTCATATATCCTTATTTATGGAATTGATCGGTGAAGAAGAAGAAGGAAATGAGAGTTTGAGGATAGAAAATGCCTCCGTCATCCATGAATACGTTGACCTATTTCATGAGGAGTTTCTTGGACCTCCACAGAAAGAGAGGTAGAGTTATCCATTGAAATCGTACCTAGATCTCTTCTGATATAAAAGACCCCATATAGGATGGAAAATGTGGAGCTGCAAGAATTTAAGAAAAAACTCCAAGATATTTTGGTGAAGGGGTTTATCCGACCCAGTGTGTCTGCTTGGGGAGCACCTGATCTCTTTGTGAAGAATAAGGATGGATCGATGTGGCTATGAATTGATTATAGATAAATGAATGGGATCACAGTAAATAAAAAATACCCTCTTCCAATAATTGATGACTTATTTGACCAACTTCGTGGGGCTCAATTCTACTCTAAGATTGATCTTCGATATTTTTATCATCAATTGGGGGTAAAGAAAGAATATATTCCAAAAACAACCTTCCGATCAAGATTTTGGAATTACGAGTTTGTTGTTAAGACTTTTGGACAGACTAATACACCTTCTATTTTTATGGATTTGATGAATAGAGTCTTTAAGGACTTCCTTGATAGCTTTGTGGTAGTTTTTATTGATTATATTCTGATATATTCCGAAAGTCGCGAGGAGCATGAGGATCATCTAAGGGCTATTTTGAAAAATATGCAGAAGGAGTGGATTTTTTGGAAGTTCAGAAAATGTGAATTTTGGTTACAACAAGTTGCTTTCTTTGGGCACATTGTAACCACTGAAGGAATAAAAGTTGACCCTACAAAGATAGAAGTTGTAGAGGAGTTTCCTCAACCTACAACAATAATTGTGATTCGATGTTTCCATGGTTTAGCAGGATATTATAAGAGGTTTTTGAAAAACGTTTCATGACTTTCTAACCCATTAACCAAGTTAATTCGAAAAGGGTCAAGTTTATCTGGAGAAATGATTGAGAGGAAAGTTTCCAAGAGATGAAGAAGAGATTGGTTACTGCACCCGTGTTAACTCTATTCTCAAGTAGAGAAGGATTCATTATTTTTAGTGATGCATCTCTAAAAGGGCTTGGGTACATCCTCATGAAAAATGACAAGTTCATTTCTTATGCATCTCGATAGTTGAAGACTCATGAGAATAACTATATTATGCATGATCTAGAGCTGGCTGCAGTCATTTTTGCTCTGAAGATATGGAGGCACTATATTTATGGGGAGAAATGTGATATATACACAGACCATCAAAGTTTATAGTATATTTTCACACAAAAGGAATTGAACATGAGATAGACGAGATGTTTGGAACTCTTTAATGACTATTATTGTTCAATTAATTATCATCCTGGAATAGAAAACAAAGACGCTGATACATTAAGTAGGAAAGACCCAGTTGTTCTATCCATTATGTGGATTCAAAGAGATCCTTTGATAAATGACCTAGTAAAACTAGACATGGGAATTATAAAGGAAGGGACATCATCAAACCTAACCCAGATGATTTCTCAACCATTGCTACTAGAGAAGATCAATAATGCTCAGAAAGAAGTTCCTTTTTTATAGAAGAACTTTGAGGCTGTGAAGGATGTGAAGTTTCTTGAGTCCAATACTGATCAAGAAGGTGTACTGAAATTTCGTACAAGACTATATGTTCCATATATTTCGGAAATAAAGAAGGATATGATGGATGATCCTCATAGCTCTAATTTCTCTATACATCCTGGTAGGACGAAAATTTATATGGACCTTCATGATCATTATTGGTGGGATAATATGAAAATGGATATTGGTGTCTACACATCAAGGTTTCTGGTATGTCAGCAAGTGAAGGCGGAGAGAAAACTTTCTAAAGGGGTATTGCAACCACAACCCATACTAGCATGGAAGTGGGACAATATCACCATGTACATTGGCACTGGTGTCCTAAGAACTTTGAAAGGAAATAATGCGATATGGGTTATTGTGAACCATATCACCAAGACTACCCATTTTATCTCCATTAGGAAAGATTTCTCTCTTGATCAACATGCCCATATTTACGTGAAGGAAGTAGAAAGGATGCATGGAGTTCCACTTTCAATCATATCTAATCGTGATCCAAGGATCAAATCAAAATTCTTGAGAAGTATTCAACAAGTTCTGAGCACTGAATTGAATTTTAGTATGACCTATCACCCCCAAACTAATGGCCAATCTAAAAAGACTATTCAAACACTCGGGGACATGTTGAGAACTTTCTCAATGAAATTTAAGGGTGGATGGGATCA
Source organism: Viscum album (assembly GCA_963277665.1). Classification (NCBI taxonomy): domain Eukaryota; kingdom Viridiplantae; phylum Streptophyta; class Magnoliopsida; order Santalales; family Viscaceae; genus Viscum; species Viscum album. The sequence continues at coordinate 1,362,827,899 of OY728151.1, read as the reverse complement.
ACATCTCCCTTTAGTTGAGTTCTCATACAACAACAACTTCCAATTGAGCATTCAAATTTCACCCTAAGTTGCTCTATATGGGAAGCGATGTAGAACTCCTACATGTTGGGATGAAACTGGTGAGAGAAAGCTTATTGGGCCTGATCTTGTGCAAGAGATGACAAAAAAGTTCCACGCCATCCAGAAACACATTAAGGCTACTTTGAGTCGGCAAGAGTGTTATGCTGACAATCGTCAAAGGGACTTGGAGTTTGATGTTGGTGACAAAGTATTTCTTTAGGATTTCACTTTGGAAGAGATTCATGAGGTTTACAAAAAAAGGGAAGCTCATCCCTAGGTACACTGGCCCCTATGAAATCATTGATCATGTGGGAGTAGTGGCCTATCTTATTTCACTTCCTCTAAATCTAGCACAAGTTAATGATGTCTTCCATGTATCCCTCTTGAGAAATTACATACCTGACCCTTCACATGTTATAAACCTTGAGGTGGTAGAACTAGAACATGACCTCTCTTATGAGGAGAAACATGTGGAGATCTTAGATCGTAGAGACAAGGTTCTACGCAAAAAGACTACCCACCTTGATAAGGTTTTATGGAGGAACCAAAAATATTAAGAATCCACGTGGGACCAGAGGATTCTATGAGGCAGAAGTACCCACACCTTTTCTCTTCTAAGGGTACGAGTTAAAAATTTCCTGGACGAAATTTCTTAATTGGGGAAGAATGTAACGTCCTGAACTTTCTATTAGTATTTGTTTCCTAAATTTGGTGAGTTATTTTATTTTATACTCAATTAATGAAGTGAGTATAATTAAATGAGACCTTTGGGTTTTGACTGTTATATGACCATTGGATATTTTTTAACGTTACAATTTTTTGGTTTTCAAATACAAGTGAACTTGGTTATTAAATACATAAATGATATTTGATGGCCTCATCCAGTAGAATCAGGCCATATGAAGCCCATCTGTCAGAGCTTGGGAAGGAGGTAGCATCACTGGGCTTTTCTCTAGACCAAGAAAAACTTCAACATATAAAGCTTTAACGGAATCACTTAAGAGAGAAGTTCAAGATGATAGAAATCACCACTCGGGAAATGTTGTCCGAACCACCCCAAGATTTTATCCCATAGAAAACCTTACACTTAGATCCTATATTGGTGTTATAAGTGGCTATGTAACGAGACCTTAGCTTCTTTGTGTAATCCTTTTACATAAATAAAATTTTTATTACTTCTTATGGCAGAGTTTGTGAATTTCAAATATCCAGATAAATATAGGTTGTGTATTATTGATTTTTTTTAGATAAAGTGAGGGGCGAACCCTTTTTATGGAATAAAGAAAGACTCCTTTTGAAGACTCAGAAAAGGAGGAACCCAATACAAAAACCAAATGAGAATAAAAAGAAAACCAAAGGGAACAGGGCCTTACATGGACCCAAATGCCAAAAAGAAACAAACATCAAAGTAAGCACCAGCCAAGAGTCTTTTTGCCCCCCTGTCAGAACCAACAAAAGAGGAATTAGTCCAAGATGATGCGCTTCCCCCTTGCCAATTAATGTATCGTGCTGGCAACACAAACAAGGCAAGGCACTCCTCCATCCAACATTGATATGAAGGAAGAGGACTGGATGATATATTTGTGTATTATTGATGAATTTGGGAAAAAATAGTATTTTAAAATATTTTTCTTTTGATTAAATAATTAATAATTTGAAATTATTTTCAAAAAATGGTCTTATACAGTTATGATCAGTAAGAAATTTAGAGTCTAATAAGATCAAAATTGGTTTTTGTGAATAGTAATGTAGGAATAGTAACATACCCATATGAATAGTATTGAGTAGTGTTGAATAGTAAATTGACCCAAAAAAATAGAAACTTCACCCATGAATGTATAAATACATTTTAGACATCTTAAAAGTGAAAAAAATTCATAGTTTAAGTTTTGGTATTTTTGAATGTCATAAATATTTTATTTACAATTTTATAATTAATTTAATAACATAAAATGGAAATTTATTTTCATAAAATTTAATCATAAATTGTTAATATATTGTCTTATAGTTATACAATAATTTTATGGGGCCTTGATTACCCTTTTAAGGTGTTATAAAATGAGTTATAGTTTTAAAATTGTATTTTTGGAACGAATAATGATTTTATTTAAAAATTAAATTAAAAATATTTAGAAAATTATTTTCAAAAAATGGAGTTCATTTTTTAATTCATAGAATCAATATTTGGTAAGGGTGAATTTTTGGGATTTTTCTGAAACAGTTGAGTTTTCAGTGAATAGTAAAAATGCAGTTTTGAGTTTCTGGTGTTTAATGACATCATTAATGATGTAATAATGATTTATTCTTTATGGTTGACTTATTAAAAGTGATATATGATATTATGTGTCCAAAGTAGCCAATAACATAGGAAAAACCATGGGCAAGCCCATGGTTTTGCAAATACAACTTATGTGGTGTCCCTTGGAAATTAATAATTTATTCCCTCACTTTTCCTATAAATACCAAGCCATTTACATCATTCATTTCATTCCAAAATCATCCTCAACGATGTTCTGGTCTCCTTACCTCCCAAGGAGTCCTCAAAAGGTTCCCTCAAGCCTCTCAAGGTCATGACCTTCAAGATTTCAAAGTTACTCTTCAAGGTAAGGGATCCTTTCACCCTCCTCTTTTAAGCCATGACTCCCTTTATGTTGTGTCTTCTAATTTACATCTATTTATGTTGAGGGTATGTTATTATATGTTCTAATTACATTCAATTTCATTTATAATGTTTTATATACCCTTACCACTCGCATCAATTTGTTTTTCTGAATTTTTATGTGACGCCGTTAGGCTGCTGAATTTCTCGTAAAAGAAATCACATCTTCTCTTTTCTTTAATGTTTTCTTTTCATGTGGTATGTCATTAAAATATCTATAACATGATCTTATTCAGTACCCATACTGTATTATTAATTATTTATGAGTATTTTACCCTTTTCCCCTCTCTTTTCAATGTTTTCTAAAACCATGTTATATATCCGCTATGCTGCAGAAATTTCATCTCAAAATTTCCCTCTTTCTCTCATGAAATTATATTGTTTATTTATGTGAATACCCAGACTTATTTAGTTTCTATTGGTGTTAATAAATATATAAAAATTATATATTTTAATCTTTAATTGACATACATATAACCCTCACTCTCTTTCCATGTGTTATAAATGACATAATGATCTTATTTTTATGCTCTTTTTAAACATCATGATTTTGACATGAAACCCATTTCTCTAATTCTATTTGGGTTATTTATGAAATGTTTGATTATTATCTATGTGGATCACATGAATTTAAAGAAATATTAAGGTTTCAACCTAATAGCGCTCCAATGCACTGGGTAAAAAATTAATCTCAATAGATGACAAGTTTCACGATGCCTTGGTGAATAACCTTGGTAATTTTTATGACACCTCAGGGATAAAACTTGGTGATATGTTCATGAATGTCTAAATGAAATGTTTTAGCCACATATTAAAGTTATGATTCATTTTAATTTTATTATGATATTCATATTCTTCCATTACCCATGCCTTTATGACTTTTATCATGTTCTGATTAATATTGCTCAAGATCACATGTCTACTGTTTCACTTATTTTCCTTACTGAGCCTTATGCTCACCCTTTCCTTTGATGTATGTCTCCAGGTTATGAGATGCGGTAGTTGTACATAATATGAACCTATTATGAATCCTTACATGTGTATTAGAAGGATGTTTTATGTTTTTTTCATTTATTATGTTCCTGATTTCCAAGAAACTAGACTTTAAAGATCCTCTGTATGTAAAATGTAATGTAAAGTTATGTCATAAAAAGGAGGGATGTTATAGATGGTACATATCACTATCACTGGACCCACATCTACCTCTATTGGAAAATTATATATTGCATCAAGGTGCCTCAATCCTAAAGCCCGTAGTTGGATCCCTATAGTCATTGAAGCATATGACTGCACTGTAGTTGCCTTTGAGTCCAGTAATCCCTTATCATATCGAGGTGTACACATATCCTAATAGAAACACTACAGATAGCCAGAGAATCCACTGCTATTATACATCTTTGTATGTTAAGGACAATAATTTTGTGTGTTTCTGACATTTTCAAAAAAATATAAATTTCAAGTAACACTATTATAAGTAATTGATGGTGCATTGGAGGACTACCACTAGGAACCACCTCCAGCACTTGTACAATGATCTTATCACTTCTAATTTTTCCCCTAATCAACATTGAATTTTCTACAAGGTGGAAGAGTAGGGATAAAATATCAAACCTAGAGTTTCATATTCAAACCTTCCATCATATTCATGTTTACTATCTCTATATTAATTGAAAGATTCAACATAAAAAGTTGTGATCTGATATCTTTTCACAAACTCTGTAGGTACTTCTAAGCTTTAAGCTAGTCATTATTTATTACCTCTAGAGAAAAATAAACCTGCTAAGAAAACTGATTGGTATGCACAGACACTGAATAATATTTTTACTAGAAAGAGAATAACTCCAAAGACTTCACTATCATCAGCAACTCTGAAAAAAAAATACTAGAATAATAGAGACTTGAACACCTCCCAATTAAATCCCTCATGCATATCTTCATATACCATAGAGTCCCACCATCACTTACCAGGGCCCTCAAGTCAGAACACCAGACACTTAACCTTGATACTCTCAAGTGTATCCAAGAATTCAAAGATCTGATCGATCCTATATAGCTTATGCTCTGACTATTGAGGTTCATTCATACATTTAAAGGATGAGAGATTATCTCATGAGAACTTTTGTGATCAATCCCTTCCCCCTAAATCCTTTGGAAGTCAAGCATGATTAATGGTATAGTTTTAATTAGGTAGGCTCTCTAAACGAAAGTTTCACCATGTTGTAATGAGTCATATCATTTATCCTTTTAACCCATTTACTTTATGGTATTTTACATCCCCCACCCCAAATCAAAACGTCCTCATTTTGGACTCTATATCTCTAACCAAGAAATGCCATTGCACTTCCAGCTGGGTTCCTCCTATGATACTAATGTTACAACCGGGACCTATTGATATCATAGACACCCATAATTAACATAGTCTTTGAGTCCTATCACACTAGGTAACACCAGTTACCCCATAATAACATGTTCCCCACCTTGGCCCCACCCACATGCTAGAATAGGTCATCAGACTAATAATTGTCCCCACATGCCAACACTTATTATTTCAGTGTGCTTTTTTCACACTCACACACACCCTAGGAAGCTTCTCAAGAGGTCCCCCATCTTAGTAACTAATCTAGGACATTCATTATTAACTTTGGAGTTCTATTTAGGTAGGGTCCCATAAATAAAGGTGAACCTTGTTTTTATGAGTCATATCATTTAGTCTTTTAACTGTTTATCGTTATGGGGTGTTACACTCCTAGGGAACCTGTGAAATACATATTGGAGGAAAACTTCTCTGCACTGGAATAGAATAAATTTTCATAAAATACAATAATATCATTTATAACCAAATAACTTTATGTAAAAATAATATTATTATAAAAAAAACTCAAAATAGGAAACACATCCCAACATCCCATGGAAACTTGTGTCTCGTCATGGTAAGAGTTGGCTAGGAAGTCACCACAACCAACCTCTAAAGTCTAAAAAATCCTACCTCTAGTCTAAAAAATATACAAAGATAAGGAATATTGATTAAAAACATGAATCTGGTACTAGACTATGGTGATATCAACCTGGATACCCTCTCAAACTATTACTCGACCTAAATTTACACATACATAAAGAGCATTTATAATCCCCATGAGCAAGAGACTAGGACATGGGCATCAAACAATAGATAAAGGGAATGATTTTTTAAAACCTAAAGAAAAACTATATCATATATGTATAAAAGAGAGAAATAGAGGAAGAGATAAATATATTCCATAATTTATAGAATACATTGGAAATGATACAACTCAAAAAGCAGCCAGAACATCCTAAATTACAAGTATAATATAAACGGACAACTAAAATTGAAATCTAACTACTCTACATTGTAGTATGGGAAAACCCCCACTATCTCATCACTAGCTACATAGACTCCACTAACAAACACCTCATAACCATACCAAGGTACCTTTCCTTTACCTGTATTGAAAGATATACAGAATTCTTATCCCTACCAAAGGGGTTGGGTGTGAGATAAGTTGTCTTAGTATGATCTCACATAGGTTTTCTATATTAATTCTATATACAGGAATATGAAAAATTATAAACTTTAATGAAAACAATGCATGATAAAAAATTTATAGTTTTATATAAAAATAATTTAAAAACATTTAATCTCCCATTTTTTCAAACTTCCAAAATAATATAGGTAAAATAGTTTCAAATCATTTTATATACATAAAATTCGACACGTCAAATAAATCATGTACCGCATATCATATGAAATCCATGGTAGTATAATATAAAAACATATGAGACAAATCACAAGCAACATAATTCCAAGGACCACTATAATTCAATATAGAAGAATACACTCACCACAATCAATGACAAGTTTACACTCAAGTCCATAGAAAACATTCCTAAGGAGCATAGAAACACCCTATATGTAAATCCCAAAAAAAATCAATCGAGTCCCTAGAAAAAAAGGCCTATAGAATAGTATAACACCCCATAAGTGTACCCGGCCCCTAGAAATATATGGATGATTTCCCTAAGCTAGACCTTCTAACTATGTTCCCAAGGATTCCCATGTGCTATTTTTTCCAAATAATTTCATCAATTCCACGCTTTGAAAACCGTTTTAGAAATCTATTTCAAAATGCATTGAAAATACCATTTTATTTTAACAAAACAAGGAGAAAACCATATTACCTAAAAAATATCATTTACACACACACAAATCAATAAATATATTATTCTATTTCATTTATAAAACAATCTATTAAAACCAGATCAATACAGTTCATCCAACATAGGATAGTGATGAAACCACCTACCTCAAACATGAGTCACAGACACCTGTAATGGGATCCACCAACATAGAAGAACAAGAAGAAAATGAAGTAAGCCCAAGAATAAATCCTCACATATCATAATTTTTTGAATAATAAAAGTAGTTAGTAGATATGATAGATCACAACATACCTTAAAGAAACTTGCAGGTCGCACCACAACCAACACCATGGTCAGCCTCAGGAGAAAGATCGCACAATTGATCTTAAAATGATCTAAAAGATTATCATCACTAATTAATAGATCCAATAAATCAACCCAACAGTTTTACCTCGGTTAATATACATGAATATTTAGAATTATTAATCCCCCATATAAACCCACTACAACCATAATAAAGATCAATCAATGAACGAATCTAGAAGGAGTGGAGGTCCCCCAAAATTACATTGGAGAGATCCTAGGTCGAGAGGGAAGAGACCTCTAGGTGAATGAAGAATATATCTATTATTAAAAACCATAAACACAAAATTCAAGATAATTACATAGTGTTAAACCCATTTTTACATCATGTAATCCATGAAACCCAAAAATGAGAAAAATGCATCACCTCAGGTTAATGATCCCAATTTTAACATTTCATGACTTGTAAACATTACAAGGAATGTAATATTTTCATTCCTTATAACTAAATCATGATATATTCACAAAACCTAATACATGACATGAAAATTTTAGATGGAAATTAAAATTTTCATGATGTGTAATAAATGACATGTAATCACCCAGTAGACTATGACAACTCTAGATTATGTACAAAAACCCAAACCAACTCCATGGTTCTCTAAACTCAAGTAGAACACTTCAAAGCCTTTAACAAATTTATACCCAAAATAAATTAATTAAAAAACATACATCCTTTAAAATTAGGTAATTTACCTTAGAAAATGATCTTTATCCTCAGGAGTCCCAATACACAACAAAATAAAGTGGGAAACAAAAATAAAGAATGGAAATAGAATAAATTTGGAAATGGGATGTTAAAATGTTAAAATAGAAATAAAAGGCCATATATTTTACATTTTTATGATGATGGATAAGATAAACTCATCCAATATAATTATTTCATGTTTTGGGTCATTTTTTAGTTCTTATCATTTAATTTTTAACCATAATTATTTGATTTAGCCTTTACTATGATAACAAAATTATTAATGTTAATATTCACAATGTCCGAAAATAAAATGGTCCAATTTTAAAAAATTATGAACCTAATTCCAAATTTGGAATCCATTTTATAAAATTTTCAGAAATTACTTTTAATATAAATGTGTAAAACACAATGAAAAATATTTTTTTAGAAAAATGTGTTTTAATGAATAAAAATGTACTTATAAAAAATAAGGTATAATGATGATTAAAAAGATGCTAATTATATTATATATAATTAAATAATATCATTCTTACTTTGATATAAAATTAGAATAATAATGATACTTTTTAATGAAAAGAAAATTATAGTTTTATGAAAATAAGTATAATATACTATTCACTGAAAAATCTATCTTGTTAGAAGAAAAAAAAAATATCACCTAAATATAATTTTGATATGATGATTTAAAAGATGAAATTTTTTTATATTATAATATTTTATGTAATTAATTATAATTTTTTTCTCAAAAAAACAAAAAAACAATTTTTGAATAAAATGTTTTTTTTTGAAGAAAAAAATGGAATTTACAAAAACATAGTGCTTATTTCTTAATAATTAATCAAAAAACAATATTTAGTAGTTGATTTATATATATTTAATAATATGGTATGTTCTACTCATAACTTAAAATTTAATTTCAAGGTCATAATAGTCATATTTAAATAATAATATTCAATTGGTCATTTCATATTAGTGTTACATGTATTTTACACAATGAAACATAGTCTTGTTTTAAATTAATTGGGGTTTACACACCTAACCTAACTCAAGTACATGATTTATTTTATGTATCAATATTAAGTACATATAAGACCCCTCACATGTACTAAATCCATAGGTGGTATATTTGGATAATGATCCTTCATATGAGGATAATTTGTAGAAGATCTTAGATCATGGAGAAAAAGTTCTATAAAACAATTCAACTCACCTAGTCAATGTAATATGGTAGAACCATAATATTTAGGAAAAACATGGGAACTAGAAGACGGGATAAAACTGAAGTACCTTAATCTATTTTTCTATACAAAATAAAATTATAAGGATGAAATTTATAAATGGGGGAATACTGTAACAACAAAGAATTTTATAAATGAAATTTTCTTATGAATTAATAAATGAGTTATTAAGTAATATAGTTATAGAATAAGAAAGAAATTTAATTTTTTTATCATAGAACATTATAAATTATATCCATGAATGGATCTCATCTTTAAAATACTACTAAGTATCATAACCCTTGTTAATATAGAAATTATAAAAAAACCATTAATATTAGCATATACTAGGGGTTAAAATAAAATGTAATTGACAAATAAGGAAGAATATATGGTCTTGAACATTATAATTGTACCCTATAAAGTCCATTTTTTGGAACTTCTGAGGGATATGGAATTAATGGCCTTTTACCTTGACCAATACCAATCCAATATTTAATAAATAAAAACATTATTGAAACCATTTATGAGACAATTCCATTCTTATAGACATCACCTCCCAAACCATGTTCATTGAACCACCCTAAGAAAGTATTATTATCACACACCTTACCCCTAAGGTGTATGATAGTGTAATAAGGTATTATGTATCTAGACCATAGTATCATGATTTTCAATATTTTATTTTTAATAAATTCATGATTATATTTAACCCTTTTCATTATTTCATTCTACTAATACATGATTATCTAATGAGGTTTATGAAAATTAAATTTTGAAAAAAAAAACCAAATTTTATATTTTTATGAAATATATTATTTCAATTAAAACAATCTTATTGATAAATCCAAGAGTTTTAAAATAAATTTTATTTTCTTGAAATATTTTTATTAAATATTTTTTATTTGAAAATAAAAGTTATTATAATTTAATAGTGGTCAGTGTAATTTTTATAAGGGTAAGAAGTTTATTTGTGTCATAAAATCTAGTAATTTTCAATAAATATGGTTTTTATTTACAGGTATAAATAAACATATTTAAAAAATTATTTTGGTAAATTAAATATCATTTTTAAATCATAATATTGAAATTATTAAATCATAAATTTTTCATAATTTTCTGTTACAGTCAAATTTTTGGGTTTAAATTAAATGTGGTAGAAAAATATATGATGTGTATTTTGACATCATAAAAGAATAAAATGATGTAAGAACTTCTATAAGATAAATAGATGACCAAAACAGGTTTTTATTTTAAGATAATGTATTTCTAAAGTTTTTTATTAATTTAACAAACTTATAATGAATCCTAGAGGACCTATATTATATTTTAAGGTTTTAAAAACAATTATTTATGAACATGACTCACTTCCCCCTCAAGGATGGTATTATTTTAATGGTTTTAATTCTTATTTTAATAAAATATAGTAAAACACTTCTCTTTAGAATAAATATTTGTAAGGTTTTCATTTTGATTATTTTATTAGTGAGGGTATAAAACCTAAGTCTAGAAATTAATAAATAATTCATCAACCTTTTTCTATAAATACCCACCCAACCCACCTTTACACTTTAATAAAAAACCATTGAGCATGAATCACTTATCTCATTCCCTATATATATCCCTCCCAAGTTGTTTTTATATTTTATGATGTTACTCCCAATCTTTTAGATGCACCCCTCAAGGTGTGGGATTGTCTTCCTCTTCGGCTTTATTCGAGTACTTTATTTATATAAAGCCTTTTTATTTACAATTGTTTATTTTGATATGTGTTTTTTATACAAAATTGTATTGTACTTATGATTCTAATGTAATGTGATAATTACTTTCACTCCCATAAATCTCTTGGAAAAAACATTATTGACACTCGTTATACTTCGAAAGTTATCTTCTGCAGTATTTGGAGATCAATGGAATTTAAGGGCATGTTATAATGTTTTTAAATAATGTACATTTAACCATATTTAACGTTATAGTGAAATGTATCTAATAAATTAATATAACTATGCATATTGAACTCTTGGGATTATATTATGTGTGTCTTTATGTAATAAATCATGAAATGAATTTTTATAAAAGATATGGGTTTTAATATAAGGAGTGGTTGTGCAAACTATAATCTAGGTAAATAAATAATTGAGATGACCTTCAAAGAAGATTCCTATAAAATATTTTAACCATATCTAGAATCACATCTATCATGAAGGAGATTTTGGACAACATATAGGCTTCTAGGGACACTCTTTATGAGTGTTGGGAGATATTCAAGAAGTTGTTTGCCCGTTTATCACACATGGCTATAAAGGATCATCATTTTCCTATTTTCGTTTATCAAAGATTAATTGAAAATAATATGAACCTACTAGATGCATCTTCAAGAGTATATTTAAAAGAAAAAAATTGATAGATTCCAAGGGACATATTGATAAGATAGACCAAAACTCACAGTTTCTTACCCCAATATGTATAGGTACCATAGGTTTACATGAGTTAAGATCTTATGACTCATAAATATTTATAAAATCAAAACATGATTAACTAACCAGTATTATTATAAAAATGCCCCTCAATTAATCTAGTGTATAATAAAGACCAGTTCAGTTATCTATTTTGTGTGAATCTTCTAATTACTTTACTCATCCGTGTATTGAGATACAGGGTATGGAAATATATATAGCAAAAACCCACTATAGGTAGTTTAAACATCAAAATGATGGATATATATATATAAATACCAATTATAATATAGATTTTGAAATAAATAAAACTAGTATATACCACCCATTCCAAATTAGAACAAATAACAACCCTCATTCCAACAACAAAACCGACCTTTACAGCACCTTCCACCCTTAAAAAAACCATTAAATCCACCCATTAGCCATTTAACCCTGAAAAAATCCTTCCTTACTAATAAAATATACCATTTCAATTTATATCAATTGGTACACTAACCTGAGTGTAGCAGAAATAGGGACCTAAAGCTAAGGAGTTTATGAATGAGTTAGAGGAGCTAAAGAATAAACTCAGAAATATTGTGGAAATATTTTTCAAAATCCTAGGGAATGTTTCATCCCACTAAGTCCCCAATCCAAAACTGAAAGTGATCATAATGACCATAATAAGTGGAAAGGAAATTCCATCACTAAGAACACCTTAGCTTGATAAAAATCCTCCATACCCGAATAAATAAGAGGATAAAAAATCGGGATAGATTCCTGAAAATCATCCCATGGAAGAAGAGTGAGTTGGACAAAGAAGAAAGATGAAAGAAACACCCATGTAATGGGACAAAAGGGAGAAAAATTATCTTCCACATATATTTTCATCTAGGATGATTCATTCCAAGAATGTTTAAGAATATGAACTCTAAAAATAAATTTTAGAAAATATCTAGAAATTGGATATCAATATAAATCTTCTTAGAAGCTCTTAAGAAAAATAACTAAGTATTCTAAGTTTCTTAAGAAACTATACACAGTGAAAACAAGGATTCAAATTAAGGGTCTAATTTATGAGTAAGTGTGTTAGATTTTATAACCCCATAGTTACCCATAAAATTTCATGATCCAGGGACATTTTCTATCCATTTCAAAATTGGATTCATGAATTATTTTGATACTTTTTGTCATTTAGGTGCTTCTATTTCATTCATATCTCACTCATTTTTTACTTCTTGGGAAATAGTGTAATTAAAGTCTATAAGTTTGGTAGTGGAACATACAAATAGATCTAAAAAATTTCTCGTATGAGTCTTGGAGGATGTGATAGATAAATATTAGAATTTAATCTTTAAAGGATACTTCTATGTACTGAATATTGAGGAATATAAAACCCCCTCACAATCACCCATAATCTTTGACAGACCTTTCTTGAAAAAATCCAAGATTTTCATCAATATAAATGAAGTAACCCACACCTTCGAGTTTTGAGATAGAAAAATCCACTTCAAAATTTTTGAATATATTAGACACCCTTCAGAGGATCATTGCCTTATTACACTTTCCCATATTTAAGACATTGAACCTAGTGATGATCTAAGTATGTTACATGAAATTTCATCCTTGTGGAACATTTATGATTGAGAATTCATTAGAGAAATATGCTGTTTGGAAATATGGAAAATTCATTATCATATTGGATGAAGAGTTGGATTCTATATTTTTTTTACATTGAATATTTGATTCCTAAAATAAAACAGATTTTTCTTCTTGTGTATAAAAATTTTATCAATGGAAGTGATGAAATCCCATCTAGTTTTTTCTTAAGAACAACCCCCAAATCTTGAATTAAAACTATTTCCCATTAAACTCAAGTATGTTTACTTGATGGAAGGAAAAACTATTAAAGATAATTTCTAATGACCAATACCGAAGAAAATAATTAAACTTTATTGACTTATTAAGTGAAAAGTTTCCAAATATTGGATGAAGTTTTGGAGATATTCCAAGCATAAATCCCAAAAATCTGCATGTGTATTATTTTACATGAGGAGAGTTACAAACCTATTAGGTAGACCCAAAAAGTATGAATCCAACTATGCTATAGGTAATGAAAAAGGATATATAAAATGTTTTATATGAAAGAATAATATACCTCATATCTAACACATAATTGGATGACCTCATTCTTATAGTCCCTAAAATACTATACTAACCATTTTGTGGAACAAACATAATATATTCAAGCCTATCAAATTAAGAACATCTAGAGAGTGTATAGATTATACGAAGCTAAATATGGTTACAAGAAAATATCCTTTACTAATTCCTTTAATTAACCATATATTAGAGAGATTAAGAGTACAAACTAACTACTACTTTTTTGATTACTTTTCAGAAAACTTTTAGGTTCTCATTACACCAGAAGATAATGATAAGACAACCTTGAAATTTCCCTTTGGTATCATTTCATATAAGAGGATTTCATTTGGATTATGTAATTTCCTAGGTATTTAACAAAGGTATATTCTAAGTATATTTTATAATCATATTTAGTACTATATGGAAGTGCTCTTAGATGATTTCACTTTTTTTGGTTATTCATTTTATCATTACTTGAGGAATTTAGAAATGGTTTTGAAAATCAACAATGAAAAGATCATTTTTATTAATTTTGAAGAGTGTTTTTTAATAGAGGATCGAGGAATAGTGTTTAGACTTGTAATCTCACAAAATGGAATTAAGGTGGATAAGTCCAAAATTGAAGTAATAAATTCATTTCCCCATCTAACTTGTGTGAAACGTGTTAGATTTTTCTAGAACATATAATATTTTACTAGAGGTTCATCAAAGATTTTAGGAACATTTATCATCCCCTTTCCAAGATACCTTTTAAATATACTTATTTACATTTTGATACTAATTGGAGTGAATCTTTTTATTAATTAAAGAGAATACTTATCAAAACAGAAATGATGTAAACCCAAAAATAGATACATGCTTTTGAGTTTCTTTTTTATGCTTTTAGCCATGTTATAAAATTTGTTATTTCCCAAAGTCTTTAAGTGAAATATAATGTAATTTCACATTCATCAAGGACATTGTAATTTTTTTATACCGACTACAAAACCATTGAAAATGGATTTTTAGCGGTCATTTTTTTCATTGGATGAATTTAAATCATATTTATTCGAAAATAAAGTTACTGCATTTTCCATTCATGTAGCCCTTGACAACTTTTTTAAAAATTTTGGGGTTGAAGCCTCATTTTTATTATTAAATCAAAGACCTCATTTTCTGATTGGATAAAGGGGGACCCATTACATAGCATGTAGGCCTAAGGGTATGAAAGCCCAAATATAATGCCTGAAAACCAATTTTTTGGCCTAAATGGCCCTTTAGTGAAAATTATTACTACTATACTCGAGTTTCTACAGTACCATCGCCCCTAGAGAGGCAAAATCAAATATGGTCAGATGGATTTTATTTTTTCAAGAGTTAAATATAGATATAAATGACAATAATGGATCTAAGAACCTAGTTTTAGATCACTTAAGTAGGCTTCCTTTTACTACTTAAGTTGAAATTACTAATCAAGGGCCAGTGGATGACTTTATTCTAAGGGAGAAGTTATACTTTTTACCGGGGGAGGTACCTTGGTATACTGAAATGGTCAATTTTTTTTGAAAACTATTCAAGCCTCATCTCATTTAAACCCCCAATGATATTTTTCAAATCATAGTTGAAGAAAGATTTTATATTTTTTAAGATCTGAATATTTGGTAAAAATTATGATATAAGGAAAAAAAATATGTTTTCCTTTGTGTGGGATACAATATGTTATTTAATTTTGTTATACCTAATCTTTTAGAGGAAACTTTGGAAATCAATAGACTTATAAAAATGTTTCATAATCAAAAATATATTATCCCACCTTCTATAAGGGTGCATATGAATTTTGTAAAAGCCGTATGAAATGTCAATTCACAAGTAACTTCTCTAAAATACAAGAAATTATAAAAAACAATATTTTTTTATGAAATTATTTAATTATGGGTAACATACATCATGGTACCCTTTCACATGTGATTTGGTAACTCTTACATCTTGTTATAAATTGATTATGTCTCAAAATTGGTGGAAATAAAATCCACCAATATTAAAGATGCTAATGTTGTGTGTGATTTTGTTAATAATAACATATTTTGTAGGTTCGGAGTTCCAAGATACAGATTTAGCAATCAAGGGACTAATTTCTATGATTAGAGAATGTAATATTTGATGAGGAAGTACAAAGTGGTCAAAAATACATCCACACCATACCACCCAAAAAAACATCAAAGTTGAAGTTTCCAATGGATAAATAAAATGAATTATAAAGAATATTGTTAAACCAAATATGATAGATTGGAGATGAAAATTGGAAGAAACTTTATGGTATTGTATGAATAATTATAAAAAAAACTCATTGGGATGGGTCTATATAGGTTTATTTATCAAAATATTTTTCACCTACCCATGGAATTAGAATACAAGGCTTACTAGGAATAGAGGGAGATGAATCTAGATCTATATAGAGTTATAAATGTTATAAAACTATAGTTGTATGATCTAGTGAAAAAAAAGATAATATTTCAAGAATTCAAGGATTTTGAAAGAGATAATTAGTGTTGTTCATGAAAATTTTGTTCTGAAAAAAATCTTGTCCATGAGAATAATTTCTATAATGCAAATGGAAACTCAATTTGATACAAGGTAAACATTATTTTAGAATGAAAATTACATTTATATCCACTCATCTCTATCCGTATTGTGTTGTTTAGGTTCTGAAAAGATACAAAAACCCATTTATTGTAAATGGTCATAAGTTGATGAAATTTTATGTAAATCTATCCTAATAACCATTTGAGGGAATCACACTCCTTAGTCCAATTTATTAATGAAAATTATCATGTTGTGACATTATTTAGCACTTAATTAATTATTTTGATTCTATTGAAATATGTTCTAATAGGTAAATTTTCTAGAATGAATTAGGGACACAACATCATTTAAGTGTAGGGGAGGGAAAAAAATTCTTATGATTCATATTTTTTTCATTTTCCAACTTTTTGTGTCTTTTCAATTTTTTGGGTTTCTTTTTAAATTCTACTAAATTTTGAAATTCATTGAGCTCAATTTGGATGCGTATTCAAATTTTAAACCCATTCCATTGTTTTGAAACTGATTTACCCCATATAATCACCTTAGAAAAGTATTTAAATAAAAGTTTTATGGATTCAAATTAATGGTAATTTAGGAAAAGACATCTATTTTTTTAATATCATGCAATGGAATATTACACTACATTTTAATCTCTTACCTAATATTCTTCTAAACCTACTTTGAAATATTTTTAAAATTAAATTTTTTTATAGGGGAACTAATATTTTATTGAATAACCAAAACTTTATTAATAATATATCTAAAAACATTGAATATTAAAGACTTTTTGTTATAAATGAATGAGGCATTATTTTGAATAAAGATACCTCTTTGAATTAACCTCTTTTTTTCATCCTACCTTGTATTTTAAACCATATATCCCTTATCATCCATGAATTACCTTGTTCGATTTCAAAATTATAAGACAAAAATACATATCTATATTACTCTGGAAGGTGATGCATTATCATGGTTGAATTCATGTATGGGATCAGAAAAATGCGAGTTTGATTAATCTGCTTAAGGAATCAGTGAAACATGATTTGAAACAGTGTTTCCACTTATTTAATTTTATTATATGAGGAAAATTCTACTTTGAATAATGGGAGGATGTTGTAAATATCATTCAATGTTGGGCATGGAAGTATATAGATAAGATGTATTTATCTTGAACCCCTAAGTATTAAATTTTTTATTTTTTACGAATGAAACATAGTGTTAACCATAGGTTTGAAATCATAATGTAGCCATTAAAAAATTGATTTTTTATTATCATTATTTAAACTAAAATATATTATGATATTATATAGTAATATAATAGGGTGTATAAAAATATAAGTGATATATAAATATATAAATTAAAAAGAAAAGAAAAGAAAAAACCTAAAGATGTGAAAAAAAGATGGTGTTGAGAGGAATGTTATCATCCTTAAGATTTCATAGTGAAACAACCATTTTTATTTAAAATATTTACACTATTATATCTAATATTGAGATAAACCCTGTCACTATACACCATCCTATTTGATTTTTCATTGACTTAAACCAACCCTCCACCTGTAGTGTAACAACATAGGTAATGTTAGAATAAATAATTTTCATTTCTTATTAATATTAAATGATAATATTTTACTGTTTTATATTAATTATAAGAATATTAGGTATTTTTTCAATCAAAAGGAAAAAAGCCTTATTTTTAACAAAATTGGGGTTTCATACATTTTATGTTTTCGTTTGAAAAAATGATTTCTAAAATATAGAAATTTAATTTGTAAAACCTGACATGTTGTTTGAATTAATCATGTAAAAATTATCTTTTGATGATTTTTTAGTAATTTTCTGAGAAATAAATTAATTTAAAGTGAAGAATACTGATTTTTATTAGAAACTGTATTTTATTTTAAGGTATTTCGATAGTATAATTATATTTTGTATTAGATTTAAAATTTCAATGTTTAATTTTTACAAAAAAACTGTCCAATTATATTCAATATAATGAATTTTATTCTTTAATTTAGCATGAAAAATTTTATTATAATTAAAAAGGAATTTTTCGAGAAAATGGTTTTTCATTTCATTTTGAAGATTCAATTTTAAATAAAATTATGCGACTTTTATAAATTGATTCTTGAAAAATGGTTTTCTAATTTGGAATAATGTGTTACAAATCTAATAAATCGTTTCCTTTTATTTTTATCAATATGAATAATAACAATAATAAATTTTTGTTATCCTGGTAAAAGTAGGATTGGTTAATTATAGTTAAAACTAATGTGATAAGTCATAAAATCCATTCAAAAACTTTAATTTATTTCAATGTATGACTCAATTTTTTAAATAATCATACAAAATTAAAAAATATGGCATTTTCCATTTAACTATGATCTTGACCTCTATAATATTTAAGTAAAAATAAAGTCAAAAATATCACGTTCTTTCTTTTAATCTTTATAATGTTTTTTTTGAAATTATAAAAACAACTTATGTTTAGTTATAAATGGTTATTTTAATTATGAATGATTTTTTATCATGGTTTTTTATTTATAATATTTATTGATGAAATAATTACCACAAATGAAAATGTAAAGTTGATATATGTGTGTACAAGTAGTAGAAAAATTAGGTAAATGATTGTAAAAAAATGAATATAATATTTTTTTGGCTAAGTTATTGTGTAAAAATAATTTTATAGATAAATATAAAATATTAGGATTATTTTAATTTTTTAAATTATAATTAATTTGTTTTAATTCTGTTTTCATATACGAATTAAATGAATAGTTTCAATAATAAAATTAATGATATTTTATAATAAATAAAATTTTGTTAATTTATTTAAAATTAAAAAAAATTATATATTCATCCATTTGAATGTAATATGGTTTAAAATATCATTTATGTCCCATTTATGGCACATTTTGCCTTTAATAATAACATTATTTACCCCTAAAAAGTAAAAAACACTGATATTGTTGAAATTGTCAAAAGGGTTGGCATGGGATTATAATAAAAACAAAATGGTAAAAACATAATCTAAACATAAATAAAATTTATTTTATGAGATTATTTCACCCATATATTATCCTATATTATAATTATATATATTTGGAACCATTTTTATATGAAAATTAATTTATATTAATTTAATACCTTAATAGATTACAAGAATGCTCCACCCCTCACTTATGAAATCGCACTACTTCTCCTCTCTTACTCACACCATTTGAGCACTCTATATCAGAAAATACCATACCAAATACCTTATTAACATTCCTACGAATTTAATAAATGTATTATTTTGGGTGTAATACCAATCTTAGAGGGCTTAAAGAGTAATGTAATTGAGGTTTTCTGATGAAGATGTATATAATTTAACTGAATATTTTCATTTTATTTTTCCTTCAACCTCCCCCAAATATTCTTTACAAAAATTTAAATAGTAACAACATTATATTAAATATAATTATATTTTATTATTTTAATATAATAACTTATATACATTTCCTTCATCCATCAAACGGGAAATTAAACCATCATTCACGTGTACAGCGGACTACCGCCTTACAAACTGATGTAATTCATTTTCCTTCCCTATCTCTTAAATATGGTTATAATAACAGATTTAATATATATATATATATGATATTAATAAAATATTTTAATTTATTTAAATATAATATGACATCTAATTTATTAACTTTCCATCCATGGAAAAATGAAAACATCATTCATGTGTACGTGTGGATTACCCCCTCCACACAGCGATGTGCTTTGTTTTCCATGACCACATCACAAGGATACTATATAAAATTATATTTAAATATATAATAAGATATTTATAATATAGTAATAATTATAAAAATATAAAATAATATATATCCTCTTTTTATCTTGTACATTAAAAATAGTAATGTTACTCATGTGTATATAAGACAAACCATCACCATGATTATAATATTGTTAATTTTTCATATCCAAATTTTATGGTTGGTTTAAAAAGTATAATTGATATTTAAAAATGATAAATATTTCATGATTATTTTTCTAGATATTATGAAATAATGAACTCTTTAACTATAGTCAACTTACCATAGTCGTCCTATACATATGAACTGAATATCATCAAAACATTTGATGTGAACATAATTTATTAATTAAATACATATAACATGGAAATAAATAAAATAAATGGAATAATGAAACTGAAAAATGTTACTAAATAATAAAATAATAAACATACTTTTATTATTCTGGAAGACAAATAATGTACATTATGACTCAAACTCAAAATAAGGGACACTTTACCATAAAACTCTTCAAATGTTTTAAATATATACTTTTCTAAATATTTTTATTCCATGTCCATATTCCATAAATTAATTTATGAATTTATTTATAAATACATAAATTAATTATAAAGGAAATACTATGTCTCTTTTATTTTTTGTTTTAAATATTTTCAAAACGAATATTTTTATGTATTTTATATGGAATGTTTTGACTATATTTACAAATAGATAAAAGGAATGTTATTTTTTTACATATACGATGTGAATAAATTTCACCACCATCCCCACTATTATTTTATGTTTTAATCAATTTACAATATTACATGTTTTCTAAAAATAAAACCATCTTCCATTTTCTCTTGGTATTTTAGTTTTCGAAATGGTATTTTCAAAGGAAAGGGTATTTTGATTTTAGAAAGTTTTTCACATATGGGTTTAAAAGATATTTTTAAGGGAATTATGATGAAATTGTGAATGATTAAAATGTTTTATTCATGATATGGACCTTGAAATTTTTTTATTATAGGAGATCTCGATAAAGCTCATGATTATGGGTGATCCAAATATAAATCATGATGAAAGGTGATCTTGATATAGCTCATGATGATTGGTGAGCCCAATATAGCTCCACAATGAATTGGATAATGATTATCTTATTTAGATATTTATTTTTTAAGTTGATCATATTGTTTATTATACTTACAAGGGTTCTTGTAAGAATTTTATGAAGATGATCCCCCAAGGAACCTATATTAATTTTCTATGCTTACTATTATGTTTTCATGGAAATCATTGTTTTTAAAATGCTGATCTAAAGATATTATGTTTTAAAGGGATGATTAATCCCTTTAGGGTAAAAATATATGTTTTTAAGGAAAAAGTTTTCATGAGTTCTCATGTTTTCTAATAAACACTCATGATTATGATTTTTCCTTTATATCTTCTTATAATTTTTTATGAATAAAATTTGGTACCAAAGTTGATTTCATGAATAATTAAGTGATTTTTTACCTAAAAGGTTATTATATTAAAGTAAAACTCAATTATATGATATCATAGTTTTAAAATGGGATAAAGGGTGTCTATATTATTCTTTTTTATGTCCCTTTCTGGGATTTTGTTTTCTCATCCTATATTTTTAAAATAACATAGTTTTTAAAGATAATTATGAATATGGAAAAAAGTCAAGTTGAGAATTATAAAGATATTTCATGATAATAAAAAATGTTTTATTTTAAAAGTTTTGTATTGTGGAAAAATGGATACTAAGTGGAAGATTCCAAATTTTAATGTGTGGTTTTGTTATGTAATAGTTATGTACTAATTCTCTAAAATAATAAACCTATAAGATCTTTGAGAATGGTAGAAAATGAATTATTTTAAAAAAAATGAAATTATGGATTAAATAATTATTGTGTTATTAAATTCATTATCAGAGAAATGTTTAGAAAACATGAGAGGTTATGATAGTGTTAGAAAGTACCCTTAATATATTCTGAGTGGACCACATTGGGATATACTCAACACTAAGTGGGGTAATGAATCAGTGTTTGGAACCTTTTAAACAATTATAACATTATATCCTTTTACCCCTTAAACGGTTTATGATATAGATTATCCTATTATATTTTCCTTATTTTATGACAGTATATTAAAATATATAAATCATTATACAAGCAATTTTTAAAAGTTTCACTACTCAAAAAGAGTGGTTAGTTCATGATAAGTTCGGTGATGACATGTACATGGATTCTATATTATAATGCGATACCAATTAAAGTGGGTTGTTTATAAAACAATACTTATCCAATTTTTATTCCTTTTAGTTTAGGATGGTGTTGTAAATAATACTCTACCCTATATGGGAAAAAACCTCATCTAACTTGCAGATCCTTACTAGATCTTTATAATTCCTTAGAATAGAGTCTTTACCTTCTTCTTATGGTACTTTGTAACACCAATAAAGTATTACACTTGATGAGACCTATGTTGTATGAAATAATTATAATTGTTTATTCTATTATATATATTATTACATTCACAATAGAATACAAGTAACTTTTATTCTTCTTCAAAGCTTCAAATTGAGGGTTGTACTTCTTCTTCATCTTCTTTTTGTGCAAATATATAGGCACACTAATTTATTATCTTCTTATCTTCTTATCTATTTATTCATTATTGTAGAACAAAATAAAATGGGTCTCCTAATTTTTCACCTTATTTATCTAATAACAAATGATAATAAAATCTATGTATGGTATTTGGTCGAACCTTTCTTCTTTTTGATCATCCAATACTTGTTCATCTAGTTCTACTACTCTGTTTGATGACTTCTTCTCAGTATGGTACTTGTACCTCTGATCCCTACTTCATTATATCTCACTAAAATAAAAAAATACTTTATTGTTATAAAAATTATTAATTTTATCTCAAAATAGTCACAATTAATTCATTTAATTTTTTCCTTCGATAAAAAACATGAGATATTAAATTGGAGTGGTGGATTATCATTCAACTTCTCATGAAATAACAAAATATTTCATTTCAATTTTAAATGTTATAAACCCTAAAACATAATATTTTTTTTTATATTTCTATGAAATATTTATAGATAATGTTTATTGTCTCACTTTATTTTCTTATGGCCATCCAAAAAAAGGTTCATATATCTCAGGTTATCTTTTATATTTTGGTTATCTTTTCATGTGAATATGCATTCACATATTCATGCATGTGGTAAGACCATTTTAATACACCCATGTATTATTGAATTCATAAACTACAATTTTTACATTATTATTAGGGAATCTCAGTGTTAAAACTTGTTAAATAACCTCTCCATGCAAATATTATGGGTATATGATACTTTCTTATTTTGACTGTATGAAAATAGTAAACATGGAACCCCAATTTCTTTATGAAATTGTTTTTCATTAACTTATGTATTCCTTGTGTGACTAAGATATACCTTAGGATCCATCACCCCCTTCACTCTCATATAACATGGGTAGTTCATGATAACCCATCTTCTTTCTATAACCAAGTATTTGGTATCATATTGTCTTCACACAAATTAGGAAGGGTTCATAGAACAAGTTTATTAATGAATCTCTATAGTACAAGAGATGAAATTCAAGAGTTCACTATTCTTCATGAAGGAAAAGTTATTCATATAAAAACTTTTCATTAAAATGATTATTTCATGAATATTCTAATTATTTATATAATTGAAACTTGTAGATTCTTGGTTTTAGCAGAACCATGATCTCTCAAAGGAAAATGTGAGTGACAGTAGCAACTCTTAGCCTCAGTGTTTCTCCCTTTATAGGAAACATTCACCACCATCCTTCATTCACTGACTTAAATCTTATAATTAATGTCAATTAAATACATAATAATAATATTAATAGAGATGTTAACATTAAAATATTCGAATTTGGGTTTCCAACCTAGATCTTCAAGATGTCAGATATCACGGTTTCCTTACCTTTGCGATCAGATTCTTCTATTCTAATGAATTCTCACGTGCATGTATATAGAATCACATATATTAATATTGAATTCATTTATATATTTTGTTGCCTCACTGTAACTTTGTATGTTCCTTGTAATGGTATTATTTTTTGAAATAATTATTGCATGTAAGATGGAGATTGAATGCATTGAGGTTTGTAGCCTCATTGTCTCAAGAATAAGAGCATTCGTTCTTATCCTGATGGTGAAAGTCACCACATTAATAAAATATATAGAATATAAACCTTTGTGTATCATGAGGTTAAATATAAAGGATCCAAACTATTGGATGGATTAGATCCATTTTATTAGCCGGTGTATCTTATATTTTTTTTAAATGTATAAATAGTACACATGTCATACACATCCCACATAGGACATCCAACTAGTTAAGAATTTCTATATTAATAATCTAATTAATTCTTCTTATTAAATATTTCACTAGGTTTCACCACCCGAAAACTACCACACATTCCTTGCATGTTTTGTGCCTTACTTTCACTATCAACCTGGGTATCCTATTATGTTTTATGTGCACTTCTCTACAGGTCCAAGGGATGCACCCACTTGTGATCATCTATGTGCTCCCTATGGGGGATATTCTAAACCTATATACCTATATGGGTTATCTAGGTTGAATTTCTCCCATTTTTTTCTCCCTAAAATCCCATATTTGGTTGACATGGTCCTTGGTTGGCTTAATTTTTTTCAAAAAAAATCAACACATAGAAAATTTATAAGTGAATATTCAATATAATATAAAAACTCCCAATAATAATTTTGTTACTTATCCCTTAAATATTATTCATGAAAACTAAATTTTTTCATATATTTATTTAATTCATATTCTACTTCTGTTTTGGAATATAAATTCTAAATAACTCTTCAACATCAAATATTTTTAGTTCATAACATCTTATTCATTATAGTGAAACATTTCTCAAGTCATATCACTTAGTAGAACATGTATTTGTAATTTAAGATAAATTCATTGATCAAAAGAATTATAAATATAAATTACTCAAAATAAATTCATTTAGATTATAAGACTATATTACATTCATCTTCATTCATTCTTACAAGCTACATTCACATTGTCATCAGGATTAGATATATTGGAAACATCGGTTGAACATACAACTGCATCTTTTATTCTAACTTATTCAACAAATTGACATCAATGAAATTTTTTATATTTCATAGAACATCATTGAAAACTAATAAAAACAATTGACAAAAAATTCAACTCATGCACCAATTGGTATCTTCAATATCCTCTTTGTATTAGTTGTTAATACCTTCAATGTTATTTATAAATGAATGTGTCAATATGTGAATATTTATAAGATTTATCTCCCATTTACTGGTCCAAGATTTAATTTAAATTTTACTCTCCCTTATTGAAAAAAAATTAAAAGTTCATGAAATGGGGATCAGGTCAAACATAAGAAATTTTCCATCCCTAATTTCACTATAAGTCTATATGAGGTGTGATCTATGTAGAAATAAAGAGGATTTTATTTTGAAAAAAAAAGTTTTCACTTACCAAATAATCATGATACCTCCTATAATGTGAACTTTAAAAATTTTATTAAGGTGTTTTAGACATTTATTATGGATAAAATGGACTAAAATGAGATATAAAACTTTTAGAAGAAAAATCAACCTAATACTCTTGAACTCACTTCCTTAGATAGATGAAAACATTCAAGTGAAACAAAAAGGATAAGCAGTCATAGAGCACTTTTATACTTCCAGATTTATTAGGTTATTTATTAATTAATTACTCATCTATTGTGCTGATTTTATTATTTTTAGTAACCAAGGATGAGAAAATAAAAAATTCTTTTTTTCTCAATGATGTGATCTTCAATAAATTTCCAGAATAATCAGATTTTCATGAAACAATATTTTTTGGCTGCTTCGTTATCTTTCTTAATTTATCTCCATATTAATGGAGAAACTATTAAATATCTTCATAATGGTGAATATATGAAAGAGGTTATTTTAAGATATTCCAATACATACAATAAACAAAAATGGATCCTCAACTTTGGACTTCCCAGATTTTAAAAATTCCTCAACATCAGCAATGATGATCTTCTTTAATAATTGATCTTTGGGATATCATGTACAAGATTAAGTCATGATGGAATCTTCTTAATCCTTGATGTCCTTTATATGAAAAAAATATTCAAATTCATAAAATATGATCCTCTATAAAAATTTTATTTGAAGACAATTTGATGAATAATTCATGGGTGGTGACTTCTTTAGTTTTGTATTGAATAATTAATTACACTCACTACTTCTCAAAATCTACACTTGGAAACTTTCATCACCTTCAATTCCATAAATTATGAGAATAAATAAAATACACAAATATTAAGGTAATAAGGTGGATTCATCTTTCATTATAATGTGAACAAGAAGGTTGAGATGAAAATTTCAACTAAATTGATCCATTTCCTCCATTCTTTATGCTTGAAAATATAAAATTCAATTCATATTGAGGTTAGATATATATTTAAATGTTTTTAATTTCTTTGTGTGTGAACCTTATTTATTAAAGATATTTTAAATAACTTACACTAATTAGTGAAACTGTCATCTTCCTAAAATATTTTTATTATTATTGAATTATATCGAGAAAATATTTAACATTCTGTCTATATATGTTGATTGTCACACATAGAACTTAACCTTCATGTGGAATATTTTATTTTAATTTTATATTAATAATTTCTTTTTCTTTTTCCATTTTCATCATTCCTTAAAAATACTCTTTCCAGATAGAAAACATTTCATTATGGACATTGAAGAATGTTTTAATTTTCCATATCACTTATTCTGAGTTGCATTGGTCTTATTTTATCTTTTGGATGAATACCTTATCCTCAACTTCTTGTATTTTCAATCCCATGTCATATCATCCTTCTTAATTGAAATCTTCATGGGAGTTTTTTTAAAACCTCTTCCACTTTATTACCAAGTTTTATTCTTCATTCTTATCCAAAATATGTGGTCTCATTTTCATGACATCTTTAGATACATGTTGAGATGAGAATGGACCATTATTGTTACCAAAACCATTTCATGAATCACAAATATTTATATGATTTCAAAATCTATATAAAGTACAAATATTTTTCATAGAATATATATAGTGCTTCTCCATCTCAATATTTCTCCCACATGACATGGTATTCCTATGTACTTTTTTTATTTAATGGGTTATACTAGCAATATAATTCACAATGATTGAATCTATTGCAGCACCAACATTGAACCAAAAACCTTGATATTATTATATTTTATATTGGATGTTTTTG
The DNA here is from genome assembly GCA_963277665.1 of Viscum album. Classification (NCBI taxonomy): domain Eukaryota; kingdom Viridiplantae; phylum Streptophyta; class Magnoliopsida; order Santalales; family Viscaceae; genus Viscum; species Viscum album. The sequence continues at coordinate 1,362,800,472 of OY728151.1, read as the reverse complement.
GGAATTATTCATAACTTTTTGTCCTTTCTAGTGAATGTTGTGTAGTAACAACAACTATATCCTTATTTTTGGAAATCTCAATATGCGTCTTCTCAAAATTGACCAAATGAGATTCCCCTTACAGATATTTCATATTGAGGTTGTTTTTATAGTCTTCAATCATAATAAAATTCTCATCACAAACCTTATTTATTCTTTTAAATTAATTTTCATGAATCATAACTTTGTTTCGTATCAAAGTGTAATGTTCTTTGATCCGCATCGATTTTACTAAAAATTAAAATCATTGACATCAATGATATTTTTTAGATTTTCATTAAGTGTGAAAATTTTCATCCAATGAATTCTTAACTATATATTTCTATTCAAATTCATTGATACATTTCTCTTAAAACTATGTGGAACATATTTCAATATACACATTTCTTATCTCAAATGTTTCAACCTTAATGGAGTGTTTATAAATTGTATAATTTTTTATCATTAATTCTTCTCTGTTAATTTTGACTTCTCATCATGCTGATTGACCACTTCCTACATTCTTGAAAATCTACCATAGATAATAGAGAAAAAAATATTTTTGAAAACCTTACATCATATCCTTTAATGCACCAATTGAAAAATCAACTCACATGTTATCACTATAACTAGTTCATTGGTCATCTTCAGGATAATTTTATAATAATTTTCATATACATTGTCATAACATAACAAATATGATTCAATTGAAGTAAATGTATTTACCATATCCTTGGTGGAAACACGAGTCACCTGTTTTTCACTTTCCATCCCAAATATTTCTTCTTTGTTAACATATCATGGAGGTATGTCATTCTGATTGGTACTCTGAACGACATATCTTCCTTGAATTCTCTCTACTAGGGTTTCCTGATAGTTCCTTGGTGTGGGAGGTTGGTGCGCCAATATCTAGCCCTGTCTCCCCCTTTCACCTCATCCTTCTAGTATTGTCCTCTCATTGTGATTTTATCTAGGTGGTGGTTTTCCTCTATTCCAGTTTGAGGTGTTTTTCTTGCTCGGTGGTAGCTTTATCAGCAGGAGTTTGTGTTCTAGTCATGGTTGAGCCTCACTATTGAAAACCTGTACAAATTCATCTACTTCTATAGACTCTATTTATAGTGTAGATATCCTAGTTGGTGTGGGTAAGTGGATTCTTGGAGGCTTTAAGAAGTGTGGGTCATATGGTCGTCGATGTTCCATAAGGTGCATCTTTTCTAGGATCAATCTAAGATGTGGTGTTCATTGGATTTTTTATGTGTGTAGTGTTTGGTGGGATCCCTTCTCTGGTGGTCATGGATTCATTTTCTTAGGATGGTTCTGGCAGTCTCTTCTCCATTTAATCCTTGTCTGAACCCTTCAATGCTCTAGGTTCATGCTCCCTTTACCTCTCTCTAATTCAACCGGTTGTGTTGGTTTCTAGGAAGTTCTTGGAAGTGCGTACATTCATCCATGGTGTCCCAGAAAGAAAACCCCATCTCTTTTCCCATGTATTGGATGGCTTTTTTTGTTAAATATTTGTGTTGTTATTGGTTTTAGATTGATGATATGTTAATATGATGTGATTTTTGCTTCATATTGGTGTTGTGCTATTTTCTTCTTATTCAGTGTGTTTTTTGGATGGTGGTGTTGTTGATTTGAGGTGACAATGATGTCTTCTTATGGTCGAGTCTCGAAGGTGTTCTGGAAACGATGAATATGGGTGATGTGTATGGATATGCCTATTGTGTATAATGTGATGGAATGATGTTTTTTTTCATGGTTTCATGATGAGTTTTTTTTTATAGGGAGGTTAATTTTTTGAAATAAGGCTCTGGTTGTTGCTTTGGAATTGGAGTCGGTCAAAGCGTGGTCCGAGGTGGCTTCAGGTCCTATTGTAGGGGATTGATTTTTTTTAGTTTTTAAATTAGGAAGTTTCATGGTAGTTTGTGTACCATTGTTTTTTGTTGAGTTTTTTTAGCAGGATTTGATGGGTTGGTCCATGAAAATATGCCAGATTATAGAATTTTTTGATTTGTTTTTGTGTAAACTACCAATCTCTTTTAAAGGAGGAGCTTTAGAGGAGGTTTCAGAAAAGGAAGAATCCACCTTCGCATATCCATATAGATTGGGGTGTTTGAGAGGGTATGATAATTGTTATCGATACTAGGCTCATGCATCTCTTCATAGGATAGCTAGCTGAGAATCCATGAAATGGTGGAGGCTTGACATATCGATATAGACATTGGTAAGGGGGAGTTCCTATTGTCTTGAGTTGGGATGACTTTTTTTATTTTTTTTTATTTGGATGAAATTATTAGAGTTCACACATAGAATTTAAAATTTTCATTTAGAAAATAAAAAAAAGGTTCTATCCAACATGGCATGGAGAAACTAATACATCCTATAATTTAGGAAAGAGGGGTTTCTTCTTCATATTTATTTTCTCATTATTTCAACTATTCATTATGGTCTTGGTAGAAATAGAATTATGTAAAATATAATTGAATCTTCACTACAACTTCACTTTATTGTTAATATAGTAAATCAAATCAAATATCTGAAAGAGAATAATTGTAATATATAGAATCTAATAGAGGTGAAACTTGTTCTGAAACCAATTGTGGAGACCACTTTGGGATATACGCAACTCTGAGAGGGGGTGAGTTTGTGTTATTAAATTTTTAACAAATTATATATTTTTATCCCTTTACCTCTTAAATAATTTATATATTGATTCACGTATTCTAATTTCCTTATTATATGAAAGTATATGAAAGTAGGTAAATGATGGAACAAGATTATTTTATATGGTTTTCTATTCAATAAGAGTAGTCAGACCGTGGAACATATGGTGATAACCAGTACACGGATCCCCCAAAATAATGAGACAACAAATATAGTGCATTTTATATAAAATAATCCTTAAATTAGTATGAGTAACTACACTTTAGGAGGGAGTAGAGATAGTATTCTTCACCGAACAGAAGAAAACCTCATACAACATTCAACTCCTTGCTAGTTCTTTATATTTACATTGAAGATAGTTTTAAAATTCTTATTAAGGTACTTTGTAACACCAAGAAATTATTCTACCAGATGATAATTTTGTTGGATGAAACAATGCTACTTTGTTCTTTTATTCCCTTAATTCTTACTTCCACAAAAATGTACACATAACTCTTTTTCTTCATAGCATCAAACTAAAATATTTAATTCTTCTTCTTCTTCCTATACAAATATATATGCACAATACTTTCTTATTTATTTTTATTATTCTCTATTTCTTGTTTAGTGTATAATAGAATATATTGGACATCTTTATAATTTAATATATTTATCTAATACTAAATGATAATAATATATCAGTCGATTTTTTGGTCAAATATTTGTTCATCTTGATCATATAATACCTATTTTTCTAGTATTGATGCTCAATTTTTTAACTTCTTCACAGTATGGAACTTGTATGTTTAATCCTTTATTAATTAAATCCCACTATAATCATAAAAATACATCATGGGTTTTGAAATGATGAATGTTTAGCTCAATATTATTATAATTAATTCTTTTACATTTAGTATTCAACCAAAAATATGAGATAATAAATTGTAGTATCGAATTATCAATCAACTTCTCTTTAAATAAAATAATATTTAATGGATACTTTTGACGTTATAAACCCTAACACATAATATTTATTTCATTATTATTTTATGTTATATTTATCAATTATTTTTATTGTCTCATTTAAACTTATTATTTTTTCTCACAAAACTGGTTCAGATATCTCATATTACCTTTTTTTGTTTTGGTTATCTTATCAAGTGATTTTGAAGTCACATATTCATGCATGTGGTAAGACCATTTTAATATTCCCATGTCACATACACCAACTATTTGATTTCTTCTTTGGGAAATTGGGTTTTTGGCCTTCTTAAATCACTTCTTCATTCAAATAGATTTTGTATACAATATCTTCTTATGACCACTTCACACAATTAGTAAACATGGATCTTGAATTTATTTTTTTATGTTTATTTCACTAACACATGTTTTCCTCATGTGACTTGGAAAACCCATGAGAAAAAGGAAACCTTACTCTATCATGTAACCTAGGTAGCTCACAATACCTCTTCTTCTTTATGTAACCAAGTAAGATGTATCATGTTGTCTTCATGAAAATGAGGAAGGATTTGAAGAACCATTTCATTGTGAAGATCTTCAAATATGTATAACACAAGATAAGTCCTATGAGATCTCAATTTTCTTCATAAATCTCCTGAGTGAAAGAGTTTCAATTCATGAGGTCATGGATATTCATTACGAATGAAAAGTGCTTCATGGAATACCTCTTCACAGGGCTCAGTTGATCACAGATATTATACTTATTTGAGTAAGAGAAACTTGATGTAGATATTTTTATGAAAAACAAGGCCCCTGAATGAAAAAAATGAGTGACAATATAATATCTTGGCCTCATTGATTATAATTTTATAGGTGGAATCCACTACCTTCCTATATTATATTTCACTGAATTAATTCCCATAAATAAATTCATGTCAATACTTAAAAAAAATATTACCAAAGATCTCAACATTCAAATATTAAAACTTAGTTTTCTATCTCAGGCCTTCATGAAACAAAAAAAATGGTATCCATATCTTCATGGTCAATTTCTTCTTTTCTAACAAATTCTCACATGAAATTGTACATAATAACATGTATTAATATTAATTTTTTTCGGATATGTGGGTTATTAACTATAAGTTCATATCTTCCTCAGTATAATCATATTTTTCTAATAGATTTATGCATGCAAGAAAGATATTCCATTCATGGTCCTTCATAGCCTCTCTATCTTAAGTAACCGACCATTTGAGCTAAGCCTAATGATAAAAGTAACTTCATGAATAAACTTTGGAGAATATAAACCTTCAATCATTAGGAAGTAGAAGATGATGTTGTATGATGATTGGATGGATAATATCCATTTGATCAGTCAATATACATTATATCTATGTATATTTTAAATCGTTGAATAGTACATGTATCATGCTCATCCCACATCAAACTTTTTCATGGTCAATAAAAACTATATTAATGATATTGTTCCAAATTATTTCTCAATATGTCATCAAGGTTCGAAACATGGAACACTTCCATAAACCCCATTCCGGGGCAATGCCTCACCTCAGTTATCCACCCAAGCATCCACCTTCATATGTTTATCTATGCTATACACCCACTACTTTTTTATCCTATATGCACTCCATGTGGGTTCTATGTACCCCCTATATGCCACCATGGGATGGCGAGGTCGACTACCTCCAAAGTGGTTTACCCTAGGTTCCCATATGTGGTTGAGGTTGTCCTTGGTTGGCTTAATAGTTCACTAATTATTTTCTCAAAAAAATAAAAATTATCTATGTGAATATTACATATATAAAAAAGATACAAAAAAATAATCTCAAGTCACATCCATTATATAATCTTCATGAAAACTAACATTTTTTGGGAATTATTTAATTCTACTTCTTCATTTCTTTTTAGAATATAAATTCCAATGTTCTATTTAATGTTAAATAATACTAATTCATTACATCTTATTCATTTTTTTAAACAATGTTTCAAGTAATACCACTTAGTGACACATGTATTTTAAACTTAGGATCAGTTCAAAAATCATCAAATATATAAACTGAAAGTCTTAACAATTTTATTTAGATAATAAGACTTTAGTTAATTCTTATTCATCAATTTATCCAATCTAAATTCACTTTTTCATCAAGCGTGGATATCATGGATACTTCAGAAAAAGTTCCATTAACTTCTTTCTTTCCAAATTCATTAACATATTGATATCAATGAAATATTTATATTTCATTGACCATCATTGACAACCAATAACATCCAATGATAAAAAAATACAACTCATATACAAAGTGGGCTCTTTATATTCTAATGTATGGTTATCATGAAATAGAATTTGAAGATTATCATGATTCTTCATCTAAACTCTCTCTATGCATAATGGTTTTAAATAAAAGAAATGGGAAAGCTAGTGTTGGAAGGAACCAAAAGTATAATTTTCTTAGGAATCAAAAACATGGAGTGGTTGGAATTGGAGAAAATCAGTTTTTTATTATGATGGATCAGTTTAAATAGGATATAAATGGTGTTTGTATCCATATAAGATAAAAACCATGTTAACTATAGAGAAACATGTATATAGAGGAGAATTTCATGAAACAACACTCTCTAGTATTTAGTGGATCATATAACCCTATGGTATATAAGGAATGTATCAAGATGCTGGAAACCATATTCAAATTCATTTTTTTTTAAGATAACCAAAATATAACTCTTATAATTTATAATTTTGAAGGTGAATCCAACTAGTGGTGGTGAGTGGTTAAGAATATCAGGAAAAAAAGATATAGATACATTGGAATGGGTTGGATTTAGTTATATTTTCCTTGAGAAATGTTTTCCTTGTCCTATTTGAATTGGGGTGTAAAAAATCATGAAATTGAGATATAATTAAGAAGATTCAGTGGCCACGTATGAAGAAAAATTTATTAGATTGTCAAGGTACACACCAAATTTTATTCAGGATTTTGATTGTAAAATTAATAAATTTTACTCAGGATTTATGCCAATATATATAAGGGAATTGTATTACCAAGAATTTAATAGTCATGAGAATTTGTTTCATTCTTTTTAGAAGGTAGTAGTTCAGTTTTTTTATGATCATTAATTCCATGAAAAAATAGAAAAAAAGGTTCATATAGTTATAAATGGAAAAGAAACCATAAAATAAAATTTAAGATAAGATAATTAAGTTTATAGTTTGTTATAGGTGTAGAAAAATTCATGTTACTGAATGTTTTATTAAAACTGGGTAGTTTTTACAAAGTGGTATGTTTGGACATTTAACTCATGATTTCAAATATAATTATCAAAAAAAATAAGGAAAAGTTGATGTCAAGATGATTTAATTGAAATGATATGGTTCAATATGTGATTACATGTCCAAATATAGGAATAAATTAAACAAATCATCAATATTGAAAGTAATTTTTTTTTGGAAAATCAATTTATACTACTAAGGGTAATGTTAGTCCATCAAATTATGTGGTGACAAATATTTTAATTGTTTATTAAATTTTTTTAATAACCTCTTTGACTATAGATCATCACATTCCTTCATTTATGATAAATTTGATTGTAAAATTGGAATATAAATTCATGAAAAAAAAGATATATAATTAAGTGAAAACTTTATTTGGAAATAATAAAATATCCATGAGTTATCATAATATTCATATTGTAATTAGTGGAATGTTCTGTTCTGAAAATATTGTTTAATTGACCATTGTTGACTTTGATCATATTATTGGTATAGATTAGATTTATTTTTATCTTTCTAAAATATATTTCAGAGCTATGAAAGTCATGTTCAATAATTTCATACCTTTGATAACTTATCAAGAAGCTATGAAATTGATTAGATATGGTAGATAAAGTTATCAAGAACATATTTCTGAAAAGAAAGAAATTGTTTGAATTAGTGATGTGTTAATAATGAATAATATATGAATATATTTCCTAATGACATTCCTAGTTATATTCTATATCAAGAATTTTATTTTACCATTGAATTATTTTATAATGTTAAACAATTTTCAAAATCCCCGTATTGAATAGCTTAAGTAGAACTTTTGGAATGAAAGAAGTAGTTGGACGAGTTTCTCGATAAAAGTTTCTTTTGTCCTCATTCGTTACCATGGGTTTCTCCTATTTTATTTGTTAAAAAAAATATGTTTCAAAGAAATTTTTCATTGATTATATATACTTGAATAACATCACTAGTAATAAAAAGTGTCATTTTAATAATAATAATAATTTGTTTGTTCATCAATTAGGATGGAAATATTTTTCTAAAGATTTACCTCAAGTCATGGAACCATAAGTTGAAGGTGAAGGGGGATGATATTTTGAAGATAGTATTCTAGACTAGATATAGGAATTATTAATTTCTAGTTATGTCCTTTGTTCTGTCTAAGGAACCAGCTATTATAACATCCCAGGACCTACATTCCCATATCCTGTGTAGAATTCATAAACTTTACATTTCTGGATTTGATGCTGATAATCATGACCCATTTTTTCCCATCCAAACATTCCAACATAAAAAGGAAAATTTGATCACTTACATCCTCAAGGATGTTTTAGGTTTATATTTATAGTTAATTAAGACCAAATCATATCAACATGGACTCATAAACAACTGGTTAATAAAAATTAACATCATATCATGTTTAACCCATATTTTTTTATTTCACATTAGGTCAACAACATCATTCTTGTGAATTATTTAATAGACCCAAATTCTTCAACCTGATTTTTTATAACATGGGGAAATGGAAAAATATAAGTATGAGCTTAAATTCTTAGTAATGGTAATCATAATCATTAAAAAAATAATTTCATCAATGAGTATAAGAGTACATAAGTTAGTGATAACATAATCAAATTTCATGAGTCAATCATAAACTAAATCATACCCCTCAATGCTTGAATCATCACATATTAAAGAATGGAAAAGTAAAGAGTCCCTAGAATCAATAATCATGAGCCTTTTGATATCAATATTTATTGTAAGAAAAATTATAAAACCATATAAAACATAGATAAAACATATTGGTATCTTGGAATATCATCTCATAGAACCCTAACAGAACCCTTACAAAATGGAATAACCTTAAGGAATACTTCTAATATAATTCTCCATAGAACATAATCCTTACTGAATGTGTTGGGGTGCTATCAGTTCACACCCATCATTTTAGAAATAATTGTCTCACCTAGTACTATCTGTGAACACCAATAATTTATAATGTACAGTAACTGAATAGTGAGTAAAGCAGATAGAAAATTCAATTTATCATAACTCATTTAAACAACCTTTACTGTTCTAAATACATTATTAAGAAATGTAAAGTAAATGGGTTTCATTTAAATCTCTTTGAAACATGGTTAAACTATGGAAAATTAATGGGTTTCATAAAAATATCTTTGAAATATGATTAACATGTGGAAGAGAAATGTGTTATATAACAATCTCATTAAACAATTATTAACACGTGGAAGAGAAATGGGTTCCATAAAAATCTATTTGAAACAATATTATTTCATCCAAATAAAGAATAAGTATGGAATCATTAAAGAATATACCCATTATGGAATCAGTAACAACAAGGGTTGTTGAGACTAATGAATGGAAATATTATTAAATATATTTAGAAGAAAATAATATTCTCATTTTGAAAATAATTTTTTAAAAAAATTTAACATTTTGAAAAAACATTTCTTTGAAAATAACCATGTAATATTATAAAGTAGCATTTAAAAAATCCATTAAAATATTTCGAGAAGACAATATACTTTTGGGTTTCAATGAAATTTTTTAAATTTTTTTTGAAAATAGTTTTTTGGAATAAAAAGTTTTTTGGTAGAGAAGAATATTTTTTATATAAAAATTATTTTGAACACTTTTGTTCATAAAGAGAATAAAATGATGGGAAAACATGTATTCTCATGAAATAATCATAGGAGAATAAAATTCATAATTATTATTTATAGGTAGATAATAATATTTCAATATTGGATACTTAATTACAAATAATCCTTATAAACAATGAGATTGTAACATGAAACTCATACCTCTTGGATGATATAGAATTATAATCACCATGAAATGGTAACATTAAATGAAACAAAACATATAATTATATTAATTATATTTATGATATAATATACCAAATGGGTAGTATATATACACCTCATAAAATAAGATAGGTGTACAACATAACAAACATCTCAATAAAGGAAAATTGGGACAAAAATCCATTAATGTTTTGGTAGCTCTGAACCATAAACCCCATGAAGGATATATCATAAAATGGATATATAAATCCAAATTAATATAAGTATAATAATCATAAAATAAAATCATAGGTAGTATATATATAATAACCCTGCTCTTTATTTTATATTAAAACATGATTCATTACATAAAATTACAGTAAACGCAACCTAAAAGATCAATAGGTGTAGTTCCATTGGGAAATTAAGAACATTACATAACAACTCAAAACAAGAAAAGCAATATATTTGTTGAAAACTTCTTTAACATGACCAAAATGTTCCTTCATACTTAATATTTCATGGGATAACCTATAAACATGCATAAGAAAGGGGTGAGCTATAAATCATAGAAAGGAAATAAAACTGGAATAAGGTCAAACATGTAAGAAAATTGGAATCTCCAGGAGCATAAAAAAGTATGAAACATAAACATGAATGACAAGACATGATATAACATGTTAATAAAAAGGAAACATGGGAAATGTGGAAACAACTTAAAACACTACATTATAGGTCTAGGTTAACTTCCAAGACATCATAATGGAGAAAGTACCAAAAATGAATCAGGTTCACTTTCTATCCCAACATGACCTATCATAATACTAAACATTACCCAATGTATTGTAGCTCTATATAATTCTGGGTCCACCCATCACTTTCATTTCAATCACATGCTTAAGTTTGTAATATAGATCATACCACATGGATTCATTCACCGTCATAACTTATTCCATGATAAGAAAGTGTGGAATACATACATGTAAGTTCTAATTCAAATAATAATATGTTTATTAAGGTGAAAACCATTGATAAGAAATGGGTATGGTATTCAATATACAATTTCTTTGGAATGGTAAATCACTGTGAAATTTTGATTGCATAACAACGTCGCTTAAAAAATCATAAAAATGGTTGATGAGAAAGAAAATGGTCTATCATCATTAGAAAATAAATTGGGTAGTAATAGGGTCTTGGAAATAAATATCTCATCATTAGGAATTGAAAATATAAGGCATGTTATCAGAAAGAAACATGATTAAAGAAGAGGAAGGAAGAACTCTTATGAAATTTCTGTATGGAAATGGGTGTACTTGGGAGGGATTAATGAGTTAAAAGGGGGTATATCATCATTTATACATCATAAGGGTATTATAGGGTAAGTGTGAAAACATATCTCATCATTATGAATTAAAAATAAATGGGCTTAAAATAGAGGAGATTTCTGAATAAAAGTGAGAAAGAGAGGATCCCTTACTATTAGAGTATGACACCAAAAGATTCAGAGGGACTTCTTGAGAGCTTGGGGGCACTATGGGAGGATTATAGAGAGAGTATGGTAGATTAATTATGTGATAAAAGTATTTTGAGTAAATATAAATGGGATTATGGGTCGGTTTATATAGGAAATGAGAGGGGAATTCATTAATATTTCACAAACATAGGTTTTGGACACTATTTAATAAAATATTCCAAACCACAAATATTCATATGATTTTGTCCCATGGTTTATAAAAAATGGAAGTTTATTTTAACATATATTTGGTGCTGGGGGTACAATTACATTTAAACTCACACACAAACCAGAAATTTAGGCCATAGCCACTCTAAGAGGATAGCTCACCCATAAAGTCTCATTTATTCAATACAAGGACCGTAGGCCTAGTGGGAAATTAATCCCATTACATGGCCCTAAAGGGACAAATTTTTTACCTAAATACCCTTCGATTAATAGTGATACTATAATACCCAGACTGATACAATGAATGTCGCCACTGCATTGTCAAGCCAGTGCTACAGTGTTACCAGTCAATAATTCCACCACTGCTATAGTACCAAAACCTAATGCATTTTAAAACCCCAATTTTGATAAAGAGTTATGTTTTTATTAACACAAAAATATTACCCTTTATTATGTGGAGATGAGTCACACTTTTAATGAAATGAATTTAAAATCATAAAATATATTATATTTTTTGCAGGATTCATAAAATATTTATAAAATTAATAAAATAAACATAAAATCACATTATTTTAAGTGTAAAACAAATATCTATCCAATTATTCTCGTTTTAGTATTTATTACATCATTTTTGGGTCATTATGTTGTCATAAAACCCACCATATATTCATATGGTATTTGTTTTTTACACAAAAAATCGACTCTCAAAAAATTATGAAAAATTCAGTGTTGGTTAATTTTGATATTATAATTCCAAATAAATATTCATTTTATCTAAATAATTCTTTAAATATAAGTGTTTTAACTTTTAAAAATAATTACCGACATTTATTGAAAATAATGGGTTTTTGGAAACAATAGTTTTTGAACCCTAATAAAACATTACATTTACTTCGTAAAAATTATATGATAACTTTTATTTAATAAAAATAATTTAATAATAATATTTAATTAAATACTATTTTTTCCAAAAATACATTAATCCATCAGAAAAATTATTTAATATAATTTAAAATTTTCCAAAAATACTATTCGTGTTTTATAGTATCAAAATAAAAATATATTCATTATTATTTTCAAAATAATGTACATAATCAATTTTATAGGGTCTTAATACATATCCAATTAATATACTATCATACAACATAAGGTTAAGGTGCATGATGGTGAGAATTTCATGTGGTCATTTGAAAAACATGGTTTGGGTCATAATCTTGATGAGCTTAAACTTCTCATGTAAATTTTTTCACTCTTGCTTAAGTTTTTTAATATCATCTTGGGATTGGTTGAGGGAAAATAACAAAGATTCTATCTCCCTATAAAGCACTGATAAGTGGGTTTAATAGGGTATAATCCTTCTAGATGAGGCCACCACTACCTTTGTCTAATTCAATTGTATTTTTTAAATCCCTATATTTATACTAATCATGTGATCACTGTTTAATGGCTATATTATCCATAGTTAAGATTCTTAACAGTATTTTTAATCCAATTGAATATATAAAAATAAGTTCTTGTGTTTTCTATAACCATATTATATAATAAAAAATTAAATAAAAACGTAATTTTATTTACAACAGTTCAGGTTATTACAATCTTCAACTTTGAGAAATTTCTCCCTTGAAATTTTCATTTTACCCCCTAAAATAGATGAGGGTAATTCTATTCCATTACTTCCTATGGTTCCCACATTACTTATTAAAACTTTTGGTTTCTCCACATCACTTTGACAAGGTCCATTTTGTTATTTCATATAATTTTTTCTCTATGATATAAGATATTCACCGACTGCTCCTCATAGGAAATATCATTATCTAATAGTACCACCTATGGATTGAGTACCTGTGAGGGGTCTGGAATTCCCTTCCTCAAGAGTGATACATGCAATACATCATGAAATTGATATAGGTTTTGTGGGAGTACATGTTAGTAGGCCACCGCTCTGATGCGGTCAAGGAACTCCAAGGGTTCGTTGTATCTTAGAATAGGTTTTACCTTCTTCCCAAATCTCATCACTTTCTTCCAATTGGAATACCATGTCTCTGACATCAAACTCTAGGTATCATAAAAAATTATTAGCATAGGTATTTTTTCGACTCTGAATATCTTTCATTTTCTGCTTAATGGTCTTAAAATTTTCCACCATTTCCATGAACATTTCAGAACCAAACGTATTTTGTTCCCAAAATTCATCCTGACATGTCGGTGTTATGAACCTCTTCCCATAAAGTGCTTCATAGGGAGACATTTTGATGCTCAAGTGGATATTGTTGTTTTAAAGGAACTAGACCAGAGGAAGATATTATTCCCATCCTTCTTTGATGTCAACTGGGCATGCTATCAACATGTCATCAAGTGTTGGGATTGTCCACTTAGATTTTCCATCTGTTTGAGGGTGATAAGCTTAAATAAATTTTAGCTCAATGTTTGGAGCATGCTGGTAACTTTTTCAAAACATAGAGGTGAATCATGGATCTTGATTAAATACAATCGATAATGATACTCTATAGAGCCTTACCACTACTCTGATGTATATCTATGCTAGTTGATCTGATGAGAAATCACCTAAAATCGCAATGAAGTTTGTAGTATTTGTACAATGATCCATAAACAACCAGATAACATTATTTCGCATGGATTTATTTGTAATTCCATTAACAAATTCATGGATGATGTTTTACCATTTCAAATTTTGTATGGGTAATGGTTTAATCATCCCCCTAGACATTTTCTTTTCAGCCTTCACATACTAACATACCAAGAACATTGATGAATAATCAGTGATCTCCTTATTCATTTTATCCCACCAATAGTTCTCTTAGAGATATCAATATATCATTGTGTTTATTGGGTGAATGGATTAAGTCAAAATATTTGAATCATCCAATATTTCCTTCTTTAAATCTGGATTTTATGAAACACATAGTCTTGACCAAAATATCACAATTCATTATTCATTAACATTAAACTCTAAGAATTTCCCTTTATTATAGTTTATACTTTATTATAAATTCCCACATAATCTTTTTTAGAATGCTTCAACCTTTCAATAAGATTTTTTCGATAAATCAAGTATTAAACGATTTATTATGATCCTTCATTTATGATTCTAATTTTCCATACTCTTCAAATTTAATAATATCAGATCTTTCTTGATTCTCATTGATGATATAATTGTTGGATCCTTTATAATTAGATCATCCTCCACTTTTTTCTTTTTCCTAAGATGATTTTGGATTCAGAATTTGTAATACTTGATGAGATATAACCATCTTTATTGGTGAATATTCATCACTTTCTTGTGAATATATATTTAAAAATTTTGTGATTCGTATATATTTCATACATCTCCCTAAACTGATAATGCCAAAAAAATTCAAAGATAAGATCACCACTAAAAAATCTAGATCATGTGTGGGATAATTTTTCTCAATAATTTTCAACTACCTTGAATCATAGTCTATGACTTTTTCATTTTTCATCAACAAACATCCTAATTCCTTCTTCGAAAAATCACAAAAAATTATGAACAATTCACCACTTGTGGGTAGTGTGAGAACATGAGTAGTGATAATCCACCTTTTCAAATCCAGGAATATTTCTTCACATTCATCATTCAAATAATAATTGACTCCCTTCAAAGTTATATTGGTAATAGGTTTTAAAAATCATGATAAATCTCTAACAAATCGGTGATAATATCTAACTAAACCAAAGAAACTGCGGATATCTTTCACAGATGTTGGCCTCAAACATCCTTCAAATTCTTTTTTCTTTGAAGGATCCCTAGATATCCCATTTCATGTGGTGATATTATAAAGTAATGAGACTTTATTACACCAAAACTCACACTAGTGGTACATCTCATAAAGATTTTTCTTTTGTATAGTCTTTTTCACGGTGCTCAGATGATCCTCATAGCCCTCCATTGTTTTGGAATATATTTGAATATCATCTATAAATACTACCATGAATTTGTTTAGATAATATCAAAAACTATATTCATAATGTCTCTGAATATTCTTGGAGAGTTGTTAAATCCTAATTTCATCACTATGAACTCATAGTGCATGTACCACATATGAAAATTAGTCTTGGGGATATCCTCCTTCATCACCCTAACTTGGTAAAATATTGACCACGGATCCACCTTGTAGAAGTATTCTGCTTCACATAGTTGATCGAAAAACACTTCAATCTATGAAAAAGGATACTTATTATTTAGTATGATCTGGTTGAGCTCACGGTATTCAATTAAATAGAGTATTGACCGATCCTTATTTTTGAAGAAGAGGACTGGTGCACCCCGTGGTGAAGCACTTGGGTGTATTAATCCTTTATCTAGATTCTTCTGTAGTTATTTATTCAGCTCCTTAAGTTACACAAAAACCATCCTTTATATATTATTGGATATTCAAAATTCCCCAGGTATATGCTCGATTAAAAATTTGACCTCTCGTCATGGAGGAATACCAGACAATTCCTCGAGAAATACATTAGAATATTCCCTCAAAATTGGCATGTCTTTGAGGATGATCCCTTACATAGACTCAATCATTTGATCATGATACTCTTGATCATAGGGAAATAATTTCCACACTTGAGATGATGGTGCTAAAGAAGGTTCATCCTCCTCCTTTCATTGGTATAGAATCGAGGGTAGATTCTCTATACAGAGAGTGGTTTCCTTCTCACGAAAATTTATTTTGGATCTTTATAGTGAAATCCAATTTGTGTCCATAATTGCATAATATTCAACTAAAGGAAGTATTGCAAGTTTTTTGAAGAATTTAGGTCTTAAAATATTGATAGGGGATGAGTTATATACATGGGATTTAATAATTATCACATTTTCCATTTTCACTAACATCTCAAATTCCATGCTTTGTGGTGGTTTTTGGATAGTTTTACTAATCTTTTGTGATAATAAGGAATGTTTTGAACCATAATAAAAATGTAAATTCACTATTCTTGAATTAATAACTATCATACTTTTCACCACTTCATTATCGATATCCACTTTGGTAATAGTGATGGAAAAATCTCACCCTTTCTTCCTTGGAGGTTGTTGGTTACCTCCAAAAACCAGTGTCTTGGTGCACTGGTTATCAAAGTTCCTTGGTTCTGTGCATTTTAATTAGTGAAAAAATCATTATAGGTTGACCAAAAACTTCCTTTCCTCTATCACAGAAATAAGTTTCTCTTGTTTGTAATTGTTGGTTGGGTTCCCTTCCTTCCCACACTTAAAAAAGTTCCCCATCCCCTTTAGTCAATATTTGGGGTGCTTCATTATGCACCTTTGACAAGTGGGGTTTTGGAATTTCATGGCATCGTTAGATCTCTCTATAAAACTACTAGAATTAATCTCCACTTTCTTCTTATTATCTCCATGATATCATTGAGATTCACCGATAACCATTTTGTCTTTGAGGGAACATCATAAAATTTCATGATAGCTATCAAAGTCACGGATCTCTAAATATTTTCATACAATTGTTTTTAGAGAAACAAAGAAGCGTTCAATATTGCATTCAGGGGAAATGCCAAAACCAAAGGTGTATCACGCAATTATTTTGAATTTTTCCTCATACACCCCAATATATTCATCATCTTTTTTCTTGAGGTAAAGGAAATGCCTTTCAATTTTAAGATGTAGAGTGTGAAAAAAATATTTATCAGAAAACATTTTCTAGAATTTCTTTTACTCCATTATTTCGATCTCTTCCTCATGATTTGTATTATTGATCAATTTCTACCAATGATTAGCTTCTTCCTCCATATGATAAACATATAGAAGATCCTTCTCTTTTTTATAACATTTAAGGATGGATAAGATCTTCTCAATGAAGTTTAACCATTATTCCATGATTAAGGTATTAGATAATCTATTAACAGTAGGAGGCCTTTGTTGCATAAGGATTTTGATTGTGGATTGTTATCTATTAGGAATATTTGGATGACCAAACTGATCTAGGTTTATATCTAGAACCTAATTCATCTGATAGAGAATCATCATGAAGTGTGTGATACCTACTCCCATCATGTTGGGAATCTCATTGGGGCAGTCATCACATTGCTCTTCACATTGATTCTTTACTTGATTCCTCCAATTTTCAGCCATTGGCTAGAATAAAAGGAAAAATTAACGATGAGTATTTTTAAACTATTGATCACATAAATGTGAAATTTAATGAAATTAAAGGGATAAATTATAACTTACATGAATTTCCTTAACTCATGATTTTATAAGCATAAATATTTGTTATCCATTCTCTATTTCCTAAATAAATATTCCTACAAGAATTTTTTTTGTTCCCTTAATAACGGTTTGTGATGTTATTTTGAATTTAACAAAGTATATCCCTCAGTAGTGTCAAAACTAGGTGTGCATAAAGGCCCATTGTTGTGTATGAGATTACCCTGATTCAGCCTTGAGAAACCTTATTAGAGTTTTTACCCCTAAGTACATCTGTTATAGAACCACATCCACTTATAGTATCAAAATTGTAAAATATTATCTTGATAAACCATATTATCTATACTTACCAAAATTTAATTATGTTTTCTTGTACATAGACTTATCCTTAAGGAATATTCTAGAGTTCTCTAATCCTAATCTCAAAAATAACTAAACGTTCCTCAGATACCAACTATAACTACCCTAATCTTTATTTAACATATAAAAATGATTTATAATATAAAATTACACATAATAAAACATAGAAGATAGAGAGTTATATTTAATTTGGGAAATTTTTAAGTTACATAACAACTTCAAACATGAAATGAAACATGTTTATTGAAAAAATCTTTAACATGACCAAAATGTTCTCTGTACTTAGCACTGCATGAGATAACAAAGGGACATACATAAGAAAGGGGTGTTATATAAATCCCAGTAAGGGAATAAACCTTGAATAAGGTAGAACATTTTATATAATAGACATATCAAGGAGAATAAAAATAGTAGGAATCATCAAAGCGAATGATAATAAATGATATATCATTATAACCAAAAAGGCAACATGGGAAATGAGGCAATAACTTAAAGCACTACATAATAGGTCAAGGATAACTTACAAGGAATCCTAATGTAAAAATTTCACATAAAAGAATCAGGTTAACTCCCTATCCCAATATGACGTATCATGATACTAAACATTACCCAAGTCATTGGACTACTATATAATTTTGGGTGCACCCGTCACTTTCCTTTGAATCTCATGCTTAAGTATGCCACATATATCATACAACATGGATTCATTCAACACCATAAATTATTAAAAGAAAAGGGAGTGTGGAATAAATATATATATGTCTAAAATCCAAGAATAATAAGTTTATAAAAGTGAAAATCATTTACATGAAATGGGTATGGTATTCACAACACAATTGTTTTGGAATGCTAAATCGTGGTGAAATTTTGGCAGCATAAGGGCGTCACTTAAAAATGAATGAAATTGTTGATGATAAAGAAAAGGATCTCTAATTATTTTACAATGAAGTGGGAATTAATAAGTTCATGGAAAAACATATCCCATCATTATTAATTGGAAATAAATGGTGTATTATAAAAAATAAACCTTATTAAAGAAGAGGATAAAAGAACTCTTATGAAATTTCAGAAAGGTAATAGGTGTACTTGGGAGGGACTAATGAGATTTAAAGGGGTATATAATCATTTATAAATAATAATGGAATTATGGGGGGATGTGATAAAACATACCCCATATTTAATAATTAAAAATAAAATGAGATAAAATATAGGAGATTCTTGAATAAAAGTGAGAAAGAGAGGATTCGTTACTATAAGAGTATGACACTAAAATCTTGAAAGGGGATTCATGAGAGCTTGGAGAACCTTGGGAGGACAATATAGAGAGTGTATATGATTAAGTATGTGTTACATTTATTTTTATTGAAGATAAATGGGATATTGGGTGGGTTTAAAAAGTAAATGAGAGGGGAATTCTTTAATATTTCACAAATATAGGTTTTGGGATCTATATGATAAAATATTCAAAACCACAAAACTTCACATAGTTTTTTCCAATGGTTTTTAAAAAATTGAAGTGTTATAAAATATTTTATTAGTAAAAGGGCCAAAATTATTAAAATATTACCCTTTCTTATGTGGATGTGAATCACACTTTCAAAGAAATGAATTTAAAATATTAAAATATATTATATGTTTTAGAGGATTCATGAAGGCTTTATAAAATTTATAAAATAAACTAAAAATCAAATTATATTAATGGGAAAACATATATATGGATGGTGATACCAATTTTAGTTTTTATTACATCAATTTTATTCATTTTGATGTCATAAAACACACCGTATATTTATATGTTATTTAATTTTTCCTAAAAAATCAACTCTCTCAGAAATTTATGAAAAATTCACCATTGAATAATTTCAATGTTATGATTACAAAAAGAATATTAATTTTATCTAAATAATTTTCTAAATATGTGAATTTACACTTTAAAAAATAAGAACCAATATTTATTTAAAATGACGGGTTCTTGGCAATAACTGCTTTTGAACCCTAATAAAATATTAAATTTGATTTTTTTAAAAGTATATGTTCATTTTTATGTAATAAAAATATTTTAATAATAATATTTAATTAAAATACTTTTTTATTTTAAAAATAAATTAATTCATCAAAATAAATTTCTTAATTTAATTTAATATTTCCCAAAAATACTATTCATGTTTTATAATATCAAAACAAGAATATATTCAATATTCATTACAAAATAATTTACATAATAAATTTTCTATGGTATTTATAAATATCCATTTAATACATTAGTATATGTCCTAAGAGTATGGAGCTCAATAGTGATACTTTCATGGGGCCATTGGAAAACATAGTTTGGGTTGTGATCTCGTTGAAATTGAACTTATCTCGCAAATGGTTTCTCTAATGCTTATGTTGATGGATCATAGCTTGGGCTTAGATGAGGGTAAATCCCAAAGATGATATCTCCATTGTAATCTCAAATAAATTGGATTGATGGGGTAAAATCCTACTGGATGAGGCCATAAAATAAATTTTTTAAGTCACTTGGATTTTTTAAAGCCCTATATTTATACTAATCCTTTTATCACTATTTAATTATAATATTATAAATGTTAAATATTATAAACTGCCTTTTGAAACCAATCAGATACAAAAAAAATAACTACATGTGTTTTCTATAACCATATCAAATAATAAAACATTAAATAATAATGTAATTTTATTTATAACTATTTTTACATTACAATATAAACCACACAACAACAAAAATTGGTGTATATGGAATATATCACACAAAAATAAAAGTGTGATGAGAAAAACTCTTACCTCATGCTTACTTTTAGTCAAACATTCTTCAAACTCTTATATATTGGTTTTAAACATGTTATAAACTTATTAAAAACCAAATTAATATTTTTAATATCATATATGATTTCTTTATGACCTTTTATTACTTGTTTATTAAAAATAATATGTTAATGTTACATTTATGTTAATAACCTCTTTTTTCCTATATGTTTTGACTTACTATTTTTGTTCTTCTTACTTCAATCATTGATTCATACCAATAAAATTTAAACCATTATATAAATATCATATATATTCATTATATATTTATTTATAGTAATCCAAAATATTTAGTTGTTGTTAATGTAATACATCGCTCAAGCAGACGGTAGGCTGTACGTGTACATGAACGATGTTTCCATTTTCATGTCATATTGAAATAAAGAGAATTAAATTATATATATATATATTATAATTGAAAAGAATATTTAAGTCTTATATATCACATATTATTGTTAAACTCATCCGGAATGCATTTCATGTAATGTGTGACTAAATCACATTGCACTACTAAAAAAGAGGCCCTTAACAGTGCTAGAATAGGCTTTTCTCAGCACAAAAAATGTTGATAATTGTAGTGCAGCTAAATGACTGAATATTTAATCAATTCTGAAAAAGTGTTGTTAAAGGCACCCTTTAACAGTGTTATAAAAATGTAGTTAAAAGTGTCCTTTAACAACGCTTATTTTATCAAAGTTAAAAGTCCCTTTTAAAAATGATTTTTAGTGCTGCTAAAGAGAGCACTATTAAAGGGGATAAATTAGGATTTTTTTCATCCATTATTCTAACTCCTTTATCAGGGCTTCTAAAACACCTTTTATAGTGATCCCCCCACCTTTATTGGTGATTTTACCCCACCATTCCTTTTATGAGCGCTTTTTGAATTTGTAGCCCCATGTGTGCCCGCCTGGATTCAAACCATACACATATCCTTCTAAGATGGAATGTCTTTAACACTGAACCATGTTGTTTTGTTATTTTAACGATATTTCTATTTATTTTTATTTATTTATTTATTTATTTACATATATATTTTTTATTCATACATTTATACAATTATTTTTAAATACATTTACACAATATATGTCTATGTGTGATATATATATTCTTATATTTATTTAAATATATTATATATTATATTCACTTACATATACTAGAATATAATATAAATATATATCTATTTATAAATACACGCATATATGAATATATAAACATTATAAATATATTTTTTTGTTGTAAAAAATGGTTAAATGTTGTTTTAAATACATTTTTAGAATATGTATCAATTTAGATATATTAGAATATACATTTTTATATAAATATGTTGATATACGTATTTATATGAGCGATTTATTATAAGAAAATATAAGAAAACATGATTATATTTAATTATATATAAAACCACATTTTAAAAAATGATAAAATTTTAAAACCATAATATCAATATAAATTTAAAACCTCGGAATAAATTTAGTCTCCATTAAAAAATGCAATAATTACCCCCTTAAATGATGGTTAAAATCCATTGAATGTTAACAATTTGGAGTACCATGACAAAAAACTCAGTTTTGGAGGCCTTCTAAGACTTTTTTACTCTAAAAATGTGATAGAGTTTTACCTATGTCTTTAAGATAATAGATATCATTCCAGTTTTGATTTGATATGTGGCATAGTCCAAAAGAACACTCAGATCAAAAGTTATGGTTGTTTGAAATTTGAGTTACATTTTAAAATTATTTTAGATCTTTTAATATTTTTTTATTTATTAATCTTCAAATTGATATTAAATTATTTTTGAATGATAATAATCAGCAAATTATTAATTAAAAATATTTTAATTAATTATTTTATAATCAATTTTTGCTAAATATTATATATATATTAAGTTTAAATGCCAATTTAATTTATCTAAAACTTATTTTAAAAAATATATATTACATTTAAATTAATATAAATATATTTATATATTAATATTTTATTTTTAATGAAATATAATTTTTTGGTTGTATACCATTATCAGCACTACTAAAAAATCACTGACAAAGGAAGGACTTCATTAGTGCTTCTAAAAAAATGATCATAACCCCCACCCCCTTTATTAGTGATTTTTTACAAGCACTAATAAAATAACCAATTTATGAGTGCTTTTTAAAAAGAATTGATAAATGGTGAGACTTTATCATCACTAATAAAGGTCCCCCTCTAACAATGTTTTTTAGTACTATTAAAGACCACCATTAATAGTGATTTTGTAGAATTTACAAAGGGGGTCTTTAACAATGTTTTAACTTAGCACTGTTAAATCCCATTTGTTGGATAAACCCATTTTTGTAGTAGTGTCGCTTCCTGAGGTGGTTGTGCGTCATACACACGAATAACGTTATCATATTCCCACAAAATGGAAAGTATGAAGGTACATGTTATGTAATAATTAAGGAATAATTATTAAATTATAAAAATCATATATATAATATATAAATAGTATTTCCACCATTTTGCCCAACCTTGAAAAGTGATAATGGAAAAAATAAATGACATCAGTTCGTGTGGTGGTTGTCCTCCATACTAATGAATGGTGATTTCATAAATCATTCAATTGAAGTGTGTGTGGTTTTAGGTCATACACATAATATAAAAACATATTATTATATTTAATATAATTGGTTTATTATATATGCATGATATAAAAATACGTGAAGGATGTGGAGAAAAAAATAAAATTAAAAATCTTTTAGAAGAACATTACCTCTTCTTCAGGTATCATCTTTAGTTTTTCACTATAACCTTGAATGGTTAAATTTTTTTCAAATTTATTCTTCTAGGATGATGGGATGGAGTTTGAGAAGTGATTTTTTTTGGGTTTGTATGAGCCAAAATTATTGATAATTATGAATAAATGGGGAGAGTGGGTGACTTTTATTATTGTGGAGGAAGGACATTATTGTAAATAATAAAAAGTATTTACTATTGGGAGGTATCCCTTACCTAATGTGCCTAAAAATTAAATAATAATATAAATGATGGATTCTATGGTCTATAAATACATCCAATACTCATATTAAATATTTTTTTCAAATATTTTTTCCCTTAACTCCTATGTCTCGTTATTTTTTCATTTTGGATTTTTAATAAGGTAACTTCTTTTCTAACTTATGTAATTCATCCGTTAAGACTAAATTAAAGTAAGAATTATTATTAAATTTTTACCCACTTATATTAGTTTTTTAATCCAAATTATAAAATAAATACCCCTTGTGTGTAGGAATTTAATTTTTACAGAAGCGCATTTAACACGAAAAACCACTACTTTAACCCTAACCATGCCCACAATGATTTTACTATTTAGGCATCAATATGATCGTTATAAATGATAAATTGGTCAATGACTGGATCATATTTTATATTCACTAAAATTTAGAAATCACTTCACATAATATAGTATTTTAGTATTTTTAAATCATTTAATAAAATATCATTTATTATAAAATAACATTAATGAAATTTTTGACAATATTTATTTAATTTTAACAAAAAAAATATTAATAAAATAATGTAATTTAAATTTATTAATTTCACCAATTTTTATCATGATATATTTATATAAAAAATAATAATTTAACACAAAAACACATTCTACTTACCTCACTTTTAGTATTTTTAGTGTCATTTATTTTATTTTATTATTAGCTAAATAATCAATGTGTTGGTGTTTCTTAAGAATTTAATGTAATTATATCTTCTCTAAAATTTAAATATAAATTATTAGGATAACAAAAATTAATTTATATTTCAAAATAATATGTATAACTTAACCATCACGATTTTCATTCCTATCCCAAAGCATTATAGATATTAAAATCCAAGAAGGTTCCTTTTTCGTCTTTTCCATTACTTAACTTATTATATATGTCACTTTCATAGAATAGTATTCCTAGTAACTCTTAAAAATAGATTATAATGTGATAAGGGTGTAAACAGGTCTATGTAATGTGTTTTTGACAATTTAGTAGGTCATCTTACACCTAATATTCTAATCTAAACCTCCAAGTAAACTAGTTTTTACCTTCATCACTGTAAATAATTTTATATATTTTTACAAATCATTATCATCAAAAATTAATTTTTCTTTATTAGATAATTAAAATAATATTTTTTCCAAATATTGAATCCATTTTTTCATATTCAAATCACAAAATTAGAAGAATTTATTTTAAAATTTATCCCGCATACATGACAAAAATATATGGTTTTAATGTGAAATGTTCAAATGTTTATATTTTTTAATATCATAATTAAATATTAAAATAAATAAAATGACCTAAATTAGATTAATAGTTATATAATTTAACAATTTTGACTTTATAAAATTAAAAATATAATTTATCAATACAAATTATTTAGACTAAAAAGATAGTGTTCAATAAAAATTAATATTGTTCATTATTCATAAAAATGAAAATTTTCAGAATAATACCAAAAATTCCCAGTAAGAAAATTTTGATGTTCCTACTTCAAAAATGAAGTCTAATTTTTGAAATAATATTTATAAAAGTGTTAAATTTTTGTTTTAAAATAAGTGTGCCATTAAAAGGTGAAAAGATTTCCAATATAAAAATAAAGCTTTTTATACGTACAATTAGATTTATTCATAACATATGCCTATAAAATCTATTTTAAGAATGTTAAAAATTTTGATTGAATAAGTAATATATAAATTTCATTAATATATTCCAAGAAGGGTGATGTTTTTAGACTCAGTATTGTGTGTAACGTAGGCTAAACTTGGTATTATGTGTAACATAATCCAAAATCAGTGTTGTGAGTCATTTACACTATGGAATATAATTTTCTTATTTTAAAAAATTGGGGTGTTAATTCCTCCCACCATTGAATTAATCATGTCCTCAAAATTTGAAAATTATCTCGATAATCAAAAGTATGACATTTGAAAATACCTTTATTGTAAACCCACATCATAAAAATGGTTAATAAAACATCCTCTTAACAATAAAGAAAGGGATGTACAAAGGTTATATGGAATAACACATAACTAGGGTCACATGTACGATAACATAGGTGGGAATGGAGGAAAAACATAAATAATTATATAGAGTGATTGATGTAATTTATTACAAAAAATTAAATGATCAATGGAATAGTAAGGGCCTCAAAACCATAAATCCACAATGATTGAAAAGACTATTGATTCATTATAATTAAAGCTACTAGGATAAATTTTTTGATTCAAGTTCCATTTCTTATAGTTTAGAAATTATATTACAATATAAAGAAATAAAATATTTAAATATAAATACATGATTATCAGAGTTTCATTAATTAATAAAATTCCACCATAATATCATGTTTTTATATAAATTATGTATATTCACGATTTATTTTTATGCCTAATGCACTAAAATAAACTTCTAAATACCACATAACCATAAAAGGGTTAGTGAATATATTCCACCTATCTTTATACTTTTAAAAAATCTAAAATTATTTTCAAATAGTAAAGTCATTCCCAATATGATTAAACCTTCATATTATGCATAAATATTAAAAAGTAATACCAAGTGTTCAAAATAAACCACTCTATAAATTATTATCCTTAAAATTCTAAAAATATTCCCAAGCTATGTTCGAAACCCAAAGATTATAAGGATTTCATCGTATATTCTTCTAACATAAATGCACCATTATTCCTCAAATAAGATACCATATGTTACAGAAATAAACATAATCTTTACCAATAAAATGTCACACTAACTATGAAATATTGTAGGGCATTATTAACTGTGAAACCCTTATTATCCTTTGGTCATGAGTTCAATCCCCACTCACTTTCTTGATATGATGGGTTATCACCCAGCATATGATTTTTTCTTTTTTTCATATAAACAAAAAGAAAATTATTACCTAAATAATACTTCATGTTATCATAGGGGTTACAAATTCCTAAACACAGTAAAAAAATATTTCAAAATTCCATTAATCACATTAGGATATCATCAAATAAAACCTCAAAAAGGTATTTATGACTTTGAACATATCATAATCCTTAATCTTATGGACCTATTATAGTATCCCTAAATCTTAATATAACCTCACATGAAGACATACAAATATCTAACATTATCTAAGCCTTTCCTTTGATACCAACTAGAAAAGCTCAGGACCCTCACTCCTAAGTCTTGTGCTGAAATCACAAACTTCACATTTTCATCTTTCATGTTGATAATGGTGACCCATTTCTTCCATCCAAACCAAAGAAAATAAAAATAAATATTGGATCACATAAATCTTTGAGGACTATTTAGGTTTAGAGTTCTATATAATTAGGACTAAAACACATCGACATAGACTCAATATCATATGGTTCATAAAATGAAAATTATCTACTATTTTACCTTGATTTTCTCATTTCACATTAGGTCATCTACATAATCTTTGTGAAATCCTTTATAGACATAAGTCATTAAACCTCATCAATTATAACCTAGGAAAAAGGAAACATTAGAAGGGTGAGAAAAAATACTCAGTAAGGGTAAACATAGGATTTAATAGTCTAATGTCATCACTGAGCATAATAGTACATAAGGGTATGATTAAATAATCTATGTGAATGATAAGATCATAAAGGAACTCATACCTACAAATACTTGGATCACCAAATATGAAAACTTGGAAAAGGAAAGAGACATCAGAATGAATAATTATGAGCCATATAATATCAATATTGATCATAAGAAACATTATAATCCCATAGAAATCAAAGATAAAACATATTGTCATATTGGAACATCAACTCATAAAACCCTTAGATAACCCTTACACAACCCAAAAAATTAGAATAACCATATGAACAACTTCCAATATAATTATCCAGAGAAAATAATCTTTACCCAATGTATAGGAGTGTTATCTAGGTTCCCCAAACATTTAAGATATAATGGCCTCACCCAATGCTTTATGGGTGAACCCATCATTTATAATGTCCCTTAAACAAAAAATGAATAAAGAACATAGAGAATACAATTTATTATAACTCATTGAAATATCATTTGGTCTTTTCCAAACATGATTAACTTATGGAAAGGAAATGGGATCTATTACAATCTATTTGAAGCGTGGTTAATCTATAGAAAATAATCAATTTCTATAACAATCCTTTTTAAATATTATTAACCCATGTAAGAGAAAAACGTTCCATAATAATCAATTTGAAAGATGATTAACCTTTATAAGAGAAACAGGTTCTATAACATTCTCTTTGAAATAATCTTCTTCCATCCAAAGAAATAATGGGGATGGTATCATAAACAAATATCTCCATTGGAGCGTAAGTAAAAATAAGGTTTGTTGAAATTGATGAATTAAAATACCATTTAAATATCATTAAATACATTATGAGTAAAATACCCTTTCAATTTTGAAAATCACTTTTTTAAAACAAAAAACAATTTGAAAATCTTTTTTATTGAAAATAATCTCTATATATTATAAATAAGAATTTATAAAAATCTTATAAAACATTTTCAGAGGAAAATATCCTTCTGAATTGGAAAAAAATTAAAAAAGTTTGAAAACATATTTAGAAAACATTATTTTGAAAGAAAAATAGTTTTTGACCGACAAGATGATTTTTCATAAAAACATTCTTCAGAACTATTGGGTACATAAAGAAAATAAAATGAAAGGAAAATATGTATTCACATGACATAAATAGAGTAGAATAAAATTCATTAGAATTATTTAGTGGTAGATCATAATATTTAAACATTGTATACTTAATCACAAATTATCCCAATAAACATTGAGATTGAGACATGGAACTCAAACCACATTGGTAACATTGAATTATAAGCATCATGAAATATTAACAAAAAATGAAACTTATAATATAATTAAAATAATGGTATCCTACATGAAAAATGGAATTATATATACACCTTATAAAATTATATGGGTGTATAACATAACAAACATTTCAAAGAAGGATAATTGAGACAAAAAATCCATTACCACTTTAGTAACATTGAATCTGTAAAAACCATGAAAGAGATATCATAAAATGGAAATTTAAATACTGATAAATTTATGTATAATAATAATAAAATAAAATCAATGGAATAATATACACCACAAAAAAAAATAAGTAGTGAATATTGAATATATCAAACCGAAATAAAAGTGAGCTGAGAAAAACCCTTACCTCGTGATTCCATTTGGTCCAACATGCTTCAACCTCATGTATTGTGTTATTAAAAATGTTATTAAATTATTAAAGAAATATATTCATATTTTTAATATCATATATTCTTTTATAATTATAATTACATGATCTTAAACATTACATAAAAGAGTAAATTCTTTTAGAATTCACATTCTTGCATTCCTAGGGATATTATCATTTTATATTTTTAGATAATTAATAAAAAAATCATACATATTAACCCCTAATAATAAAAATTGGATACTAATAAAACAATATCCATTAAATTTATAATAAAAAATATCTTATTAAAAATGAGTTCTCTTTATGAAAATTTTTCAAAAAAATTAGCTTGGCTTCTTCTTTTCTCTTACTAATCCTTAAAACCCAGTGAAAACATTTTAAAACATGGGATGAGAACAAAAACTATATAATGTAAATAAAAGAAAAGTAATTATTATTACATGAATACTTATAAACATGTGAAATCACTTTCACAAAGACTTACTTCTCACCCCTAAAGTATCATATAGTTAGTTTGTGAAAATAAGAGATTTCCATTTGACATAGAAAATATAAATGAAAACATATAGGAAAATTGGGGATATACTTACCTAATATTGTAACTGTAGAGGCTACCATATGGTTTTTAACCTGCACATATACCTTAAAATTTAATCCTTATGGATAAATTATGGCGTAACCACCATAGTTACACATAGAATAACCATCATGGTTAACTTCCAATATAAACATAAACAATGCATTATAGGGAGATATAGGTCCTAGCCAATATTATAAAAAAATTACCAAGAACAAAACAATAATCATAAAACATGAATAATTTCATCAAAAAAACCTTTCTTTTGAATTTTTTAAAAATTTATATTTAAAATAGGATTTTAAAATAAAAATCTCTTACCTCAGTTTCGTCTAACTTCAAACATGTTCAAACCTCCTCTTGAATTCTCCTCCTTCAGAATCTCCATAGGTAAATTGGAATTGTTATTTTATTGATAAAAAGGCTTCTAGATGTGGGGGGATGCTGGATAAGAGTATTGGGTAGAATTTGGACAGTATTCAAAGATTTCGATGTGTGAGGAGAAGATGGGGTGAGGGGTGGTATTTAAAATAGAGGAGATGGGTGTTTTCTCATTATTATATTCATTAATTTATTATTTAGCTCACGACTATGAATAGTTTTAGAATTATCACTAAATCTATTCAAATAATGAGTTATGATTTTAGATTATGGTTCTTACATCAGTAATGAATCAAGGAATATTTTATTTAACATATAATATATATACATACATACAGTAAATTATTGTATTTCACTACTCACAAAAAATCAACTATTTTGGAAAATTCCTAAAAATTAACCCAGTCCATTTTTTGATGTGTAGAATTCAAAAATTAAAACCATTTTATGAAATTAATTTTCAAAATATGATAAATTTAATTTTCAATTAATATCATCATTTATTCAAAAAATACCAATTTTAATATTCTAACTAATTTTATAACACTTTGAAAAATTAATTAAGGTATCTTAAAATTGTATTATAATCATAAAAAAAAATATTAATTTGTAAATCTATTTTATGAAGATATAGTTTCTTTTAAATCATTATATTAATTAAAAAAATTAAAAAAAAAATTTGTGTCACATAAATACCAACACTTAATTTATCATTTTCAAAACATTTATTTACTTAATCCATGATATAAATATATCATATTTCCAATTATAATATTCATTAATTTTAATTATACTCCCATATATGGGGTTACTATTATATTAGTATAGATTATTTAATTTCTATAAATAAAACTTATTTGTTACACATTTATAATGATTTTAAATATTTAATTCCAAAATTAAAATAAATTATTTTAAATTTACCTGGGTTGTTACATTCTCCCCACATTCCAGAAATTACACTATCAAAATTTTTATTTAATTATTAAACAAGTGATTATACATTTCTCTCCTAGAGTTTTCATATTCTCATGTTCCTTCTTCAACCATGGGCTTTCTCCAAAAAACATTAACCTGGTGAATTACCTTATTCTGCAAAACTTTCTCTCTATGATCAATAATATGAATAGAATTTTCCCCTTAAGAAAGGTTTTCTTCTAGCTAAAATAATTTTGGGCTTAAAACATGAGATTAATCTGGAAAATACTTTCTTAACATCAAAACATGGAAAAACATTATGTACCAGAGATAAAATCAGAGGAAATGCTACTCGGTATGCAACGAGTCTAAATTTCTTCAGAATTTCAAAAGGTCCAATAATTGTAGACATACATTTCCTTTCTTACCAAAACTCATAACACTTTTCCTTGGAGATATTTTAAGGAAAACATGATATCCTACCTTGAAAGAAAAGACTATTCCTCTTTTTATTTGTATAACTTTTCTTCTTACTCTAATTTATCCTCATATGTTGTCGGATCGTATTTACTTTCTTGCCCACTACCTATACTAATTCTGGTCCCAAAAATTTCCTTTAACTAAATTCATCATGAAATTCTAGATTCTTACACCGTTTTTCATATAATGCCTCAAAAGGTGTCATATGTATACTGGAATAAGAACTGTTAATATAAGAATGCTCAACTAAATAAGGATGTTGATCCCAACTTCCTTGGTAGTCTATTGAACAATCTCGAAGCATATCCTATAATATCTGAGTAGTTTGTTCTAATTTTCTATCATATTGGGTATGAAAGGTTGGGCATAAATTTAATTCAGTGACCAATTACTCTTCAAGGCCTTGCTAAAATTTAGAACCGAACCTGGGATCACAGTGGGATAAATTAAAGATTGGAACACTGTGTAACTTGAAAATCTATTTGAGGTACAACCTGGAAATATTATCTAAAGATAAAGTGTCTTAAATAGGATGGAAATGTATATATTTAGTCATTTGATCAATAACAACCCAAATCACATTATTACCTCCAGAAGTATTTGGTAGTCCAACCATGATGTCCATGAATATATTTTCCCATTTCCACTCTAACACTATAAAAGGCTGAATCATCCCCTTTAGTAGTTATATCTCTTCTTTAAACTGTTGAAAAGTGAAACATTTTATGGAAAATTTGCAATATATATTTTCATTCCATCCCACCAAAAATACTTCTGATGTTCTCTGTACATATTAGTGATGCTAGGATGAACTTAAAACAGAAAACTGTGAGCATCACTTGACAATTATTTCTTCAGTTGTGAATCACAAGGCACACATAATATCTTCCAATATATCAAAAAATCATCAACATTAAATTTGGGTAATTTACCTTTATTAACCAATTATACCTTTTTCTAAAACTCACATTCGTCCTTGTGAACTTGATTAATTCTATCTAACAAATATGATTACGCTGACACTTGAAACAATGAAGTGTAATTTTCTACCCCAACAACTTCCAAGACAAAATTCATCAAAACATTAACCAAGGGGCCATTTTCTAAACATAACATGGTTAAAGTAGCATGATCCTTTCTACTTAATTAGTCCACTACTTTTTTTCATTTCCATGTTGGTAATTGATTATGTAATTATAATACTTTATCAATTTCATCTATCTTCTCTAACACATGTTCAATTCCTTCTAAGTAAATATATACTTCATTATTTTATGGTCAGTATATATTTCACATTTGGATACATATAATTGTTGAATAAAAATTTTTAAAGATAAAATCATAGCTTCTAATTCCAAATTATGTGTGGGATAATTTAACTCATAATGTTTCAGTTGTCTCAAATAATAAGCAGTTACTCGATCATTCTAAATCAAAACACAACCAAGTCCCAATAGGTTCTAAGCACAGTGGAAGCGCATTCGTGGGTGTACTCAACAAAAATTTTAGTGTTAACAAAGATTAATATGAGATTTGTCACGATAATAAAATGCCGAATCATTGGAATAGAACGAATAATGAAAAAGAAAGAGGGGAGTCCCAGAACCAAATAGATGATCATCATATGTTGGTTATAGTTAATTTAATTAATTGACAAGAATTAACTTGGTGGATTTATTTCTTTGTTGATCTCTCTAGTCACGATCTGATTGATCTGTCATTGCATCGTATAATCTAAGTGTAGGATTCCTCTAGCGGCGATCCACATGTGCTCCATGTATTTCTGGATGTCGCCGAAGGGATCTCCGTGCGCAATTGCAAAAGAGCCTTCGCTTGCAATGTCTACCTTTGATCGCCTTGATCTGGTGGAGGTAGATCTACCTCCCTCGTAGCTTGAGAGAAATCATGGTGGAAAAATAATTCTATCTTGGCTTGAAATCTTTTCCAAATCCATTGTGCACAACCAATCAAAGTGGATAGGCTAATGAGAAATATATAATTGGGATTTTTAATTACATATTATAATAAAAAGAATTAATTACCCTAAAGAATTTATTCATTTCATTTAATTCTTAGTAATACCCCATGTCTAATAATAACAATTGACTGTTATTATTACTTGACCTACACCCAGCAAATTACACCAAATATTATTTAATTAAATAAATAATATTATTCCTCATAAATTCCTAGAAAATCCACATAGCATGTATATATTTATATACATGGTGTGTACTTTTATTTTCCATTTTTCTTAATATACTCCACCACATTTATTATACCTTTAATAATAACAATTTATTTCTCAAATACATATCACTGAATTACTTGAAAATAAATATATTATTTCTCCCACAATATATTATCTCGAATAACTAGTGTCGAAATAAATGCGATCATGCATCCTTGAATAATTATTAAACCACATCCAGGAATAATATTTATTCAACTTGTTAAATTAATATTTAACTAAGATACTGGGACACACTTAGTCTGTGACCCTATAGGCCTCTTTCTCAGTTGAATTAGGCATAACCTGCCTCAAGTCCAAGGTTAGCGTCTAGAAACATTCCAAGGAACCCATAGATAAAGAAATTAATGCTGCTACGACGTGTCACCTCCTACGAATGCTTACCATGTAATGTAATCTCTTTGTCATGATATCTCGAATCAAGCGGGTTGCATACAAGTGTCATCAACCCATGTGCTCGATTATTCGTTCATTGAAATTCTGAAATTGAACTTGACCATTCCTCACCATGGCCATGGATTTATTTAGGCTATATCAATTCCAAAAAAGGGTAGATATATTTACTTCGGTTATGGAACATAAAGGAAAAATCCTTTCTCACATTATCTATTAATTCAATATCACTCCTGACGCACCCAACGTATCCTACCTTGCTGCAAATAGTGTTTCAACATGGTTTTCTTCAATACATCTAAGTGAGCGAGTTGTAATACCCATTAATAATAATCTTAAAATCTAAGGACCAATACACACGTCCGCAGATAGGAACATCCAATGACACAATGAAATTTGGATTTCCTACTGGCGGGTCTCGTTCTTATAATTTCCTCCTGGAAATTACAAATGGCGCACACCATGAGAAGGTGCCTCAATGTCTTATGAGTCCTCACTCCTAATGTCATGTATTATTTGTGTCCCTCAAATAACATCATCCAGCCATAGAACATATATTCAGGAATAGTGTTATGGAACTTTCGGGTTCACATCATAGTAGCAATCTGTTATGACCCTTTAATGCAACAGCTATCCTTAAGACATTATCACATGCATTGTCACATATAAGAACAATAAATATGTGATAAGGTATTTATTAATGAATAAATTAAAAATTAGTTAGTACTAGGCCACCAACACCAACAGTCCCTTCAATGAAGAATCATTGTAGATGAAAAAATCCCCATTTCAAGGAGGAAAGTACAAAACTGTAGTATTCACCAATCTTATTTTCAATTTATAAAAACAAACATCATTATATTTTATAAAAAAATTAACCCCTTTTATGTTAAATTGGTAATCGAGCAAGATAACCATGAATATTTTTAAAAAAATCATTGAAAATATCCTGTTAATCAAATAAAACTACGAATATCAGTAAAATTTGAAGGCCTTTTCCATTCATCAACAACTTTTTAAGGGATCAAATGTTATTCCAACCTTATTTACAATATTACCAAGAAAATAAATCTATTGAAAATAAAAATAACATTTTCTAAATTTCCCACATAACTTATTTTCTCTGAGAGTTTGCAGGAAAATCCTTAAATGTTTTTCATTATCTTCATATTTTTTTCAAAACACTCAAATATCATTAATGAAAATAACAATAAAATTATTGAAATATTCTGGGAAGATTCGATTAATAATATCTATAAATATAGTAGGATCATTTTTTAAACCAATGGGAATAAAATAAACTCATAATTCTCATATCTAGTATATAAAGCTACTTTTTCGAATGTCATCCTTTTTCACCTTCAGCTCATAGTACCCAAATCTCATGTCAATCTTATAAAAATACTGAGCTCGATGTAGCTACTCAATAAAGTCATTGATATAAGGAAATAGATACTTATTGTTAATTTTAATGTTTTTAAAATATCTATATACTATGAAAAGTGTCATGAAACCATCTTTATTTTTAAATAACAAAACTGGAGCTCCACATGGTGATGTTCTAGGATGAATGATATCTTTTTTAAGAAACTCATGCAACTTCTTTTTCAATTCTAGACATTCAAAGTGTTTCATTAGATAAGGGTTTTTTGAAATTTTATTACCATCGGGAACTAAGTCAATAATAAATATAATTTTCTGATAAGGTATAGCACTAGGAAACTAATTAGAAAAAAATCCTGGTATTCATTTACCAATGGCACATCCTCAATCTGAACAGTTCCCCTATTTTCCAAAATATGGGTAAGATAAATTTCATTTATATATTTTAGTATTTTCTTAAGTTACTGATATGTTATTAATGGAATGGGTTCATTCTTCTATATAAACTGATACTATTTTTGAAAAACAACTTATTTAGCACTACAATCAATCTCAGCATGATAAAAAGAAATTCATTCTAAACCCATTATAACTTCAAACTCTACTAAGGGGAGAAAAAAAGGTTTTTAGGTAATGTCTTTTTATATATAACAATAGGAAGATTTTTATAATGTTTTTCCCTTAATATTTCCCCTAGTGTTTTCACTATAAGTTATGATTTCATTTCTTGAGGTGAAATTTCCAATTATCTATAAAATTTCATAGAAATTAAGGAATGTATAGACCCCTTATTAAATAAGAAATTAGAAAAATATGAGTAAACAAAAATAATGTACATGATACCACTTCATTGGATAGCCCAAAATATGCCAAAGTAGTCGCAAATAATTTTTCTACATATTTTTGCTTATAGTATGCACTCTTTACATTATTTAGATCTTTCTTTGGGAAGTTATTTGCATAATTCCTCATGTCACCACATTTAAAAAACATTATATTTTGATTATCAGAATTAATCATACCAACACTGAGATATTTTTCATTGCATTATCAGGCCATATGTCCAAACATACCACATCAGAAACACTTCTCGATTTTGTTAAGGCATTCCTTAGGGGGATTTTTACTACACCTTTCACATATAGGAAATATTTATTTCTTACCTTTAGATTTATTTGATTGATTCTTACCCATTTTTTTCCATCTGTAATTTTCCTTCTGCTTGTTTTCAAAGTACATGTGATCATCAATAAACACCATTTATACCCTCTCAGTACATTAAACAAGTTTCTCATAACTTTTGAATTAATGGGAATCAAATGCCCTTATATATTTTGGATTTAATATTTACTAACAATAATTAATTTTACTATCAGGATCTTGAATAAGATTTGAAGCATACCTTAAAAATTGGGAGAAGTTTTCTTCATACATAGCCACTGAATCTACCACATTTTATTTTAATTCAAGGAATTTATTTTCTATAGAAATTATAACCGACATAGGAAAATATTTTTCAAGGAAAATATTCTTAAATCCATCCCACTCCAAGGAATCAATATCCTTGTTATCTATGATATTCTTTACCATTGACCACCATTGGTTAGCTTCACCTTTAAAACTATATATAGAAAGAATAAAATTATGATTATTTGGACACACCATGACCATGAATAACGTTTCACGGGATTTAATAAAAACTTTAGCTACCACTAGGTCAGAAGATCCACTCAAAGAAAGAGGGTATTGCCTCAAAAAATGTTCCACTATCATCATGATCCCTTGTGGTAGCTCTGGTTGTTCCCTTGCATGGATTTTACCAACATTTATACCATGTATCAACTAATCCATTACTATCACAAACTGTTCGGTTCCAATTCCAACCATTCCAAGTTGTGGATTTTGAAATATATCATCATCGTGGTGCTTTCCTACTTCTATGTCCATATTTCTTATATGAAAAACCATTCTGAACAGACATGTCTTAGATGAAGAAAAAGGTAATCATTAAATCCATTATCATTTAAACATAACCATAAGGTAAAATTCATTTATGGAATTCTATTAACATCATCCTAACCCCTAAATTTATCTAAATTATGATCTGATACCAACTATATGGACTTGACCTTAAACATTACTTAATAGAGTAAATTCTTTTAGAATTCACATTCTTACATTCCCAATTATCTCTTCATTTTATAGTTTTAAAGGATTAGGATATAATTCATACATATAAACACAGAAGAATAAAAACGGATACTAATAAAATATTATCCATTTCTTCCATAATACTAAAATTTTTAATAAAATATGAGTCCTCTTCATAAAAAAATTCATGACATTCATCTTGGATTCTTCTTTTCTTTTACCAATCCTTTAAAACCTATGAGAACCATTTTAAAATTTTGTATGAGAATAAAAACTTATTAAGGGAACTAAAAGGAAAGGAACTATTAGTCCATGAATACTTATAAACATATGAAATAATTTTCAAAAATACTTACTTCTCCTATATAAAGTAACATATAGTTTCTTGGTTAAAACAAGACATTTCCCTAAAACATAGAAAATATAAATAAAACTATATAAGTAACTTGTAGAACTACTTACTTATGATTGTAACCCTTATGGATACCATATGATTTTAAACCCTCGTGGCTACCTTAAAATGTAAACCTCAAAGCTACCTTATGGTTTATCCATTATATTTACACTTTGAATAACCATTCTAATCAAAATCTAACATAAACATACCTGATTCATTGGAAGGAGATACCAGTACAACCCTTCCTTATAAAAAATACCTAAGAACCATAACATAATCATAAAACATGAATACATGAAGCATAAAACTTATCCCTTTTAATTTTGTAAAAATAGAAAATCAAAAATGGATTTTTAAAGAAAATTATATTAACTTAGGTTCATCTTACTTCAAACATGTTCAAACATCATCTTGAATTATCCTATTCAGAATATCCTTAAGGAAATTGGATTTGATCTTTTGTTTAAACCAAAGCCTCCTAGACATGGGGGAGAGGATTCATAATAATAATGCGTAAAATTTGGACAAGCATCAAGGATTTGGATGCATGAGGAGAAGAGGTCATAAGGGGTGGTATTTATAGTGGAAAATAGGGGTGTTTTTTACTTATTATATTCTGTAGTTTATTATTTTGGCTCAAGACTATGATAATTTTGAGAATTCTTAGTAAATATATTAATATAATGAATGTGGATTTGATATTGTGGTGATTAAATTACTAATTACTCAAGGAATAGTGTATCTAACTTATAATGTATATATATAGTAAATTACTATATGTCACTATTCATCAAAAATTCACCTATTTCAAAAAAATACCTAAAACTTTCCCTAACCATTTTTCAATATGAATAATTCAAAAAAGAACTCTTTTTATGAAAATATTTTTTCAAATAAGAAAATTTTCATTTTTAATTAAAATCGTCTTTTATTTGAAAAGTATCAATTTTTAAATCATAACTAATGTTAAAACACTTTGAATAATTTATTAATGTCCATAAAATTGTTCTATAATCATAAGAAAAAACAATTTAATTTTTTAATCTATTTTATGAACATAAATTTTCTTTTAAATAATTTTATTTATTATAAAATTTTAAATAAAAATGAATGTATCAAAAAAATTCCAACACTTAAATTTTCATTTTTAGAAAATTTATTTATTTATTACATAGTATAAATATATCATATTCTCACTTATAAGATACATAAATTTTATTTACACTTTTATAGATGAGGTTATTATTCTATTAGTATAGATTTCTTAGTTTCAATAAATAACACTTATTTCACAATACATTTATAATGAATTTAAAATTTTAATTACAAAATGAAAACAAATAATTTTATAATTACTTGGTTTCTTTAACTCATGAACTTTTATTACCCTTTTATTAAGAATTCTATGTTAAATTTATGTTTTGGGTAATAACTGCTTTTTTGTATAGCTCATTACTTTCTATTTTTGGTCCGCTTACATTAATCATTGTTCCATTATCTAATGAATGTAAAATATGATATAAATATAATATATATTCATTATATATGTATTTAAGGTAATCCATAAAATTATGTCATAGGAAATTCAATACATCATTCATGGAAACGATAGGTCGTACATACGCATGATGCTATTAAAATTTTCACGTCATATTGAATGAAGGAAAAGTAAATGAAATATATATATATATATATATTATAATTATATAAGAATATTTGTGTATTATATATCTCATATGTTTTTTAAACTCATACCTAATACATTCCTTGTAATGCATGAACAAATAACATCGCTTGATGATGTGTTAGCCAACAATACATGTGAATGACGTTATCGTATTCCCACATAAAGTAAATCATGATGGTATATGTTATATAATAATTCTAGAATAATAATAATATAATAATACTTATATATAATATATAAATTTTATTTTCATCATTATCCCAAACAGTGAAATTCGGTAATGGAAAAAATGAACGACATTGGTTCACGAGAAGGTTGTCCTCCGTACACATGAACGATGATTTCATAATCCATTTGATAGAAGTGTGTGTGATTTTATGTATTAAAATTAATATAAAAATATATAATTATATTTAATATAATTGGGTATTTATATAATCATGATATAAAAATAATTGAAGGAGTTGAGAAAGAAATAAAATAAAAACGCCTTAAGAATAACATTACCTCTTCTTTTGAGTATCCACATTATTTTTGTACTAAAACATTGAAATTATTTCTT
Organism: Viscum album; assembly: GCA_963277665.1. Taxonomy (NCBI): domain Eukaryota; kingdom Viridiplantae; phylum Streptophyta; class Magnoliopsida; order Santalales; family Viscaceae; genus Viscum; species Viscum album. Next base: position 1,362,760,288 of record OY728151.1, on the reverse strand, counting down.
TATTACTACAATAAGGCTTCTAGAATGGGGTTATGTAATTTGGGAAGTGATTTGGTTTGGTTTTTTATGAGATAAAAGGATTTAAAGGTGTGAAGAAGTGGGGAGAGTTAGTTCCCTTTTATAGTTGGGTAGGAGTGAAATTCTTATAAATACTCAAAAGTATTTACTATTGGGAGGTCTCACCTTCCTCATATGCCTCAAAAATATAATAATAATATTTTTTAGGGTTTATTTTTTCTATAACAACCACCACCAAAAAATTAATGCATTTTTAAGAATTTTTTTCCTTAACTCCTTAGTTTCCTTGTTTTTTTCATTTTGGATTTTCATTATGGTAACTTGTTTTTTAACCCATGTAATTAATTAATTAAAAATAAATTAAAATAATTATTATAAAATTCAAACCCCATTATTTTAAATATTAAATCCAAGTTATAAAATAAAAATCACTTGTTTTTTTGGAAATTAATTTTTACAGAAGCGCATGTAATGTGCAAAAATATTGCTTTAACACTAACCAAGAAAACAATATTTTCAATATTTAGTTGTAAATATGTTCATTATAAAAGATAAAATCTTCCATTAATGTACTAAATTATATATTTATTAAAATTTAAAAATCATTTTATATAATATAGGATTTTTAGTAATTTTAAATCATTTAATAAAAAACATTTATTATAAAATAACATTAATGTCAATTTCTACATTGTTTATTTAATTTTAATTTAAAAATCATAATGAAAATAATATAATAATAATAAATTAACTTCACATATTTTTATCATGATATATTCATCTAAAAAAAATTAAAAAAAATAATTATATTTACCTTGTTTTTAATATTCCTAATATAATTTATTTTATTTTATTATTAACTAAAAACTTTTTATGGTTGATTTTATTAAGAATTTAATTATATAATATCTAAAAATTAAAAATAAATTATTATGGTAACAAACAGTCATTTATATTTAAAAATAATATATATAACCAAACCAACAAGGTTTTTCCCTATCTCAAATCATTATAGTTATTAAAATCAAGGAAGGTGACTTTTTCCTTTTTATTTACTTAACTTATTGTATATGTCACATTAATTGAATATTATTAACAATAAATCATAAACATAGAGCCTATGGTGATAAGGGTCTAAATATTTTCATTTAATGGGTTTTGAAAATGTTTTTTGTTGATTTTACACTTTATATTCTAAGCTTAACCACTTTGTAAACTCATTTTTACCTTAATCACTGTAATTAATTTTAGATGTTTTCAATAATAATTGTGTTAAAAACTAATATTTAGTTAATATAAAAATTAAATTATGTTTCTTACAAATATTTAATCCATTTGGGCAAATTTAACTTAAAAATGTGATAAAATTTAATGTAAAATTAATCCCACCAACGTTGTAAGAAAGCAAGATTTTAAACTGAAAATGTCCAATAGTTTAAAATGTTTTTATTTATAAATTCTATATAATAAATATTAAAATGACATAAATTGTATCAATATATGTATAATTTATCTATTGGTACTTTAAAACCAATTAAAAATATAATTTAACATTACAAATCATTTAGACAAAAAATACTGTTTTCGATTAAAATTCAGTATTATTCAGTATTCTTCAAAAAAATGAAACTTTTCATAATAATAAAAAAAATTAACCCAAATATAATTTTGATATTACATTTTCAATAATGAATTTTATTTTTACAAATAAAATTTATAAAATTGGAAACATTTTGTTTTAAAACAATTATTCCATTACAAGGTGACAAAACCGCCTATAGAAAAATACAGCTTTTTGCGTAAAATTAGTTTTGTTCTTGTATTATTCCTATCAAATCAATTGTATAAATTTAAAAAAATTACTGTTAAATATATAAATGTCATTAATATATTCCAAAAAGTGTAATTTTTTTAAACTAAATATTTCATGTAATGCAAGTTAAACTCGATATTGTGTGTGATGCAAGACACACTCAGTGTTTCATATTGTTTATGCTATCAAATATAATTTTATTCTTATAAAAACTCGAGGTGTTACATCCACCTACCCCCTTTAATAAATTGATTCCTTAAAATTTTAATATTATTTTAGTAATCAATTTTTGGTCATTTGAAAATAATTTTTTTTGTAAACCCACATCATGATAATGATTAATAAAACATCCACTTAATAATTTTTTCCAGCGTGTTCACTGTGTGGAGGCTTCTTCCATGGTGAAGGGTGGTCTCGTTCTGGAGGCTCAGGGTTTTCTCTTCCACGGAAAGGGTGGTAGGGTCTTCTGCGACATTGGGGTCATGTTATAGATCTTTAGCAGCATGGGGTTTAGATCTAGTGTGGCGTCAGGGTTGTGATCTTGTTCTCCACATTGAAGGTGTTGCAATCTGTTGTGGCTTTAGGGTCGATATCTAAAGGGGTCAAGTTCTGGTGTGGCGTTATGTCCATGACCTAGTCTTTAGCAGTGTTGGGGTTGAGTTTTGTTCTTCCAATCTGGTTGAATACTATTTCTTCCATAGCGTTGGGGTAAGATCATGTTCTTTTATATTGTTGTGTTGTGATTCTTTCTTCCTTAGTGACGGTGTTGTTATTCAATTCTATTGTGAATGGGTCATGATCTGAACTATTGTTTCATGATCCAAAAAGGGTGTTTTAGGTGGACTTCTGTGGTCTTTGTTAGCTGATTTTATGGTAGCGATAGGATTTGTAGATATTTGAGTTGTCTCCATCACTAGGGTGTCCCTATTTCACTCCCTCATGGGTTCCTCTCACTTCCTACATGATTTTTCATTTTGGAATCTAGTGTGGGTTCCTTCTTGACTCAGATCTGATCGGATTCATGCCTGTAGTGGTGTTTCTAGTTCATATGAGTGTGGTTCCCCTCTTCAGTGACACTCCTTTGGTGTGGTTGTTGGGTCTTTCATCCCTTCAGGGGGGGCATTGGCCTAGCTTCTCGCATCTGGGAGTTTCTAGTTTTTTAGAGTAGCTTATTTGTGGCTGCGGTTTCGAATGGAGCCTTGTGATTTCGTCGTAGTAAGGCAATCTTCCAGCGATGATTCTAGTGTGTGGGATGTTGACATTACCATTGATGCATCTTTGATTGCTAATTTTTTGTGAATGATTCTGTGGTTGTTCTCTGATCCTGTGATGATGTGTCATGTGGCCAGTGTTCAGGGGTCTATGCATCCAAACATCCTTCAAGGGGCTTCTCTAAATGAGGTTCAAAAAATGAAGTTTTCACCAGACCATTTCTTTCAGATTCGGATGTTTGATAGGGTATGACTTTTGTCATCAATTCTAGGCTCATGCATTTATGTATGGGATAGCTTACTGAGCAGCGATGTTATGGTGGAAGCTAGACTTATTGTTTTTTATATTGGGGAGGACTTTCTCCTTATTTTCTTGATCTGGTTATTGATAGATCTTTTTTATGGAACAGTTTTATGCCTTTGTGTCCTTTATTTCTTGTTGGGTTCCCCCTTACCCCTTAGAAGGTATTTTGATATCAAAAATATTATTTTTTTTGTTAGTTAGTTAGAAAGGGATGTACAGAGGTCATATTTAATAACACATAACTATGTTTTTAAATAGGATACAAAGGTGGGAATGGAGTAAAAATGTAAATAATTATATATAGTGATTTAGTTCATTGATTGTATGAAATTTAATAATTAATGGAAATTTAAGGGCCTCAAAATCATAAATCAGTGATGAACGGAATGACCATCGGGTCATAAGAATTGATGGTAATAGGATATTTTTTGTTTTATGATATATTTCCTAGAGTTAAGGAATTATATTACTATATATACAAATATAATATGTAAATAAACTTACATGGCTCATATTGTTTAATCCTTTAATCAAATTTCACACAACGTCATTTTTTTAAATAAATAGTATTCAAGATGAATTTTTAATACCTGATGCACTAAAATCAAATATCAAAGACCACATAACCATTAAAGGGACATTAAATCTATTTCATATGTATTTATACATTTGCCAATAAAAAAATTGTTGGATCATGGTATGTTAATTCCCAAAATGAGTAAACCTTAATATGATACATTAATCTTCAAAATTAATACACAAAGTTCAGACCAACCCATTCTGTAAATATTTACCCATAAAATTCATCAAACATTTTTAGACTAAGTTTAAAACTAAATGATTAGAGGCATTTTATCATATGTTTCTCCAAGATAAATAAACCATTATTTTTAAAATAAAATACCATATGTTTCTAAAATAAAATTATTAATTTCCTATAAAAATTTTATACTAAACAAAACATCACGTAGTCCAATGGTAGGTGGGAAACCCTTATCATAATTCAATCTTGGGTTCAAGCCCCACCATCTTTTCGAATCTGATGGGTTTTCACCAAATATATGGGTTTGTTATTTTCTCTTTAATTAGTAAAAATAATTCCTCTTTAAATAGTACTTTATGTTGATTAAATATGTTATAAATACCTAAACCCAATGAAACATCGCCAAAAATTTCATTAATCATTTTAAGATCTCATTGCTTGAAATCTCAAAGGGTTGTTTAAGACTTTTATCCTATGATAATCCTTAATCTTATATACATATATATATAAAGGTATCTATAACTCTATATAACCTCACATTAAAACATGATAATTACAAAGTTATCTAAACCTTTCCTCTGATGCCAACTATAACAAACTAGGATCCGTACTCTTGGATCATGTACAGAAATCATACACTCTATATTTCTGGATTTGATGAAAATAATTATGACCTATTTTTCACCATTGAAACCTTAAAACATAAAAAGAAAAATTGGATCACTTAAATTATAAAGGACCTTTTAGGTTTAGAGTTTTAGAGAATTAGGACTAACTCATATCAATATGTACTCTAAAAATTCTAGTTTATAAAGATAGATATGATCTCCTGTTTAACCTGGATTTTATTATTTCACATTAAGTCATCAACATAATCCATGTGAAATAATTTATATACATAAGTCAATCAACCTCATTATTTATAACCTAGGGAAATAAAACATAATAATTTTGAGATAAAATGCTTAGAAAGGGTAAACATAAGAATAGACAATTGAATGTCATTAATAAGAATAAGAGTGCATAAGGGTATGATGACATACTCAAAGTGCCTAAGTGAATCATGAAACCCATAAATATTCGAATCATCACATATGAAATCATGTCATATAAAAGAGTTATAAAAATAAAAAATCATGAGCCATGTGATATCAATCTTTATCTTAAAAAACATTATACATCCATAGAAAGAATAGATAAGACATATTGGTATTTTTGAACATCATCTCCCAGATCCCTTATAGAGCTCATACAGAACCCTTATATAAATCTAAAAATTTAAATAGTCGTATGAAAAACTTCTAATATAATAATGTTTAGAACATAATCATTACTCTAAAAATTAGAGTGATATCAGGGTGTACCCATCATTTAGTCTATAACAGGCTCACCCAATGCTATCTGGGAACACGAATCATTTATAATGTCAAGGAACCAAATAATGAATAAATCACATAGAGAATTCAATTCATCATAACTCATTGAAACAACCATTATCATTTTCAGAATATGATTAATTTTTGAAAAGAAAATGTGTCCTATTATAATATATTTGAAACATGGTTTACTCATGAAAAGTAAACTGGTTACATAAAAATCTCTTTAAAATGTGATTAACTCTTTAAGATAAATGGTTCTCATAACTATCACTTTGAAAAGTGATTAATTTGTTGAAGAGAAATGATATCCATAACAATATGTTTGAGACAGCCTCATTCCATCTAGAGAAATATTGAGGATAGTATCACTAAAAAATATCCACATTAGATAATAATTAAAAACAAGTTTTTTGACATAGATAAATGGAAATAACATTAAATTTTCATTAAATAAAATTTTAATAAAATACACTTTTCCTTTTGAAAATCACTTTTTTAAAACATAAAACTTTTTTAAAACACTTTTTTTTAAAATAACCTTAAACACTTGTAAATGAGATTTTAAAAAAATAATTTAATGAAATTTTTTGAGGAAAATATAATTACAACATTTAAAAAATATTCTAAAACATTTTTTAAATTTTTTTTAGAAAACATGGTTTTGGGAGAAAAGGTATTTTCGAACGAGAGGATAATTTTTCAAAAAAATATTTTGAACTCTTGAGTCTATATAGATAAGAAAATGAAGGGAAAACATGTATTATCATGAAATAAAAGTATAATAAAATTTAGTATAATTACTTATAGTTATATCATAATATTTCAATATTGGATACTTAATCACAAGCAATATTGATAAACGATGACATTGTAACATGAAATTCATACCAATTTGTTAATATTGAACTGTAATCCTCGTGAAAGAATAACAATAAACGAAAAATATAATATAATTAAAATAATTATATTCATAATATAACATGAAATGGTTGAATTATATATACACATTATAAAATAACATAGGTGTATAACATCCAAAATGTCTCAAATAAGGCAAATTGAGAAAACAATCCACTACTATTTTGGTAACTTTGAAACCATAAACCCCATGAATGAGATATCATAAAATGGATATGTAAATCCCTATAAATTACTTTATAATATTAATAAAATAAATTCATTTTCATTATATACACCCCACAACAAAAAATAAGTGGTGAATATGGAATATATCTCATAAAAACGAAAGTGAGATGAGAAAAGCCCTTACCTCACACTTTATTTCAGTCGAACATGATTCAAACTCTTATATATTTATTTTATTCATTTTATTAACTTATTAAAGAATAATATTAATATTTTTAATATCATATAGGATTCTATTATGACCTTTTATTACCCTTTTATTAATAATTCCATGTTATAGTTATGTTATAGGTTATAACCACTTTATTTTTTGTATATGTTTTGACATTCTATTTTTGGTCCTCTAAATTAAATCATTGTTTAGTATCTCTAGAATATAAACCATGATATAAATATCATATATATTTATTGTATATTTACATATAGTAATCCATGATATATAGTGATAAGAAATGAAATACATTTTTCATAAAGACGGTAGGTCGTATGTATGCATGAACGATGTTTACATATTCATGTCGTATTGAGAGAAGGAGAAGTAAATGATATATATATATATATATTATCCGTTGAGTATCATATTTATTTTATATATTTCACATATTTTTTTTAAACTCATCATTAATACATTACATGTAATTTGTGAACAAATCACATCGCTTCTCGAGGCAGTAGTCTGTCATACACACGAATGACATTATTGTATTCCCAAAAAATGAAAATCATGGTGGTATGTGTTAAATAATATTTATGTAATCAAAATAAAATATTAAAAATAATTTATATCATATATAAATAGTATTTTCATCATTATTCCCAACTATGAAAAGTGGTAATGGAAAAAACGAATGACATCGGTTAGCAATGCGATAGTCCGTGGAACACATGAGTGATCATTTTGTAACCCATTTGATTGAAGTTTGTGTGTTTTTAGGTCATAAAATTAATATCAAAACATATCATTATATTTAAAATAATAATTTTATTGAATAATCCTGATATGAAAATAATTTAATGAGGTGGAGAATGAAATACAATACAAATGATTTTAGAATAACATTGCATATTCTTTAAGTATCCTCCTAATTTTTGAACTTAATACTTGAGATGTTTTCTATATACCAAAACTAAGGATTTGAATATAATTTCTAGGAATTTATTAAGTTATTTGGGAATGATTTTTATTTTCCAAAATTCTTGAGAGGTCTAAATAATTATGGAGAGTGGTTCTTTTTTATAACTGAGGAGGAGTGGTATTCGTGTAAATTCTCAAAATTATTTACTATTGGGAGGTATGACTTACCTAATTCTCCAAAAAATGAATAATAATGTATTGGAATAATTATCTGGTTGAGTAACACCTACACCAAACAAAATATATGAATTTTTTAATCAGTCTGTTCCATAACTCCTAAGTTTCCTTATTTTTCATTTTAGTTTTTCATTAAGGAAACTTATTTTCTAACCTATATAATTTTATCCAATAATATTAAATTAAAGTGATACTTATTTGAAAATTTATCCCCACTGATTTTAAATATCAAATAAAAATTTTAAAACAAAAATATCATTTGTCTTTGAAATTAATTTTTACAAAAGCACGTGTAACGTGCAAAAATAGTTCTTTAACCCTAACCATGCCAATAATGTTTTTAAAATTTAAGGGTAAAAATGTTAATTATAAAATATAATTTATCCCATTAATGGACCTTATTTTAAACTTATTAAAATTAAAAATTTACATTATTGAATATAGGTTTTTTATTAATTTTAAATCATTTAAATATATCATTTATTATAAAATAACATTAATATCTATTTTCAACACTATTTATTTTAATTTAAATTTGATAAATATCAAGATAGTAATGGAATTAAAATATATTAATTTCACTACTGTGTATCATGATATATTCTTATAAAAAATAATTTAACACAAATGATCATTCTATTTACATCAATTTAAATATTTGTTGTATCAATTATATTATTTTATTATTAACTAAATAATCCATATATAGGAATTTCATAAGAATTTAATGTAATTATATCATCTATAAACATTAAAGATAAATTATTATGATAAAAAATAATTTATATTTCAAAATAATATGTCTAACCTAACCAAAATTATTTTCATCCTGATCTCAAAGCCTTATAGATATTGAAATCAGTAAAGGTAAATTTTTTGTCTTTTTCTTTACTTAAACTATTATATAGGTCAATTTCATGGAATATTATTCTCACTAAATTTTGAAAGTACAATATAAGGTGAAAATGGTAATAATATGTCCATACAATGGTTGTTTTACATGTTTCTAGGTTATTTTACTCCTTATATTCTAAGATTAACCACTAAGTAAACTCATTTTTACCACAATCATTATAATTAATTTTAGATGTTTTCAATAATAATTTTGGTTGGAATTTATGTTTAAATTATTATATAATATAAATATGTTTTATTCAAAATATTTAATCCAGTTTTACAAATCAAAATTTCGAAACATGAAGAATTTAATTTAAAATTAATCCTGCAGACATGACGAAAAAGATGGATTTTAAGGTAAATTTTTTTAAAAGTGTAAATTGTTTTTATATAAAAAATCAATATTAAAAAATTAAAATGAACAATATTGGATTAATATATGTATAATTTAACTATTGTGACTTTAAAACCAATTTAAAATATAATTTAGCATTACAAATTATTTATCATAAAACACAGTTTTCGATTAAAATTCAATATTGTTCACTATTCATCAAAAAATGAAACTTTTCATAATAATAATAAAAAATCACCCTAAGATAATTTACATATTCCTATTTCAAAAATGAATTTTATTTTTTCAAATAAAATTTATAATATTTTAAATTATAGTTTTAAAATACTTGTGCCATTAAATGGTAGAAAAACATCCTTTAGAAAAATACAACTTTTTGTGGGTAAATTAGATTTATTCTTATCATATTCCTATAAAATATATTACAAAAATTTAAATAATTTTATTAAAAATTTAATATATAAATTACATTAACATTGTCCAGAAATAGTGATTTTTTTAAACTCATTATTCTGTCTAACACGGGATAAACTTGATATTTCTTACCATTCAAACCAAATTTATTATTGTGTGGATTTTATGCTTTCAAATATTTTTTTGATTTTATGAAATCACAGAGTTAAATCCTACCCCAATACCCTTTACAAAATGACATCCTCCTAATTTTAATATTATCTCAGTAATCAAAGGTTATACATTTGAAATAATTTTGTTGTAAACCCACATCATAAAAAGGGATAATAAAACACCATATTAATAATTGATAAAGGGATGTACCAAGGTCATGTGGAAAAACAAATAAATAGGTTATAAAATCTATGAACATATGTGTGAATAAATGAAAATGTAAATAATTATAAATATTTATTGAGTTCATTGATCATAATAAATTTAATTATTATTGTAAAGCTAAGGACCTCAAAACCATAAACCTTGGATGATCGAAATGACCACAGATTCATTATAATTTAAGGTACTAGGATACCATTTTTCATTCAAGATCCATTTCCTAGAGTTTAGGAACGATCTTACAATCCATAAAAAGGTAATAAAAAAATAAATTTAGATGATTAGTAGAATTTCATCGTTTAAAAAAATTCCATCCCAATATCATATTTTTCTACAAATGATGAGTATTCATGATGAATTGTTAATGCCTGGTGAACTAAAATAAACATTAAAAGACCAAATAACCATAAAATTTATATTCAATATATTCCACCAATCTTTATACATTAACCAAAACTAAATTGTTTATCACATGGTAAGATAATTCTCATAATAAGTAATCCTTGATAAAAATACCCTTAGATTTCCTAAAAACTTTCTTGACTAAGTTTGAAACCTAATTCTTAGAATTATTTGATAATATATTCTTCCAAGATACATAAAACATTATTACTAAAATAAAATAAAACATGTTTCTGAAATAAACAAAGTCTTTACATATGAAAATGTCATACTAACTAGGACATCATGTAGGCCAGTGGTGGGAACCAAACCCTTGTCATCACTTGGTCAGGGGTTCAAGCTCCACCGCATTACCAGATGCAATGGTTTGCCACATAGCATGTGGGTTTTTCTTTTTTATTTAAACATTAAAAATAATTTCTCCTTAAATAATACTTCATGTTCATCATAGGGGTCGCAAATACCTAAACCAAATAAAACATCTCCAAAAATTCCATTAATCACTTTAAGATATCATCAATTAAAACCTCAAATTATTTTCTAAAACATTGAAATTTTGATCATCCTTAATCATATATATCTATTCTTGTGTCCATAACTCTTAAGAAACATCACATTAAAATATCATTAAATAAATTTGAGAACAATATCATTTTAATTTAGAGAATCACTTTTATAAATCATTAAAAATTTCTAAAATCAATTTCTTTGAAATTAACCATAAAATATTATAAAATATATTTTAAAAAACTCATTTTAAAAAAAAATATGAGGTAAAATATCCTATCATATTTTAAAAACTCTTTTCAAATCATTTTTGAAAACATTTTTATGAATCATGGTTTTGGAAGAAAAAGAGTTTTTGACCAATAAGATTATTTTTCAAAAAAACGTTCTTTTGAACTCTGAAGTATATAAAGAGATGAAAATGAATTGAAGTCATTAATTCCTGTGACATAAAAATATAATAATAAAATTCATTATAATTATTTATAGTTAGATCATATGATTCCAGCATTTGAGACTTAATCATAAAAAAACTATGATAAACGATTAGATTATAACATAAAACTCATACCACATTTGTAACAATGAGTCATAAGCCTCTTGAAAGAGTAACATTAAATGAAACATAAAATATAAAAAAAATATTTAGATTAATTATATAAAATTAAAATTTGGAATTATATATACACCTCATAAAAGAAGATAGGTGTACAACATAATAAATGACTCAAAAATGTAAATTGATAAAAAATACATTCCTGCTTTGGTAACATTATAACTATGAAACCCATGAAAGATTTATTATAAAATGGATATTAATACCCTAATAAATTTATTTATATGAATAATAAAATAAAATCATACATCGCAAAACAAAAAAAGTGGTGAATATGGAATATATTTCACAGAAATAAAAGTGAGACAAGAAAAACCCTTACCTCACACTTCCTTTTGGTATAACATGATTAATAATATGGTATAGTGGTTTTAAACATGTTATTAAATTATTAAATAACAATATTAATATTTTAATATCTTATATTATTTTTTTAGAACCTTTTATTTCTCATTTATGAACAATTCTGTGTTAAAGTTATGTTTTGGGTAATAATCGCTTTGTTTTTCATAAATGTTTTCACTTGCTATTTTTGGTCTGCTTAATTAAATAGTTGTTTCATTACCACAAGAATTTAAAACATGATATAAATATCATATATAATCCTTATATATTTATTTACATTAATCCATAATATTTAGTGGTGGGAAATGAAATACATTGTTCATAGACATAGTAGGTCGTGTATACGCATGAAAATTCATTCTATTTTCATGTTGTATTGAAATAAGGATAAGTAAATGATATATATATATATATATATATATTATTAAATAATCATATCTATGTCATATATATCACAAAATTTTGATAAAATTGTCTTTAATACATACCATGTAATGTGTGAATGAATCACATTGCTTTATGTGGATGTAGTCCGTCGTACACACGAACGATGTTATCGTACTCCCAATATATGGTAATCCGGAACATATGTGTTATATAATAATTAAAGAATCATAATGAAATGATATATTTCATGTATAAATATTATGTCCATTATTATTTCCAACATTTAAAGGTGGTAATGGAAAAAACAAATGACACTGATTTGCGAGGCAGTAGTCTGTCGTACACACAAATGATGATTTCTAAACACATTTTATGGAAGTGTGTGTGGTTTAAGGTCATACACATAAAATAAAAACATCTCATTATATTTAATATAATTTATTTATTTTATAATCATGATATAAAAATAATTTAAGGGGTGTAGAAGTAAATCAAATAAAAACAATTTTAGAATAACATTACATATTTTCCAGGTATCCGCTTCAAGTTTAAAAAAAACATGAAGGGTTTCATTTATACCAAAAATAAGGCTTATAGTATTATGGTATTTATGTTCAGAAGTTATTTTGTAACTTTGTTTATGATAAAAAATCTTTAAAAGTGTCAAGATGTTGGGAGAGTGAGTGCCTTTTATAGTTGGGAAGGAGTTCCATTCTTGTTAATACTAATGATTATATACTATTGGGAGGTATCCCTTGCATAATGTGCCTCAAAAATTGAATAATAATGTAGGTTAGGGATTATTTAGTCTTGAAAAACCTCTTACATAGAAAATATATATATATTTTAAGCATTTTTTTCCTTAACTTATAAGTTTCCTTATTTTTTCATTTTGATTGTTTATTAACGTAACTAGTTTTATAACCAAGGTAATTCATCCATTAAGACTAAATTAAAGTGAGGCTTATTATAAAATTTATACCCACTAATTTTAAATATTAAATAAAAAATATAAAATAAAAATATCATGTATGCTGGAAATTAATTTTAATAGAAGCTCTTGTAACGCGCAAATACACTTTTTTAACCCTAACTATGCCAACCATGTTTTAAATAGTTAGGGGTCAATATTCTAATTATTAAAGTCAAATTGGTTCATTAAAGGACCATATATTACATTTTTTAACATTTTAAACTCACTTTACATAAGATAGGTTTTTTAGTAATTTTAAATCTTTTAATATAATATCATTTATTATAAAATAACATTAATGTAAATTTTTACATTATTTATTTAATTTGAATTTAATAAATATCAATAAAATAATGGGATTAAATTATATTAGGTTCACATATATATATCATGATACATTCATCTTAAAAAATAATTTCACACAAAAATTCATTCTATTTACCTCAATTTTAATATTTATAGTATCATTTATTTTATTTTATTACTAAATAAATAAACCATGTGTTGGTGTTTATTAAGAATTAATGTAGTTATATCATCTTTAAAAATTAAATATAATTTATTATGATTCAATATATTTAATAATATTTCAAAATAATATGTATAAATAAAGCGAAATCATTTTCATACCTATCCCAAATCATTATAAATATTGAAATCAAGGAAGGTTCTTTTTTTTGACTTCTTCTTTACTTATCTTATTATACATGTTACTTTCGTAGAATGGTATTCGTAATAACTCATAAAAATATATACTAAGTTGATAAGGGTCTTACTATATATATAAAATGGGTATTGGACAAGTTTTTAAGTCATTTTACACCTTATATTCTAAGCCTAACCATTAAGTAACCTCGTTTTTACCGTTATCGTTGTAATTAAATTTGTTTATCTTCACTAATCGTTACGGTAAAAAACATAAGTTTACCGTATTAGATATTATAAATTATGTTAATTCTAAATATTTAATACATTTTTCCAAACTCAACTCAAAAAAGTGGCAGAATTTAATTTTCAATTAATACCACTAACATGACGAGAAAGTGGGGTTTTAAAGTGAAAATGTTAAAAAGTTTAGAATGTTTTTATATCAAAATTATATATAAAAAATATTCTAATGACATAAATTGGATTAATAGATTTATAATTTAAATATTTTTACCATTAAAACAATTAAAAATATAATTTAACATTAACAATTATTTAGAAGAAAAGGCAGTTTTCGATTAAAATTCAGTATTGTTGACTAATAATAAAAAAATGAAACGTTCTTGAATAATACCAAAAATTCACCCTAATATAATTATTATGTTACGATTTCAAAAAAAAAAATTATTTAAAAAATAAAAATTATAAAAATTATGTAATTTAGTTTTAAAACATGTGCGCCCTTAAAAGGAGACAAAACTGACTTTAGGAAAATACAACTTTTTATGCATACAAATAGATTTATTCTTATTTTATACCTGTCAAATATTTTGGATTAATTTAAAAAAATTGATTGAATATATAATATAAAAATTCATTATATATTCAAATAAGTGTGATTTTTTTAACACAGTTTAGCATGTAACACATGATAAACTCGATATTTCATGTAACGCAAGCCCAACTCAATGTTGCATGTCATTTACGCAATCAAATATAATTTTATTATATTAAAAACGTATGTTATTGCATCTATTTTTATGGATCCTATGAATATGTTTTTAAATGAATATATATAAAATTTTATGGTTGTGTTTACTGGTGATATTTTAGTATATTCAAAAAGTCAAGAGGATCATGAAAAAAAACCTAAGGATTGTCTTACAAACATTGAAAGAAAATAAGTTATATGGAAAATCTAGTATGTTTTAATTTTGGTTACGACAGATTTCATTCCTTGGGTATAATTTTTTTAAAGATGGTATAATTTTGATCCTACTAAAACTAATGTTGTTGAAGAATGACCAAGATCTATAAGTGTTATATAGATTCATAGTTTTATTGGATTATCATGTTACTACTGGTGGTTCATTGAATAATTTTCTTGGTTTTTTATCACACTAACTAATTTAACTCAAAAATGAGTGTATTCATCTAGATGATATAGTGTGTTTATTGTTTTGGGAATGGAAAATAAGAATGTTTAAAACTCTAGTTTTATCCCATCCCCCTAGAAATTGTGAATTTTCCACCGACATCAATGTACCTTAATGGGAATTAATTACATTCTAATTTATAATGATTAAGTAATTGATTATATTTCATGTTAAATGAATAATCATGAGTTAAATTATCTTATACATGATCTATAATTATCTGTTGTTGTTTTTTCTTTAACATTTTTATTGAACAATTCATATGGAGTAAACTATGAAACATATATTGCTAAAAACATTTTGAAGTATATATTCACTTAGAAAGAGTTGAACATGAGGTGGAGAAGTTGGATAGAACTTAGTAAGGACTCTCATTATATGATTCATCACTATTATGGAAAAGAAAAAAATGTATCTCATTCATTGAGTAAAAAATATAATTCTATATTAACGATGTTATGTTTGTAACATGACCCTTTAGTTAATGATTTGATGCATTATGGCCTAGAAATTGCGCATGTAGGAACATCCTCTATATTGTTTCAAGTGTCCTTATAATTGTATATTTTAGAAGAAGAATTTAACCTCAAAATAAGGATCATGTTTATAGGAATGGGTGGAATCTATTAAGAAGTTTATGTTTCTAGATTTTTTTATTGACAAAGAAGGTGGTATTAGATTTGGAAAAACATTATGTGTTCTATATGATTCCTATTTGTTGATGGAATTATTGATTGAAGCTTATTGTTCCTCGAATTATATTCATCCTAGAAGCACTAAACTTTTAGAGTACTTTGAGATTATTACTGATTGGATGAAATAAAAATAGATACTTTTGGATTTACAATGAAATGTTTGACTTGAAAATAGGTTAATTTGGAATAGAAATTACCAAAAGGATAGCTTCAAACTCTTCTAGTGTCATAGTGAAAATGGTAGAATATATCCACGGATTTCAAGGGTGGATTTTCTAATATATCCCAAGGTAATAATGTGATTTCTGATATTTTTTATTGACTAACTAAATATACACATTTTTCCCATTCAAGATAGTGTGCCTTTATAAGAGCTTTCTTGACTATAAAATAACTAGATTGTCATTGTAACACCCCGAGATTTTATGAAAAATATTATTTTTAATTCATTGATGTCTTGTGTTGTACGCTACACCAAAATGAGTTTGCACTACATGCATCCCTGACTGGTCTTGCATTACACGCAATCGCAACGTTCCACGATAGTGTGTGTTGTACACAATACCGAGTTTTCCTAAACAAAGATATGTTATATAAACTAGCCGTTATGAATAGTAATACCAACTTTTTGAAATTTTATAAATTTTATCTTTCAAAATAGACTTTATTTTTGGATTTGGAATATCGAAATTATCCTAGGCTGAATTTTCTGTATTTTTCTGAAAACATTAAATTTTTGATGAATAGTGAAAACACTATGTTACTATTTAAAAACCGACGTTTTATTTAAATAATTATTTATTTTATTTAAATTTATTTTAGGTCAAAATTGATACATAATACCTACATAAAGTTCAATTTAATTAATTGGAGTCATTTTATAATAATTTTAGATATATAAAAATTTTATAGAACTTTTCACCATATTTTACCCACCTCCTAGGAGAGTTTTAAAATTTACATAAAACGCAATTTTACCACTTCTGTGAGTGGAATTTCGAAAATACGAGATACATGGTCAATATTAAGGATTAAAATGTGGTTCAATAAGATAAAAATAATATTTGGTGAAAAGTAACTTTTTACTTTAATTTACCACGGTTAAAAGTAAATAAGGTGATTATGGGTAAAAATGATATTATTATTACCATAACACATGTCCTAATTCTATTGGATAAGTGTAATTCGACCAAAAACAACCTTAGGAATAAAATATTACCCTTTAGGTCTACCTAGATTCGATTAGGACATTTATTATTATTTTATTTAAAAAAGTGTTAAAATAGTAAAAATCAAAGTTTAATAAATAATTTTTTTTAATATAGAGTAATACATAAGATAAATTCAACTATAAATATTAATTATAAATATAAAAAGATTTAAAACATAATGGTAATTTATTTATAATTTTTATACATTAAATAATTTAATTTATTTATGACACAATGTTGATGCAGTAATTTCCTAAATAATGAATTATTAAAATAATTGTTATTATTAATACACAAATAAATGTAATTTGAGACTTTTTATGAACTACACTAATTTTATAAGTTATTATGACATGTTATTATTTATTTAATTATCTTTTTTTGAAATAATCATTCTGTTATGAGTTTCAAAAAAATCCATTACCAAATAGTGTCAAAATTGACGTAAAATAGTTTTTTAAACAAATATTATATTATTAATTTTTATTATATTCCTAAAAATCTAAGGTTCGGAAATATTACTTAGATAGGGTTATATATATTAATAATGAACCCCTTTTGGTTCTTTTGGCTTTTTATAGTAAGTTTATTAACCATATATGGTAAGAAAACAAGAAGACACGGTAAAAGTTATAGTATTTAACTTAGAGTTAAATATAAATGATAAGGTTAAAATAGTAACCTAAACTTTTATAAATTCTATTGGTTGAGATAATTTCGACCCATACCCACTTTAGCGTCTAAATAAATCAATTTGGAGCTATTATGAACCGAATATGACTATTATAAAATAATATTTTAAGTTTTTTCAAAGGTGCCCCTCTCCTCCCTTATAAAAAGGGCACCCCTTCCCTCTTATCTTCACACCCTTATGAGCCTTGAATCTCAGACAACCCCTGACAATTCCTCTTCTCAACCTCTCGAGTTATATTATAGAGGTTCTGGTATTCTCAAAATACCAACTCTAGTTCTCTAAGAAGAATTTTAAAGGAGGTGCGTCGAGGAAGAGGTAATCTCTTCTACCGACTCTTTCAGGTTTATTTCTTCTTATACTTCCTATTATTTAGTTGTTTCATTATAAAGTAATAACATAATTATTAATTATATACTGATATGTTATTATAAATATTAAACAACCTCATTTCACCTTCTATCCATCCTACGGAAAAAGAAATCACCGCGCGTGCGTACGTATGGAATACCGTCTCCACGCCGAGGTGTAATCAGTTTTTCCACCACCACCTTACTTGGATGGGTATAATGGTGTAAAGAATAACTATATATGATTATTATAACATCATAATGATTCTGAGATATTATATCATGCACTCCAATTCAATTCAATAATTATGGGAATGATATCATCGCTCGTGCATACGTACGGATTACTGTCTCCACGACGCGATGAGATTCATTCTCCATGATAACCACTCAAGAATGATTATAAAGTATACATAATGAATAATAATGAAATATATGAAATGATAAAGACACTTGATTTATTTATATTTATATATATCATCTACATACTTCCATTCAAGTCAATAAGGAAAATAAAACAGCGTTCATGCGTACGTACGGCCTACCGTCACCATGAACGGTGTATTTCATTTCATTTATCTATCTATTATATATATATATATATATAATCAATATATATGATATATAAATGATTATTTAAATTATTTAAGTAATTAAATCATGATATAATTAATAATAATATCTTGAACAACAAGTCCAAACAAGTACGATAAATAAAATGATTTTACCCAAAACGCTGCTTTAACATGGAATTTACAAAAGAACGGGTAATATAAAGTCATAAGTGAATAATATATGATATCATAACAATGAATATGATTCTGTAATAATTTAATGACATTATTTAAATCATTATACAGGAGGTTCGGATACATACGAATCATATCAGACATAAGGTAAGGGATAATTATTCAAATCTCATTCTTATCCGAGATTGTTTATTCCTAAGTATTTACTAGGGTTATGTTTATTATCCATGTCCATATGTTCTCAAAATGTTTTCATAAAATGTTTACTTTTCATCAATTTATTCTTAAAGTCATTTTTAACCTTTTTACTTTTACCACATCATATGGAAGGAATCTTTCTTTTGTTTATCATACGAGGTACTTTTTGACCTTTCCGGAAAAAGTACGAGAAGAATGTTTTTTTAACTTATACGGCATGAATGGAATTTTACAGTTTTATAATGCCTTATTTTCAAGAAGCTTCCTCTACAAGATTTCATGACTATTTTCAACAAAATACTTTTCATTTAAAATTTCATGGCATTTTGTTAAAAGAAAATTATTTTGAAGAAGAAAGGATATTTTCCTCAAGAATTCATTTCAAGTGTTTTATCAAAACAATTTTCCATCTAAGATGACATTATTTCATATGTGTTTGTTTCAAGTATAATGTCTTTATGATTTACATGGTTTTACTTTTCTTATGATGAAATATCCATTTGTTTAATATGTATTATGTGATGATAGGATGATGTTTATGAAACCCATTTTATTCTTTGGGTTATGATGAATGTTTTAAGTTTATTTTGTGGCACAAGTAAGAATGATTTAGTTATGAGATGGGTGGGACCTATATCTCCCTTCAATTAATTGGGTAAAGATTTATATCTCATGATATAGACATGGCTGGAACGGTAAGTTAATCTGGTTCAGTTATATAGGACTGGAACGAGGAGTAAACTCGATTCAAAAAGGGACATTGTCCACTAAGATGGTCTTGGAAGCAATGCCTTGGATACTATGGAAATCATTTCATGTGATTAATGGTTTCCACAATTACATGTTTTATTCCCATTCTATTTTATCCTAATTTATGTTCTTTTATGATATATGCCTTACGTACTTCCAAGATTTATTTCTTTGCTCAAGATTTTGATGTTAAGATTTTATGTTCATGTTTTTGCATTCAAATGTTTATGGATTGTTTTATGTTCTCTATGTTTACCCTTACAGATCATTTGAGCTCACCTTTTTATGTTCTCTTTTCCCCAGGATATAAATAATGGTTTTAGGTAAGAAAACAAAAGTGGAAGATTTTTATAGGAGATTTTGAAGATCTTTCAGCATAATTAGAATATTATGTTCTGAGTTTCCAAAGACCCTAAACTATTACGGTCCTATGGTGTTTGTTTCTGTTATGTATTAAGAATTCCACAAAAGTAATGTAATGTCCATGTACGTCAAGATTTGGGTCTCTACAGTTGTTATCAGAGGAAATTTTTAGTTAACCTTTGGAAACTAGGATGTGAAAACTTTAGTGAAATCCCTAGAGACATTTCTAAGGTATGTCTAGAGATGTCCCTAAGGTTAAGTATACATATAGGTTAGAGTCTGAGAATTATGTTGACGATCATGAATATCCTAGGGTGAACGTAATGAGTCATGGATTAAAGAATTTTTGATAAGTTACACATCCCATAAGTGACGTTTTATGATTATGTGGTTCCTCGTTATTTTAAATGTTTCTCACACTATGGTTTCTGGTCTTAGTCAATAGAGGGAATGAGAAGGAATTCAATTAGCATTGATTCCAATGGAAAAATTGGTGACTATGATCAACGAAATTATGTAACACCGGGAGAGAAAGATATTGTGATTATACTGAATCAGTCATCTCGATATATGATTAACAATGTGAACTTTAGTTGTATTCTTAAGTCATCAGATAAGAGGAAGATGGAATTTTATGCATGTTCTCGTAGTGAGGAGCATAGAGAAAGGAAGATTGAGATTTCTAAAGAAGGGATGAAGAACCTTGAGGAATACCTCAAATGTAGGGGAAGATGGTATCTATGTGGAGAAAAGGGTCATACAGTGACAGACTGTTATAGAGTCCAATGTCTTATCTACAGAGAACATGGGAATTACCCAACTCAATTCCCTGACCTAAGAAGTTACTTCTAAATCGAGGAAGGACCTATTCCATGCTAATCATTAAAGAGGATGGATTGAAGGGATTATGTATTTGAATTCAATAATAATGTTGTTAAGGTACTTTTATAGTATATTGAAATATTTTTGTATTGGTCCATTGTGGTTTTCTATAAGAATATTGTATCGGTAACCATGAAAAGTGATTCAAATATTTTGGAAAGCAGATTATATGTGCATAATGAAGGGATAAGGATAAAATAAATTGTTTGATAGTATTCATGAGCTCAAGACTGATATAATGACTAAGTGATATTATGGTTTGAGTATATGGATTTTTTGGGATTTTGGTATGTGGAAAGAGTTAACTTTTGACACCATTCATGTTTTCACTAAGGTTCAATGGGTAATCATTTTCCTAGAGAATACATGATTAAGGTATTCACATGTTTGGAATGTGACCAACAAGATATATCGTATGATATATGGGGGATAAATGATGGTATTCACATGCTCGGTAGATGACATTTCTAGTAATTGTTTTCTTTATACTATGATCTTGGACAGAAGTATTTTGGATAAGCCTAAATATTGGAATGGATTATGTTTAACATAAGTTAGTATTGTGTAAGGCTATAACATTTTTCGATATTATTGATGGAATGTTATAATAATGTAGTTTTAGAAAAAGGACAACCCATAGGACGAGCGACAACCCATCGCTTCGGACAAGGCTGTGGGAATCAAACCCACAACTGAAGTGTGACAGGCCTTTATCACCTACCACTGGCCTACAGGAAGTCCCTAGTTAGTAGAAACAAGTTTTATTAAGCGGTATGATAGAGGAAGTATAAATCTATTTTTGGAATCATATACGATTAACCTCACCATAAATGGACTTATGTATATTTGATAAATTTTTCTAACCTTTTGTTTGAGACATATGGAATGACCCATCATTCTATCACATGATTTTCTAATACCTCACGAATGAAAAATTCAACTTCATTTATTTAAGAGATGAAGTGGAAATTGTTCAAGGCACGAACAAAGGTGAAATTATACCGAAATAAAGTAATTATTTCTTCTAATTCAAATTCTTTAACTTTAGGGAAATGATCTTGAAAACCATAAATGTTCTCCTAATGCCCAAATATCCAATGAATCAGATGGTACTTTAGATCATCACAAAATTATGGCTTTGTGATTGTTGGATTTTTCATAGCCATGTTCTCTACCACTCTCCACCAGAACAAGATGGTTAGATTTCTCTTCCATATCCATATTTTCACCTATGTTCTCCTATGTGGAAACCCAATGATTAGTTAATTTGGGTAACTGTTATGTTCATACTTTAGTTTTTAAAGATATGTTTTGGTATTCCTTTTTACGATGTGGGTTCCTATGAAAGAAACTTTCAAGTATCAAACCATTTATAACCTCGACGAATTTTGAGGGCAAAATTCATTTCAAGGAGGGTAGAATGTAACACCATAAGATTTTATAAAAAATAATCTTTTTAATTCATTGATGTCTTGCGTTCTATGCTAAACCAAAAGGATCTTTCACTACACACATACCTGACTTGGCTTGCATTACACGCAATCGTGACCTTCCACGACAGCGTGTGTTGTACGCAATACCAAGTTTCACTAAACAATGATATGTTATATAAACTAGCTGTTATGAATAGAAATACCCTACTTTTGAAATTTTATAAATTTTATCTTTCAAAATGGAATTCATTTTTGGATTCGGAATACCGAAATTATCCTAGGGTGATTTTTTGGTATTTTTCTGAAAACTTTCAATTTTTGATGAATAATGAAAACATTGGGTTACTATTTAAAAACCGAATTTTTATTTAAATAATTATTTATTTTATTTAAATTTATTTTAGGTCAAAATTGATACATAATACCTATATAAGTTCAATTTAATTCATTGGAGTCGTTTTATAATAATTTTAGATATATAAAAATTTTATCGAACTTTTCACCGTCTTTTACCCACCTCCTAGGAGAGTTTGAAAATTTACATAAAACTTAATTTTACCGCTTCTGTGAGTGGAATTTCAAAAATCCGAGAAACACGGTTAATATCAAGGAGTAAAATGTGGTTCAATAAGATAAAAATAATTTTTGGTGAATAGTAACTTTTTACTTGTATTTACCACGAAAAAAAGTAAATAGGGTAATTAAGGGTAAAAATGATATTATTATTACCCTAACACATGTCCTAATTCTATTGGATAAGTTTAATTCGACCCAAAACAACCTTAGGAATAAAATATTACCCTTTAGGATTTTATTTAAAAAAGAGTTAAAATAGTATAAATCTAACTTTAATAGCTAAAACATTTTTAATATAAGGTAATACATATAATAAATTAGACTATAAATATTCATTAAAAAGTTAAAAAGATTTCATACATAATGGTATTTTATTTATAATTTTTAAACGTTAAATAATTTAATTTATTTACGACACAATGGTGATGAAGTAATTACCTAAATAATGAAATATTAAAATAATTGATATTATAAATACCCAAATAAATGTAATTTGAGTCTTTTTATCAATTAAACTAATTTAATAAGTTAATATGACATGTTAGTATTGATTTAATTGACTTTTTCGAACTAATAATTCTATTATGAGTTTCACAAAAATCTATTACCAAATAGTGTCAAAATTGACATAAAATAGTTTTTTAAAAAATATTATATTATTAATTGTTATTATATTCCTAAAAATATAAGTTTTAGCCAAATGACTTAGATAAGGTTGTATATATTAATAATTAACCACTTGGGGTCTGTTTTTCTTGTTATAGTTAGTTTATTAAACATATAGTGTAAGAAAACAAGAAGACACGGTAAATGTAAAATTATTTAACTTAGAGTCAAATCTAAATGATAAGGTTAAAATGGTTACCTAAACTTGTCTAAATTTTATTGGTTGAGATTATTTTTACCCATACCCAATTTATCTTTGAAATAAATCAATTTTGAGCTATTATAAACCTAATATGACTTTATTATAAAATAATATTTTAATTTTTTCGAAAGGTGCCTCTCTCCTCCCTTATAAAAAGGGCACCCCTTCCCTCTTCTCTTCACACCCTTTTGAGCCTTTAAGCTCAGAAAATACCTACCACTTACTCTTATCAACCTATCTAGTTATATCATAGAGGTTCTGGTCTTCCCAAAATACCAACTCTAGTTCCCTAAGATGAAGTTTAAAGGAGGTGCGTCGAGGAAGAGGTAATCTCTTCTACCGAATCTTTCAAGTTTCTTTATTCTTCTACTTCCTATTCAATAGTTGATTCATAATAAAGTAATAACATAAGTATTAATTCTATACTGATATGTTATTATAAATATTAAACAACCCCATTTCACCTTCTATCCATCCTACGGAAAATGAAATCACCGGGCGTGTGTACGTACGGAATACCGTCTCCAGGCTGTGGTGTAATCAATTTTTCCCCCACCACCATACTTGGATGGGTATAATGGTGTAAATAATAACTATATATGATTATTATAACATCATACTTATTCTAAGATATTATATAATCCACTCCAATTCAATTCAATAATTATGGGAATGATATCATCTCTCGTGCGTACGTACGGATTACCGTCTCCACAACGCGATGAGATTCATTCTCCATGATAACCACTCAAGAATGATTATAAAGTATATATAATGAATAATAATGAAATATATGACATGATAAATCTACTGAATTTATGTATATTTATATATACCATCTACATACTTCCATTCAAGACAATAAGGAAAATAAAACAACATTCATGCGTACGTACGGCCTACCGTCTCCATGAACAGTGTATTTCATTTCATTTATCTATCTATTATATATATAATGAATATATATGATATATAAATCACGATTTAAATTTTTGATGTAATTAAATCATTATATAATTAATAATAATATCATGAACAACAATTCCAAACACGTACGATAAATAAAACGATTTTACCCAAAATGCTGCTTTAACATGGAATTTACAAATTAACGGGTAATATAAAGTCATAAATGAATCATATATGATATCATAACAATGAATATTATTCTGTAAAAATTTAATGACATTATTTAAATCATTTTACAGTAGTTTCGGATACATACGAAGCATATCAGACATAAGGTAAGGGATAATTATTCCAATCTCATTCTTATCCAAGATTGTTTATTCGTAAGTATTTACTGGGGTTATGTTTATTATCCATGCCCATATGTTCTCAAAATGTTTTCATAAAATGTTTACATTTCTTCCATTTATGCTTAAATTATTTTTTAGCCTTTTTACATTTACCACATCATATGGAAGGAATATTTCTTTTGTTTACCATTCGAGGTACTTTTTTACTTTTCTGGCGAAAGTAAGAGAAGAATGTTTTTTTTAACTTATACGGCATGAACAGATTTTAACGGTTTTATAACATGTTATTTTCATTAAGCTTACTCTACAATATTTCATGAATATTTTCAACAAAATACTTTTCATTTAAAATTTCATGGTATTTTGTGAAATGAAAAAGATTTTGAAGAAGAAAGGATATTTTCCTCAAGAATTCATTTCAAGTGTTTTATCGAAACAATTTTCCATCTAAGATGACATTATTTCATATGTGTGTGTTTCAAGTATAATGTCTCTATGATTTACATGGTTTCACTTTTATTATGATGAAATATCCATTTGTTTTATATGGATTATGTGATGATGGAATGATGTTTATGAAACCCTTTTTATTCGTTTGGTTATAATAAATGTTTTATGTTTATTTTGTGGCACAAGTAAGAATGATTTCGTTATGAGATGGGTGGTACCTATATCTCCATACAATGCATTGGGTAAAGATTTATATCTCATGATATATACATGGATGTAATGGTTAGTTAATCCGGTTCAATGATACAGGACTTGAACGAGGAGTGAACTCGATTCAGAAAGGGACTTTGCCCACTAAGATGGTCTTGGCAGCAATGCCTTGGCTACTATGGAAATCATATCATGTGCTTAATGGTTTCCGCAATTACATGTTTTATTCCAATTCTATTTTATCATGATTGATGTTAATTTATGATATATTCTTGAGTACATCCAAGATTTATGTCTTTGCTCAATATTTTAATGTTAAGATTTTATGTTCCAGTTTTTGCATTCAAATGTTTATGGATTGTTATATGTTCTCTATGTTTACCCTTACCGAGCATTTGAGCTCACCCTTTTTATGTTTTCTTTTCCCCAGGATATAAATAATGGTTTTAGGTAAGAAAAAAAAGGGGAATATTTTTATGGTAGATGTTGAATATCTTTCACCACGATTAAAAGATTATGTTCTGAGTTTCCAAAGACAATAAACTATTACGGTCCTTCGGTGTTTGTTTCTATTATGTATTAAGTATAAAGAAAAATTAATGTAATGTCCATGTATGTCAATCTTTGTGTCTCTACATTCATGTTACATATAGTACATATATCTATTGTATTTTAACATTATTCTATATTTTCTTAAAAGTTTTTGAGAGTCCTTCAGAAGTAATTGGGTATTAAATTAAATTTTAGTATGGATTTTTATCCTCAATTTGATGGACAGACCAAGAGAATGATTAAAACCTTGGAATATAAATTTCAAGAAAGTTAAATGGATTATAAATGATGTTGGAATAACAATATTTCATTAGTTGAATTTTTTATAATAATAGTTTTCATTCCAGAATACAAATGGTACCTTTTGAGGAAATATTTGGAAAGTGGTGTCACAATCTAAATTTTTGGGATGAAGTAGGATATAGAATGTAATTGGGACTATAATTGGTAGATGAAATGGTTGAGAATGTGAAGAAGATTCAACAATAAATGAGGAAAACTCAAATAATGAATAAAATCTATACAGATAACTGGAGGAAAGATATTTCATTCAAGGTAGGTAATCATTCTTTTCATAAAGTATCTCCCTTGAAAAGTGTTATGTTCTTTGGTAAAAAAGGACTTTATGTCTTTATTTTATTGGACTGTATGAAATTTTGGAGAAATTTGGATCATTATTATATTGAGTGGAACTCCCTCCATGTTAATCTTAGGTATATGATGTATTTCATGTTTCATTTTTATGAAAATGTATGGCATATGAATATCATGTTTTGATCCCTAAAGTAGTTCTATTAGAAGAAAAATGTTTCATATAAGGAGTAGGCTATTTCAATCATTGAACATAAATAGAAGGAGTTACCAAAGAAGGTTATTCACTAAGTTTAGGTTTTGTGGAAAAAACATAATATTTAAGAAGCAATATAGGAATAAGAAAATGATAAGAGGGAAAGATACTCCCACTTATATAAATAGTAAATAAAGTTGTGAGGGCATAATATCTAAAAGTGGGAAAAATTTAAAAACCCAAGTGATGGTAGAATAAATCATTTTTATTTATTATTAATATAGTTATATTAAATATAAAGATATTAGGTAATCATTCAGTCAAAAAGAAAAAACCTTATTTATATCCAAATTTGGTTTCAATGGATTATATGATTTTATTTAAAAAATAAATTCCGAAATTATATTATTTTAATTCGATAAAAGGAACTTTTTTTGAATTCATCCTGTCAAAATTATCTTAGGATCAATTTTTGATAAATTACTAAATTTTTTTATTTTTAATGTACAGTGAAAATAATGATTTTTATTAAAAAAATGTATTATAATTTAAAGTATCTAAATAATAAAATTATATTTTTTATTATATTTAAAATTTTATTAGATATATTTCATTAAAAATAACCAATTATGGTCTTTGAAATGAATTTTATACTTGAATTTTTCAAAATAATATTTTTTATACTTAAAAGGCATTTTTTTAAAACTGTTTTTGATCATGTTTTGTGGGTTTAATTTTAAATAAAATCACTCCACTTATAGAATTCAAATCTTGAAAAATGGATTCTATATTTTTAATCTAGAGTTTCAAATTTATCAAATAGGTGCATTTTATTTTTTATCAATATGAATAGTAACTATAGTAAAGTTTTCTTATCACGATAAAAATAAAAAACGATAAATAAGGACAAAACTAAGATGATAAGGGTTTAAATTCGTTCTAACACTTTAATATATTTTATTTTGTGAGTATCTTTTTTCCATAATCATCCAAAATTAAAATAAAATTTCTCATTTTTTCTATTTATCTTTGATTTTTACATTTATAAAATTTAAGTAAAAGATCATGTTAAAAATGCCATTTTCGTGCTTTTAATATCTATAATATTCTATAATAGGGATCAAAAAACTTATGTTTGATTATAAATATTTTTTTTAAATATTAATGAATATTTTTTATTATGTTAATTTATTATTAATTTTTATTGATGAAATATTAACCTTAAATGTCTATGCAATGATGACATAGTTCATGTGCAAGTAGTATAAGAATCAACTAAATGAGTTTAAAAATGATAAAAGTATTATTTTTTGGGTGATTTATAGTTACCTTCAAATTTTATTGATAAATATTTCATATTAGGGATTTTGTTAAGGTTTATATTCCAATTCCTTTGTTTTCATGTCTATTTCAAAGTCAAATTAAATGAATAGTTCAAAAAAATGGAATTAATGATATTTTAAAATAAAACATAGTTTATAATAAATAATATTTTATTAAAATACTTAAGACTAATAAAAATATTATATTAGGTATATTTAATGGTATATGGATTAAAATATTAAGCATGTTCCATTAATGGTTCATTTGTTCTTTTATAGTAACTTTATTGACCCCTAAAGAGTAAAAACCATTGATATCACTATAATTGTTAAAAGGGTTAACATGGGGTTAAAATGAAGATATAAGGGTTAAAGAAATAGATAAGTGTAAAAAATATAAAATTTTCAAAATTTTATTATATGATAGTATTTGACCCATCCTCATACTATATTCAAATTATATCAATTTAGATCCACAATAACATTGAAATTTATTTATATTAATTTAATACTTTAATAAATTTCAAGAATGTCCATAGACACTCTAGATAGGTAAATACCTTCCAAAATTCCTTCCTAAAATGCATACCCATGTCCTATATTTATTATTATAGCCAGAATACCAACCATAGAGAGCATAAGGTTAAACCAAATGATGTTGTCAGAAAAAAAAAGACACTACTTTATACCATAAGTTTTCATTTTATTTATTCTTATAACTACATAAAGTCTTCTAAAAACATTATGAAATAATAAAAATATTATACTACCTATAATAATATGTTTTTATGTTAATTTGATAAACTATATCCATCTCCTTGTTCCATGAATTGGGAAATGAAACCATCATTCATGTGTATGGTAGACTACGGCCTCGCGAACAAATTTAAATTCTATTACATCACCAACTCTAATGGATTGTTATAATAATGGATTAAATTTATATATATATTATTAATGAACTATTTATAATTCTTAAAAGATAATATATCTTCTACTTTCTTACATTTTCATCCATTTAGATTTGATATAGATATTCAGGCGTATGTGTGGATTTCCACATCCACGAAGAGATGTGTTTCATTTTTCATGAATACATCACATTGATACTGTACATAAGTATATTTAAAGAGATTATATCATATCTATGATAAAATAATAATCATATAAATATAAAATAATACTTACTTTATTTACATAATATTCATTAAAAAATGGAAATGTTACTCATGCGTACGCACAACCTACTGTCTCTATGATTGTAATGTAGTTCATTTTTCTTAACCATATTTCATGGTAGGTTTTAAGCATATAATTGATTTATAAATATGATAATTATTCAATATTTATTTTTTTATAGATGATTTATTAAAGAACTATTTTACTATAGTCATCTTACCAAATTCATTTTGGATTTATGATTCGAATATCATCGAAATGTCAGACAGGAACTTAACTGATTATGTAGTTAAATATAACATGGAAATAAATAAAATAAATGGATTAATTAACATAAAAAAAGTGTTCTTAACCAAGTAAATGATTAAAATAATTTTATTATTTAGTAATATAAATAATGTACGTAGTGATTCAGACTCAAGGTATGGGACACATTACCTTAAAAACTCGTTTTAAATGTTTTTAAATATATACTTTTATAAATATTGTTCTTCCATGCCCATATTCTTATAATTATTTTATGGATGTATTTAAATGAAAATAAATGTGTTATAAAGGACATATTATGTCAATTTTGTCTTTATTTCAATTTTTTTCAAAATGAAACATTTTTATATATTTTATACATAATGTTTTGAATTTCTTTATAAAAGGGAAATAGAATTTTCTATTTAAACACATATGGTTTTAATGAATTTTCCCACCACCACACCTATTATTTAATATTTTTAATTAATTTATAAGCTTCCATATTTTCTAAAAATAAAAAACATCTTTACCTTTGTTCTTTGAATTTTAGTTTTAAAAAATGGATTCTTAAAAGGAAAGGGTATTTTGATATCCAAAAGTGTTTTTCATATAGGTTCAAAATAGTTTTGTCTCGAATTTATTATTAAATCATTAAATATTAAAATGTTTTATCCATGAGATCACTACTGGAAAAGATACCTATACCCACGGTTCAAAACTGTGGGTATAGCCCCCAAAACTATGGGTATAGCCTATACCAACGGTTTTGGGAACCGTGGGGCTGAGAGGCGTTTGTATAGGGGTCTTAAACTATACTCATGGTATGTCAAACCGTGGGTATATTTTTTTCCACCATGTCAAAGCCTCATCTATGATGTTAAAGTCTTATACCCACAGTTTAAAAACCGTGGGTAAAACTATTGAAAACAAGGAACCCGTAGGTGTTGAACCCGCGACTTCCCGCAACCTGAACGAGTATTTCAACGGACCTCACCACTTCAGCAGCACCATTTATATTAATATATATCTATAATTGTAAATATATATTAATCTATGACCGTGTTATGAAAAAACAAATACAGAGGGTTTTGAACCCGCGTCTGACGCAGCAAGCTTCCAGCGTTTAACTAACCAAGCTAGCTCGACTACACCAATATATGTCTGCATTTATATTAATATACTAATCCTTGTCTCTGTATTCAAAAAAAATGAAGCCAGTGGTATTCGATACCTCAACCGCTACAAAAAATATGCAACGCCTAAAAAACCACGCCGCAAAATTAATTTGTTTATAAATTTCTATCAACCTAAATATATTAGTTCAAACTATGGGTATTGGTTTTCCCGCCAAATTTTTTTTTCCTGTGCATTTTTTTCCACCATAATGTGTGGAAACTATACCCATGGTTTTAAAAAACTCTGTGTATATGCCTTCAAAATAATATTTATCCCCACAGTTTTTCCAAAAACGTGGGGATAGGCCTTGAAATAAACACTTATACCTATGGCTTTACAAAACTGTGGGTATAGGACTTCGAAAAAAAACTCTATCGCCATGGTTTTGACTAAACCATGGGGATAGGCCTTGAAATAAACCCCTATACCCATGGTTTTCTAGAACCGTGGGTATAGGTTCCCACACTATACATATACCCACAGTTTTCCTAAACTGTGGGTATAGGGAACACCTATACCCACGGTTTTTCCCAAAACTATTGGTATAGAGCTATTTTTGCAGAGACCCAAAGCTTAACGTACATGGAAATTACATTACTTTTTCGGAATACTTAATACATAACAAAAACAAACACACAAGGAACTTAATAGTTTAGTGTCTTTGGAAACTCGAAACATAATCTTCTAATCTTGGTGAAAGATCTTCAACATCTACCATAAAGATCTTCCCCTTTTGTTTTCTTACCTAAAATATTTCTTTATATCCTGGGGAAAAGAAAAAATATAAAGGGTGACTTCAAATTCTCAGTAAGGGTAAGCATGTAGAAAATAAAACAAACCATATACATTTGAACTTCAAAACATGAACATAAAGTTTACACATCAAAATCTTGAGTTGTGAAATAAATCTTGGTAGTACGTAAAGCATAGGTCATAAAGGAACATTAATCATGATAAAATAGCATGGGAATAAAACATTTGATTATGTAAAACCATTAAGAACATGATATGATTTCTATAGTATCCAAGGCATTGCTGCCAAGACCATCTTAGTGGAAAAAGTCCCTTTTTGAATCGAGTTCACTCCTCGATTCAGTCCTGTAACACTGAACCGAATTAAGTTACCATTCCAGCCATGTCTATCTTATGAGATATAAATCATTACCCAATTCATTGGAGGGAGATATAGGTCTCACCCATCTCATAATGAAATCATTCTTACTTGTGCCACAACATGAACATAAATCATTCATCATTACCCAAAGTATAAAATGGGTTTCATAAATAGCATTCCATCATAACATAATCCATACAAAAAAATGGATATCATTTCATCATAAGAAAAGTGAAACGATGTAAATCATAGTGAAATTATACTTGAAACATACACATATAAAATAATTCCATCTTATATGGAAAATGGTTTTGATAAAACACTTGAAACGAATTCTTGAGGAAAATATCATTTCTTCTACAAAATCATTTTATTTTCACAAAATGCCATGAAATTTTAAAAGAAAAAGATTTTTTTTAAAATAGTCATTAAATCTTGTAGATTAAGCTTCATGAAAATAAGGGGTTATGAAACCATAAAAATCTGTTCATGTTGTATAAGTTAAAAAACATTCTTCTCGTATTTTTTCCGGAAAAGTCTAAAAGTACCTTGTATGGTAAAAAAAATATTCCTTATATACGATGTGGTAAAAGAAAAAAAAGGGTAAAAATTACTTTAAAAATACATGGAAGAAAAGTAAACATTTTATGAAAACCTTTTTAGAACATATGGACATGGATAATAAACATAACCCTAGTAAATACTTACGAATAAACAATCTCGGATAAGAATGAGATTGGAATAATTATCCCTTACCTTATGTCCAATTTCTTCAGTATGTGTCCAAGAATCATGTATAGTAGGTTTAAACATATTATTAACTTTTAAAAGAACCATAATAATATTTATGATATCATATATGATTCACTTATGACTTTATATTATCCGTTCATTTGTCAATTCCATGTTAAAGCAGCGTTTTGGGTAAAATCGGTTCATTTATCATTCGTGTTTTGACTTGTAATTATTAATATGATTACTTAGATCATGATTACTTAATTCCAGAATATAAAACATGATTTAAATATAATATATATTCATAATATACATATATATATATATATAATAGATCGATAAATGGAAATAAATACACCGTTCATGGAGACGGTAGGTCGTACGTACGCATGAACGCTGTTTTTCGTTTCCTGGTTGAATTGAATGGAATTAATTATATGACATACATATATATATATATACATAAATCAAGTAGCATTATTATGTCATATATTTCATGATTACTTATTATATATACTTTATAATCATTCTTGAATTTTTAACATGGAAAATGAATCTCATCGCGTCGTGGAGACGGTAATCCGTACGTACGCACGAGCGATGATATCATTCCATTATTTGTTGAATGGAATTGGAGTGGATGATATAATATCCTAGAATCAGTATGATGTTATAATAATATATAGTTATTCGTTACACCAATATACCCATCCAAGTAAGGTGTTTGTGGAAAAACTGATTACACCACGGCATGGAGACGGTATTCCGTACGTACGCACGCGTGGTGATTTCAT
Organism: Viscum album; assembly: GCA_963277665.1. Taxonomy (NCBI): domain Eukaryota; kingdom Viridiplantae; phylum Streptophyta; class Magnoliopsida; order Santalales; family Viscaceae; genus Viscum; species Viscum album. Next base: position 1,362,726,394 of record OY728151.1, on the reverse strand, counting down.
TTTCCGAAGGATGGATAGAAGGTGAAATAGGTTTGTTTCATATTTATAATAACATATAAGTATATAATTAATACTTATGTTATTACTTTATAATTAAACAACTAAAGAAGAGGATGTAGAAGAAGAAATAAACTTAAAAGAGTTGGTAGGAGAGATTACCTCTTCCTCGACGCGCCTCCTTTAAACTTCTTCATAGGGAACTAGATTTGGTCTTTTGAGAAGACCAGAACCTATATTATTTAACTATAGAGGTTTAGAAGATGAATTGTTAGGTTTTGTCCAAGCTTCATGTCTCAAAAGGGTGTGAAGAGAAGAGGGAAGGGGTGCCCTTTTAGAAGGGAGGGGATGGGCACCTTAGGAAAAACTTAAAATATTATTTTATAATAAAGTCATATTCGGTTTTTAATAGCTCCAAACTGATTTATTTCTAAGCTAAGGTAGGTAAGGGTCCAAATACTCTCAACCAATTGGTTTTAGAAAAGTTTAGATTACTATTTTAACCTTATCATTTAGATTTTACTCTAAGTTAAATAATTTAACTTTTACCGTTTCTTCTTGTTTTCTTACACTATATGGTTAATAAACTTACTAAAACAAGCCAAACTAACCCCAAGTGATTCATTATTAATATATATATCATTATCTAAGTAATTTGGACAAACATTATATTTTTAGGAATAAAATAACAATTAATAGTATAATATTTGTTTTAAAAACTATTTTATGAGAATTTTGACACTATTTGGTAATTGATTTTTATGAAAATCATAAAAGAATTATTAGTTCAAAAAAAGTTAATTAAGTCAATAATAACATGTCATATTAACCTATAAAATTAGTAGAATTTATAAAAAGTCTCATATTATATTTATTTGGGTATTTATAACATCCATTATGTTAATCTTTCATTAATAAGGTAATTAATGCATCATCATTGTGTCAGAAATAAATTAACTTATTTAATGTATAAAAATTATAAATAAAACACAATTATGTAGGAAATATTTTTAGCTTTCTAATTTATATTTATAGTCGAATGTATCTTATGTATAACTTTATATTAAAAAATTTTTAGTTATTAATCTTTGATTTTAACTATTTTAACTCTTCTTTAAATAAAATAATAATAAGTGTCCTAATCTAATCCAAGTGCATCTAAAGGGTAATATTTTAATCCTAAGGTTTTTTTTGGTCGAATTACACTTATCCAATAGAATTAGGACATGTGTTATGGTAATAATAATATCATTTTTACCCTTAATTACCCTATTTACTTTTAATCGTGATAAATAAAAGTAAAAATTTATTGTTCACCAAAAATTATTTTTATCTTATTGAACCACATTTTACTCCTTGATATTAACCGTGTCTCTCGGATTTTTGAAATTCCACTCACAGAAGCGGTAAAATTAAGTTTTATGTAAATTTTCAAATTCTCCTAGGAGGTGGGTAAAAGACGGTGAAAAGTTCAATAAAATTTTTATATATCTAAAATTATTATAAAAGGACTCACATGAATTACATTTAACTTATATAGGTATTATGTATCAATTTTGACCTAAAATAAATTTAAATAAAATAAATAATTATTTAAATAAAAATTTGGTTTTTAAATATTAACCTAGTGTTTTCACTATTCATCAAAAATTGAAAGTTTTCAGAAAAATACCAAAAATCCCCCCTAGGCTAATTTCGATATTCAGAATCCAAAAATAAAGTCCATTTTGAATGATAAAATTTATAAAATTTCAAAAAGTGGGTATTTCTATTCACAACAGCTAGTTTATATAATATTTTAATAACATATCGTTGTTTAGTGAAACCCGTTATTGCGTACTACACACACTATCGAGGAAGGTCGTGATTGCGTGTAATTCAAGACAAGTCATGGTTGCGTGTAGTGAAAGCTCCATTTGGTGTTGCGTATAAAATAATCAAAACTGCTTTCATTTATACATTAATCAAAATCTATACTTAATGTGGCATATAATAATTTCCACAAAACAAACTTGAAATTGTGTGTAACACGAGCCAAGAATAGTGTTGTGTATACTGCAAGAAAATATGGTGTTGTGTATAGTACAAGATAATCTTGGTGTACGTACAACAAAAGATATGAAATAAATTAAAAAGAATATATCTTATAAAATCTCAGGGTGTTAAATTCTACCCCCCTTAAAATGAATTTCGCCCTCGAAATTCGTCGGGGTTATAAATGGTTTACTACTTGAAAGCTTATTTCATCAAAACCCACATCGTAAAAATTAATACCAAAACATAACTTTAAAGACTAAATTATGAAACGTAACGGTTACCCAAATTAACTAATCACTGGGTTTCCACATAGGAGAACATAGGTGAAAATATGGATATGGAAGGGAAATCTAACCATCATGTTCTGATGGAGAGTGGTAGAGAACATGGCTATGAAAAATCCAACAATCACAAAGCCATAAATTTGTGATGATATAAGGTACCATCTGATTCATCAGATATAAGGGCATTAAGACAACATTTTTGGTTTTCAAGATCATTTCCCTAATGTTCAAGAATTTGGAATTATAAGAAATACTTTCTTGATTTTGGTACAATATCACTGTTGGTCAGTCCTTGGACAATTTTCACTTCATCTCTTAAAGAAATGAAGTTGAATTTTTCATTCGTGAAGTGTTATCAGATCATGCAATAGAATGATAGGTCATTCCATCTATCTCAAACATAAGGTTAGAAAAAGTTATATACATAAGTCCATCGTTAGTGAGTTTAATCATATATGGTTCCTAAAATGGACTTATACTTCATATTTCATATGTCTTAATATAATAAAACTAGTTTCTACTAACCAGGGACTTCCTGTAGGCCAGTGGTATGTGATAAAGGCATGTCGCACTTCAGTTGTGGGTTCAATTCCTATAGCCTTATCCGACGCGACAGGTTGTCGCCCATCCTACAGGTTGTCCTTTTTCTAAAACTACATTATTATAACATTCCATAAAAAATATCAAAAAAAGTTATAGCCATAAACAATACTGACTTATGTCCAACATAATCCATTCCAATCTTTAGGCTTATCCAAAATACTTATGTCCAAGCTCATAGTATAAAGAAAACAATTAGTAGAAATGTCATCTGCCGAGCATGTGAATACCATCATTTATCCCCCATATATCATACGATATATCTTATTGGTCAAATTACAAACATGTGAAACCTTAATCATACATTCTTTTGAAAAATAAATACCCATTGACTCTTAGTTAAAACATGAATGCTGTCAAAATTTAACACTTTCCACATACCAAAATCCTAAAATTTCTATATACTCAAACCATGATATAACTTTTTCCTTATATCATTCATGAGCTCATTTCATTTTTTCTTTATCACTTTATTATGAGCATATCATCTTATTTCAAAAAATATTTCAATCACATTTCATGGTTACGGGTACCATATAATTTTTGAAAACCAATACGTAGATATTCCTAAATTCCATGATGCCATAAATGAGATTCCATGATACTATTTTGAAATCCCATTATATAAACACTTAATCATTACACAACATCATTTTCAAAATCAGCATCACAAATAGTGATCGCATATGACTTCCCTTTATCCTTTGACTTATTTGGTTGCTCACCTTGATCATCATTAACCCTTGGATTAGGGCATTGATTAGCATAATTCCCCATTTCCTTGCACTTAAAGCATTGAAGTGTTGGTGGTGCGTTCTCTGCAGTCTTTTCTTTATTCACATCATTAGAAACCCTTTTTCCATTTCTTCGACACTCAACTACTCGATGACCTTCTTTTCCACACTTAAAACATTCTCTAGTCCCTTTAAGACAATCTCCACCATGATTCTTTCCACACATTGAGCATAAAGAAACATTCATCTTCTTTCAACCATTATTCTGAGATTTCTCCTTAAACTCCATCTTTCGTTTCTTATCAAAACCATGAGATAGATATGTAACACCAACTTCCATTTCTACCTTGATAGCACAATTCACAATTTCTTCATAGCTACTGATGTCTCTTATAGCTAATGCTCATCGAAGACTTTGTTTTAAGACACTGAATAATCGATCAACTTTACTTTCAGGTTGTATGATAAAGCCAGATGCATACCTTGAAAGCCTTGTAAAATTCGCTTCATTTATACCAACAGATTCATCATCCTTTTGCTTAAGCTCAAGGAAATGCTTTTCCATCTTTGTTTGAAGAATGCGAGGGAAGTACTTATTGAAAAATAAGTTCTTGAACTCATCCCATTCAATGGATTCAATTTCATCTCGGGGCCTCGTATTCTTAATCAGACCCCACCATTGATCTGCTTCACCTTCTAAATGGTAAATAGCCAGAATGAATTTTTCATGTTCTGAACAGCGAAGTATGGAAAATATATTTTCAATGGTACTGATGCATTGTTTAGCAACAAGTGGATCATAAGACCCACTAAAAGAAGGTTGATGTTGCCTCATGAAGGACTCAATAGAATATTGTTCCCTTCTCAGCTCATTTGGAAGTCCAGAATGATTCATAGCTTGTGTAAGTATAGTAATAAGATTTTTCACTCCATCTCCCATAACATTGGTTTGTTCAGGATGAAAATCATTGCATTTTCCATTACATTGATCAACACAGTTCCTTCTGGTTCCAGCCATCGTCTAAAACCCAAAAATAATAGTGTGAGAGGAAAAAATCATGCTAGGGAAAACAACATAATAAAGGGGGAGTACCTTCAATATATAACATATTATGGTTAATTACAATATTTTTACCGTAATTCTAGGACTATAAACTATACTTATACTTAACCTTAGGGACATCCATAGATATACCTTAGAAATATCTCTATGGATCTCACTAAAGTTTTCCCATCCTAGTTTCCAAAGGTAAACTAAACCTTTCCTCTGATACCAAATGTAGAGACCCAAAGCATGACGTACATGGACATTACATTAATTTTTCGAAATAGTTAATACATAACAAAAACAAACACACAAGTACCGTAATAGTTTAGTGTCTTTGGAAACTCAGAACATAATCTTCTAATTATGGTGAAAGAGCCTCAAAATCTCCCATAAAGATCTTCCCCTTTTGTTTTTTTACCTAAAACCTTTCTTTATATCCTGGGGAAAAGAAAACATATAAAGGGGTAGCTCAAATTCTCAGTAAGGGTAATCATGGAGAAAATAAAACAAACCATATACATTTGAACTTCAAAACATGAACATAAAGATTACACATCAAAATCTTGAGTTGTGAAATAAATCTTGGCAGTACGTAAGGAATAGGTCATAAAGGAACATTAATCATGATAAAATAGCATGGGAATAAAAAATTTAATTGTGGAAAACCATTAAGCTCATGATATGATTTCCATAGTAGCCAAGACATTGCTGCCAAGACCATCTTAGTGGACAAAGTACTTTTCTGAATCGACTTCACTCCTCGTTTCAGTCCTGTAACACTGAACCGTATTAACTTACCATTCCAGTCATGTCTATCTCATGAGATATAAATCATTACCCAATGAATTGGAGGGAGATATAGGTCCCACCCATCTCATAATGAAATCATTCTTACTTGTGCCACAACATGAACATAAATCATTCATCATTACCCAAAGTATAAAATGGGTTTTATAAACATCATCCCATCATAACATAATCCATACAAAAAAATGGATATCATTTCATCATAAGAAAAGTGAAACCATTTAAATCATAGAGAAATTATACTTGAAACATACACATATGAAATAATGTCATCTTATATGGAAAATGGTTTTGACAAAACACTTGAAATGAATTCTTGAGGAAAATATCCTTTTATCTTCAAAATCATTTTCTTTTCACAAAAGGCCATGAAATTTTAAAAGAAAAATATTTTTTTGAAAATTTTCATTAAATATTGTAGAGTAATCTTCCGGAAAATAAGGCGTTATGAAACCATAAAAATTTTTTCATGCCGTATAAGTTAAAAAAACATTCTTCTCATACTTTTTCCGGAAAAGTCAAAAAGTACCTCGTATGGTAAACAAAAAAAAAGATTCCTTCCATACGATGTGGTAAAAGTAAAAAAAGGTAAAAATGACTTTAAACATACAAAAATTTTATGAAAACATTTGGAGAACATATGGACATGGATAATAAACACAACCCCAGTAAATACTTATGAATAAACAATCTCGGATAAGAATGAGATTGGAATAATTATCCCTTACCTTATTTCAAATGTCTTCTGTATGTGTCTGAGACTCCTGTATAGTGGGTTTAAAAATATTATTAACCTGTAACAAAACAATAATAATATTTATGATATCATATATGATTCCCTTATGACTTTATATTATCTGTTCATTTGTCAATTCCATGTTAAAGTAGCGTTTTGGGTAAAATCATTTCATTTTTCATTCGTGTTTTGACTTATAATTATTAATATGAATACTTAGATCATGATTACTTAATTCCAAAATATAAAAAATGAATTATATATAATATATATTCATAATATTCATATATATAATAGATTGAGAAATGGAAAAAAAATACACCCTTCATGGAGACGGTAGGTCGTACGTACGCATGAACGTTGTTTTTTATTTCCTTATTGAATTGAATGGAATTAAGTAGATGACATAAATATATATTTATATACATAAATAAAGTAGTATTATTATGTCATATATTTTATTATTACTTATTATATATAATTTATAATCATTCTTGAATTGTTAACATGGAAAATGAATCTCATCGCGTCGTGGAGACGGTAATCCGTATGTACGCACGAGCGATGATATAATTCCCATATTTATTGAATGTAATTGGAGTGGATGATATAATATCATAGAATCAGTATGATTTTATAATCATATATAGTTATTCTTTAAACCATTATACCCATCCAAGTAAGCTGGTGGTGGAAAAACTGATTACACCACGGCGTGGAGACGGTATTCTGTACGTAGGCACGCGCGGTGATTTCATTTTCTGTAGGATGGAAAGAAGGATAAAGAGGGTTGTTTCATATTTATAATAAAATATAAGTATATAAGTAACACTGATGTTATTACTTTATAATGAAACAACTAAAGAAGAGGAAGTACAAGAAGAAAGAAACTTGAAAGAGTCGGTAGAAGAGATTACCTCTTCCTCGATGCACCTCCTTTAAACTTCTTCTTAGGGAACTAGAGTTGGTATTTTGAGAAGACCATAACCCCTATGATCTAACTAGAGAGGTTTATAAGAGTAATTTTAAGGGTTTGGCCAAGCTTCAAGGCTCAAAAGGGTGTGAAGAGAAGAGGGAAGGGGTGCCCTTTTATAAGGGAGGAGAGGGGCACCTTAGGAAAAACATAACATATTATTTTATAATAAAGTCATATTCGGTTTTTAATAGCTCCAAACTGATTTATTTAGAATCTAAGGTGGGGAAGGGTCGCAATACTCTCAACCAATAGGTTTTAGACAAGGTTATGTTACTATTTTGACTTTATCATTTAGATTTAACTCTAAGTTAAATAATTTAACTTTTACCATGTCTTCTTGTTTTCTTACACTATATGGTTAATAAACTTACTATAACAAGCCAAAAGAACCCAAATTTTTAATTATTAATATATATATCCTTATATAAGTCATTTTTTAAAAATTTAGATTTTTAGTAATAGAATAACAATTAATAGTATAATATTTGTTTTAAAAACTCTTTTATGTCAATTTTGACACTATTTGGTAATTGATTTTTTTAAAAATCATAACAGAGTGATTAGTTATTAAAAAGTTAATTAAATAAATACTAACATGTCATATTAACCTATAAAATTATAGGAATTTATAAACAGTCTCAAATTACATTTATTTGGGTATTTATAACATCAATTATGTTAATATTTCATTAATAAGGTAATTACTGCATCATCATTGTCTCATAAATAAATTAACTTATTTAATGTATAAATATTATAAATAAAATAAAATTATATATGAAATCTTTTTATATTTCTAATGAATATTTATAGTTGGATTTATCTTATGTATAACCCTATATTAAAAATGTTTTAGTTATTAAACTTTGATTTTAACTATTTTAACTCTTCTTTAAATAAAATAATAATTAGTGTCCTAATCTAATCCAAGTCGACCTAAAGGGTAATATTTTATTCCTAAGGTTGTTTTTTTTCTAATTACACTTATCCAATATAATTAGGACATGTGTTAGGGTAATAATAATATCATTTTTACCCTTAATTACCATATTTAATTTTAACCATGGTAAATAAAAGAAAAAAAGTTACTATTCACCAAAAATTATTTTTATCTTATTGAACCACATTTTACACCTTGATATTATCCGTTTTTCTCGTATTTTTGAAATTCCACTCACAGAAGCGGTAAAATTAAGTTTTATGTAAATTTTCAAATTCTCCTAGGAGGTGGGTAAAAGACGGTGAAAAGTTCAAAAAAAAATTTATATATCTAAAATTATTATAAAATGACTCAAATGAATTAAATTTAAATTATATAAGTATTATTTATCAATTTTTACCTAAATTAAATTTAAATAAAATAGATAATTATTTAATTAAAAATTTGGTTTTTAAATAGTAACTGAGTGTTTTCACTATTCATCAAAAATTGAATGTTTTCAGAAAAATACCAAAAATTCACCCTAGGATAATTTCGATATTCCAAATCCAAAAATGAAGTCCATTTTGTAAGATAAAATTTATAAAATTTCAAAAAGTGGGTATTACTATTCATAACAGCTAGTTTATATAATATTTTAATAACATATTGTTGTTCAGTGAAACCCTTTATTGTGTACTACACACGCTATCGAGGAAGGTCACGATTGCGTGTAATGCAAGACAGGTTAGGGTTGCGTGTAGTGAAAGCTTTGTTTGGTGTTGTGTATAAAATAATCAAAACTTATTTCATTTATACATTAAAAAATCTATATATAATGTTGCGTAAAATAATTTCCACAAAACGAACTTGAAATTGTTTGTAATATGATCCAATAATAGTGCTGCGTATTCTGCAAGCTAATATGATGTTGCGTATAGTACAAGATAATATTTGTGTACTGTAAAACAGAAGATATGAAAGAAATTAAAAATAATATATCTTATAAAATCTTAGGGTGTTACAATTTTCCAGTAGTGTATGGTCCTTGGAAACTATTTATGATGAAAAATGAGCCCAATATAGCTCATTATGTTTTGTGATCCTGATATAGCTCATGAGGATGTGTGAGCCCGATATATTCCTCAAATGTATTGATTAATGAAAATGTTCTCTAGAGAATTATAATAAAATTTAACCATATTAGATATTCCACCTATAAGGGTTATTGTAAGGCTTCTATAAAGATTATTCACCAAGGAACCTATATGAATTTTCTATGCATTCTAATGAGTTTTCAAAGAAATCCTTTGATTTCAAAATGTAATTTAATGAACTTTAGTTTTGAATTAATGACTTTTCTATTTTAGGGTAAAAGGTATATTTTTAAGGAAACAAATTCATAGCTTCTCATGTTTTCTAATAAACCTTCGTGATTAATATTTTTACTTTATATTTTCTTATAATGTTTTTATGAAAAACTTTGGGCATTAATGATAATTTTATGTGTAAATAAATTATTTATAGGGCTCAAATCTTATTATGTTAAAGTAAAATTCTATTTTTTGATATCAAGGTTTAAAAATGGACTAACATGTTTATCTATTATACTTTTTATGTCCCTTTTATATATGTTTTTGCTCATCCCATGTTTTCCAATGTTATTCACATGTTTTAAGGATGAGTGGGAACAAAGATGAAGTCAAGTTGGAAATTATAAATATTTTTCATGAAATTAAAACGAGTTTTACTTTAAAAGTATAATATTGTGGTTAAAATGGATAATAAGTGGAATTCTCAACTTCTGATGAATAGGTTTGTTATGTTATAGTTATGAACTAATTCTTAAAAATATAAACCTAAATATATCTTTATTGATTCAAGAAAATAAATTTGTATTTTAAAAATGAAATTATGGATTGAATAAGGAACAAGTCCTTATAGGTGGGATAATCTCCCTCACATCCTCATCATAATGCTACACTAACCCTCTGCATGCATCCTTATGATAATGAAGAGGAATATTGATGGATGAGAAGAAGAACAAAATAGTAGATAAATCTTCCAATCTTTGTAATCAGTTTAACTACTATTAATATTTTTAGAATAAAATAAAAAAATAGAAACCTTAAATAATATCAACTAAATAATCCCCACTCTCCCTTGAACAGAAGCAATGTAAGTTCTCTATTTTCGTGCTGTTGAGACAGAGCATAGTGGGGGAAAATGAAATATAAAATGAATAAAATTATAATATAATATATATATATATATATATATATTAAAATTACACAAAAAATCATACAAAGCTATGATAAATTGATAAAAAAATTCCTAACTAAAATTTCCAACCCCTTGAGAGTAAGTTGGGGTAAATTTTAATAGGCATGGGTAGTGTAAAATTTTGTTTTCAAATTTTTCTTCAAAAGATTATGTATGGTTGGAATAGTAAATTGTAGAATTTAAAAATATAGTGTTCTATAATGTTTTTTGTATCTCTCTTGTATTTCAACCCACAAAATGTGATCTCTATTTCACATGTGTATCATATGTTACGGAGGAATTATCAAGAATATATTTTCTAAATTGGATGACTTTTTGAATTCACAAGCACTAATTTCTAATGAATTTATGTCCATAAAGGTAGAAGAATCATGTGTATCCATAATTGAAAAAAAATATTAGTCCTCTTATCTATATTCATATGAAATTTTACCACATTATGAACATCCACTTATGATATATGAGTTCATCTTCAAAATTCATCCAATTTGGGAATATATTTCAAGGTTTAATTGGTGAGATTTATTTGGTCCTTAAATTTTTTGATTCATATTTTGGTCTAGTTTAATGAAATTTATCCCATAAATTATATAATCCTAAAAAAATATAATTTCTCATTTTAGATTTGTGTATAAAAGTGTATATCCAAAATACCATGGTAATTTAAAAATATTTAAATTCCAAAATTAATCCATTTTCACAATTAAGTTAAAAATATTAATAAAACCTAAGATTGTGATAGTTAAACTTAAAAAAAATATCTGTGTCCAAATAACAACTTACTTCACATTTAGTTTTATATAAAACTTCACTCAAGAGAAAATAAATAGAGTTATGTTCATACTTAAAAAATCCATGTGTCTCTACAGGCTTGGAAAATTACAATCTCCCCACATAGTGATACATAAAAAATATTTTAATAATGATGGATTTTCATGGTGATTTTGTTGGCTAAGGGTTGGTAGGTAAAAACATTTAAAAAATAAAAGTCTAGAAAGAGGTGGTTAAACTCTTAAATATCGATTCATGAATATTCTAGTGAAGACATGTGAAATACATCACTCAATTAAACATACATATGAAACCCCCCTATTTTTAGGATATGACTCATGAGACAAAAAATTAATTTAAATGATTATTTCATCATAATTCACTTTTTTTAATTTTTATTCTTTTTTTGGGTTTTATTTCAAAAAAATCTTGGAGGATGAAATGAAAATAAAATGAAAATAAGGAAATAAAATTAATTTCATTTATTTTTTTATAGAGTCATCAGAGTAAAAATTTAGAATAATGAAAAATTCAATCTCATCTCTAGTTTTTTTCTATTTATTTATTTTTTTCTTTCTTCATTTTTATTGTAGAAAATGATGTCATGAATAAAGTACATTGAATATTTACTCATGTATATTTTTAAAATTCCTAAAATAATGTCTCATGCCTCAGAACACTCTAAAATCATCTCAATCCCATAAAAGACGTGTGAATATTCCTTCCCCTATACACAAACCTAAGATATCCATCAAATAAAATATAAAGAGTAAAGGTAGGTAAGGAAAAAGCATCTTGTAATTTAGCTTAAACATATAGAGAAATTCATCGATTCTAAGGGATAAACAAGGGTAGGTATAAGGGGTAGGTATCAAGTTAATAATGTGGATATCCAAATTATTTTCTTAATAATTTCAAAAACATTCATGAAATCCATATATTTGAAAGAGAAAAATCGCATGTTATGGTTTTCATAAAATAGACGAAGTTTCTCCCAATAAAGTTTGGGTACTATTAAGGATATTTCAAAAGGGTTTAGAATACCTCATAGGATGGGAAAAATAATTTGAGTTAGTGTTTAATGGGAATGTATTTTAAAAATGGGAAAACACAAAAAAAATGCTTGAAAATTAAAATCCAGGAAAAAATCCATATAAATAATTACATATGATCAAATTATTCCCAAATAAATAAATCTCTCTCAAAATCAATTCAAGCGTGAAATATAAAAACATACATTCATTGAAGCTCAATGTTCCTAAATAAATTTAAAAGGTAAAAAAAATACTCCCAAGAAGGTTGACACTCCCCCACAATTAACTTTAACCATCCTTCATTTTAACTCAATAGAATAAAAATGTAAGGGTAGAAAAAACAAAGAGAAGAAAATATATATCCTAAATTTATTTTTCAAGTGGAATCCTTGGGTTTATATCCTTGATACTAAAACATTAGACCTAAAATAAACGAGAATAAAAACATAAGAATTATTTTAAAATACGTGTAAGTATAAATAAAGAGAATGGTAAATAAGACATTGATGTAAAAAAATTTAACACCAATGTGGGAATTATGTTTTTACTACCCCTAGTAATCGAGTTATAGTACATTATCCCCAATCAAATGGTGGTTATAATATCTTACTTTCAAACCAAAAAATAAATTCCTTCCAGTATGAATCCATTTAAAATAGTTTCTGAAGTGTCTATAGATAGAGTACCATAGGATCATCCCTTAGAAATTTGGTATCTTTGGAAAATGGGAAATGATGAGTGAATAAGTCCCACTAATTTTCTTCATCCACAACATCATCCAATTCTTTAACATAATATAAGTCCTAGTCATTTGAATCTATATTAGAAATATCAATAAATGGGAAGTTAGTGAAAATATAAAACTGAATAATATTAAAACAGTATGATTCAATATAAATATCTGTCATTTTATATAGGTTATATTGTAACTTGATTTCTTCTAGTGGGTCCATTGGTAACTCAGTCTCTATAGATGTATCCTATTCTTTATCATCCACTAAGTAAATCCATGTGTTGGAAAAATATAAAAATTCAAATCAATAAGAGGTAATTCTCAATTAATTTTCAATGAAATGAGAAATAAATGAGTTCAAAGAATGATTATCTCTCAGAATAATTCTGTATTCAAATATATCTTCTTCACCTAGAACCTCTTGGGGTGGATAAATAAATATAGTCAAACTCATTATATTTTCTGAAAAATTAGACCACTCAGGTTGTGACTTATTCTAAATTAATAGATTTATGGAGAGGTACTGATTTTTCATTTATAAATATGGGAGAATCACATACCATTTTTTCTTCTACAAAATCACCTGAATATACATCCAATTCATCTTGATCTACCATATGCACATCAGTTAGAAATTATTATTTTTAACATCCTATATAAATTTTATGGATCATATTTAGGCAACATACTTCATGATTATATCCTCATAAGGTTACTCATTTATAAATATTTTAAAAACAAACTTTTCATTTTCCTTTATTTAATCATCTTTTTTAGATACCAATTCTTTCATGGATGTTGAAATACTATCCAATTGATACCTCATCCCTTCAATAATTTTTCCATTTTTTAAAATTTAATACTCTTTGATTAATCTCTTATGGAATCATCAAAATAGTTATTTGTACAATCATATGAAATATTACTTTGAATTCCATATTTTGAAAAAATAATTATGAAGTTAAATGAAGTTCTTTTTTTTGAAATTTAGGGGTTTTTTGTGTTTTATTTTGAAAAATAGTGAGTGAAATAACTTAACCCCAAAAAATGGCTCAAAATTGATACGATGTTTTTTTCATGAACCCCAAACTAATAAATTCTTATTTTCCTAAGAATGTATCATAGTGTACACCCTAGGGTCGATCTCATGAGGGGGCCAATCACACACCAAGATTTTCAATTATTCCTATTTAAAATAAATATAAAATTAAATGATATACTAATATAATAATGGTGTTTAAAAATAAATGTGAAATATAAATACATGTGTCAGTGGATCCAGAGAGAGTACAGGTTGTGGTGTCTTTGGAGCATCCCAAGAACGTCACGAATATTCTGAGTTCTCTTGTTTTTACCGATTATTACCAGAGGTTTATTAAAGAATTATTTTAGTTGTAAGTACCACTCATAGGTCTAACCAAGAAGGGGATTAAGCTTGATTGGTCAAAGGATTGTGATAATAATTTTCAGGGGATAAAGAAGTAGTTGACTACCACAATGATTTTGATCTTAGTCGAACCAAGTAAAAGGTACACCTTGTTCTGTGATGTATCTGGTGTGGGACTTGGGAAAGATTTGATGTTGGACAACCATTTTTTAGCTTATGGGTTGAGACAGTTGAGTCCACAATAGAGAAATTGCCCAATTTATGATGTTGAACTAGCTGTAGTGGTTCATGCCTTGAAGTGTTGGATGCATTACTTTTTGGGAGAACCTTTTATACTATTTACTGACAATAAAAGTCTCAAGTACATATTCTCTCAGTAGTATATGAATCCTCAACAAGAAAGGTAGGTTGAATACCCAAAATCATTTGATTTTGAGTTGGTTTACATACCGATGGAAGGGAATAATGTTGTTGATGCTCTGAGCTGGAAAACTCAGAATTAGGTGGTCCAAAAATCATCATCAGAGTGGATATTGATGGCCTTGTTTGCTGAGATGCACCTAGAGGCACAAGATGAGCTAGGGAAGATGAATCTTGCCTCCATAGCAGTTGAATATATGATTTTGATCCAGATTAAGGAGAGCCAGTTGGCATATTCGAAGTGTTTATCTATGATGGAAATTCTTATAGATGGGGAGTCGACTTCTAGATGGGTTTTTGGTGCTGATGTTTTGTCTCGTGTTCATGACCAGGTTTTGGTACTGGTAGGAGTATGGGAAGAGTTGATGTGGGATTTCCACACAATGAAAGGGGTCAGTACATCCGGGTTTGACTAAGATGTATTGTGACCTCTACATGCAGTTTTGGTGTCCTAGAATGAAGAAATAAGTCATGAAATTTGTGGAATGGTTCCTTATATGTCAACTAGTGAAGGCTAAGCACCGGCGTCCAGGTGGATTGTTTCAGTCATTTACCATTCCATAGTATAAATGTAATTATGTGATGATGTAATTCATGGTTGTTCTTCTGAGGATACCTCGTAAGAGTGACGTAATTTGGTTGGTCATGGATCAGTTTACAACAGTGGATCATTTATTTCAAATCTAGGAGACCTTTAACTTTGATCATTTGGGTGAGTTACATGATCGAGAGTTAGTGAGGCTTCATGGTGAGTCGAGAACCATAGTTTTCAGATCATGATCCATGCTTCACTTCATGCTTCTGGTAGGGGTTAGAGATGGGGCTTGGAACCCAGGTGTTGTTGAGTACTACTTATCACCCGCAGATAGACGGGCAATCATAATGAATGATTTAGGTGTTAGATGACATGTCGAGAGCTTGTGTTTTGGGTTTTTGTAGATCATGGGAGAAACAATTTCATCTAGTTGAGTTTTTCTACAATAATAGTTTTCAGGCTAGAATTCAGATTGCTCTTTTTGAGGCACCCTAAGGGAGACTGTGTAGATTTCCCTCTATCCTGGTTAGAGGTAAGAGAGTCTGAGTTGTTGGAACTGAGTCTCACAAGGGAAACGTTCGAGAAGGTCAGTTCGATTATGAAACGTGTGGAAATGGCATTGAGTAGGAAGAAGTCTTACACAGATCAGCATCATAGACCTATGGAACTCAGGGTGGGTGACAGTGTGTTTCTTAAGTTGTCACCATGGTTGGTTTACCACCGAATTTAGAATCAGGGAAAGTTGGAACCTAGGTATATCGGGCCATTTGAGACTGTGGATAGGATCAAGCTGATGGATTACCGATTGGATCTGCCACAGCGGTATAGTGGGATTCATGATGTGCTTCGTTTTTCACAGCTTCAGTAATATCACCCTGTCCCATATCATGTTCTAGATATTGATAATGTTGATCTTGATGTTGATGTGTCCTTTTAGGAGCATATGGTTCATGTCATGGACTGCAGTGAGAAAGTTTTATGAAGAAAGGTTGTGCCTTTGGTCCATGTGTTTTTGTATCCTGGAGAAGTATAGGAGGAAAATTTTGAACAAGAATTAGATATATAGGCCCATTGCCCCGAACCCTTTTCTTAGCAAATCAGTGATGCTTGGTAGAGCGGCTTGGGGATGATCTGTTATAAGGTGGGGAAGTTGTAAGATCCCCTATTTCTCTGTAAGGTATGTTCTAATTATGTTTCAGTTTAAGCCTTTTATTTAGTTTAATTAAGTTCTTACCTAAGTCCTTAAAGAGGCTCAAGAGTGTTCCAAGGGTTTGGGACACAAAAAGAATAAAAATGGGGGGTTTTGGTTAGGCCGCATAGTCTGTGCACGGTTAGTGATAACTGTGTGGATAGCATAAAGAAACTGTGTAGGAGGTGGGATTTGGATAGTGGAATCTACAACGGTTTACCCACACAGTTTTCCAAACTGTTCAAAAACCATGCAAACTAGAAACTTTTAATAAATTAAAAAATTAACACTCTGGGGATTTTATGTTCAATTGGTATTCTCCCCCTCCTCTACCCTTGGAACACTTGGAATGCACCAAAGGGACCAAGAGCATATAAGTAATGATCTCATTATATTCATGACCATTTGGTGTGTCGTTGGATGCGAATCAAAGATCTGGGATGAGGCTTCAAAGGGGTGTTGGATCGGGATCTACGACTTTCGTTGAGAGGGTGTTCGTCAATAGATTCAATTTAGGTGGTCTATAAGTTATATCCCTTGAGTTTTATGGAGATTTGTGTATGTAGGGTTTTGTTTCTTACACCCTTATGATGAGTACTTTGTGATATTATTGTGATGTGATTTCTAGGGTGTCTAAACAACCTAATGGAACCCTCATGATCCTTCCAGGATGCATGGAGGACGATGTGCCCTATGTTAAGTCCACCTATGGGGTGTGCCCACGTTCTCAGACTTAGAGTTTAGCTAAGCAAATGTAGGGTCATTGTGCAATAACGTAGAGCCCAAGTTGAATATGACATTAGGATTGAAGGATGTGAATGGAGGGTCCTAGTAATGTACCATAGGTTGGGTAATGGCCTTAGTGGTTGTGTGGATGGCTTTGAATGGGTTAAGTTGGAAAAATGGGAGTATGACCAGGGTTTAAGTTCACACTTGAATATTATTAGTGAGTTAGTCATTGTAAATGGGAAATGTAACTAAATGGGTGAGTGTTATAAAGGATGAATTTTTTAACGGATTGAGGCATAACATTAATTTCCCACTTAATGTTATTATTATGATGTTGTAAATGATATTGGATATATTTGTTGTGATGTGGTTAGTTTTGGTGTATGATAAATAAGCATGTGCACATGGATTGGTCGTGTGGGGTATTGATTTGAGGTTCTATGCCCACGGGTTGAGTTGGGCTGATGTTCTAGCTCTACCCCTAAATGCACAGATTAGGGAAGGGAATGGAGTAATATTCCCCTAATAGTTTCATACCACCCGGACTGAGGCTTCGAGGTAACGATATTGGTAATTGTTATGATACGGTGCCTAGTGATATAGGACTTGTTTAATTCCCACATGTTGAGAATGTTGATCATGCCTAATCCATTGACCACATGATAAAGGGTGAAATGATAAATTAACTGAACTTGGGGTATTTGGTGGGTAAACATAAGCGAAACTAATAAAATGGATTTTGAACTGATTATCTCTACATTACATTTATTTATCATTTTCATGCACTATCTACTTTTCTAGATATTTTGTAGACACCATTGGTGGTGGCCTACTCAGTTATACTCACACCCTGCCCATGTCATCATTGGGTACCCGAGCAGATTTCATGCTTGCAGGTCAGGACAAGGGAAAGGGCCCTATGCTAGGGAGTTGAGTCAGACATGGGAAATGTTGACTGAGGTTCTAGACTTTGAGTCAAAAAAATTATTGGGATTCAACTATTTTCTTTCTCATGGGTTTTATTCACTTGACACAGTAGCATGGCATGGCATATTTATTATTATTTTTGACTATACCCTATTTTTGGACTTGGTTATTTATGTATGTTATGGATTTTACTATATTATTTATGATATTTCAATTATTATATATTGTGGATTAATATGTTATTTAGGGTATATTCTCCCCATGTGACCTATTGGACCCTCACTGCGAGTCGACAACCTATGGAATACTGGGAGGCACGCTTGAGGTTATGTAGTGACCCAGTTTGTGGCACTGGATTAGTGGCTTCCAGGTCGGGGACGTCACATTTACATTTCCCTAGGTTATGAAGAAACTTTGTACACATGATATGTCTAGATGAAAGGAATTTATAGAGATTTTGTGAGAGATTTGGAAGACTTATTATACATTAAGTATTTTCTTATATAGTGGGAAAATTCTCCATTATTTGATAATTGTGTGGGATTTATTAATTAATTTTCGATGAAATTATATAAATGACTAAACCTAAAATTTCATGGGAATATATGTATTGAAATTTTTTATTTAAGTCATGTTATTATGGGATGGGTACATTTTGGTCTCTCACGGTAGGTATCAAAGTCATATTTAGATAACTTTATAGATTAGAATGCCATCAGTGGAGGATAATTTAATAGTTATAAATTCCATTTAGGGTTGTTAAGTTAAGTTTGATCATGATTTTAAAGGCATTGATAACCCATTAGATTGGTTGAGGTAATACTGAATATTTTATATTTTTTGGGGAATAGGATGAAATAACATTAGTGAAAACCCTAATAATGAGTCTAATAGTAGGTGAAAACCCTAATAATGAGTCTAATAGTAGGAGAAAACCCTAATGTTTTGGTAAAGTATAAATTGTTTGGTTTCATAGAAATTAAGTCCCTATCTGGATATTGGAAGGTGGATATCATTATGGCATGGATTAAACTATGTTTAATCACCTAGAAAAACACTGGTTAAGTTTTAACTCGATCTTTACTCGGTGCATGATGAGTGGACCTAAGGCTACACACCTAACCAAACATTCCTCTATGATATGACTTGGTCAACCAAATTCTCGTTATGAACCATTACTAAGAATTTATTATATTAAGTAATTAGTTCTTATAATAAGAGAGGAACCAACTAGAAGAAACACAGATTCAACTGAGAGTGATTTAGGTTGAACTAAAATCTAATGTGATGGTCTAAAAGAGTAATACAGTTTGAGGTTGATTTTTTCACAAGATCATTTATATTAATTCTATTATGATTAATTATTCATCCCTCATGTTAACCCCTTTTTTATTTTAGTAATGGTTAAATCCTTAAGTTACGAGGTTAACAATGGATGTCATGGACAATGAAAAAATTGTCCCTATAAATAATCTAATAGATAAGATATTGAGTAAAAAATATTATGATTATACCAAACCAGACGTCAAGTATTACGATTAACAATGTGAATGTATTTTTGTTTCCAAACACACCAAATAATATAATGATGAAGTCTCATGGAATTATCACTGATGAGAATGATGAAGAAAAAATATTTGATTTTCTTTGTTCAAAAATATGGGAAGAGGAACAAAAGGGGATGTCTAAAATGAACTATAAAATCTTTTATATATGGTAAATGATAGGATAAAGCAACTAATTTCCAAGAATAAATGATGAGTTATGTGGACATAGTGAAATTAAAAAAAATCTTATGGAGGAACCTGAAATAGTTTAATTTCTTAAATGTGGGAAACTTGGTCATTTCCTAAATCAATTCCATAACATAGGGGTTAACAAGGATGATAGGCATCATAAATTTCCAATACCAAGGGAATAAGACAAATAATATGAAATCATAACTAATTAAGGGAGTTTTTAAAATTATGTGAAGTGAAGAACATTGATTATCCACTCAATAACTATGAGGGTTGTAATTTAATATTGTTCAACCGACTCCTTTGTACCTAGTATGTTTTCTATGAATATAAAATCATCACTAAGATGACTAGATGTTTAATTTTTAATAAATCTTAGAGTGGTTTTATTATTGTATATGATGTTTAAGTTTATGGGATTGTGCATTGTGAAAATCATACTATCCTTCCTTAAGATGAATTTTATGTGATCTTGTAAATGGATTAGTTATCCCACTTACTCTCCATCGTAACGAAATGGAGAGATCATATTTCATAACACAAATAATGTTATGTTTTCTTTTTATAGAAATTATGCTGATAAACTCTTTGAGAAAATTGATTCCATTATATAGGACTTAAACCCCATTGTGGGTAGTATTTATATCAAATGATTAGAATGAAACCCCATATTGTGATATTTTTATTATGAATTAATAAATAAGTTTCTTTGATTTTACTATGTTACAAAGGTTCATAAATATTTAGAAATAAAATCCAAATATATGTATATCTTAAGGACGTCCTTAAATTTTTCATTAGTTAGTAGAAATTAAAATTGGGAGGAAATAATTTATTTAAGGGGGGAGAATACAACACTCTAATATTTTAGAAAATATTTTCATTTAAATAAACATTGTATCAATAGATTTTCCCACACAAAACATCAAAATAAAAAAATCAAGACATGTTAGATGAATATTATTAAGAAAATTTAATAATAATAAAACCTCTAGAGAATAAAAAAATCTTTCAATTATAAATGAATATAAAATAATATTGAGAATAATTAATGTTTTAAAAGGGTATTTTCTCAATAAAGAAGTTTTTCTTCTTATTTTTATTCAAAAGGCCAATTTATAAATTTTAGAATTTTAATTTTTTTAAATGAACTTTATTTTTTGAATTGAACATGTAAAGATAAGTGTATGGTTAATTTTTTAATTTTTTTAAAAAACAAATTACTTCTAAGGTAATGGTGAAAAATATTTATTTTTCTAATACTATCACTTTATAAACTTATTATAACACAATAATGAATTAAAAGTATTTTAATACTTCTTATATAAAAAATATAAATTTATAAAGATAATTGATTCATTTAAAAATACCATTTTTAATTTATAAAACCCATTTTTTACATTTGGAAACTTAAGTAATATTTTATTCTAATTTTTTTTTATTTTTTTATATTAAAAAATAAGTTTTCATCACTTTCATAAATTATATCTAAAAAATATTTCATATTTTATATCAACATATTAATATTATTTAATAAGTTTAATGTAATTTTTAGGCATAAAAATACTTTTACTAGGATTAATGTAAATTACCATGATAATGGTAAAATAGTTATTTTCAAAGAATTATTTTATTAACATTTTGTAATTTTTATATAATCAAATAAATTAATATACTTTCAAACATTAATCAAATATAATGTTTAAAACTATATATAAATTTATTATAGATCATTCAATTGGTAATCGATACTAAATACGATTAAGAACACCTAATGGTGAAAAAACATTTTTCAATAAAAACATATTTCTATATATTAATTGTTTTAATTTAAAATTTTATTGTTCTATTATTGTTAAATTGAATCATGATATATGGATATTAAAAAATATATATAACTGCAATTTTTTAATTTGTTTTACCATATATTTTAAATAAAATATAAATTAGTTGGGTAGAAAATTGTTATCAAGTTAAAACCCAAAATGGTAAAATCAAAAAATCTAGTAGTAAAAGATTTGAAACATGGTTTAAAAAATATAAAAAATAGAGGTAGAGGGTTTATCAACCATATATCACTCTAAAATAGATTACATTATACTTTTTATCCATTTAATGTTGAATATTTTCCTACCATCATTGAAAAATTAATGGGTATTTACAAAAGTGTCATTTTTTAAATTATTAAAGGGTGTCACATCTTCCATCGATATACACACATTAAAAAGATTAAAATCTTCCAAAAATCCACCCTAGTATCTCCTAAAACTTCTCCTCATATCCAATAATCCTTGGTATTTTTATAAGATCAAGAAAAAAAAGCCTTAAGGTTGGGATATCATCCACCTGGAGAGGTAATATCACTTTTATATGTTCCTCTAAAACCATTCGAAAAATGAATGTGTCATCATGCGTATTTGCAGATCACCACCTCTATGAACGGTGTGTTCTATTCTTCATAAAAGAATTACATGAATGATACAAAATATATATATTATGAAAAAATATAATATTTAAAACATTATTAACATTATTAAAGTATTATTATTTTATTTTTCTACCCCCTCTCTTTTTATGGAAAATGAAATTGTCTTATGTGTGTTTGTATAGAATACCGCCTCTATTTAAAGTTGTAATTTTACTTCCAATTATACCTAAAATGGATGAATTTAAAAATTTATTTAATTTATAAAAATTATATTTATTACATAATTAATGTTCTAGAAATATAATATCTTTTATTCTATTTGTGATATTAATAATAAATGACCATAGTAATCTTAACTATCTTAAATGAACATATTGATGCACTTTTCTTAATTTGAGTCCATTTTGGGAAATCATTTGGAAATGTACAAATTTAATTATAATTAAATAATAAAATAAATTAAACCATACAGTAATGGGGATTATTAATCTATTTTACAAAAAATTTAACCATGGGCAATATACTGAGGAAGTTTTAGAGAAACTGACTGAACAACCTCAAGTTATCGCCATAAGTGAAAAATATTTAATAAATAAATAAAATAAGATGATAAATTATCCTTAGATAATAAAATATATATAGAAAATTTTATTAATAATGTTTTTAATAAACTAAATTTGGTTACTTAAGACATTAGGTGCCCACACAGAACAAATCAGGACCCAAGGTAAGGGTTATTTATTTTTGTTTTTAGTTCCATGATAGATGTTTAATATTGCATGTAACTCCCTGCCCCCAGTTACCCAGAGTCGGTGCATTATTTTAATACAATGGCATGATTACAAGGAATCAAGTCCTGAAGGACCGATCGGTTTAGTAGTCTTGGAAAATAGATTACATACATGAATGTTACATTACACTTTATAACATACAAAACAACATAAATAATCCTTTATGAACGCCATTATTCTCTTGACTTAACCCTTCATATCAATCACAATACAATTCTTGGAATCCTGGGCAAAATAAAACATAAAAAGGGGTTAGCTCAGATTCCCAGTAAAGATAACAATATAGCGGAAACTTACTTAAATAAGTGTAAACATTTAAAGAAATGTATAACTAAAACAAAAGACTTTTAAACTTGAACTTCATCATAATATGGCAGAAATAAAATGAAACAAAGCCATTTACTTATTCACATGGATATTCTACTAATTGAATAATCACATGCAATATCAATAACCACATTCATAAAGATGGAATGCATAATGTAAGACTATCATAACCACATAGCCAAGGCCTCGTGCCAAGACTACAAATAAGATTTTTTCAAGGCCTTGTTCCAAGACACTAGTTTGTCGCATTAGACCTACCGATGCATCGAGGAGCTATAGCGGGCTCCTCCCATCACTTACTATGTCCAATGCATTCCACATATGAACATGTTTAAACATAACATAAACATTCGTATTAAAACTCACATAAAAAATGTAAATACTTTCTCTATAAATCATAAATGCTATAAAAATAACACATCCACAGTCAAACATATCAAAAAACCTTCAATACAATATGGAAGTTTTTTATCATAATAAATCAACTTCAAATAAGATTAAAATCCATCAAAGGATGTTGACATAGATAAAATAAAAACTATTTGAGAGAACTATTTCTTTTTTTAAAATCATTTAAATTCCACATAATTATAAAATAAAACATTTACTTTGAAAATATTCTTTTAAGCTTGTAAGGGATGCTTTGATGATTTTATAACGGTGGAAAATAGTTTCACCCGCCGTATAAGTTTAAAAAAAGACATTCTTACCATAATTATGTCGAAAATGATAAAAAGGACCTTATTTGGAAAGTGACGGAAAGATTCCTTTATAAAAATCTTATAAAAAGTAAACAGGGGTATAAATGAATTTAACCCATAGTAATAATGATTTGAAATACATTTTTAAGAAACATGGATGTGGATGATAAAGAGTTCCCAGTAGATAATTATGTATAAACAGCCTTGAATAATGAAGAGATTATGAAATAAACCCTTACCTTGTACTTTTCCTTGGTCGAGGGTAGGTTATCCTCCTGTATAATAGTTAAATAATTTTTATTAAATTATACAAGAATAATATATATAAATATGATATCATATATGATCTTTTAATATTGTTTTGTTAATAATATTTTTGTATTATCGTCGTTTCGGGTCTTAACCGATTCGTTTTCCTTTATATGATTTATTACATAAACCGTGTTTATTATGGATAGGTTGTATCTTATTCATATCCAGAATGATATCAAGTCCTTAAACATTACTTTTAATCATCAAATGAGATTAGTCTTGAATGGATATCATGGGGAAATGAAACTCATCGCGTTCGTGGAGACGGTAAACCGTACGTACGCACGAACGCTACTTCCATTTCATTTTTCATTTTAAAATGAATCAAAACCAAATGATACATAGGTATATTATTATTCTAGTATATTATAATATCTTATATATGTTACTTAAGTTCATTAACACCATCCTTTATATGTTCCATGTATGGTATGAACAAGTCATATCACTTTGAGGGGGCAGTAGTCCGCACTTCCTCAAATGAAATTATCGTATATATATAAAACATGAAACGAATAATGGTATGATATAACATGTAATTACAGAAGCTTATATATAAAATAAATATAATTAAAAAAGAAAATAATAAGAAGATTTTATGGGTTGGAGAAGTAAAATAAAATAAAAGAAGCTAAGAGAAATCGTTACCTTTAATTTGGGTAACTCCCTTTGGTTTGAACCAAAAAGGACTCTTGAAGTGCATTATGCCTAAGGTAAGGCTTCTAGGAGGAGTATAGGGATGTAGGGAGCTTAATTGGTCCGAGTTTGGATGTTATAAAAGGCTTGAGAGGTGTGAGTAATTGGTTATAAGTGGTGTCCTTTTATAAGGGGGGAGGGGATCTTTAGGAAAAACTTAAAGTATTATTTTATAATAAAATCATATTCGGTTTCTAAAGGATCCAAAGTGGATTATTAAATGTATAAGGTGGGGATAGTCCAAAAACAACTTAACCAATAGGTTTTAGACAGGTTTGGGTCACTTTATTAACCTTATCGTTTTGTTTTAACTCTTAGTTAATTAGTTGGACACTTACCATGTCACTTTGTATTTTTATATTATATAGTAAATAAACTTACTATATACTTCCAAGAGACCCCCAAGTGGTCCATTAATGATAAACCTATTATTATATAAGTCCTTTGTCCGATACTTATATTTTTAAGAATATAATATGAATTAATAATATAATATTTGTTTTAAAAATACTTTTATGTCAATTTTCACACTATTTAATAATTGATTTTTTAAAGTCTTGAAAACTTTATAAATTTGAACCAAATTCATTTAAGAAATCCTATCATGTAATATTAACCAATAAAATTCATGTATGTCATCAAAACTTTCAAATTATATTTATTTTAACATTTATAATACCAATTATTTGATTCTTGAATTAATAATGAGAATACTGCATCATTATTGTGTCATAAATAAATTTAATTATTCAATGTCTAAAAATTATAAATAAAATACCATTATTTATTTAATATTTTTATCTATATAATGAATATTTATAGTCAAAATACAACATATATAACCCTATGTAAAAATTTGTTTTCTAAAAGATATATGCTTTTGTCATTTTTGCATTTACTTTAACTTAATTAATATAAAGTGTCATTATCACTTACAAGTAGCTTCATGGGGTCCCAAAATCGGCTCAAAGATGCCCATGGTCGTAAATTTATCAACCAATATGGGTAGGACACGTTTTAGTGTAATTTAGTATTATTATAATATTATTTTTTACCCTTATTTACCGGATTAACCCTTTAACCATGGTAAATAAAATATTTACTGAAGTAATTATTCAAAATGTCTAAAAATAAAAGTTACCTATTTAAAAAAAATTTAACTCCTGATTCTAAATATGGAATCCATTTTTCTAAATTCAAAACACATAAGTGGTAGAAATTAATTTAAAATTAATTCCCGTTGTTGAAACAAAAAGCGTGTTTTTATGAAATAATAACTATCAAAAGATTGACACTTTCTTATGTCTAGTTTAAATATGAAATTATGTCCAATGACCAAAATTGGATTAAATGGTAAAATTATAATATAATTATACTTTCAAATCACTCAAATTCATAATTTATCACTATTAATTATTTCGATTAAAAAAGTTGTTTTTAATTAAAATTTAGTAATTTTCACTATTCATCAAAATATGAAAGTTATCAGAAAAGTACCAAAATTACAACCTAATATAATTTCGATATTCCGAATCCAAAAATGAATTCTATTTTACCAAATTAAGAACATAAAAGTTGAATTTATTAATTTAAAATTAATTCCTGCTATTAAAACCAAAAGGCGTGTTTTTAAGAAATAATAACTATCAAAGGTTTGACACTTGTTAATGTCAAATTTCAAAATGAAATTACTTTAAATGACCATAATTGGATTCACTGGTAAAAATATAATCTATTTATACTTCCATACCATTAAAATGTATAATTTTACAATATAAATTATTTTGATTAAAAAGGATGTTTTCAGTTAAAATATAGTATTTTTCACTATTCAACCAAATATGAAAGTTATCAGAAAAACACCAAAACATTATTGAAAATAAATTCTTATGTCTCGATTCTAAAGAAGAAGTTTATTTTGTGAAATTTAATATATAAATGTTTCAAATATTGTATTAAAAAATGCGTCACCATTAAAAGGTGATAAAATTGCATTTTTTGAAAAATACATCTTTTATCTGAAAAAAATGTATTTGTTCTTACATTATATATAGGAAACTCATAATATGGATTATAAAATTATAAGGATTATATAAAGTTCAAAATTCAGTTAGTACTATTCATAACCGCTTTTGAACGGCTTGTTTGGTAAGTTATGGTGCGCTATAACTCGGTGTTGCGTGTAGTGAAAGTTATTAAATTCCTTTGAAGAAATAACGTACTATGAAATCATGGGGTGTTACATTGCACACCACCACTTATTTTATATGTTGTGTTAATTACCCTATTACATTCAATTATAATAAATATATTTCATTTAATTATATTTTAATGCTTATTTCATGGCATCCCTCTTATTCCATTTTAATTATTAAGCTATCATTACCATAAGTGTTTTTGCATCTGAATTTTGATTCATTGAGATATGATGTGTATTCACCAATTGTTTCCTTTTTGGTGTATATATTGTATATGGATTTATTTTATCATAAAATTCCTGGAATATATTGGATATAAAAATATAACCCATGTTCTACATTTCATGGGTTATTAATTTAAAATTTAATTACAATGTTAGGGTTTCATGGTCTCAATTCTAGCTCGTTGAGACATGTTATATTTTGTGCATTGTTTTCCTTGTATATGGTGTTGTTTTTATTTACTTACCAATAAATTATTATAATATATTTATAATTTAATCCTTGAAATAAACAAATCAAATTTGATTTCTATTCTTCGTTCATCTTCAATTCAAGTGTTACACAAGCCGTAATGGTTTTTCCTAACTCAATTTTTGATCACTGAGTTATGATTTTTCCATTTGAACTTTTTTCATATAATATGTGTATGTTGTACCCTATTATTCTATTATGAAATATTTACTCATTTTTTTATAGGGATTTACATTTATTTCTTATAAAATCTCTTTATAATGATTCTTCCTTCAAAATACTATGTTTATAAGGGTTTTTCATAACTCAATTTTCTTTCTTTGAGATATAATTATTGTTGGTCGGAGTGGTTTACTCAAGAGGGGGGTGAATTGAGTACCAATTAAAATTTCTGTAATTAAAAACCGTGTCTTAAAGACCCCCAAATAAAGTAATAAATTAAACTGTAGTGAATTTATATTAAAGTAGAGGTTCTGTTAGATTCTCAAGGGATTGATTAATTCCCAGTTAATCAACACAGGAGTGTGTGATTATCTTTTGAAACTAACTTACTAATCTACACTTAGCATAAACACTTGCTAGTTTAATTATCAAAGTAACTTTACAAACAGTATTAGTTTTAAAGTGATTAGCAGCGGAATAAAACTTTGAAAGAGATGGCACAACAGTGTAACCAAGAGGTTCAGTCTCAAGCCGAGACTTAGTCCTCTCACAAGTTTATATAAAAATGATCCACACCCTGGATCGGGGTTCAACAGTTTACAACTATCCAGGTCCAAGACCTCTACCACTGTTCTTCGTGGGAAACAGTACAACAGCAACCAGCTGTCCAGGTCACACACGACCTCTACCACTGCTATTCGTGGGAAAGAAAGAATGAAAGAGTTTGGTAAGGATTTACAAATCCTTCAGTTTGAGTACAGGAGACAGTGTATGTGTTAGATACAGCAGATAACACACACTGCTCGAAATGAATGATAATAAATCACAGAACAAGAGATGTAGAGTTTAGAAGTGGTTCTGGTGATCTCAGTGTAGCTCTGGACTTCTTTAGATTCAGTCATAAGTGAGTTTGAGTCCTCTTCTTGTTTCTGTTTTAGAAACAGAGTGTCGTATGCTCCAGGTTCACAGGTAGTGAGAATGTAGTCGATGAAGTTCTTCTTGTATGCACAGAACACTTCTCGAGTATGCTTGATTGTCTATGAGCTTCTCTGTGTTCTTCTCGTTCTTGTGTCGTTTTTGGTATATTGGATGCACCGCACTTTTCTGGTTTTTTCCTTCACACGTTCGTCATTCTCTGGTATGTAGTCTTCTCGTATTTTATCTCCCATCAGGGGACAGAAAAGATTTCTTTTTAGCAGGTACGAGGTACGGGTTCCTGACATCCGACAACCTTTATCAGATATTTGACAAATCATAAAAATGTATGATATGACCGTTAGATAGATTAAATATAGGAAATAAAGAAATTCAAATAGTGAGTCGAGTGATCGGTAGGTAATCAGCATCGGTAGCTTGAACATCGGTAGCTTGAACATCGGTAGCTCAATGTCCTTAGTTGCTTTGACTCTATCGGTGGCTCTTTGCGTCGGTTGGTACATGCTTGTATCAGTGACTGCTTATCGGTAGCTCCATGCGTCGGTAGGTACACGCATCGGTAGCTCCTATGCATCGGTAGCTCCATGCGTTGGTAGGTACATGCATCGATAGCTCCTATGCATCGGTGACTCTTATTCCATCGGTAGCTATTTATACTTACACCGGTAGTTGTCTGTTTGTATCGGTAGCTGTCTGTAAGCACATCGGTAGCTATGTGTTAAGTGTATCGGTAGCTGTCTGTCGGTAGACTAAGTCTATCGGTAGACTGGTTACCGGTAGCTCTTTATCAGTAGTTATAGACAGATTACTTATCTGTTTTATGCAGAACACATCCGATTGTGTTAGAATCGGTTTATAACTGATATGAACATGGATAAATGAGGATTAACATATTCCAAAGACTATTTTCAAAATTATTATTGTTTTGATCACAGATTTGAAAGAATTAAAGTATAGATCAATGATACTTAACAATATCATAGAGAATGAAAACATAATTGGGATTTTCAACACATATGAATACAGGATTGAGATTCTCAAAACAGGTGAGGTCAACAATCTCCCCCTTTTTGATAATCACAATTTATGATATTGGCATTTAACATAGTGAAAATATAATAGTAAAGAGTATAATATTGAATTCAATTTTCTCAGAGAAAACAGCCTCAGAGATAATAGAAATAGTATGATATAGACATAAGTTATCAGAGGTAACAATCATAAGGTACTAAATAGTCATCAGGTATCAGAGGGAAAAATGAAAAGAAGGGTAAAGTGTCTCCCCTTATTCCTTATTTTTCTCCATTGAAAATATTTTTCATTCTCCTTGGTCTCCCCCTTATTATGTTCTCCCTATTATTCTCCTTATTATTCTCCCCCTTTGTGATAATCAAAAAGTGGGAAAGCATATATATATATATATAGGAGACAAATAACACATGAGAAGTAAAAAGAGTTCTGTATTAGAGTAGTCAAAAAAGTACAAAAACAGAATACAAAGGAATTCCTATCAAAAATCCTGGCCACTGATTCAATCCTCATCTGCAACGAGAGATTTTCCTTTAGGATCAGAAGGAGGCTCGGGTGGTGAGGATTCAGATGAAGGTTTGGGAATTCCAGAAAAGATCAAAGGAGGCTGGGCCACTGACATAGAGTCAGGCCTGTAGGTTGAAGATTTTTGGGTGATCATTGGTGTGAGGCTTCGAATGGCTTGAACAGGAGTCAGCTGGACTGTGGAAGCAGCTGAGGCAGAAGCAGGCAAAGCAGGAGGGATGATGACTGGTCTGTCATCAACATGCAGGAAGGGCAGCAGCAGATTTCTAAGATCCATAATAATTCCTCCTCCTCTTTCCATAGCAGAGATGAAATCATCTTTGTTTTCCATGAATTTCTCTAAGGCAGGAGTCAGTTCTCGTAGCTTGCTCACTTGTTCTCTGAAAGCTTGAGTGACTGGAGGGAGCTTCATGTGTTCCAACATTAGCTTTAAGTGGTGTTCGAGTTGATGCTTGGTGAAAATTTTGGAGAAGTAGTAGTCCACTTTGCTTTTTATGGCTTCCTGAGAGGCAGAGGCTTCTCTCATAAAGTCTTGAACAATCTTCATGATTTCTCTGGCAGAATCTCTTGTAGAAAGCACCACTCGGCTCAACTCTGATGAGTCCACAGATCCACTGGTAGAAATAGAGCCAATCTCCTCCTTTAACATTGCGCGAACTTGATTCAGGTCAACTGATAGTTTGGATGTGAGAGGGCCAAGAGAGAAGGAAACAGTTTCTTTAAAACTCTTAGACAAACCACTGATTAGACTTTGAACTTGAGAGTCTTGCAATTGAACATGATCCTTCACTGAGGTTTTGAAACTTTCAAACACTAAGACAAACTGGCTTACTACACTCTTCACATAAGCTAGGTCCTTGTCAGCTTGAGACTTGGAGCTCATATAGGAATCCAAAGCAACAACTGATATCTTGAGAGCTTCCAGATCTGCTTCGATTCTTGAAGACTGAGTCTGGCACTCTTTCACTTCTTCCATAAGCTCAGACATAAAGGAAGATAAATTACAATCCAGAGATAGCTCGAAGGATCTCTCTAGCATTTTCGTTTCTTCATAAAAGCTTTCCTTCATCTCAGCAACTGATGCACTAAAAGAGTCTTTCAGCTCATTCTTTATGGATTCAAGATCGGATTTGGAGACAAAATAACTTGGGATAACTGCAGTAGATCCCCTTGCTGAGGCCAAATTAACTACAGAAGTAGTCATTATTGAATTAATTGAGGAAACAAGAGAGGTTTCCATTATCTTTACTTCTTCAACAAAACTGTATTTGAGGTCCTCTTTCAGCCTATTCAGATCATGAAAACTAACCACATCATCTGGAAATATCTCAGAGGCAAGATCATAATTGATCTTCGGTCTATCCACAGACACCTCATCATCTGAATCTGGATAATCCAATCCACAGACTATAAACCCTGGGTCTTCTACCCAGTCTCCAAGCTCAACAGCTACTGTAACTTTTCCAAGCACAGACTGATGCTCCCCCTCAATGGGTGCATTCTCATGTATCACAACAGCCTTTTCTGCTGGCCTTTCTTCATCAGAATCTTCCACAATAACTTCCATCTCAGTAGCAGTAAGGAGGTTTTCTGGAACAGGTACAGCTTCTTCTGTAACTCTTTCTACTTCAGCAGCAGGCATAGTTGAGTTTCCAATCAAAGGACTCATACTTAACCTACCAGAAGCAGGCGATTCAGATGCATTCTCCTTTTCCTCTTCTTCTTGGTGACGTACAGACTGGTCTTCCTCATGAGTAGATACAATTTCCTCTACCTTTCCTTTTCTAGAATAGACCAATTCTGCAACAGGACTTGGGGGAAAGTCTGTATCTCCTCCAACATCCATAGGAGTTTCTTCTTCTTCTTCTTCTGTTTCATCACTATAAACAGGTTCCTCTTCATCAGGTCTCAGACTCGGATCTCTCATATCCTTTGGTCTTGAGGGATGATCCACAGGATTAAACCTATCATATATCTTCTGATCATCACTGACCCATTCTCCCTTCCATGGGTTCCAGTTAATTTTCATATACTTGCAAACAGTCGAGGTGATACAGAAATTGTTCTTGACTACAACTGTCTCATCCTGAGACTCAGCTATTTCTTTCACTTTTATCATCACTGAAATCAGCTTGGCAAAGAACAAAGCATTGGTTTTTGACTTTATTCTAATCATGTCTTCCATTTGAAGCATCAACAATCTGCACAGATTGATTTTTACACCATGTCTTAGCAAATGAAGAAGATAGATATCTTGATATCTCAGATTTGCAAAATCTCCTCGCCTAGGTATCAACACATGCTGAACAAACTTGAAGAGCAGTCGATTCTCTCCATCCATTTCAGCAGCTACCACTTGCCTTTGATTTCCATTCCCAGTCAGCTCTGGTAAGGCGGTCTCATAATCAAAAATGTCACTACTAGGTGGAATTGCTCTTGATACATACCCAGAGACACCTTCATGTGGTACTTTCAAACTCTCATCCCACTCTACTGAAGAAAAAGACATCTCTTTTTCATTTACAAAAGATCTAACCCGATTCTCATTCTCAGACTTCTCGAAAGTTACAAACTCATAGAATTGCTTTACCAACTTCGGGTAGTATGGTCCATTGTTATTCGAGAAGCAATCCACCCATTTCTGGTCTTCCAGAATCTCGAGTACTAAAGATTTTCTAGGTAGTAGCCATTCCACACACAATTCCTTCTCGATTACTATGTCTCTATTCTGCAAGTGAGGATTCACTGGTCGCCTTCCCGATCTAGTTTTGACTTCACTAACACTGGCTTTATGCTGTGTCTTTTGCTTTTTAGCATTTGGTTCTACACTTTCATCTCTGACGATAGGAAGCTTGGTTTTTGCCATCGCGGGTTTAGGGTTCTTGGTCGATTTGGGAGGTAGGGTTCGAAGGTGAGAGGTTTTGAGCTCGGTGAGGTAAGAAGTGGCTTAGACTAAGTTTTATCATTTAGGAATTCCAAATAAACGACTAAAATAGAGTAATAAAATAAAATAAAACAATTCGTATTCTTGGCGGCAGACAGAAGTTTTAAAACCTTGCATCGGTGTGAGTTAATCATCGGTGAGAAAAACAAATCGGTGAGAATTTCTACGTCGGTGAGAAACTTACATCGGTGAGAATTTTCACATCAGTGAGAATTTCACATCGGTGAGAATTTCACATCGGTGAGAATTTCACATCAGTGAGAATTTTCACACCGGTTGTGATTAAACATTCCCAGTTCATGTCTTATGTAACTTAGCCTATCCGAACTTAAAGGTTTAGTAAAAATATCAGCCAATTGATGTTAAGTGCCAATAAATTCAAGAGAAATATCACC
The DNA here is from genome assembly GCA_963277665.1 of Viscum album. Taxonomy (NCBI): domain Eukaryota; kingdom Viridiplantae; phylum Streptophyta; class Magnoliopsida; order Santalales; family Viscaceae; genus Viscum; species Viscum album. Next base: position 1,362,692,591 of record OY728151.1, on the reverse strand, counting down.
TTTTTGATAGTGATCTCTTAGGAAATGGTGTCTTACATCTATGTGTTTGGTTCTAGAGTGAGATATAGGATTCTTAGAGATGTTTATTGCACTGGTGTTATCACAGTTGATTGAAACATGTTTAAAAACGTATCCATAGTCCAAAAGAGTGTGTTTCATCCACAAAATTTGTGCACAGCAACTACCAGCAGCTATATATTCTGCTTCGGCAGTAGATAATGCAACTGAGTTCTGTTTCTTACTACACCAAGAAACTAAGGATTTTCCAAGCAAATGACATGTTCCTGATGTGCTTTTTCTATCTAACTTACAACCAGCAAAGTCAGCATCTGAATAACTTATTAACTCAAAGGATTGTCCTTTTGGGTAAAACAAACCTAAGTTAACCATGTGTTTGAGATATTTAAAAATTCTTTTAACAGCAAGAAAATGAGATTCTTTTGGATTAGCTTGAAATCTAGCACACATACACACACTAAACATAATATCAGGTCGACTAGCAGTAAGATAAAGTAAACTACCAATCATACCTCTGTAATTTGTTTGATCAACTGGTTTCCCAGTTTCATCTGCATCCAATTTACAGGTAGTACTCATAGGATTTTCACTTTCCTTGATACTATCCAGACCAAAACGTTTTAAAAGATCCTTTGTATATTTACTTTGATTCAAAATAATACCATTTTCATTTTGAAATACTTGAAATCCAAGAAAGTACTTAAGCTCTCCCATTAAGCTCATTTCAAATTCATTTTGCATACTTTTTGAAAAATCAGTACATAAAGAGTGTTTAGAAGATCCAAAAATAATATCATCAACATATATTTGTACAACTAAAACATCTTTAGAAATTCTTTTAACGAAAAGAGTTGGATCATCAATCCCTTTAGTAAAACCTTTTAAAATAAGGAAATTGCTAAGTCTATCATACCAAGCTCTTGGAGCTTGTTTTAAACCATACAAAGCTTTAGAAAGTTTAAAAACTTGATTTGGAAAATGGGGGTTAGTAAATCCAGGTGGTTGTTCTACAAAAACATCTTCAATTATAAAACCATTTAGAAATGCGCTTTTCACATCCATTTGATATAACTTGAAATCCAGATGTGCAGCATATGCAAGTAAGATCCTAATGGCTTCTAGTCTAGCTACAGGAGCAAAAGTTTCCTCATAGTCTATGCCTTCTTCTTGACTATATCCTTGTGCAACTAGTCTAGCTTTGTTTCTAACTATATTTCCAGATTCATCTATTTTATTTCTAAAAACCCATTTTGTGCCTATTGTCAAAGTGTCCTTAGGTCTGTAAACTAATTCCCAGACTTTGTTTCTTTCAAACTGATTTAATTCTTCCTGCATAGCTATTACCCAGAATTCGTCATTGATAGCATCATTGATATTTTTGGGTTCTAGCTGTGAAAGAAAAGCTTGATGTTCAACCTGGTTTCTTAGAGAAGCTCTAGTTTGTGTTCCTCTATCAAGATTACCAACAACAGCTTCTAAAGGATGATTCTTTAGAATCCTCGTTGATCTGGTAAAGGTTGGACTAGAAATTTAAGGTTCATCTATAGGTTTGGGTTCAACAGAAGCAGATTCTGGAGAAAGTCCAGAACTGGATACTTTTATAACAGGTTCTTTAGATTTATCATTAAGGTCCAGAATAGATAAGTCTTCTTCAAGATTCTCAAAAGAGGTTTTAGGCTCATGTGGATCAGTTTCATCAAACTTGATGTGAATATATTCTTCCACACATTTGGTTTTCTTATTGAATACTCTATAGGCTTTACTTGAAATAGAGTAACCCAGAAAAATTCCTTCATCACTTTTGGAAGCAAACATATCCAGATTATCTTTAGTATTCAGAATAAATACTTTGCAACCAAAGACTTTAAAGTAATTAACCTTAGGCTTTCTATTTTTCCACAATTCATAAGGGGTTTTCTTAAGAACAGGTCTAATTAAGACTCTATGAATAACATAACAAGCTGTATTTACAGCTTCAGCCCAAAAATAAATAGGCAGATCATATTCATTGAGCATGGTTCTAGCAATTTCTTGAAGGGTTCGGTTTCTTATTTCTACTACACCATTTTGTTGGGGTGTTCTAGGGGCAGAAAAGTTATGAGTATAGCCATTGTGTGAGCAATACGATTCAAAATCTTGATTTTCAAACTCACGACCATGATCACTCCTCAATGTTTTAATCTTAAGTCCACTAAGGTTCTCTACAGACTTGGAGTATTTGACAAAGTAAGAACAAGCTTCACTTTTGTGAGCTAGAAAATATAACCAAGTATATCTAGAAAAGTCATCGACAAGAACATAAACATAGTGCTTCCCATTTAAACTAGAAACTCTTGATGGTCCAAACAAATCCATGTGAACCAATTCAAGTGGTTGAGAAGTTGAAACTTCTTTCTTTGATTTAAAAGAAACTTTGTGTTGTTTTCCCTTTTGACAGGGGTTACACACTCTATCATTTGGGAATTCTAACTTAGGTAGGTCTCTAACTAGGTTTTTCCTAGAAAGTTTTCTAAGTGAGTGAATGTTGTAATGTCCTAATCTTCTGTGCCATAGCCAAGATTCTTTATGAAAAGCATTCAAACAAGTAATATTCTGCTTAGCTAAAGAATTCATATTAACAGCATAAACATTTTCATTTCTTAAGGCAGAAAATACCAAAACATTCTTAGAATTAAAAACTTTGCAAGAATCATTTTCAAATTTAACATGAAAACCATCATCACATAACTGAGAAATACTTAATAGATTGTATTTAAGGCCATCAACAAATAAAACTTTAGAAATCAAAATTGAATCAGTGTTACCAATCTGGCCTAGGCCGATGATTTTCCCTTTTGAGTTATCACCAAAGGTGACAAAGCCTCCATCAACTTTTATTAAACTCTTGAAACAAGAGAAGTCTCCTGACATATGTCTTGAACATCCACTGTCCAAATACCACATCTCTTTACAGGAGCTCTTTAAGCAAGTTCCCTACAAAACAGATTTAGATGGGAGATGATTTTGGTACCCAGATTTTCTTGGGTCCAGACAGGTTAGCCAATAACACTTTAGGTACCCATATTTGTCTAATGGGTCTCATATAATTTGTAGAATTGACATGCTTTGAAAGATAAACTTTATTAGATCCATAGCTATGTATATAACTGGTTGAAGCATATGAAGTTCCAGAATTACCTTCATTCTGTCCAGATTTAGAAATAAATTTTGTTTTGGCAATTTTCCTTTGTCCAGGTTGGTATCCTATACCAGTAGTATATTTAGGTTCTACTTGCTTTCCTAGCATCTGTGTTAGGGTATTTTTGCCATTTGTGAACTTCCCTAAGTCTTTCTTGAGTTTCTCATTAGATAGTTTTAGTTCAGTATTCTCTTTTAACAGTTGAGCAGTTTTCTCTTTTTCAATAGTGAGTTCAGTTTTAATTGTAGTGGTGAGAGCATGCTGTCTCTTTAATGACTTGTATTTATCCTTAAGTTCATTACATGTCTCTTCCAGCATATCACAATATTCAAACAATTCATTTTTAGACATTGTTCCAGAATCAGAATCAGATTCTGCATTATCACCAGAGTAATAATAATTTAAAGCAGGAGTTTCAGCAGTGACCTGAGAAGTGTTTGTCATAAAACACATGTTGGCTCGATTCCTTTCAGAGTCTGAAGGTTCAGCTTCACTTGTGTTGTCTTCTGAAGCACTCCAAGTAGCCTTCATGGCTTTCTTAAACTTATTGTCCTTATATTCATATTTCTTTTTATACTTCATCTTTGGACAGTCGGCTTTGATGTGTCCTTTTCTCTTGCACTCATAGCAGACAACATCATCTGACTTGTCATTCTTCTTCCAATCCTTTTTCCATTTGCCTTGGTGATCATACTTACCCTTATAGTTTGTTTTTCTGAAGAACTTATTTTTCCTATAAAATTTCTTAAATCTTCTAGCAATGTGAGCCATCTCAGCATCACTGTCAGAATCACTTTCACTGTCTTCACAACTTGAACATTCAACTACAGCTTGAAGCTTTTCTTTGTCCTTATTCTTTGAAGTTGAGGATTTGAAAGCAACAGACTTTCTTGCAGGTTCATTTTCTTCCTCCTTATTCACTTTAAGCTCTTCTTCATACATCATCAGCTTGCCAATCAGTTCCTTGACAGGTAGAGCAGCAATGTCACATGATTCTCTGATTGAGACAGATGTGCCTCTCCATCTATCTGGCAAACATCTCAGTATTCTCATGATTTGTTCCTTTGCTGGAACAACCTTTCCAAGGGAGGTCATTGTGTTGACTATCTCGTTGAACCTGAGATACATGTAAGAAATGGGTTCATCAGGCTTCATTTTAAAATTATCATACTTGATAGTATAAGTGTTCAATCTCATTTCTTTCACATTAGTTGTTCCTTCATGAGAAACAGCTAAGGTATCCCAAATTTCATATGCAGTTTTACATGCAGAAATTCTATTAAATTCTTCATCTCCTAGAGCACAGTACAGAGCATTCATAGCTTTACAATTGTTATTGTAAGCAGTCTTTGTAGGTTCATCCCAAGTAGATCTAGCAGTAGTAAGAATTTTGTATTCTGATTCAATAGCAGTCCAAATATCAAAACCTATGCTTTCTAGATGAATTTTCATTTTCAGTTTCCACTGAGCATAATTAGTTCCATTGAAGAAAGGTGGCCGGTTAGTAGCAGCACCCTCAAGTCTATTATCCATGATAAGAAAATTTTAAAGAGATAAAAATTTAGATATAACAGAAATTTTAAGAACTTTAAAATACAACTAAAATCACAGTTCAAAAGCAGAGTACTTTTAGAAAGTATTTTCAACCTCTGATACCAAGTGTTGGTCGGAGTGGTTTACTCAAGAGGGGGGTGAATTGAGTACCAATTAAAATTTCTGTAATTAAAAACCGTGTCTTAAAGACCCCCAAATAAAGTAATAAATTAAACTGTAGTGAATTTATATTAAAGTAGAGGTTCTGTTAGATTCTCAAGGGATTGATTAATTCCCAGTTAATCAACACAGGAGTGTGTGATTATCTTTTGAAACTAACTTACTAATCTACACTTAGCATAAACACTTGCTAGTTTAATTATCAAAGTAACTTTACAAACAGTATTAGTTTTAAAGTGATTAGCAGCGGAATAAAACTTTGAAAGAGATGACACAACAGTGTAACCAAGAGGTTCAGTCTCAAGCCGAGACTTAGTCCTCTCACAAGTTTATATAAAAATGATCCACACCCTAGATCGGGGTTCAACAGTTTACAATTATCCAGGTCCAAGACCTCTACCACTGTTCTCGTGGGAAACAGTACAACAGCAACCAGCTGTCCAGGTCACACACGACCTCTACCACTGTTATTCGTGGGAAAGAAAGAATGAAAGAGTTTGGTAAGGATTTACAAATCCTTCAGTTTGAGTACAGGAGACAGTGTATGTGTTAGATACAGCAGATAACACACACTGCTCGAAATGAATGATAATAAATCACAGAACAAGAGATGTAGAGTTTAGAAGTGGTTCTGGTGATCTCAGTGTAGCTCTGGACTTCTTTAGATTCGGTCAGAAGTGAGTTTGAGTCCTCTTCTCGTTTCTGTTTGAGAAACAGAGTGTCGTATGCTCCAGGTTCACAGGTAGTGAGAATGTAGTCGATGAAGTTCTTCTTGTATGCACAGAACACTTCTCGAGTATGCTTGATTGTCTATGAGCTTCTCTGTGTTCTTCTCGTGCTTGTGTCCTTTTTGGTATATTGGATGCACCGCACTTTTCTGGTTTTTTCCTTCACACGTTCGTCATTCTCTGGTATGTAGTCTTCTCGTATTTTATCTCCCATCAGGGGACAGAAAAGATTTCTTTTCAGCAGGTACGAGGTACGGGTTCCTGACATCCGACAACCTTTATCAGATATTTGACAAATCATCAAAATGTATGATATGACCGTTAGATAGAATAAATATAGGAAATAAAGAAATTCAAACAGTGAGTCGAGTGATCGGTAGGTAATCAGCATCGGTAGCTTGAACATCGGTAGCTTGAACATCGGTAGCTCAATGTCCTTAGTTGCTTTGACTCTATCGGTGGCTCTTTGCGTCGGTTGGTACATGCTTGTATCAGTGACTGCTTATCGGTAGCTCCATGCGTCGGTAGGTACACACATCGGTAGCTCCTATGCATTGGTAGCTCCATGCGTTGGTAGGTACATGCATCGGTAGCTCCTATGCATCGGTGACTCTTATTCCATCTGTAGCTATTTATACTTACACCGGTAGTTGTCTGTTTTTATCGGTAGCTGTCTGTAAGCACATCGGTAGCTATGTGTTAACTGTATCGGTAGCTGTCTGTCGGTAGACTAAGTCTATCGGTAGACTGGTTACCAGTAGCTCTTTATCAGTAGCTATAGACAGATTACTTATCTGTTTTATGCAGAACACATCCGATTGTGTTAGAATCAGTTTATAACTGATATGAACATGGATAAATGAGGATTAACATATTCCAAAGACTATTTTCAAAATTATTATTGGTTTGATCACAGATTTGAAAGAATTAAAGTATAGATCAATGATACTTAACAATATCATAGAGAATGAAAACATAATTGGGATTTTCAACACATATGAATACAGGATTGAGATTATCAAAACAGGTGAGGTCAACAATTATTATTATTGAACCTCATTCCTATAATTTGGATTATTTTAACCCATGATTGTATAAAATATTATTTTCACTTCCATTTATTTGGATCCTCATGAACTATTTTTTGAAGGATCAATTTCTATAGATATCTTTACTCTATGAAAGTACTCTTCAAAACTAATTTGATAGAATTCATTTGATAAGGATAATTTCAATTTTATTGTGAATATTACTATTGTTGGATATTCAAATATTTAGACACATTAGTATATTGAATATAAAATATTGATAATATATATATATTATTTCTATATTGATAACGATTGACTACTATTCTATGATTATGTATGAGGTTACTTAGGGAAAATTAAGACATGTGTTATTTAACCATCCATGTTCTCTCTTTAGACTAAATATTATCAGATAATTTTATTTAATGATTTGGGAAATTATTTATATAACTTTAACTCCATTAATCCATACGTTGTTTGTTTGAGGGATTCTTACATAAAGAGTCATTCCATTTATTGATTTGGGAAATATTGATAATTCCTATACTTTTAAATTTAATACAGATGTTTATTTATTAGTAAGACATATTGGTTATATAATCTATATTTTATTAATTTATATATATAATTAATTCATTAGACTTAATTTGTGAAATTATTGGCATAAAGCCTTGATGGTATATAATGTGTTAGAATAAGGCCTTAGCATATATTGAGTTATTCATTCCACCATAGTGAACTTTGTTAGTGATATCCATTTTAACTATTTATTTCTATTGTAATCATGGATATGTTATGTTCTTAGTTTCATTTGATAATAAAATTATTTTGATTATTTATTTCATGTAATTTATTCAGGAAATATTTATTCTTTGATAGATTCTAGTATATTATTTAAGTTACTGTGTGTTTGAGCATACACTTATTATTTTTCTATTTCTCTAGGTTATGAAGAAAATTATTACGAATGATATGTCTAAAAGAATAGAGTATGTGGATAATTTGTAGGATAATTTAAAGACTTATTATTTTTTATGTAGTTTCTTATATAGTGGGAAAAGTATTCATTAGTTGATAAATTAATGGGATTTATTAGTTAACATTTTTTTCTAATTCTATAAATCAATAAACCAAAATGGTCATGGAAATGTATATAATAAAATATTTTCTTTATGTCATATAATTATGAGTTTTTAAAATTCTATTCTATCACAATTGGTATCAGATAAGCGTTTAGATAACTACATTTATTGAGATTAAATTAGTTTAGGGTAATTTAATAATTATAAATTTCATTTGTGGTTGATAAGTTAAGGTTGATCATGATTTCAAATGTATAGACTATCCTTTAGGTTGATTGAGGTAAGATTTTTTATTTTATATTATTTGAGGAATAGGATGAGATAAATTTAGTGAAATCCCTAAGGATGAGCCTAAGTGTAATATTAGATAATGATGTTTTGATAAAGTATATATTGTGTGGTTCCCTATCAATTGTATTCCTATTTAGATACTATAAATTAGATGTGTATGTAGTACAAATTCAACTAGCGATAATCACCCTAAAAATGATGGTTGGGTATCCACTCAATATTGACTCAGTGTATGATGTGTCGGCATTAGATTTAACACCTATCTAGACACTCCTGGTGAATATTATTTGGTTAAAATGATTCTCTTTACTATCCATTATGAAGCATTTATAATCTTAAGAAATTAGGTCAAGAAGTAAGAGAGTTACCAACCTGATGAAATATAGATTTAATTAAGAGTGTTTTATGTTTAATTGTTACCTAATGTGATGGTTTTAAAGACTAATAAAATTTAAAGGTTGATTTATTAATAGTATTATTTATGATAATTATCTTATGATGTGGATTATCCATCACTCACATTAACACCTTTTCGGTTTTAGTAATGGATTAGTCCTGAAGGAAAAAAATTAACAATGGATGACATGGATAATATGGAGATTTTCAACATGAAAAACAAAATATGATAAGAGAATAAGTGATAAATATTATGATTATGCTAAATGAGATATCAAAAATGATGATTAACAATATTAACGTAGTTGATCTTTTAAACACACCAAAGTAGAGGATGATGGAGCCTCATGAAAGTTCAAGTGATGAAGATAATAAAAAATAAAATATTTATTTTCCCTCATATAAAAAATATGGGAAGAGGAACCCATGAGAAAGTACCAAGGGATCTAAAAGATGTTCTGAATTTGGTAAATGAAGTCATAGATAAATTAATTTACAAGGAAAAATGAATATTTTAGCAGACATAATGAAAAGATAAATATTTCATCTGATAGTACCACTAATACTTCAATGTCTTAAATGTGGACACATAGGAATTTCTAAAATAAATTACCTAATACAAGGTCTAAAAAGGATGATAGGAATCAGAAATTTCCAAGACCAAGGGAACAAGGGAAATTCTACATAAATACAATTTCTAAATTGAGTTCTGAAAATGATGTGGAGTGGTGAACACTGATCATCCACTCAATAATTGTGAGTGATATATTTTTATCTTGTTCAACCCACTCATGTGTACCTAGTATATTTGATAAGAATATCAAATCATGACCTAGATGACTATATATTAAATTTTAAATAAAACTTCAAGTGGTTTGATTATTTTATCACATATTTACATTTATGGGAAAGTCCCTTAAGAAAAATAATATTATCTTTTCTCTATATGAATTTCGATTAGTTTTGGAAATGGATTTGTTTTCTCTATATAGATTCTATAGTAACAAAATATATAGATAATATTTCATATCTCAAATTACATTATGGCCACTTATCACTACATGGTTGATGATGAACTCTCTAAGAAAATATATTTTATTATATAAGTATTAACCCCAATTGTGTGGAGTATTTATCTCAAATGGTTATAAATAATCCACATAATTTGATATATCTATTATGAATGAATAAATGAGTTTCTAGGTCTTACCAAAGTCAATAAGGTTGATGCCTATTTATAAATCAATCCATGAGTCATGTTTATCTCAAATGCATCCTTCCCTATTTTATTAGTCATTAGTAATTAAAATTGGGAGGATGCAATTTATTTATGTGGGGAGAATGTAACATCCTGAGATTACAGAATATATTTTCCTATAAATTAATATTCTATTGATAGATTTATTCACACATGACTCTGAAATAAAATGAGACGCAATATATTAGATCAGTATTGTTATTAAAAATAAATAATAATAAGACCTATAGTAAATAAAAATATTGTAATCAATGATAAATTTATACAAAATAAGATTTGGAACACTTTAATTTTTAAATGGTAGTTTTTTTAATAAAATTAATATATATATATATTGTATCTAAAAAGAAAAAACTATATAATTTTGTTATTTTTTATTTTTTTTAAATTGACTATATTTTTTAATTCAACATGTTAAAATTATCTTAGGGTTTATTTTTTTATTTTTTTCTAAAATAATTAATTTTTAGGTGAATAGTCAAAAAAAATTTGTTAATACTTTCTATTTTATGACCTTATCATGATACAAGAATGTATTAAAAGTATTTTCAACGTTTTTATATAAAATAAATATATTTATAAAGTAAAATAAAAAATTTAAAACCACTATGGAGAATTTATAAAACTTATGTTTAACATTTTGGAAACTCAAGTAATATTTAACTCTAAAAACAAATTTAATTTTCTTATATTAAAATATTATTTTTCATCACTTGTAGAAATTAAATATAAAAAATGGAATTTATATTTTACATTAGGTTTTTAATATTATGTAAAATTTAGATATCATTTTTTGGTTTAAAAATAAGATTGCTAAAATTAAAGTAAATTACCATGATAGTGGTACAAATGTTATTTTTAATGAATCGTTTTGTAAAAATTGTGTAATATTTATCTTATAAAATAAATTAAACTCTTCTAAAAATTACTCAGATATAAATTTTAAACAAATATATAAATATATTATCATTTATTAAATTGTTAATCAATACAAAATAATATTAATAACAATTAATTGTGAAAAAAAAAATTCTACAAAAACATTTTTCAATATAATAAATGTTTTAATTTAGAAGTAATTTTTTTATATAAATTTAATCTTGTTTTGTATAGATAAAGTTAATGTTTATAACATCAATTTTTGTTATATTTTTTACCTTATATTTTTAATAAAAAATAAATTAGTTTGGTAAAAACTAGTTTCCAAGGTAAAAATAAAAAAGTTAATAATGCCAAAATATAGTGGTAAAATAATTGAAATTTGTTTAAAACAAGTGTGAAAATTAATTTTAGTGGTTTATAGGTCATATATCATCCCACAATTCATTATTCCTAATTTTAGATCCATTAAATCTATAATGGGCATTTACAAAAGTCCCATTATTCCACTTATAGAATGAGATCACTTCCTCCACCTTGATCTCCCATTAAAAGTTATTAAATATAAATATAATATTCCATATTCCCTATTCAATCCTCTACCCAAATCCTATAATCCATTTTCTTTCCAAAAGAGGATTTAAAGGAGCCTTACGGTGTTACCTAATGGAGAACATTCAAAGGGCGAGGTAATGTTTTTAACTGATATTTTTACACTTAAACCCCATTATAATTCAATAAAGTATGATAAAATAAGTATTTATAACATTATGGAATGTTATTATACTAATTTTATATAAAATTTTCACCTTCCTTTAAAACCATTTGAAAAATTAAGATTTTATCATGTGTACATGAAGATTACCTCCTCCATGAACGGTGTGTTCTATTTTCCATAAAGGTCATTCATAGAAGATATAAATGATTTATTTAATGAAGAAATATAATATTTATAACATTATTACCATTATTAAATGATTAATTTCTTTGTTTTTCTACTCCCCTATCACTATATATGGAAACTGAAAGTGTCGTTCATGTGTATGTGTGGACTACTGCCACCATAGAACATCATATTTCACCTTCCAATTCCAACTAACATGGATGAATTTAAAAATATATTTAATGTGTAAAAATTTTATTTGCAGAACTATTCATATTCTTCAAAGATAGTTTTGTAAATTATAAAAGTTATATTCAAAAAAATAATCATAGAAAACATAATCGCCTTAAATGAACATATTGAGACACATTTATCCTACAGATATATATAAATTTAATTCTAATGAAATAATAAAATACATAAACCTATAAAATTATGTAGATTATTAATATATTTTACCACACATTTGACCATGATCAATATACTGAGGAAGTTTCAAGGAAATCAACTAAACAACCTCAAGTAATTGGCATAAGAGAAATTGTTTAATAAATAAATAAAATATGATAATAAAAACCCCATATAAAATTGAATACATGTGAAAAAAAATTAAGAAAATTTATAATAAACATAATTTTATTATTTTGGATATTAGGTTTATGCGCGTAATGAATCAACCCCCGAGGAAAGGGTTATTATTCAATATTTTCAATTCCATGAGACTTGTTTGACATTTTTAACCACCACATCTTTTATATAGTGTATTCAATACAATAATCACTTAATTTATAATTAATATCATTAAATTCAAGATATGTTAGTTTCTATTTCATGGTATACCTCTATTTCTTTTTTGATTCTGGCATTTCCATTATCGTAAGGGTTTTTTCATCTCAATTTTACTTCATTGAGATATGATGTATATTCACTACTTTTTTATTTTTTGTAGAGTATATATTGGACATGTATTTATATTATAACAATTTTTCATGAAGTCTAGGTTATTTAAAAATCTAACTCATGATATATCATTCATGGGTTTTCAATTCTAAAGATAACAATGATGTAAGGGTTTCTTTGTATCAATTCTGACTCTTTGATACATTTTTTTTTAAAGTATTTCATTTTATATGGTTTTATTTTCATTTAAATTCCAATAAATTATTTTACTAAATTATTTAGGTATTTCATAGGATATACAAATCCAAACTGAGTTCCTTTCTTTATTTATCATTGATTCCAGTATTACCCAAGCCGTAAGGGTCTTTGCAAAATCAATTTTTTTATTGAGTTATGGTTTTTCTTTTTGAGATTTACTAAAATAAGATGGATATGTTCTTCCCTTTTATTGTATTATGATTTATTTTCTCTATTTTTTTGAGAGATTTACATTTATTTCTTATAAAATTCCTCTATAATGATTCTTCCTTTAAAATATTATGTTCGTAGGGGTTTTTCATAACTCAATTTCCTTTATTTGAGTTATAATTATTATTATCAAACCCCATTCTTATAAGATGAATTATTTTACCATATTATTGTACAAAATTATATTTCCACTTATATTTTTATAGGTTTACATTTCATTCTCACGAACACTTTTTTGAAAAATCATTTTCAATTGATATACCTATGCCACGAAAGTACTCCTCAATATTGCCTTATAATTATTACATTGATAAGGGTATTTTCAAATATATTGTGAAAATTAATATTATTTTATATTCATCTAGTTATCAAAATAATTTTATTTAATTAGAAATATTTATGATCTATATATCTACTATTTCTATACTGATAACTGTTGATTACTTAGACATGATTATGTTTGTGGTTCCTTAGGGAACATTGAGATATGTGTTTTTTGATCATCCACATTCTTCCTATGGATGGATTATGATCATATTATTCAATTCATTTATTTGGAAAAAAATTTACTTAACTGTATACCCATTACTCTATATGATTTTAGTTTGATGGATAGTTACATGAAGATAAATTCTATTTATTGATTATGGAAATTTTGACAATTCGTGATTTAAAAATAGAAGCTTATTAATTACTAAGTCATGTTGTTTATGTATTGTATAGTTTGTTAATTATTTCATATTGTGAATACATTGGACTTAATTAGTGATTCGTGGGTCCATTAATAACCCCTCAATGTGTTGGTAGGTCTCAAGAGACAAACTAGCCTTAGTATTTGGTGTATGCCTACCCATTTATTTAAATGTATTAGTTTCCATATTTATAGTAAGTAGATGTCTAGGAAAAAGGCCTTGATGGTATTTAATTTCTTTCCATAAGGCCTTGAATGGTTTCTAATTATTCATTACATTACCATGAATCTAGTTAGTTTTATCCATGTGACCTACTTATTTTCATTGTATTCATGTTATGGTGCTCTCTTGGTTTTATTTGATTATGGAATTATCTTGATAATTTATTTAATGTCATATTATTCATACCTTTTATATTCTATGATATATTTTGGTATACACTTTCCCTTAATAATAATTTTATCTCACAATTCTTATGTTTCTATTTCACTGAGTTATGAAGAAAAGTATTACACCTTATATTTTTAAAAGAATATCATGTGTGGAGAATTTGTTGGAGATACTAAAGACTTATTATGAATTACGTATTTTATTATAATGTGATAAATTTTCTATTATTTAATAAGGAAACTATATTTATTAGTAAAAGTTTTTTCCTAATTCTATAAATCTCTAAACCAAAAAATTAATGGGAATATATTTAATGAAATATTCCCTTTATTTTATGTAATTAGGGTATGGTTATGTTATGGGCTATCATATGGTGACACTCATTCTCATTGATATTTTGAAACATTGTTTTCCAAATCATCCAATATCACATGTTCCTAAAATAAAGTTTTTCTTATGAGACCTCCTCTAGCTGAAAAATCGACCAATGCAACAAAATTTGGTTAAAAACATGAGTAAAAGGTTTATAACTACATACAAAGAATCACTTATTTGTGTGGTAATCTCCAAGAAATATTATTAAAGTGATCCAAATATTTTTAAGTGGATGTTCCATATTTCAATGAAAATTTTTGAATGTCACTATGAATCTTCATAGTTTCCATCAATGGGAAGTAATTCTCTAAAAATCCATATGTTAAATAATCCCATGTGGTTTTGGAACCTGGTGGTAGGGACTTGAAACACTATTTGAAAAGATTTTTTAATGATAATAGAAAGTCTATAAGTCATGTTTGAAGTGTCCAACGATCAGTTAGGTACCACTAAGAGAGGGGTTGATTTAGTGGAACACTATTTTACAAATTATTTCATTTTAATACAACCTATACAATTGATTAAAGTATAAATCCCTCATCTTTAAAAATATTCCTCTACCTGCAAGAAAAAAATAAAAAAAACAGGCACAATGTATAAAGACTTCTTACGAGGTTCGGTACTAAGACCTGCAACCTTTCTACAACCGATTATACTCCACGATTACAGATTATTTACTATATTTAGATGGTTATAACCTAGGTAAGTATCATTACCATCCACACTGAGTCCCATAGTGTTCCACTATAGAGTCCCACTATTGTTTACATGTTCCCACCTACACTAGTGATTCATTATTAACATATGAGTATCTCTATACTACATCCCACAGTGTTATCAGCATCATGTAGGCCTACTCCAGAGTCCTAGTGAAGACTTCCACTAATCATAAATCACACAATATATGCTCCTCTAATAGAAAGAACTTTTTTGGATTTAGACTGCTTCCACACTACTTTGATATGATTTCTTTCTCCACAAACAAACTGGATCGCCTGACCTATTCATGTATAATGTTCAAGAACTTGAACAAATGATAAACAACTTCCTGATCATGCTCACTATCCATTGATCATCAATTGATCAGAACATGAATCAACCCTCTAAATACTTGAGAATATGTCTTCTAAATTACACAAATATTTAGTCTCAAATCACTTCACACTAACGATGTAAGTAATTCTCCGTTTGAATTTAACAATCATTGTTCATGTTTGATACAATGCCTGGTCTTCTCAATATTTTCGACATACAAGTGTTTTAGAATGTTCATGTAAATTTTTTAATTTAGTAAGCACACACATTTTCCACCTTTCACACTCAATGTTCACACACATTGTCTTCCTTTTAGTAAACTAACCTTCACACATGGGAACACTTTAAAAATCTTTTCACAAACCACATGCATGTATAATATTCATGACAACACTTTCTTCATTTATTGTACGCAATTATTCTTACAAAAATTGTGAAAACTAGATTTGATTTTAGTATTATTTGTGCAACAATGTAATACACTGTCAACACATGTGTATGAACCGTGTTTCACTTGAAAATTGTATATTCTTAATTTTATTAACAAAAGGAATGAAGACACAATTATCACTATCTTGATTTCCTCATGGGATCCAAAACATCATGAAACAAAATGATTTTGTCAGGAACATGTCTTCTGCATCAGGAGAACTCTTTTTCTTTTCATAAAATAGAGTTTGTGTCGAAATTATTTCCAAAAAATAGTGGTGTTCACGGTGCCTCTATTCCATATGGATACGATATCCTCTTACACTCAGAATCACAATCTCATCCTTGGTACTTATGATATATATAGGTGATGAGAAACATCCATTAAACCTCCTTAAATTAATATGCACTGACTTACCACATTCTTTGCACCAATAAGAATCACTATCATCGTAAAACAACTTTTTCGTATACACTACATTTCATTATTTTGATCTTCATTAACACATGTAAATAAAGTTTCATGTGATTTTGATCATCTTAGAATTTTTAGAACACTCAAATGATGATCATAAGGCACAATTTGATCTTATAGTGACATAGCATTGAGATATCCTGATGAACCGGACTTCTGAGGATCTAGGGGTAGGTGACGAGCTTGATAGATTGATCAAACTGTTTTCAACACTCAGATCGGATGGTCTCTGATATATCTCTATCTATAAAAAATATATGAAAAATATTCATGCTAAATATATCCCACATCACATTAGATAACGAATTATCTCTACATTATAAAACAAAGAGTGTCTACCACCCTCTATAATTAGTTATTTAATGATCATAATACACCTTGGAACCACCCCATTCTTGCACACCTATCTTCTATCATGCTTCCCTGCACTGTGGCTCCACGCAAACCCCTGGTGCTTCATTTTAGGAGCACCTTGAAAGCCCTCCTCTGACATGATATCTTGCCTAGGGGTTGGATTCCCACTTATTTAGTGGATGTAGTCCCCTAGGATGGTTTGTATTCTTATATAATTTTTTATATACTCTAATAAAAAACATAGCCAAATTCCATATAGTTCAAATCCAAAAAAAATCCAAAGTTTAGACTATATTAAACCAACACCATATTCATCCCCATGAAAAATAAATATCATTTTACATAGATTTTTCTAATGTTGTAAACATTGTGTTAATTAAAATAACCAATGACACATGTTTTCAGAACTACTAACCATTTAAAAAATCATCAAATTAAAGGTTGAAGATATATTCATAACCATCCTCATCATCACTATATTACAACTGAAATATTTATATCAACTCCATATTAAATCCAATCATCATTGTTTACAACAAATTCAATTCAAGTCAAAGGACACTTTAATATCCCCCATTGAGTTTGTTATCAATACCACCAAAACATGACAATCTCAACATGTCTGTGTAACTTTCTCCCCCTTATTGAAAATGAATGAAATGATCATATAATTTCCCATAATTCTCATCAAACATCTTCTAATCTCTTCAACATTATAGCATATATTTTATTTTACAAAGATCCTTTATGCAGGAAACTCTAAGTGGGAAAACACAGTTTAGTAAACAAGAGTGTATGACCAAAGTGATCAATGTTTTCCATGAAAAATAATACCTGTAAAACCATTCTTATATAAATCTTACTTTATACATTGGAGCTATTTAGAAATCAACTCATGAAATAGTATTTATTTTTCATTCCTCCAAACAACAACATCAGAAAATTCAAGTGAAAAAACATATCACACCACCTCAGAATCAACTCCCTTTTGATATTTTTTAAGAACTTTAAAACTATGGATTTTTAAGTGATTTTCATATTTACAAGGCTTGTGAATACTTAATTAATTCAAATAATCTATTTTCTCCCACAATATATGAATCCATCTCCTTGAAGTCCATGCATGTTAGTAAAAGAGCACTTATAAAAGGGATTAAGGGGGAACCGATTTGATTTTTATAAATAGCACTCAGGTTGAAAGTTTCCCCTAAAAATAGTTCTTACCTTCTTCCTTTTGATCTCAGATTTGGAATAGTTCACCTTCTCATAACCTATTTTAGTATAAGGAACTTCTTTTCCCACCTTTGTAAGTAAAGAAACTTTCTATTCTTCTAATTGTATAGAGTTCTTCATTTCATATCCTACTTTCTCACACTTGTTATTTTGATACACCATATTATCACAAGTTGATGAATTCTTTTGTAATTAAGTATATTCTTCTGATATAATTTTATTACCATAAAATATAGCATCAATTTTATTTTCCCCATTTTTTTATTCAATTTTAGTTGATCTGGATAAATAGTCAAACAATCCTTCTATGTATGTTCATCCTTTTTGGGTGTCTCACATCGATTCTCTGATATACATGATTTCATCTCTTTTTCCTTCTTGTTTTTCTTCTGATTTAAATCATAGGGGACCTCTCCAGGTTATTTAGTCATGAATACCTCAGCTCTATGACCTTCTAATCCACATCTTCCATAAACATATTTTAAGAATTAATATCTATTTTTTGGCATATATGATGGATTTATTTGATAATGTGTTATCATCAGTTCATTGTAGCTCCCCCTAAACTCATGTATGATTCCAAAAAATGACAAGTCTCACTAGAAATAATAGGATTTATGCCCATATTTTCCATAACACCATCAAAAACCATTGAACTCTGATCTTCTATTTTGTTGATAAACCTATTTAGTAAATTCATAATTTTGTATTGTTGTAATCCATGATATTGTTGTAATCTATGATTGTTTTTTATTGTGAATAAATTTTCTTGAAGAATCATCCTTTCCCCATTTAGTGAGGTCAAATGAACTTATCTTGACATATTGGTCCTCACAAATTCACATGTACTATAAAGACCCAGAATTTCTGTGGAAAAGTTTTTCTTAAATACATGGGAATTTTACGAGTTTGCAGTTTCTGACAGCGCTTGATTTCGAGGCCCGGTGTGTCCAGAATTAATTTCTAAAGTGTAGTTTGGGTGCGTTTAGTAAACGTATGAATGGGATTTTATATCCTTTAAACGATGGTCGGAATTGAAATCTTAGGGAACTATTGAACACGCAGCATCGGTGATTTCTTAGTGATACCTTCACCATAGTTGCATTCTAATGAGAATGGAAGTTATATTTTGGAGGTTTTTAATTAAAATGAATAAATATAAAGTATTAACTTTATTTTTATTAAGGTGTTTAAAACCACCAAGTGGTGGTTAGTGGTGGGGGCCAGCACACCCTAACCTCCCATGGGTGGTTATGGTGGTGGGGCCCACCCTCACATAACCTCCCTTGGGAGGATGTCTTGGTCAGGACCACCTGGGGGTGGTAACTCCTTAGGACAACCCATTTAAGTGGGATGAAACCCTATCTTCATTAATTTGTAACTCTCCACCACCCCATTAATTAATTGGAAACCTCTCCCCTTTAATTAATTAGAACTCCTCACCTCCCCTTATTTTGAATTTGAACCATCCTCTCTATTAATTATTTGAGTTGTCTCATTTAATTAAAAAAAACCCTTGTGTTGTTGTGCCAATGAAATAATAGAGAACTTCCTCTATTATTTTTTGGGGCACTTTCTCTTGGTGGAGCTTTGGAGAACCTTTGGAAGAACATCATTCTTCCCACGAAGAACATGAATAACGTCAATTCTGCCTCCGAAGAACGAAGACACCATCTTCTTCCTTCTTCAACCAGGGAAACAAAAAGGGAAGCTCTATCCAGAACGCCCACAACATCTCCCATGAACTTCATCCGTGTCAAGGGAGAAGACGCTGCCCGTGAAGAACATCGCCAACGACGACGTCACCTCCTTCCACCTCCAACAAGGGACAATCAAATTAGGGGTTATTTTATGATTGAATATTACCCTCCGTACCTCGTCGAATGTTGTGTGCTTTGAGAACCTAATGATATCACCATAACAAGGAGGGTTCGGACCGCATGAACATGGCCTGACCCTCCCCTTTTTTTGGTTCCTGTTTGAAGAAGACGGAGGCGGTACATGCGGCGACCGACAGCGAGCCGGTCGGGCATGCCACGGCGGTGCCAGAGGGGCGCGGTGCCATCACACTATGTCGGGATGAAGGGCCGCGGCCAGGATGGCCGCGACGGTTGGACGACGAGCGTGGCGCCGTCGCACTATGCAGAGAAGTGGGAGGTCGCGGCCAGGCCAGGCCGTGGCGGAGGTGGCGCTGCTCCATCGTGCCGAGCGGTGGAGACGAGCCCTAGTCAGGGCAGGCTGCGGCAGAGAATCTGGGTGCGGCACCGTCACGCTGTGCCAGAGAAGGACCGTGTCCTTAGGCCACAACAGATAGGGGAGGGCGGTCGGATGAGCAGGCTGTCATTGCGCGCTACAGGAGGGACCCGAAGGGTCCCGCTGTTACCTTAACCGGCGCTCGGTGCTGGTTCCGTTATGGTCAACAGGGCAGGCGCGGCACCCCCCCCCCCCCCCCCAGGCTATGGCCAGCAGGGCCACATAGCCAGCCAGCACACTGCCAGTCGGCTGGGCCACGCGGCCTGCCAGCCGGGCCGCCACGGGCGTGCC
The DNA here is from genome assembly GCA_963277665.1 of Viscum album. NCBI lineage: Eukaryota > Viridiplantae > Streptophyta > Magnoliopsida > Santalales > Viscaceae > Viscum > Viscum album. The sequence continues at coordinate 1,362,672,239 of OY728151.1, read as the reverse complement.
GCCACGGGCCGGGCCGCCACGGGTCGGGCCACCTCGGGTCGGGCCGCCCTCACGTCAGGTCCCCCTTGGGCTGGGTCAGACTCCAGTTTGGACCAAGTTGGGCTGGGTCTGTCTGACTGGGTCAGACCAGACCCAGACCCACTATGGCCCGTTTATACCTTTTCTCCCCTATCTTGGGCTACGGGTGTCCGATTGACGAACCGCCTTTGGAGATGGAAGGCTTAGAGTGATAAGGTTCTTTTGGAATACCCCACATGAGGTTTGGACATAGTTGGGGTATGTCCAGGTTGGTTTGAACATAAAAACCAACCGGGCCCTTGGAACAGAAATGCCAACAACTCACAGACCGGGAGTCCAATTGATGTGTCGTCTATCGCGTTGGGTTCCTGATGATGAGACGGAACTATGAGATACATTAACATGATACTTTGGGGTAGTTTAAGTATAGAAACTTGGCTCAAGGATCATACTCTCCTGGAATCGAGCGTGTTGTTTACGAGAACCCTATGATTGGCTGTGACGAGACTGGACATGGATCCTTTGTGGGTTCGATGGCGAAGAGACTGGACATGGATCCTCTGTGGGTTCAAAAGTGAAGATACTGGACCTGGATCCTCTGTAGGTTCAATAGTGATGAGACTGGACCTGGATCCTCCATGGGTTCGATAGTAATGAGACTGGACCTGGATCCTCTGTGGGTTCGACAGTGACGAGACTGGACCTGGATCCTCTGTGGGTTCGACAGTGATCAGACTAGACTTAGATCCTCTGTGGTTTCGACAGTGACGAGACTGGACCTGGATCCTTAGTGGGTTCAACAATGACGAGACTGGACCTGGATCCTCCCTGGGTTTGACAGCGACGACTTTTGTACCAAGATCCCAAGTTAGATCGACAGCTTTTACAGACTTCTGTTTTAGGTTTCTACGGATATCTGTTGTTTGAAAATGAAAGATTATTCAGTGGCTAAAACTAATCATCTCTTACTCTCTTTTAAGTAGTGTATACCTGGTGTGAGTTGAGTCTTTACCTTTGTGTTTACCTCATGTAGGAGATGTGTACTCTTGGCCACTTAGTTATATGTATGGGCATATACCTAAGTAAGGGTGGATGTTTCTTCATGGATGTTTCTTCATGGATGTGTTGTGGTGAATCCCACGTGGCTTTCTTCTATGAGTTTCACCTATGGGATACACCTTTTTTATACTTTCTTTGTGGTGTGTTTCTAAACTTGGTTAACGGAATGTGTTTGGTCTCAAGAGTTGGAGTCAGTATGTGATTGGTAACTTAGGTATATGTATGGGAATATACCTAAGTAAGGATGGTTGATACTTTTTGATTGTATATTAATACTTTGGTTTATCCTTAGTGGGTTCTGGGAGACCATCGGGTGTATCGGGGTCCCCTACTGAGTATTGTTATACTCACCCCTGCACGAGCTTCGCCCGCACCTTGTTGTGTTCTGTGCAGACGACGGTCAGTAGTGATCGAGGCTGAGGGTGATGGACAGGAGGCTTCATGGAGATGGACTAGATGAGACATACCTTAGGGATGAGTTGTTTGAGATCTATACCTACCCTTCAAGTAGGAATCCTCGGCGGACGATCCAAGAGTTGTTTTCCCTTTTTACTTGTACTTGTACATGTTGTTCAGTTGGGTTTGTATACTGGCCCACTTACTTTTAGCACACCTTTATTTTCAATATTAGTACGTTTTACTTCTACTGCTTGTGTTCAGACTGTGTGTGTTATAGGTTTAAAGGCAATTCCTTCCCTTTTTATCGGGGATTCGCCTTTGTTGCTAGTCTCCAGCCCCTGGCATATGGAAGGCGGGCTTGGGGTAGTCCTGGCACGGGCCCCGAGGACGAGTCGTGACAAATTGGTATCAGAGGAGTCGGTTCTACTGTATAACTTGGACTCTGATTCTTTTAATAGTAATAGGGTTAAGGGTTTTGTGTGTGGTTATCAGTTTAGGGAAACCAGTGTTGATGCGGAGGCAGATGTATCCATACACTAGGACTCTGACTTCTGATTTTCGACTCAGTTCACAAAAACACTGATTGTGTCTGTGTTTCATTTGAGAAGTTTTATTTTTTGTTACCTTGTGTTAGCTCACCAAGTACACTTTTGATTGTGGAGCACCTGTTTCTTTTCAGGATGTCTTCACTTAGTTAGTCAGTGCGGGTTCCGAGTGGAGAGCACGATGGTATCCCACCGAGCGACGATTCATCAGTGCAGGGCTCCATCACAGCGGAGGCACCAGTGGTATCACTAACCATTGGGATACTGTTTCTACCAGCCCTAGCAGTAGAGGGTGATCTCTACTTGAGCACGTAGCATGGGTTCCTGCGACAGAGGCCTCTGAGGTTTCGAGGAGAGGCAGATTTTCAGACGGCGGGGTACTGGCTGGAGTTTATAGCACGAGTTTTCCACACAGTTGGGACACCCGCTGACTTGATGGTTCCCCTAGATGTTAGTCTCTTTTATGGAGTAGCTGAGAGGTGGTGGAGCCTGATGCTCCAATTTTATGATGAGGTGACCCACACCTGGGGGAACTTCGAGGGTCTTTTCAGGCCAGAGTTTGTACCAGCGACTCTAAACTCTGTGCATGCTCAGAAGATGCTACACTTGCCATAGGGCATTCCGACAGTAGCTGAGTCATCTATAGCAGGCAGTAGAAAGATGAAACTAGGGCACAAGCAAGTTAGATCTACTGTTAGATGACCCCATGATGTGGAAATGGGGGTGTGGGGAACCTGAGGTCGAGGGAGATTTGATTGGAGAATGGTCTATTATTCCTGCAGGAAATAGGTTCACAGAGCACGTGACCGTCTGACTCCCCGCACAGTTGATCAGCAAGCATTAGAGGATCCAATGAGAAAGACGCAGAAGTAGGATCTTGAGCATCTTCCAAGCGGTGGACGAGGCATTGGAGTAGGGCCTTCAGCAGATGGTGGTCAGAGTCATCAAGCACTACTACCACCACCCCTAAAAGGTTCACCTCGAGCTTCGAGAGCAGGTGGATAGGAGCGGGACTAGCTCCAGGAATAGAGACCTTTGTTCATGATGCTTCTATCTTCGTTGATGTTGTGGTTTGTGGTTGATTTGTGTCTTTGTACTTTGATCTGCAGTAATAAAATACACTTGTCCTTATGATGTTTTCTTTCCTTCTTGTTTTTTTGGTTGATACAGAGAGGTTCCAGTTAAAACCGTTTACTTGACCCTCACATTCAAGATTCATACTGGAAAAGGCCAAGTGACCACACAGTGATGCCGACAGTGTGACTCAACCCTCAGAGGAGAGATTAATGGTTGGATCTCTTGATAGTAGCGTTGAGACCTTACAATGTCATCCATGGAATGAAATAGTACCGTTCATGTCAGGATTGATTGTTTTAGGCAAAGTAAGTGGTTCATCCAGGGGATGAGACCAGATTTCTCGTTTCAGCAAAGGAGAAATATTATCATCTCTTGTAGGTCGTAGGAGAATAAGGGTGTAGTGGAGTTCTTTTTAATTATCTAGTCTCACCCATTGTTCGTTGAGCGAACGGTTTATGGTTTACTCTAATCTCAATAGTCTCAAGTGTGTCTTCTCATAGAAATACCTGAACTTGAGACAGTGGCGTTGGCTTGAGATTCTCCAGGTTTATGACTTCGAGATAGTCTATACTCCTGGGAAGGGGAACGTTTCCACGGATGCTCTCAGTAGGAGATCTGGCATTCAGCTGTTAGGAGAGGTGACAGAGCAGCTGACCGCATTACAGATATAATTTGTGGATAGGGATGGATCAGCCTATCTGCAATCTCATACAGTCACTCCTCTACTTCTTCAGCGAGTCATGAAGGCGCAGCGTGGGGACACTGACTGCGAGACACAACGTGCTTAGGTATCCATAGGGTAGGCACCTGATTGATTTTCTGAAGGTTGGGAGCACGTCATCCTCTTCAGAGGACGTACCTTGGTACCAGTTGCACTTCAGGAGGAAATGTTGAGGGAGTTCCACAATTTCCCTCTTGCGGTACATCCAGGAGTGGAAAATATGTATCAAGAACTTTGAAGACAGCACTGGTGGCCAGGTATGAAGATGTTAGTAGCAGATTTTGTCTCACAATGCCTCACTTTTCATCAAGTGAAGGCAGAGAAATAGGTACCAGCAGGCTTGGTACAGCCCTTAGAGGTCCCAGAGTGGAAGTTGGATGTGATATCCATGTACATCGAGATGGGTAATACATATACTTCCAGGAGTCATGATTCGATATGGGTGATCATAGACTGACTCACCAAGTCATTCCACTTCCTACCGATCAGAGAGCAGGGCTCAGTAGTGAGCTTGGGACTCCTCTATGTGCAGGAGGTTGTGCGTTTACATGGAGTACCTTCTTCTATTGTCTCTGAACATGACGCATGGTTTACTTCCCGGCTATGAAAGGGGTTGTAGGAGGCTTTCGGGGCACAACTTTACTTGACCACCGCCTTCCATCCTCTGACGGATGGTCAGACTGAGAGGACCATTCAGACCCTCGAGGACATGTTCCATGCATGTGTCCTCGACTTTAGTTGCAGTTGGGAGGAAAACTTACCCTTGGTATAGTTTGCGTATAACAACAGCTACAACTCCACCATCAGGATAGAACCTTTCAAGGCACTTTACAGTTGACCTTGCAGATCGCCTCTATGCTGGACTGACCCAGGGGAGTCAGCACTAGTGGGACCAGAGATGGTGCGAGCTACCACTGATATGGTGCAGATCATCCAGGAGTGGATGAAGACAGCATAGAGCAGGCAGAAGTCTTATATTGATAGGAGACAGAGACCACTAGAGTTCGAGGAAGGCGACGACGTCTTTCTGTGGGTCTCACCTCGACAAGGTCTACGGAGATATGTGCATGACCCTTCTCACATCATCGACCATGGGGAGATGGACATCAATTATGGGGAAACTTTCACGGAGGTTCTAGTGGAGATTGAGGATCGACAGAAGCGGGTCCTATGTGGATGGTTGATACCTCTAGTGCGCGTTTGCTGGTAGCACGGGAACCTCTAAGCGAGCGCATGGGAGCGGGAGGCACATATGTGTACTCAGTACCCCCATTTATTTCCTTAGTGTCAAGTGTGGTGTACGGGGATGTAAATCCCTGAGGTGGGTAGAATGTAAAGACCCCGAATTTCTGTGGAAAAGTTTTTCTTAAATACATGGAAATTTTATGAGTCCACAGTTTCTGACGGCGCTTGATATCGAGGCCCAGTGTGTCTGGAATCAATTTATAAAGTTTTTTTTGGGTACGTTTAGTAAACGTACAAGCAGGATTTTATATATTTTGAACCAGTGCTCGGAATTGAAATTTGAGGGCACCGTAGAACTCACAGCATCAGTGATTTCTTAGTGAGACCTTCACTGCAGTTGCTTTCTAATGAGAATGGAAGATAGATTTTGGAGGTTTCTAATTAAAATGAATAAAAATAAAGTATTAACTTTATTTTTATTTAGGTGGTTAAAACCACCAAGTGGTGGTTAGTGGTGGGGGCCACCACACCCTAACCTCCCATGGGAGGTTATGGTGGTGGGTCCCACCCACACATAACCTCCCTTGGGAGGATATCTTGGTAGGGACCACCTGGGGGTTGTAACTCCTTGGGACATCCAATTTAAGTGGGATGAAACCCTATCTTCATTAATTTGTAACTCTCCACCTCCCCATTAATTAATTGAACACCTCTCTCCTTTAATTAATTAGAACTCCTCACCTCCCCTTATTTTGAATTTGAACCATCCTCCCTATTAATTATTTGGGTTGTCTCATTTAATTAAAAACAACCCTTGTGTTGTTGTGCCTATTGGAACCATGGTCTTATATGCATGATTTGGAGTATGGTTTGTGTTTGTTTTCAATCATCAATGGAAGTTCGGATCGTGTACCAGTAAAGAGATCATACTATTCAAGCAAACAACAGTATTTAAGGTGGCGCCGTTTCCCAGTGTTTGCCAAATTTTTGGTGTCCAAAATCTGGAAGTTGCTGAGCATCGCGAAAAGTGGATTTCCATGAAGATAATAATTAAATATGGCAAAGGCATAAATTTTGTGAATATAGGATGCATGGTTTGAAAATTGGGAAGACCGGAATAATGGAGGCGGTGAGTCTTCGCGATTACGTCAAAGCTTCGTGAATGGCAGAGTTGAAGCGCATAGCGGTGGTGAAGTGATTTGGAGGGAGCTTCGTGGCGAAGGCATGAAGTAATGATGACGGTGATACTCCGCAATTACGACGAGCTCCGCGATCCGAAAACTGCCGACGTGCTTCTCGATTTGGATAGAATTCTGGAGAAAACTTCAGAGCTTCGCGATTTGAGATGACGTGGCGTTGACTTCGCGCGGAAGGGTCGAGGTTCGGTGGAATCGCCTATAAATAGAGGTCGACCCCCTCAAGAGAAGTAGAGAGAATTTCAGAGAATGTCCTTTCCTCTTGGTTCGCAAAGGTCTCTCACAAAGGCAGTGTGCTTCGCGAAAGAGAAGCTTCGTGGAGACTATTCTAGCTCCGCGAAAGTCGTGCGCCCCGCGTTGACTTAGTGAGCTTCGCGAAGAGGCAGGAGCTCCATGATAGCCAAGAATTGCGACGGCTGGAGCATCGTGAGAGTGCTTGGTGATTGAGCTTCACGAAAAGGCAGGGACTCCGCGAAGGCTTGTTTGAGCTTTGAAAAATTGGGATCCTTGCAAAGTAGGGTACTTTTTGAAGGCCATTTCCAAAGGTTGTTTGCCCAGTGGACAAGGGAAAAGGGGGTATTCATCAGTGGTTGGAATTTGGACTTTAACAGAGCATTAACTTAGGACTCTTATGCAAGCAAAGTCTCATGCTGAATAGGAGACAAAGACCTTCATGTCTATCTATTGAAGAGACCTTCATGTCTATAAACTGAGTGAGATTTCACCAATGGTAGTGAGCCTGGGGGAGTCAACGGGAGTGGCCCGAGGGAAGCAGTGATATATCCTTGAACCTTTGTAAAGGCAGTGAGACTGGGACAAAGTGACTGTGCCCGAACAATTGTAATCCACAACTAGTGAAGATTAGTAGATTTTGGTACGACCGGCAACTTGTCGTCGTATGCTCCTTGGACATAGCCTTTAGTGGTGAACCAAGTAAAAAGGGCTATGTCTTCTCTGTGCATGTGCATGTTTTCTTTCTGATCATTTTCATCATACAGGTTCAACAATTTTCTACCAATGTGGGAACAAGATCCATCACATTAAAAGAAAAAGTTGCCACCCTGATTCACCCCTCCCCTCTCAGGGTTTCCCGGGGTCCTTCAGTGCCAAAGAAATAATAGAGAACTTCCTCTATTATTTCTGGGGGCACTTTCTATTGGTGGAGGTTTGGAGAACCTTTGGGAGAACATCATTCTTCCCACAAAGAACATGAAGAGTGTCTCTTCCGCCACTGAAGAATGACGACGCCATCTTCTTCCTTGTTCAATCAGGGAAAGAAAAGGGAAGCGCCATCCTTGAAGAACACCCACGACATCACCCACGAACTTCATCTGCATCAAAGGAGAAGATGACGCCCATGAAGATCTTCGCCAATGACGACCTCACCTTCTTCCACCGCCAACGAGCGACAATCAAAGTAGGGGTTATTTTACAATTGAATATTACCCTCCATACCCCGTCATATGTTGTGTGCTTTGAGAACTGAATGATATCCCTGTAATAAGGAGGGTTTGGACCGCACGAACACGGCCCGATCATCCCCTTATATTGGTTCTTGTTTGATGATGACGGAGGCAGTACACGTGGTGACCGGCAATGAGCCGGCCGTGAATAAATCCGACGGCGCAAGGCCACAGGCTCACCACAAGGGTGTGGCACCGCCATGTCGCGCTAAGAACAGAGCCGAGGCCAGGTGGGTCACTACGGTGCCAGAGGGGTGCGGTGTCGTTGCACCGCGCCGGGAGGAACGGAAGCATCCAGGAGGGTCACGACGGTCAGACGATGAGGGTGGTGACGTCGCACCGTGCAGAGGAGTGGGAGCTCGCGCCCAGTCCGGGCCGTGGTAGAGGTGGTGCGGTGGTGTCGCGCCGCGTAGTTGAGCTGAGTCGCGGATAGGTAAGGACACGATGTAGAAGATGGGCACAAAACCATCACGCGGTACTGGAGAAGGATGGCGGCCTTAGGCCGCAGCAGACAGGGCCTAGCCAGCCAGCACGCGGCCAGCCGGCTGGGCCACGTGGCCAGCCAGTCGGGCCCCCTCGGGTCGAACCGCCACGGGCTGGGCCGCTACGAGCCAGGCCACCTCGGACAAGGCCTCCCTCGGGCCAGGCCGCCTTGGTCTAGGCCACCCTCGGTCCGGGCTTCCCCCTTGGGTCAGGTCAGACCCCGGTTCGGACCGTGTCGGACCGAACAAAGACCCGCTATGTCCTGTTTACACCTTTTTTCCCCTATCTTGGGTTGCGGGTGTCTGATTGACTAAACACCTACAGAGATGGAAGGCTTGGAGCGAGAGGGTTCCTTTGGCATACCCCACATGAGTTTTGGATGCATTTGGGGTATGGTCGGGTTGGTTTGAAACTAAAAACCAACCGGGCCCCCTAAAACAGAAATGCCAATAACTCACAGACCGGGTGTCTGATTGATGTGTCGTATGTCGTGTTGGGTTCCATATGATGATATGGAACTACGGGATACATCAACATAAGACTTCATGGTAGTTGATGTATCAACACTTGGCTCATGGAGTGGACCCTCCTGGAATCAATCATGTTGTGTATGGGAACCCTATAGTTGGCTATGTCGAGACTGGACCTGGATCCTCTATGGGTTCGACTGGGATGAGACTGGACCTGGATCCTCTGTGGGTTCAATAGAGATGAGACTAGACCTGGATCCTCCGTGGGTTCAATAGTTACGACACAAGACCTAGATCCTCCGTGGGTTCGACAGTGATGAGACTGGACCTGGATCCTCTGTGGGTTCGACAGTGACGAGACTGGACCTGGATCCTCGATGGGTTCGAAAGTGACGACACTGGACCTGGATCCTCTGTGGGTTCGACAGTGATGAGACTGGACCTGGATCCTCTGTGGGTTTGATAGCGATGAATTTTTTACTGAGGTCCCAAGTAGGATCGACAGATTTGACAGACTGTTGTTTTAGGTTTCTACGGATATCTTCCGTTCGACAGTGAAAGATGATTTAGTGGCTACAACTAATAATCTCTTAATCTATTTTAGGTTGTGTATACCTGGTGTGAGCTGAGTCTTTACCTTCGTTTTTACCTCATGTACGAGATGTGTACTCTTGATGACTTAGGTATATGTATGGTCATATATCTAAGTAAGGGTGGATGTTTCTTCATGGATGTTTCTTCGTGGATGTGTTGTTGTGAAGACAACATGGCTTTCTTCTATGAGTTGTACCTATGGGATACACCTTCTGTTGTAATTTCTTTGTGGATTTTTTCTATAATTGGGGAATGGAATGTGGTTCAGCTCAAGAGTTAGATCTGCTCTAGGATTGGTAACTTAGGTATAAGTATGGGCATATACCAAAGTAATAATGGTTGATACTTTGTGATTGTATCTTAATCAAGTGGTTTATCCTTAGTGGGTTCTAGGAGACCTTCGAAGGTCTCGGGGTCCCATATTGAGTATTTTTATACTCACCCCTTCACGGGCTTCGCTCGCACCTTTTTGTGTTCTGTGCAGACGACGGTCAGCAGTGATTGAGGCTGAGGGTGACGGACGGGAGGCTGCTCGAAGCTGGACTAGACGGGACGTACCTAAGGGACGAGTTGTTCAAGATCTATACCTACCCTTCAGGTAGGAATCCCCAGTGGATGATCCAGGATCTGTTTTCCCTTTTTACTTGTACTTGTACTTGTTGTTCAATTGGGTTTGTATACTAGCCCACTTACTTTCAGCGCACCTTTATTTTCTATATTAGTACTTGTTGCTTCTACTGCTTTTGTTCAGACTGTGTGTTACAGGTTTAGAGGCAATGTCTTCCCTTTTTATCAGGGATTCTCTTTTGGTGCTAGTAACCAGCCCATGGCCTATGGAAGGTGGGCTTGTGATAGTCACGACACGGGCCCCGAGGACGGTTCGTGACATGCATTGTTAGTAATATCATATCTATTTTCAAAATGTGTAGGAAAAAATTTACCTTGTATGTTGGAACCTTTCATCTCACTAGCTTGATGTGACTCATATTGTTTATCAATAGACTTATTGATTTCTTCTATGCTCCTTTTCTATTCATGTTGGACTGTAAGATTCGTTGATTGTGTCTCATATAGCTCTTCCCCATTATGATTTAATTTATATTCAAGATCATTAACCATCTTCTCTAGCTCATCTACCTTCAATATATATTTCTTATTCTCATCAATAAGAGCTATATCACTTCAATCATACTCATCATTTTCAGAAGGTAATTTTCTATTTCCTTTTTTATTCTCCCAATTAACTTTATTAAGTAGCGTGTTTCGATTAATAGAAACATCCAACTCTTCCTTTAGCCTCCATTCTAGATCTATTTTGAAATAACCATCAACGTAACTACTTTAATAATTTGATCCCTTATCAACATGATCATAGCAATTATTTTTATTATACAATGAACAACTACCGAAAGAATATTTTTGTGTAAAATTTCTCCTCAAATTCCATTTTTTGTAATTAGAACAATTCTTCTTTTTATTATTCTTTTTCTACTTTCATGTTTTATCACTTTCAACATCTAATTCTGATTCATCAATTGTTTTGTATAGTTTATGAAAAATTTTGAAATTCCATTACACCTGAATCACTTGAGCTGTTTCTTAACTTTTCCATTCCATTTTCCCTTTTTAAAACTTATTTTAATAAGATAAAAAAGTTCACTGATGTATGCATCAACTTGATCATCTTCAGAATCACTTGATTACTCAACTTATACTTCTTTGAACTTTCCTTTTCTTATAGCCTCTATGGTTATCTCTTCTTTTTCCTTCTTTTTGAAATATGGACCCTTTATTATATAATAATCTACAAGACAATTATGTAACTAATCTAATGAAACTTATTCCATATCTTATAAGGATGAAATATTGGCATCAAATCTATTAGGGAAATTTCTCATAAGCTTTTTCAAAATTGTTCATTCTTGTATCTTCTCACCAAGTCCACCGATATTTCTTACTATTTCATTGACTCAATTGAAATGATCATCAATGATTTATTCATAGTTTATTTTAATATCCCCGTACTTACTTCTCCTTATTTTCATCTTAGCTTACTTAACTTTGAGAATTCCTTCATAAATGCTTCTCAGTTTACCCCTGATCTCCTTAGCAGTCTGGATACCCATCACTTTGGTGTATAATTTTTCTAATAAATCCATTAAGATTTTATTTGGATCTATTCTATCAACTTCTAGATTTATTTTTTCAGTTTTACACATAGAAGTATTATGAGAAATAGGTGGGAAGCCCTCTGTTTCTGCATCTTTCACTTACAGACCAAGAGATAGAATAAAATTAAGTATCATATTCCTTCAGTTATACTTGTTCTTATAATAAAAATTAGGTATTCTTAAACTTGTCACTATATTCAGATTTCCCATTTCTTAGGCAGTTCTTGGATCTTCACAGGGGATCTTTTTCTGCTACCAATTGAAGTGTCTAAGGATCAGTTAGGTACCAATGAGAGTGAGATGAATCTGTGGTATATTATTCTACAAATTATTTCTTTTTTAATCCTACCTCTGTGACTAATTAAAGTATTGATCCCTTGTCTTTAAATATATACCTCTCCCTATAACAAACAATATAAAGACATCATAACATAAAGGGTCTTTTTACAGGGTTTGATACTTAGACCTATGGATTTGCTATAACTACTTTTAATCCTTGATTACAGATTCTTCACTATATGTAGATGGTTACAACAAGGGAAAGTCTCATCCCGATAAACATTGATTCCCAAAATGTTCTACTCAAGAGTCCCACTATAATTTACAAGTTCCCACCTACACAAGTGACTCCTGAGTCACATTGAAGGATATTTATTCTGCATCCCATAGTGTTACCAACATCCTGTCATCCTAATCTAGGGTACCACTGGACACTTCCACTAATCTTGAATCACACAAGATATGATCCTCTTATTAAAAGATCTTTATTAGCATTAGACTACTTCTGCACTGCCTCGAGATGAGTTATTTATAAAAAACAAACTAGATCACCTAATCTATTAATGTTCAATGTTCAAAAACATTAATAAATGATAAAAAAACTTCCTGATCCTGCTCACTATCCATTGGTCATCAACTGATCATAACATGACTTAGCCCACTAAATACATGAGAATATTTCTTTTGAATTACACCTAACTTCTGTCTCAAATCACTATAATCTAATGATTCAAGTAATTTTATATGCTCAATTATCAATCATCATGCATGTTTGAAATAATTCATGACCTTCTAAACATTTTCAATATATAAGTTTTTTTTCAAGTGTATGTAAATGTTTGAATTAAGAAAGCATACATGAACTTTACACTTTGCACACTCATTGTTCACACACACTGTCTGCCTTCTTCTTCACTCACCTTCTCACACACTAAAAACATTCAGAATGTTTGAAAAAAAAACATGTATTTACATCATCCACTATACCTCTTTATTCATGTAATGTATGTGAATATTCTTATAAAAATCATGAAAACTAGATATAATGTCATGGTTCTTTTCACAACAATGTAGTACATTATCTTTTCATGTGTACCCATAATGTTTCCTGTGAAAAGGATGTATTTTCAATGGTATTCATGAAAGGTAGTGAGACACAATTATCACTACCCCTATTGCCTCACCGGTATCAGAACTCAATGATAAAAATGGGTGTGGTAAGAACAAGTCATTTTCATCATGGGTACTATTCTTCTTTTCAAAAAATATATTTTAAACGGAACTTATTTCTGTCAACAAGAGGGATTCATTATTCCTATATTCATTTTAGATATGAGATCCTCTTACACTCAGAAGCACAATATCATACTTGGTAGTTTTTATATTTATAGGCGACGAGAAACATCCCTTGAACGGCCTTAAATATATCTGTACTGACTTACCTCATTCCTCACGACAATAAGAATGACCATCATTGTAAAACTGTAATTTCTTATAAAATGTATTTCTTTGGTTTTATCTTCATTAACACATGAAAACAAAGTTTCATGTGATTTCATTCATCTTTGAATTTTAAAACACTCAAATAATGATCATAAGGCATGGTTTGATCATCTGTAAATGAAGTATAGAGATTAACCGATGCACTAGACTCCTAGAGATCCTGAGGTAGGATATGATCTTGGATGAGTGATCGAATGGCTCACAACATTCATATCAGACAGTTTATGATATATTAATATCTTTAAAACAAATGAAGAGTATTTGTGATTCATGTATCCCACTTCGAATAGATGAATGAATGATCTCTTCTTTATAATACAAGGTTCATCTACCACCATCTGTAATTGGTTTCTTAATGCTCATAATACACCTTAGAATCTTCCCCATTCCTGCGCTACCATCAGCTATCATGTCTCCCCATACGGTGTCTCCACTCTACCCCTTGTGCTTTATTGTAGGTGCACCTTGAAATCCCTTTGTCAGCATGTTGGATTGGCTATGTGTTGAATACCCACCTATGTAGTTGATATAGTATCCTTGGTTTTCTAGTATGCTTGGATAATTTTGTATATACTTCATTAAAAAAACTTAGCCAAATTATATATATTTTAAATATAATTAAACCAATGTCTATATCTTCTCAAAAACAAAACAACACCAGATCCATTCTCATGAAAAATAAATATCATTTTTATGCCTTATTATAATGTTGTAAACATTGTTTCAATTCAAATAACGAATGATGCATGTTTTCTGAACTATTAACCAGTTCAACAATCATCACATTAAAGGTTGAGGATATATTCATGACTATTTTCATCATCACTATATTACAAGAAACATATTTTTATTAAATCCATATCAAATACATTCATCATTATTGAAAAAAATTAAATTCAACTAAAAGGTCACTTCAATATCAAATCATCAAACACTGCATTTTTCTTGAAAGTATCACAAATTTCCATAAAATTGGATATGCGACTTTAAGGGTCTTTATAATATAAAACTTTTAATTGTCCAATGTTTGGAGTCATTTTCAGTACAGATGGGTTTATTTTGAAATTATTGGAATGGATTAGTGGTCATACTATATTAATAGAATATCCATGGATCAAGGTAAAACTATATTATATCAAATTCATCTCACATGATTCTCTCTAAGATCCATCAATAAGGCCTTATAGCACTTTATTTATTGCATAGGGTACTTGGCCTACCACCACTGATCTCTTGTGATAAAAAATAAAGTACTCAATATCTAGGTTGAAATCTAATGGTTTAGTACTAAAAAAATCTTTGATCAAATGTATGGGGTGTGTATTATTCACATAGAAGTAAAGACAAAAAAATACACATGCATGTAAAAGAGAATAAAATTGAAAAATGAAAAAATAAAAGAAAAAAGGTGAACTAAAAAATGGATATTAGATGTTTGAAAAGTTTCAAATAAACCTTCCCTCATAAAGGATCTAAAAAATGACACACCCCCAAGAATTATCACCTATAAAGGGTGTTGGTCAATTTTTAGAAATTTATAAGCATGATACCTTTATCACAAAATCTATTAAATTGTTGTATGAAAATTGAAATTATGAGATAAAACCTCTATAAATAGATTAAAAATACTATCGTAGTACACCTTTATCAATTTTCAGTTTGAGAATTCAGGTTGAATGATAATGTGAAAATATATTAAAAGCAAAATTAAAAAAACAATGCACATTATAAATTAAAACATTTTATTAAAAACAGAGATGGTGAACCAATTCCAGAGGATTTGTTTTCCAAAAAAATAAAATTTCATAAAATAATAGAATGTAATTAATTGTTTAGTTTCAATATTACCTCATAGTGAATAATATTAACTTGTTTAATTTCAATTTATAATACCATAAATCATTCAACCCCTTATCCTCTAGGAAACATAATTAAACTAAGATATATTATGAACCAATATCAGTTGAAAAAAAATAAAGAAATATTAATATAAAAGTCCCATCCTTCCCTATAAAATTGGGTATCCTCTATTAATTATAACTTCTCATAAAGAATAAATAAAAATTAAATAAGATTTGGTCTCAATGAGATACCAAATAAAAACATCCATTCCATAAAAATATTATTCAATAACATGGAATCACTATCCTCTTACTCTTAATTCACCATCCCTTAGGAAATTACTCATCCATGATAGAATAAACATCCAATATTAATGAATAATTTTCCTTAAGAGACAATCGAGATATTCCCTTGGAAGGAAGAATTAAAACATTCTCAAAAGAGAATTAATAAAACTCAACTTACATTCAAGTCATTAATTCTATGATTCATGGAAGAATTTCCACATCAAATTTCTCTTTAAAAGAGTTGAAATTATCAAAAATGGATCTCCCCTTGATAAAAAAATCAATAACCTAAAGTATTTATTGATCTCAAATAGATCATGGTGAAATAGTTTATCTTTCAAAAAAATGGTTAAAATATTTTAATTTTTATAAATCAGTTCGACACCATCATTGTGCAATCATTAGGGCTATAACGAGATGAGAAAATATATCCTCCCAAATTAATTTAACTTCCTTAGGGTCATGGAATGACCTCTAAATTTTTCATCCATGTTTTGAATTTACTCATATCTTTAATTGACCACATCATGAACAAATGTGGTTCAGGGATATAGTCTAATATTTCGGTTCTCTAATAGTTCATTCTTCATCCCTTGATTGTGGTGTGAGGTAATAAATCATGGAAGGACATATTATCAAATCCTCAAGGTTATCCTTATTTAGGGATGAGGTGGCATGATGATTCAAACATACAAAAAGGTTTTATTCTTCCATCATAATTCATGTAGATTATCCAACATTTTACTTCCACATCATCCACTTATCTCTTCATATGATCAGGTTCTAGTATCAAAATTCATGCATGTGGTGTCACTAAGTTTGAATATTCTCTAACAATTAATTTCTCTAAAATCAAGTATTTCATGTGTTATATATCATCATTGTCAATCTATTATTCACCTCTATATTCTTGACCAAATTAGGTTTTTATTTTTTTAAGAAGTGATTAGTTTTTAATATTTATTATTTTCTAAAATAATTTGCAGAATGACCATTGTGTTATGGTGTAGTTATCACATAGTGTAATTTTTTCAAATGATTTTACTCATGCACAACTTATTTGAAATTGGAATATGTACATGGAAATTATGAAACAAATCATACATCTTCTCAATTTAATTATATTAATCTTATTAGAACATGGTGTGTTGGTTTAGACAATGTTTTATTCTTGGTTATTCATACATAGATCCACTTTGACTTGACTATATTGTGAGGTGGTTGGGGAACGGTATATTTTTAATTCCTCAAAAGTACTTAACACTCCTCAAAATACCTTCCAAATATCTTTTCTTATATAAACCATTAGAAACACAAAAAATAGGAATCAGTTGGTCAATTAAATCATAAATTTCATTGGGAAATGACATACAAACAATAAGGTTATTAGTATGAATTTTCTAACCCATATCCATTGTCTAAAACCCATCACACCACATGTGTAACATATCAGGTAATCTCTATCTCCTAACCCTAAATTTTCATTAATGATTTCACCACATACATATTGAGAATTGTTATACTTTATAGGACTCTCCCATTTTAATTTTATCCCTTTCTTCTAGATGCTCACCTCTTAAGTGATGTGATCCCTAAGGACATAACCCATAATTACTACATGTTAAATTTCATATAATAAACCTATCATCAACTAACCACACTATGCATAACCCATGGTATTTCAATACTCAAAATAATATGAAACCATGCTTGCATCATACCCTTTACCTAATTCTCATCACATAATCCACACCTCACATAGTGACTTAGCCATAATACTCATCACGATCCTATCTTATACAATAGCCCCCAAATAAAATGGATCATTGGGTTGTTGAATCACTAATATTCCCTTAAGGGACTCACTTCATAATTTAATCTAGTTAAACATATTTGATCTCAAGGAATATAATTCAAACCCATAATTTATCCCTCTTGGGTAAAATATATCTTATATGTTTTCTCAAGAAACAAATTGTGTTACTCACCCAACCCATTTATCTGAGTAGAAAATTTAATACCAATACATTATACCTCCCTAAGTCACTTGAATCATCAGTCAATAGTGGAAATACTTTATGGGATACTTTATATTTTAAATATGTGTCTCACTCAACTATAGTTTTAAATAAATCCATATTCCAATGTTACATGTTTTTAATCTTCGCCATGACCCTACTATGTCACACCTATGATCCTATTTCCCTTAAATCCCTATTCTATCTCACGCAGGTTGTTATAACTCGGTTACCCCAACTTTCACATCACAAAAAATATTAAATTTATTATTAAGAGGTAAAATTTGGTACTAATTACCTCTTTATAGATTTATCTGACCTATATACATGATCAACTGCCTTATTAATACTTTAAACAATGATTCTTGATCATATTTAACTCCCATAAGTTTCTTTCATTATCATGGACTCAATAAAATTAAATATAAATAATTTATAAATAACTTTATATTTAATTCATACTATATTAATGTATATATATACTATTTTTCCCTAATTTCATTCATACCAAAACTTTATTTGGGTCATAAACCTTATTTTTAAATGAAAACATTTATTGGTATGTACCAATGACACTTCAAATTGGGCATTTTTTGCAACACCATGAGTTTTTTTGAATTTTTTTTCAAAAAAAATAAATTATTTTGATTGCTTAAATTTGATCCTACAAAAAGTTAAACTTCTGTAATAAAAACACAAATTTAATCATATACTAAATGTAATAATTGCTAATCATACATTACATGCATCACTAAGTTTTAACAAAAAATGATGTATTATTAATTAAGTTATTTAAATTAGATTGTTATAAAATTATCTGTTAATTTTTTTTAAAATGGACTTAGTGTAAAAAACCATTATTAAAATTTTAAAAAATATAACCTCACTTAATAAAGGGTGTAATATAGAACACAATACAAACACAGAGGCAAAAATTCCAGTGAAATGAGACCTGAAGTTTAAAGAGTGGTCTCAAGTGTCCAATGAGAAGGAAACAACAGGATAAGAAACAGAAAAAAGTTTAGACTTATAAATATGAATAGTAATAAATAATTTTAAAATATTATGAATAATGGGTTTATATAAATAAAACATACTGATAATAAAATACATAATTTTCTGTAATGTCTTTATATGTTTTGAAAAAACTATTTTCTCAAAAAACTACTTTTTATATCTTTTTGTGAACAATGATAAATTAATTTTATGAAAATTTTAGAAAATTTATTTTATAAAATAAACATAATTTTTTAATTCATAATTTCAATATTATCTATGGGTAATTTTTTTGGGTTTTTCTAAAAAGTTTCATTTTTTGATGAATAGAGAAAAATACTGAATATTAATTGAAATTTTTTTTCTCATTTAATTCATTTATAAATATAAATCATATTTTAAATTGATTTTAAAGTTAAATTAGTTTAATTATACATAAATTAATCCAATATAGTCTATTTTATGAAATTTAATGTTGAAATTTGATATAAAAACTTTTAATCTTTTGAATATTTTCGTTTTAAAAGCATGTTGTCTCATTACGTTTGTGAGATTAATTTTAAATTAATTTTTCCAATTCTATGAATGAAATTTTTAAAAAAGGGTTAAATAATTTGAATAGGAATAATTTATAATTTCTAATAAGGCCAACTTATTTTTCGACCAAAAATGAATAGTGAATGTAATAAAAATTAACTACCACAGTTAAAGTAAAAATGGGTTCATATGGGGTTAAACTAAAAAGATAAGGTTAATAATAACCTATAAAATTTTGTAAAAACTATTTTTTAGAAATATTTATACCATTAAACCTCTAATGTTTTATAATCATTTAATATGGACCCCTGTAAAATTATAAAAACATTGGATCACTTAAATATTTTCAAAAATACAATGTGTGTCATCTCCCCCCACTTATAAAAGGCCACCCTCTCTCCTCCCTCATTCACACAATAAACCATTTTAGTTCAGCCAATAACTACCCAAATCACTTCCCAAATTTCATACCCTCGTCTTATAATCCTTATTTTTTGCATAAATCCATCCTAGGATTGATTTTAGTGCAATTTTTTGGAGGATACCTGAAGAAGAGGTAACATTCATCAATTAGAATTTTTGTTTTATTTCTTCCTCCACTCCCATTAATTTATTTTTATATCATGATTATATGATAACCTTATAATATTACACATATTTAGATGTTTTTACATTAACTTCGTGACCTACAGCCATCTAGATTTACATCCAATGAGTTGTGAAATCATCATTCGTGTGTACAGTTAACTACCGGCTTGTGAACTGATGTCATTCATTTTTTCCATTACCACCTCTCAAGGATGGTCATAATGATGGATTTATTTTTTTTCAAAAATATATATTATATTTAAAATTTTATTATGATTATATAATTTTTAAATAAAACATACCTTCATGCTTTCAATTTTTGGGGAATATGATAACATTATTCGTTTTTACGGAAGACTACCGCCTCGCAAATCGATATGATTCATTCACACATTTAGTTTATGGTATTGATGATGTATTTAAAAAAATATGTGACATTTATGATATAAAAATTATTCTATAAGATTAATTTATCATTTAATTTTCTTTTTATAAACCCAACAAGAAAATGAAAAATAGCGTTCATGCATACGTATGGCCAACTATCTCTATGAATGGTGTATTTCGTTTCCAATCACTAAATATTATGGATTTTTATAAATACATATATAATAAATATATAGGATATTTATATCGTGGTTATAATTATATATATTATGGAACTATGATCAAATTAAGAGGACGAAAATGATAACAAATCAATAAATATACAAAAAAATGTAAAGACCTGAATTTTTCTATATAATTTTTTTTAAATATATAGAATTATTACGAGTCTGTGAAAATTAATGGTGCGTGATTCCGAGGCCTGGTGTGCTCAAAATGAAATTCTGACCTTTTTTCCAGATACGTTCAGTAAATGTGTGGGCAGTGTTTTCTAACTTTTGAATTGGTGCTAGAAATTGAAATTTGACGACACCATTGAACTCGCAGCGCCGATATTCGCTTAAGAGAGTCTTCACCTTGACAGTAGTTAGTCGAGGGTGGAAGTTGGATTTTCGGTTTTTCATGGGAGAGTTAAAAAATATAATAATAATAATAAACAACCAACTTTTATTTTATTTATTTAAAACCTCTCATTTGAATCTTGTTAGTGGGGACCACCCGACATTGAACCCCCGTTTTAATATGATGTAACTCTTGGAAACTCCTCAATTAATGATCCAACATTAACTGATCAAGTAATTAACTTGAACATAATTAATTTGGATCCTCACCTCTTGTGGTGAGGATCATTGGAAAAAAGGAGGGATTTGTGAGAGCCCATGGAGAATGCTTGGTGGAAGAACCTTCTCTAATGAAGAAAGAACCCCCGGGAGCAAGAATGAGGAACCAACCCTAGATATCGGATCGAAAGCATGTTGTGGGAGCAACGAACTCTGGCGTCTCCTTCATCGTCTTCATCTTCTTCCTCACACCGACTCCAATGAACAATCATGGTAGGGAAATTGTTCGTTTTTTTCATGAAGAATCATTGTCTTCAATCTAGGAACCACCTGCTATCAATCTAATGTGTAGGGTGTGACCCAAACGAACATGGTGGATCCCTCTGCTAATTCATTATTGACGTTATCTTCATGGGAGGATTGATGGGTTGAGCGAAACCTGACCATGATGTCAATGACCGATGTCAGTAGGGCACAAGGTGGCGGCCGACACACTGGTCGGCCGTGATAGTGGATGTTGCGCAACCGCGCTGTGGGAGGAGGCTACGGCCTGTCATCCGCGGTAGTGGAGGATAGCGGTCGGCACACCGGCTGGCCACGTGGGAGTTTGGGCGGCGCGCGTCCACACCGTCGGAGATGGAGGTCGTGGCTACTGAGCTGCGGTAGGGAACTTGATGGGTGGCTGGAAATCGGTCGGTCGCGGAGGTAGAAACAGCACATTCCAGTGCAACTAAAAGGGGGAGATGGTCGGAACCCCAGCTGGCCCCGTCACACCGAGCCGGACCGCACCAGCGGGTCCCACATGTCAACAGGCGGCGCCAGGTGGCGCCGCTAGGATGGCTAGAACCGAACATCCCTAGGGCCATTCAGGAATCTGGGGCGGCACCTCCCCCAGGGTGGTGGATAGAAAGGGCCCCACCATGTTGGACCGCACCCAGCCGGGCAGACCGCACCCAGTCAGGCGGACCGCACCCAGCCGACCGGGCCGCGCTGAGTGGGTCATGCCCAACATTGGTCGGGTCATGACCAGTGGGTTGTGCCACACCCAACATGGGCCAGGCCTCACCCAGTTGGCTGGATGGCCCCTTCTCAGGCCGGTCCAGACTGCGGATCAGCGGGTCGGGCCCGGTCCGAGTCGAGTCGACCCGAACTGGGTCGGGTCGGACCAAACCCAGGCCCATCTGTACCTAGATACGCCTTTTTGTCCATTTCTTGAGAAATGGCCATCCATTGGAAAAATCGTCTATGGAACTAGATTCCTTGGATCAAGACAGTCCTTTGGGTATACTCCACTTGAAATTTTGATAAAGTTGGAGTATGACCGGGTTTGATCGAACTTGAATCTAACCAGGCCCTTCGAACGGAAATGCTAATTACTTACAGACTGGGCGTCTGATTGATGTGTCGTCTGTTGCGTTGGGACCCTTTTGACATGGAGTTCCTTTGGGATACTTCTTCATGGGACTTCATGGAAATTGAAGTATGGAACTCTGGCTTGAGAAGTGGATCCTCCTGCAATCAAGTGTGCTTAGTGCAGGAACCTTGTGGCTGGCTGTACTTGAAGAATCTTCAGATCCTATGTGGGTCATCTTCAAATCCTGTGTGGGTCATATCTGGATCCTATGTGGATCAATATCTACCGATCCTGTGTGGGTCATCTACAGATCTTGTGTGGGACATCTTCAGATCCAGTGTGGGATATCTTTAGATCATGTGTGGGTCATCTTGGATCATGTGTGGGTCAATAGTAGAGCTCCTCGATGAATTAAGATGATCTAGCAATGCATCTAATCATCTATAATTTTTTAATTAAGTTATACCTGGTGTGAGCTAAGTCTATACCTTTGTGGTACACTTCTGTGTGGTGATACTTTCGTGGTATTCTTCTGTTTGGTGTTACCTTTGTGGCACTTACCTTCGTGGTGTTAACTTGTGGTATTCTTTCCTTTGGGGAACAGTTGTGCTTTTGGATAGAGAGTTGGGCCTTATGTTTTTCTCATTAACGATATGGATACACTTGAAAACTTAGTTATATGTATGGGTAGATACCTAAGTAGGTTTGACTATAGTTTTCGTGCATGTGAACATACTATTTATTGGGGGATTACCTTTCATGGATTTTGAGAGACCTTCGGAGGTCTCAGGGTCCCTACTGAGTATTTTTATACTCACCCATGCATGGTCTATGCCCATACCTTGTTGTGTCTTGTGCAGATGATGGACAACATTGATCGAAGCTAAGGGTGTTAGGACTGGAGGCTGCTCGGAGGTGGACCATGAGATGAGACGTACCGTGCAGATGACTGTTTGAGAGTAGTACCTACCCTTCAGTTAGGATATTTGATGAGTGTTTATAGGAGAAGTTTTCAGTTTTACTTGTACTTTCCAGTTGGTCTTGTATTCTATCCCCTTTACTTACTATACTCACCCTATTTACTATATAGATTACTTTGTGCTTGTATCTTGTTGTGTGCTTGGATTAAGTGAGTTGCAGGTTAAAAGGCAATGTCTTCTTGGTTTTAGGGATATGCCTTTCTAGTGCTAATCGCCAACCCCTGGCCTATGGAAGGGTGGATTGGGGTAGTCATGGCACGGGCCCTGAGGGACGGGTCATGACAAATTGGTATATGAGTAATCAGTTTTATCGAAGAACTTGGACTCTAATCATTTGACTCGGAAATAGTGTTAAAGTGTAATGAGTATAGTTTTCAGTTCAGGGAATCTAGTTTTGGTGTGACGGCCGACATATCCATACACCATGAACCTGACTTCTAATTTCTAACTTAGTGCACGAAAACACTTATTATGTGGGTATTTTTGAAAAAATTTCTTTGTGATCTCTTTGAGTCAGCTCATCAGGAATAACTTACTGATTCTGGTGCACCTGTTTCTTTACAGGATACCTTCACGAAGACATCCAGCCAGGGTTCCAGGTAGAGTGTGTGATGACAGCCCACCGAGCGATGAGGCTTCAGTGCAGAGCCCCCTTATGGCAGTTGTACCATCGGGTGGTGTCCGAGCAGCACCATTACCCATTGGGAAGTCGATGCCACCAACCCCATCATCAGAGCATGCACACCTCTTGAGCACGTTTCATGAGTTCCAGAACCAGAGGCCACCGAGGTTATAGGGTGAGACAGATCCACAGGCGACTGAGGATTGGCTGGAGGTCATGGTTAGAGTTTTTCGGCGGGTAGGGACACCAGCTAATCTCATGGTGATCCTTGCCACTAGTCTTCTTCAGGCAGCAGCGGGCAGATGGGGGAGCTTAATTCTCTAGGTTTATGATGAGGTGACTCTCGTTTGGGGGGATTTCGAGTCCCAGCGACCTTACACTCTGTGCGAATACAGGAGCTTCTCCACTTTTAGCAGGGAAGCATGATTGTGGCTCAGTATTCAGCGAGGTTCACAGACCTCTCGTGATACTCCACTGACATGGTGAGGGACCCTTTCTTCAGGGACTGAACCTTTGATCATGGGATCAGACGGGAGATTAGAGCTTTGAATATTTCTCTCTGCATCTTGATGTAGGCGGGGGTGTTTGAGCGAGCACTCTTAGTGGAGAGATTCCTTGCTGAGAAGTCATCAGGAGTGAGACCCACTACCAGACATCACTTAGAAGAGTCCTCTATAAATAGAAGTATATAGATGATGCAGAGGTCTAAGAGGACCAGACCAACAGGTGGACGACCGTAGGATATAAGTTCAGTTGTTTGGGGTACTCGAGACAGAGAAGGATAGGCAAGGAGCAGACAATATTACTCGTGTGGCGGGCAGGGTCATATGTATCATGACTGCCCGAACCGCCATACGGACGACCAGCAGATAGACAAAGGACCGCCTGGGAAGAGGTGAAGATTCAATTGAGGAGGTCTACATGCAGCAGTGAAACGTGGTAGAGGAGTTTTCTGTGCAATAGGTGGTGGGCTACGATTCGATGTTCTACCACCACCACCTCCATGTGTTCCACCCTGACCACAGAGAGCAGGTGGATAGGGACGATCTCAGATTCAGACAGCTTAGGCCTATGACCACAGCACTCTAGAGATGAAACGAGGTACGATATTTGTCTAATCCACCTTAGCTATCGTACTTATAGACACATGTTCCCGTCACTCTTTTATTACCATGGCCCTCGTTTGGAGCTCGAAGATTTAGGTGGATCCATTGGCTTGATCCTTACAGCTAGAGACTCTTACAGGAGTAGACTCGACAATTACACACTGGTGCCAGTTGTGTGAGCTTACTCTAAGAGGAGATAGCTTTAGATGGGATCTTCTAGTAGCGGCGTCGAGGCCTTAAAATTTTATCTTGGGTCTAGATTGGTTATCTATAGTCCATGCTCTGATTGACTGTATTAGGTGCAAAGAGTGGTGTGTCCGTGAGGATGGGACTAGGTTTTCATTCATCAGTGAGAAGGGATCCTTTGCAGCGCATGATGGACTTACCCAGAGGAGGGTGTATCCGAACACACATCAATTGGCTAGAATTACCCTCAGAGTGATTAATGTTGAGAGTCCAAGCTATCCTGTAGTGGTGGACCAGTATGCTGATGTTATCCCTGATGATGTTACAGGTCTACCTCCTCACAGAGAGGTGGACTTTTATATCGACTTATACCCCAGGACAACACCGATATCTACACTAGCATATCAGATGGCTCCCACAGAGCTTCGAGAGATGCGAGTATAGCTAGAGGACTTTAAGAGAAATGTGTTCATTCGGCCCAGTGTTTCTCCTTGAGCAGCCCTGATTTTGTTCACCAAGAAGGCGGATGGGAATTTGATACTCTGTGTGGACTATCGACACCTAAACCAGGTGACCATGAAGAAAAAGTATCCACTAACAAGGATTGACGATCTTTTTTATCAGCTGAAGGGAGCACGATGGTTTTTGAGATAGACCTCAGATCAGGCTATCACCAGCTTAGGGTACGGGATGTGGATGTATAGAATACGGCCTTCAGATGTTGGTATGTCCACTATGAGTTCTTGGTTATGCCATTTGGCATGACCAACTCCCCATCAGTGTTCATGGGACTTATGAACATGATCTTACAGTCATACCTCGATCGATTTGTGGTAGTCTTCTTTTAAGACATCCTGATATACTCAGCTATAGAGGTAGATCAGGCATATCATTTGCAGATAGTTCTAGACACACTCTAAGAAAACCAACTTTATCGTAAGCAATTTGAGTGCTAGTTCTGGATCCAAGAGGTCCACTTTTTGGGACACGTCATCTCAGAGGCTAGATTTGTGGTGGATCCAGTGAAGATTGAGTTTGTGTTTTCTTGGGTGCCACCCAAGAGTGTGATGGAGGTGCAGAGTTTCTTGGGTTCGACGGGTTAATACCAGAGGTTTGTGCCTGAATTTTCCAGAGTTGCGACACCCTTATCAGCATTGACAAAGAAGGGGAAAACCTTCATGTGGTCAGAGAGATTCCAGCGGAGTTTCCAGAAGATGAGGTAGATACTGAAGAGTGCCCCCATCTTGAGGCTACCGAAGGAGGTCATTGGGTATGTATTCTACAGCGATGCATTAGGGACCGGGCTCAGATGGGACCTGATGCCGGAGCAAGCAGTGATCGCATATGCTTCTCGACAGCTGAGACCGTATGAGAAGAACTACACTACCGATGACCTAGAGTTAGCATCATTGTTCTTTCCATTGAAGATGTGGTGACATTACTTGATGGGCGAATGTTTTATAGTCTACTCTGATCACAAGAGTCTTAGGTATATATTCTCTCAGAAGGACCTGAACCTGAGACAACTATGTTGTCTTGAGTTCCTCCAGAACTATGACTTTGAGATAGTCTATACTGTTGGAAAGGGGAAAGTAGTAGCAAATGCACTCAGCAGGAGATATGGAATACAATTGCTAAGTGAGGTGATGGAGTAGCTAGCCGCTTTGCGGATATCCTACATGGATCAAGATGGAGCAGCTTATATTCAGTCTCTGATAGTCACTCTCCCACTCCTTCAGTGAGTCAGGGAGGCACATCTTGGGGACACTGACTGCAAGGCTTGACGTGCTCAGATATCCACAGGATAGTCACCTGATAGATTTTTTGAAGGTGAGGAGCACGTTATCCTCTTCAGAGGACTTACTATGGTATTGATGGCACTACAGGAGTAAGTGTTGAGGGAGTTACATATTTCCCCACCAATGGTACATCTAAGAGTGGAAAAGATGTAATAGGACCTTCAGAATCAACACTGGTGGACGAGAATGAAAAAGCAGTGGCAGAGTTTGTCTCATGGTGCCTCACTTTTCAGCAAGTGAAGGCAGAGCATCAGGTTATAGTAGTCTTAGTCCAGCCACTAGAGGTGCCAGAGTGGAAGTGGGATGGAATTTCTATGGACTTCGTGATAGGACTTGTACACACATCCAGGGTTCATGATTCAATATGTGTGATCATTGACTGGCTCACCAAGTCGGCCCACTTCCTACCTATCAGAGATCAGGATCAGTAGAGGGCTTGGGAAGCCTCTACATATGAGAGATTATATGGCTTCATGGATTGACTTCGATGATTGTCTCTGATCTTGATGGACGTTTTACTTCCCGACTATGGAAGGGGTTGTAGGAGGCGTTCGGGACTCAGCTATGATTGAGAACCGCCTTTCATCCTCAGACAGGTGGTCAAACAGAGTAGACCATTCAGACCCTCGAGGACAAGTTGAGTGCTTGCATCCTTGATTTCGGCCACAGTTGGGAGGATCACTTACCCTTGTGGAGTTCACATACAATAACAACTATCACTCCACCATTGGTATGGCACCATTTGAGGCATTGTATGGTCGACCTTGCGGATAACCTCTATACTGGACTGACCCAAGGGATTTAGCACTCATGGGATTGGAGATGGTATGGGCTACCACGGAGAAGGTGCATATCATCCAGGAGTGGATGAAGACTACACAGAGCAGGCATAAGTCTTATGCTAATAGGAGATGGAGAGCTCTAGAATTTGAGGATAGTGACCATGTCTTCCTACGGGTCTCACCTCGAAAAGGTTTGCTGAGATTTATTCAGGGTGGAAAGTTATCTCCAAGGTTCATTGGACCCTTCTAGGTCCTCAGCTGAGTTAGAGAGGTGGTGTACCTCCTATCTCTTCCCCCTTAGTTGCACCGGGTGCACGATGTTTTCCACGTATCTCAGCTGAAGAGATATGTACATGATCCATCGCACATAATTGACAGGGGTGAGCTGGACATCGATGATGGGACAATGTTTTCATATGTTCTAGTAGATATTGAGGATCAAAAGGAGTGGGTCCTTCGTGGGTGGTCGATACCTCTGGTGCACATTTGTTGGCATCACAGGAACCTCCAGGAGAGCACATGGAAGTGAGAAGATCTAATTCATGCTCAGTACCCCCACTTGTTTCCCTTGTTTCTGTTGTGGAATTTGGGGACACAAATCCCTGAGGTGCGGAGAATGTAAAGACTCGGATTTTTTTCATGTAATTTTTTTTAAATATATGGAATTATTATGAGTCTTCATAAATTAATGGCACGTTATTCTCAGGCCCGGTGTTCCCGGAATGAAATTATGAACTTTTTTTCAGGTACGTTCAGTAAACACTTGAGCGGTGTTTTCTAACTTTTGAACCAGTGCTCGGAATTGAAATTCAAGGACACCGTTGAACTCGCAGTGCCGATATTTTCCTAATAGGGTCTTCACCTAGACCGCTGTAAGTCGAGGGTGGAAGCTGGATTTTCGGTTTTTCTTGGGACAGTTAAAAAAATAAAATAATAAAATAAAACAACCAAATTTTATTTTATTTATTTGAAACCTCTCATTTGAATCTTGGTGGTGGGGACCATTCGACCTAGAACCCCCTTTTTAATATGATCTAACTCTTGGAACCTCTCCAATTAATGAGTCAACATTAATTGATCATGTAATTAACTTGAACATAATTAAGTTGTCTCCTCACCTCTTGTGGTGGGGATCATTGGAAAAGGAGGGATTTCAGAGAGCCCTTGGATAACGCGTGGTGGAAGAACCTTTTCCAATGAAGAAAGAACCCCTGAGATTAAGAACGAGGAACCAAAGTTCGAGCCTGAATCAGAAGCGTGTTGAGGGAGTGACGAAATCTGATGTCTCCTTCATCATCTTCATCTTCTTCCTCATATCATCTCCAAAAAAAGATCAAAGAAGGGAAATTATTCGTTTTGTTCTTCGCATGGAATCATTTTATCCAATCTATAAACCGCCTGCTATCAATCTAATTTGGAGGGTGCAGGCCAAACGAACACGGCCTATCCCTCCGCTAATTCATGGTAGACATTTTCTTCACGGGCGGATTGATGGGTTGAGCGAAACCTGTTCAAGACGTCAATGACCAACGCCGACAGGGTACAAGCTGGCAGCCGGCACACCGGCCGGCTGCGATGGTGGCGGCGGCCCAACTGCGTCGTAGAAATGGGGTCGTGGCCCGTCAGCTATGATAGTGGAGTATGGCGGTCGGCACACCGTCCGGCCATGTGGGAGCTGGGGCAGCGCGCGTCCATGCATCCAGAGATGGAGGTCGCGACAACTGAGCCACAGCGGCGCACCTGAAGGGCGGCCGGCACCCGGCCGGCCGTGGAGGCAATAGTGGCGCACACCAGTGCCACTGGAAGGGGGATCCATCCGGATCCCCGGCCGGCTGCATCACACAGAGCGGGACGGCACCTCCAGGTCCCATGTGCCAATAGGCGGCGCCACGTGGGGTTTCTAGGATGGCTAGAACCGAACGTCCCTAGGGACGTTCGACAATCCGGGGGGGTGTCTCCCCCCAGCTGGAATCTAGGGAGGGCCTCGCCATGGTGGACCACACCCATCCGAACAGACCGCACCCATCGGGGCGGACCGCACCCAGCTGGGTGGACCACAGCCAGCTGACAGGGCCACACCGAGCAGGTCGCACCCGATGGGCCAGACCGCGGCCCAACGGGGAGAACCCAGGTCGGGTCTGGTCAGCCCAAGCTGGGTCAGGCCAAGTCGTTCTGACCGGGTCGAACTAGACACCGGCCCATATGGACCGAGTTATGCCTTTTTGGCCATATCATGAGAAACGGGAATCCGTTGGATGAACCGTCTATGACACTAGATTCCTTGGATCGAGATGGTTCTTTTCGTATACTCCTCTTCAGTTCTGAATAAATATGGATTACGTTCAGGTTAGATCAAACCTGAATCCAACCAGGCCCTCGAAACGGAAATGCTAATAACTTACAGACCGGGCATCTGATTGATGCACCATCTGTTTTGTTGGGACCCTTTTGACATGAAAATCATTTGGGATACATCTTCATGGGAATTCTGGTAAGTTGAAGTATTGACCTATGGCTTGAGGAGCGGATCCTTCCGGAATCAAGCGTGCTTAGTGCGGGAACCCTGTGGAAGGCTGTACTTGAAGAATCTTCAGATCCTGTGTGGGTCATCCTCAAATCCTATGTGGGTCATCTACGGATCCTATGTGGCTCAGTATCTACCGATCCTATGTGGGTCATCTACAGATCCTATGTGGGTCATCTTTAGATCCTGTGTGGGTCATCTTTAGATCCTGTGTGGGTCATCTTTGATCTTGTGTGGGTCAACAACAGAGCTTCTCAACGAAGTAAGATGATCTAGCAATGCAGCTAATCGTCTATACTTTCGTACTTAAGTTATACCTAGTGTGAGATGAGTCTTTACCTTTGTGGTATACTTCTTTATGGTGATACTTTCGTGTTATTCTTCTATGTGGAGTTACCTTTGTGATACTTGCCTTCGTGGTGTTACCTTCACGGTATTCTTTCCTTCATGGAACAGTTGTGCTTTTGGATGGAGAGTTGGGCCTTGTGTTTTTCTCATGAATGAGATAGGTAGACTTGATAAATTAGGTATATGTATAGGCATATACCTATGTAGGGTTGAATTTTGTTTTCTTGCATGTGAACATGGTGTTTCTTTTTGGTTTATACTTCTTGGATTCTAAGAGACCTTCGGGGGTCTCGGGGTCCCTACTGATTATGGTTATACTCACCCCTGCATGGGCTACGCCCGCACCTTGTTTTGTCTTGTGTAGATGACGAATGACATTGATCGAGGCTGAGGGTTTCAGGAATGGAGGCTACACGGAGGTGGACCATTAGACGAGATGTACCGCGGAGATGATCGTTCGAGAGTTGTACCAACCCTTCAGGTTGGATCCTTGACGGGTGTTCACCAGGGCTGTTTTCATTTTTACTTTTACCTTCCAGTTGGGTTTGTATTCTGGCCCCTTTACCTAATATACTCACCCTATTTACTATATAGATTACTTTGTGCTTGTATCTTGTTGTGTGCTTGGATTTTGTGAGTTGTAGGTTAAAAGGCAATGCCTTCCCAATTTTAGGGATATTCCTTTCCTATGCTAGTCTCCATCCCCTGGCCTATGGATGGCGGGCTTGGGGTACTCACGGCACGGGCCCCGGGGGATGGGTCGTGACAAAAAACAAAGTAGTAATTACCCGAGATGTAACATTAACATGAAATTGTTAATAAAATTGTTATAAAAATCATTAGAAAATAATATATTATATGATATATAATTATATATATGTGAATATAGTTCTATAATATATGTGTAATAAAGTTATATTTATTATACAGGAAGTTTGAATGAGTACGGCAGAAGTCAAGACTTAAGGTAAGGTATTTTCGTCTCACTTTTACTTCCGTGAGACACATGTCATATTCACCACCTATTTATTTTATGTGGTGTATAAAATAACCATGAATTTATATTATGATGATTATAATGAAAAATATTTGGGTTTACATATTCATTTTAGGATATATCTCTCTTGGGTTTTATGATTCAAAAGTTATCAAATTGGAAAGGGATTTGTTCTCAGTTTTCCTTCTTTGAGATGAACATTATGTTATGCACCTATATTCTTAAACGATGTGTATATACATCCCCTTGTAATAAAATATCATTAATTTATTCATCATTATTATATTTTAAGTTTCAATTTATATTATTACTTCAGGGGTATAATGAATAAATTTTACTAAAATGGTCGAGATTTCATGTTACAATCACATCCTTAATCTGGATTGTTTAGGATTGTGTTTTTGATGATAAAATCTTATGATGCATCTCTCAAGAATCATAATAAAATTTATTCTCATATTTCTATTCATTATATCATCATGTAGGGATGTAACATCCCCAACCCAGGGGCCACTAAATCTGTGCCCCAAGCCAGGTCATCACAAGACCTAAAGTGCGCCTCCCTGTATGCCATAGGTTTTCAACTAGCAGCAAGGGTCTATATTAGTAATGTGGGGAGACTATATCCTCTTACCATAGTAAGACCCAACAGAAAACATATAAAAAATATAATAGGATATAATCAATAAACAAGCATAAATAACTATTTCCCAACATGGTAAAAATCACAACCCAAAGTAAATATGTTATATCATGCTATAATGCCAAGTGAACAAAACCCCAAACAAAGAAAAACATAAGAATATCCAAAATTTTCATGACATAATGTCTGGACCCTCTTACATGCATGTCCCATTTCCAACTCAACTCCCAAATATATGGCCCTTTCCCTTGTCCTCATTGGCAAGTATATAGTTTACTCGGGTACCAAACGGTGGCCCAAGAAGGGTGTGAGTTTAACTTAGTAGGACACCACCAAATATGTCTATAAATATCCAGTCTAATAGATAGTTCAAGAAAGTATAAATAAATAAAAAGTAAAGGAAATACAATTCAGGGGTCAGTAGTCAACAATCTCTACTTAGATATCTGAAACCAAGGTGTTGATTCATTATGTTTCTTTCATTACTTGTTCATCATCAATCACAAAATTCATAAGTTAGGCATTCACATGATTAACTACAGGTTCATGGAATTTATCATCTTATATAGGGGAATAAATAAACCCCTAACTAACTAGGGATAACATATCCCAGCATCATAATATTGTCACCTTGAAGCCTCTGTCCAGGTAGAATGCAACCATTAGGGGAATACGACTTCATCCCCTTCCCTAACTCATCCATTGTGGGTGGACTTAGAGCTTCAATCCAACTCAACCCATGGGAGTAAACTCTGTCATTTACCACATAAATCAATCCATGTGCACTTTTTTATCTATCTATTCACCACACACAAACCATATCATGACCAAAAACAACCAATACATACATCAATCATAATCCATAACAATCAACATGGTAAATCATATTGTGCCATAACCCATTAAAACATTTTCCATTTACATCACTTATTCCATTTATCCTCATTCCCATTCTCAAGCCTAAATCACTATTCATGCTCAATAATTCCCTTATATCAACCCATTATACAAATTCATAGATCCTCTTAAGAAATTCCCTTCAATATATTTTCCCATTTGACATACAATTATCAATTTATTATATTCACTGTTTCACCTGCACTAACTTTCTTAGGAAAATATAACATATATCATAAGCATCATCTCCCAACCACATTTAACCAATACCTCATTTGGACTTCCATTAAGATTAACACATACTAAACAAGGGCTCTACATGATCACACAACAACCTAGAACTTACTTAGCTAATTCTAGGTCCAGAAAGTATCAGTGCACCCCATGGATGGCCTTAAATGAGTCAAATCATCCTTGATGCATACCTTAGAGACCATGAGGGTTTCCATTCATCATTTAAACACCCAAAATACCAAATCATACCATTAGGGTCAAAATCATAACAAGAAGCGACCAAGGACAAGGTTGAACATGCAAAAATCTACAACGAAACTATGGGATAAAACTTGTAGACCACCTACATAAAATCTATTGGTGAACAGACTCCCAAACTTTGTATTATATCTGAATTCAACCAAAAATTATATATTTAACCTATATTTCTCTATAAAATAAGTTTTTTATAGATCTATAAGGAGATGGGATAAAGATTCAAACCCTAATCGAGAAGAGGAAACAAGGTGGAGATTAGGCTTACTCAGATCTTAGATCCACAACCAATGGTGCACTAAAAATCTTAGAGATGAAGGAGATTCACCCGTGTAAGATATTGGGAGGTCTTATTAGTCACTAGGGTTTTGGGGAGGATAATTAAGGAAAATTATGAGTGAGGCTTTAAAATCCTAGATTGGATATTTTTGTAAATTTCTCAACTTTACTGTGTTGCAAAGTTTACCCACACATTCTTCCAAATCATGCGTGAGAAAATACCTCAAAATCTCCCCTTCGCATGTTTTCCTTGGAATTTAACGTGGTTATCTTAACCGTGAAGTAACTGTGTGCAAGCCTCTATCAAAGGTTTCACGGTTACCTTGGATTCTCTAAAAAGTTTGCACTAACCATGCAAAAATCGTGCAACTTGCCCAGAAAACTCATTTTTCCTCCTATTTCATGCCGCAAACCCCCAAAACACTCTCAATCCTTCTAATGAAATTACGGAAACACTTATTTGACCAAAATAAATGATTTAAACTGAAACATAAACCAAAAATACCTTTAGAAAATTTTTGGATCTTACAATCTTCCCACCTTAGGATGGCTCATCCTCAAGCTGTTATTCCCGAGCATCATTGAGATTCTGAAGAAAAGGGTTCAGGACATTGGAACCATATATCCAATTATCACTCCAAAGTTTCTTCATGAACATTTCCATGTGTCCATCGAATATGAATCAAAGGTACAACCTTTCCCCACAATACCTTCTCACTATGATCCAAAATAAAAACCGAATGCTCCTCAAAGGATGAATCAGGCTCAAGCTCAACATCATAAGTATTTATCACATGATATGGATCATGTTGATACTACTAGAGTTTTCAAACATGAAAACATTATGCATCCCACTATACTGTTGTGCAAGAGAAAATTATTAAGCCACTATTTTGATCCTTTCCACAATCTCAAACAGCCCCACATACCTGGGTGCCAACTTTCCTAGTTTCTGGATTTGATGGTGACCCAACCTTGGTGACACCCAAAGAAACACACTATCACCTACCATGAATTAAAGAGGTCTAAAATTCCAATATGCATATGACTTCTTCCCACTCTATTTTGTTTTCATCCACTTCTGAATCGACCAAACCATCTTATACATCTCCTGCATGAGATTTGGTCCTAACAGCTCAAACTCCCCAACTTTTAACCAACATACCATAGATCTATATGGACTCCCATAGAGTTCCTCAAAAGGATCCATCTAAATTGTAGCTTGAAAATTTTTTGTAAGAAAACTCAATAAGTGGTAAGTTCTTTTCCCACAAACCCCTAAAATCCAGAACACAGGCTCTCAACATGTCCTCCAATACCTAAATTGTATACTATAACGTCTCATCTATCTATGGATGATTAGACGTACTAAAAAACACTTGGGTACCAAGAAACTTCTATATCCCCTTCCAAAAGCACAATATGAAATGTGGATCATGATATGAAACTATGGTTCTTAGCACACCATGCATTCGCACTATCTCTCGAACAGATAACTCACCCAACTGATCAACTATATATGTTTCCTAGATCGGTATGAAATTATCCACTTTATTCAATCGATCTACAACCACCTATATTTCATTATTCTTCTACGGAATCTTTAGAAGGCCCACTATGAAGTCCATCTTTGTGTAATTTCACTTCCACTCTAGAACGGGAAATGACTGTAATGACCCACTTAAATCATAATGCTCAATATTTTCCTGTTGACAGGTAAGGCATCGTGCCAAAAAACCATCAACTTCTTTCTTCATTCTCGGTCACCAATACGGATGAAAAATTTCACAATACATTTTAGTCAAGACATGATGTACTTCACACTTCAATGTGTGGAACTCGCTCATCAACTCTTCATGCACACCTGTCGTTACCACAAAACGGTCCTTAACATAGATGACTCCATCATCACCAATAGTCCAACTAGAAGGTGACACCCCACCTTTAAGATTTTCCTTCATATACGAAAACTCTATATAATCGGGATAAATTTCATTGACCCAGCTCAAAATTATAGATTAAACTATTATAGATGAAAGGGTCATCTACCCATGCTCATATTATACCACCATATGTATTAATAAAACAAATTGTTCATTCTCCACTTGGAATTCTATTCCTGAACCACATGATTTTGAGTCTTCTGACTCAGAGCATATGCAATACTATTCCTTTTTCTCGATGTGTAAACCAACTCGAAACCAAATAATTATAGGTACTTGACCCACCTTCACTGTCGAAGATTCATATCCCTCTGAGAGAAGATACACTTTAAAATTTTATGATCAGTAAACACCGTGAATTGTTCTCCCAACAAGTAATACCTCTAATAATTTAAGGAATAAACCATGGCATCTATCTCAAGATAGTGGGTAGTGTAATTTATTTCATGAGGCCACAACTTTCTTGAACCATAATCTATAACCCGATCATCCTACATCGAAACTTCCCCAATTCACACACTAGACGCATCACAGAACTAGGTGTACTTATTACTTGGTTCATGTAGAATCATAATTAGTGTGGTAGTCAACAGATTCTTCAATTCTTTAAAATAATTATCATATGCCTCCGAACACTCAAACATAACACCCTTTTTGGTTAAGCTTGACAAGTGTTCTGCTAAATGAGAGAAATCCCTAATAAACCTCCAGTAATAACCAGCCAAACCCAGAAAACTTCGAATGTTGGAAACATTATTGGGATACTCCCAAGACACCACAGCCTACACCTTCAATGGATCCAATAAACCACTTGACTTGGAAATTATGTGTCCCAATAAATGAGCTTTATCAATCTAGAAATAATATTTTGATAGCTTGGCATAAATCCTATGCTTTCTTTGTGTACTCATGATTATTTCAAGATGTTTTTCCTGATTGTATGGATTATGTGAGTACACCAAGATTTCATCAACAAAGATAACCATAAATTGAACCTAATAGTGGTAAAATATCTAGTTCATTAATTCCATAAACACATCTAGTTCATTGGTAAACCCAAACGACATCACCAAAAATCCATTCAACTCGTACCTGCTCCTGAAAGCTATAAGAAGCATGTCAGAAGGTCTCACCCTCAACTGATGGTATCCCAATATCAAATCTATATTATAGAACACTGAGGATCCCCTCAGTAGGTCAAAAAAGTCATCAATTCTGGGAAGATGGTGTCGGTTCATTACTGTCATCAAATTCAAATTCATGTAATAGACACATAACCTTAATGACCTATCATCCTTCTTAGAAAATAGAAATGGTGGTCCCCATGGAAACATTCTAGGTCAAATGAATCCCTTATTCTATAAATATTCCATCTAAAACTTCAGTTCCAGGATTTATGTTGGTGCCATTTGATATAGTGGAATAGAAACTGCTTCTACCCCTGGCAGCAACTCAATCGTAAACTCCACATCCCTCTCAGGTGGAAGTCTCAATAAATCCTCAGGAAACACATCTTGAAACTGATCCACCATAGGAGGAATGAAATGTTTCTCAACTTCTCCATCATCAAGAATAATTCATGTCACTTTGGTTGTGATTTCTATTTACTATTGTCAAATTGTCCATGTGTGGCCTGCTTGTACATCCCACTCACCATGAAAGACATAATTCTCTCTATTGTAAGATGTGAATGTTACCCTATTATGATAACAATCAATGTGGTACTGATACAACACTAGCCAGTACATTCCCAAAATTAAGTTAAAATCTGACATCGCAAGAACAAAAAGGTTCTACAGAAAATGATAACCACCAATATTTAAGGCACAACCTCTACAATGTCTGATATCCTCAACTCACTCCCCTAAAAGAGTACCAATTGACATAACCCCACACACTTGTTCCATAGCTAAGCTATAACACAGCCATGAAATGTGCAGAGATAAACGAGTGTGTGGTGATTATGTCAAATAGTACACTAGAAAATGTGGAAGCTACAATAATTGTACCTTGAATGGTAAATGATCCTACTTCACTACCTCCAGGTGTAGACTAAACTACATGAAGATGGAATGTCCCTCTACCCTAGGATCCTACCTAAGCACCCTTAAATACACTTCCCTGTTGGTACAGATGGTCTCATCCTAGAGTTCCATGTCACCCACCTCTATTGGTATGGAAAGTGGAGCTCCAACTGCCTACCTGATATGGGGTGATCGATCCCCTCCCCGCACTCGGAATCTGCCTCTGACTCTCATCTATGCCCGGCGTATGAGGGTTCTTGTAGAACCTCTATATATGTACCAACTGTCCATAGGACTAGCACTCGACTGGTGGTTGAGGAAAATGACTCCACATGTTATCCGAGCTTCCAAACTGATTACAGAATACCTGATCACCACCCTAAGAAGATGACCCTCACTTCTGACTATTCAATTCACTTTTTCCTTATTGGAAGCTCCCAAAAGGTTGATTCCTTCCCTCAGAGGATATTCCATATGTCTGTGCAGTTTTCACCACAAGTCTTCCCTCTGAATATCTCTTTAAGTTCCCTTATAAGATAAGGGAATGTTCCACTACCTCTACAACCCTCTTCAGACAGAAGATGTTAAACCGGGACCTAATCTCATTCCTAATCCCATACTATAATTTTTTCCCATAATCTCCTCATCTCCATCCATCATCAGGTTTAATTGGTACAAATCAGTGAAATGGATAGCATAATCTATCATTGATGCAACCCCTAAGTAAAACTCTTAAACTATAAAGAATTATTCTACCTCAAGGTTTCTGGGTATTAATGTTCTATAAACTTTTCCTAGAAATCCTCCCCCACCATTCCTTCATCCTACTTCGTCCGAACCATAAAATCCCACCAAGGATTGTCCTGGACCCTTAAAATGTTGGCTGCTAAAATGACTTGCTTCTTAAGAGGAGTGTCCAGATGATCAAGAATAGTATGGATAGACTCTATCCAAAACTATGCTTCCTCTGGACAACCCTATCCAGTAAAGGTCAGAGGGAGCTATAGCTGAAACTCCCAAGTCATCTCAAACTTACTCGACACAACCCTCCCTGGGTCCCATTCCATCATCTATATAAAATGAGAAATATTATCCTGGAACATATCTTACCTATTATCTTGAACCACAAGATTCTCTTACTCCACTATTTGGGGATCATTCTCAGCAATGTATTCATGTCTCCCAACTAGCACATGTCTTTGTGGTTCCATTTCTCTACAATTCAAAACATGATCTTTAGAACACAATCAATAAATCTTTCACAAATACAAAATAAGGCTCTTCATTATCCACTAACAAACCGGTTCATATACACCACCCAAACAGGTCTGATCATAACCAGAACACTACCTTAAACCATCCCTACAAATTTCATGGCTAACATGAGGTAACTAAATCACACAACCACCAGAGTTACCTTCTACACCATTTTAAAACTATTCTTACATCAGAACTTACTCCAATAACATTTCATTTCACATACCACACTTTCTCAAGCATAATTATCAAATTATTGTTTAATATCTCTCCCCCCTTTTTCATTTGTATCATTTCATTAGAACTAATTTTTATCATTTTCAAGAAAATAAAATTCATTCTACCCTCTATGTCCCACACACTCGTCCTGTTTGTGTGACTACTATGATGCATGTCACTTATATACATATGTTCTTAGAATGATGCATGAACATGAAACCTTATTCCACTACATACATGATAAAAATATCAAAACATTATCACATCACACAACATGTGTGACACCCAATGGTGAAATATCATCGAATGTAACAACACACAATAAGAACAACAATTCCCACCCTAGGTAACTTGGTTTTCCCCCATACTTGGGTTAGTTACTCTCAAGCATGATCTCATTACCAAGGCCCAACACCTTCCTAAACTCCTATCTACCATTCCCAAATAGTAATTCATATAAAGATACCTCCTCTGATACCACTTTGTAATGTCCCTGGCCTGGGTGCTACTAAATCGGTGCCCTGAGCTGGGTCATCACAAGACCCCAAGCGCACCTCCACATACACCAGAGGTTTCCGACTAGCAGTGAGGGTATAAATTTGTCATGTGTGGATAATATACCCTCTTAATTGAGTAATCTAGAGCATAAAACATATAAATAGTGGATATAACATGAGCTAATCAATGAATAATCATAAATAACAATTCCCTAACTAGTTAAAAACCAAAACCCATAGTAAATATGTTATTTCATGATACAATGCCAAGTGAACAAAACCCAAAACAAAGACTAATAGTGAAATCCAAAAAATGGTCCTGAATTGATGTCTGGAACCTCTTTCATGCATGTCCCATGTCCAATCCAACTCCATATTATAGGGCTCTTTTCCTTGTCCTGACTTGCCATCATGTAGTCTACTAGCATACCAAACGACGTCCTTAGAAATGTGTGAGTACAAATTAGTAGGCCACCACCAACGGTGTCTATATATATCCAGTCTAACAGATTGTTCATGCAAGTATAAATAAATAACAAGCAAATGAAAGATAATTTTGGGGCCTAATAGTCAATAATTTATACTTAGATATCCCTAACCAAGGTTCCAATTCATTATTTCTCTTCCATTACTAGTTCATCATCAATCACGAAATTCATAAGTTATGCATTCACATCATTGACTCAAGGTTTATGTCATTTATCATTTTTCGTAAGGGAATATGTATGTACCCAACTCACTGGGGATAACATATCACAACATCAAAATATCCTCCCCTCTAAGCCTCAATTCGAGTGGAATGCAACTATTAGGGGAATATAGATCCATCCTCATCCATAACTCATGCATTTTGGGGGGAGTTACATCATCAGTCCAACTCGACCTATAAGAGGAGCCTTGTTCCGTTAACCCATACCTCAATCCATGTGAACATTATTATCCATCCATTCACCACACCCAAACTATATCAAGACCAAACACAACCAATACATACAAAAATCCTAATCTATAAGAATAAACATGGTAAATCATATTGTGCAATAACCCATTAATACATTTTCCATTTACATCACTTAGTCCATTTATCCGAATCCAATTCTTAATCATAGCTCAATATGAACATTAAATAATTCCCTTATATCAACCCATTATACATTTTCATAAATCTTCTTATGAAATTCCTTTTAACATATTCTCCCACTTCACATATCATTATCAATTTAGCATATTCATTGTTTCACATGAACTAACATTCGTAAGAATATCTAACATATTTCATAAGCCTCATACCCCAACCAAAATTATCCAATACCGCATTTATACTTCTATTAAGAATATCACATACTCAACAAGGTCTCTACATGATCACACAACAACCCAAAACATACTTATCTAATTCTAGGTCTGAAAAGTATCTGTGCGCCCTATGGATGGCCTTAAATAGGTCAAATCATCCCCTGATGCGTCCCTTAAAGTCTATGAGAGTTTCCATTCATCATTTAAACTCCCAAAAAACCAAATCATGCCAATAGGTTCCAAATCATGACAATAAGTGACAAACATAAAGGTTGTACATGCACAAATCTATAACAAAACTATGGGATAAAACTTGTAGACCACCTACCTAAAATCTGTGGGCGAACACACTCCCAGAAGTGGCCATATATCTGGATTAAACCACCTATTAAATCTTTAACCCAGATATACCTAGAAAAAAATTGTTTTATATATCTTGAAGGAGATTGGAGAAATATGTAAACCCTAATTGAGAAGAGGTAGAAATGATAATATTAGACTTTCCTAGAGCTTTGATCTGCAACTCAAGGCACTCCAAACAGCCTAGAGATGAAATATATTCACCCTTGGAAGCTCTGGGGAGATCTTTTTCATCACTAGGGTTTAGGGTATGATAAATTAGGAAAATCCTGAGTGAGTCATTAAAAACCCTGAGTGGCAATTTTGTAAATTTATCAACTTTCCATGGATGCACAGTTTACCCACATGGTTTGCTAAACCGTGCACAAAGCATGCATGAGACACTACCCCAAAATCACCCATTCAGATAGTTTCCTAGGAATTCAACATTGTTAGCTTAATTTTGTGGTCACAATGTGCAATCCTCTGTCCAATTCGGCATGGTTGCCTAGGATACTCCGCACGGTTTTCACTAACTGTGAAGCATGCCTAGAAAACTACTTTTCCTCCTCTTTCGTGACCTAAACGCTTAGAAAACCCCCAATCCTTCTCATGAAGGTGGGGAAATACATATTTGACCAAAATAAAGGACTTAAACTAAAACATAAACAAAAAAATGTCATAATAAAAATCTCATATCTTACAACTGGTTTCATTTTTCTCTCATTGGTACTTAAATTAATTGAATTTTTTTTTTTAAGAAAATAAGACTTCATTTCTCTCTTCTTTTGGAAATATATTTTATTCCAAAACCATGTTCTCAAAAAAATAAAAAAAAAATGATATTTTAATATAAATTTAATTGAAAGGGATTTTTCAAAAAAAAATTATGTTTTATAAAGTGTTTTAAATTATTTTTAATCTTACTTTATAATTTTCAAAGTTTATTTTCAAAGAAAAGGATTTCGAAAATATTTTATGTATAAAAAGTGTTTTAAATTATTTGAAAATATTATGTTATAAGTTTCAAATGTTACTTTCAAATAAAAGTATTTTTAAAATGTTTTATATTTCAAAATGTATTAAAATTATTTTCAAAAATTCCTTTGTAAGTTTTAAAAGTTTATTTTCATTGGAAAATATTTTAAAAAAAATTACATTTAAAAAGTGTTTTAAATGATTATAAAAGCTTACTTTATAATTTTTCATGTTTATTTTCAATGAAAAAGTGTTTTAAATGTTCTATGTTTTAAAAGGTGGTTTTATAAAAGGAAATGATATCTCCCTCAAGAAAGTTATTAAATGATCAAAATCATTTTCCATCTAAGATTAAATATAATGATGTTACCTTATGACTTACTTGGGATATGATCTAAGGATAACATTATTATTCTTTATGTGAATAGTTTTTTATGATGGAATGATGTTTTATGAAACCCATTTCAATTCTATAGGTTATACCATGATAATATTCTTGCCAAACCAGATTCTTTTTTCATGGGTTTGGCTGTGATGATTATGAACCATATTTATTTTCCATAGGTTATGATATGATTTAATGTGTGTGAAACCCATCTCTTTTCATGGGTTATGATATAATGAGTATATTTTTGATATTTTGACATATATGTGTATGAGTTTCATTTTGTGATTGGTGGGACCTATATCCTCCTCCAATGCATTGGGTAAAGATTTATATCTCTTGAGATATACAATCCTAGAAAAGGGGGTGATCCCAGTTCAGTAATATGGGGTTGTAATGGGGAGTGAACCCAATTTAAAAAGATAGAGCTAGAAAGGGGAGTGAACTTGGTTTTATTAATGTAATTTTTCTACTATAATGGTCTTGAAAGTTATCCATGAATAATATAGAAATGGTCTTCTATGCTTATTTGTATGCCAAAAATTTCATTTCTTCTGCTAATTTTATACTCTCATGGATCATATTCATTGATTTCCTTATGATTCATGTTTTACGAACTGCCAACATTTATTCCATTATTCAAGATTATGATATTTGATATGCAGTTTATATATTTCAAATATTATTCTCATGTTCTCATACTTTTATGTTCATGTTATGATTACATATCTCCCTTGTTTACCCTTACTGAGCATATGAGATCACCCTTTATTATGTTTTTTCTAGGTAATGAAGATATTTATTATGTATGATATGTATAATAAGGGTTATGGTTGTGATTAATAAAGTGGGAGATGTTCTATCTCACTTATGGACCAGTGTTCATGTTTTCGGGTTTCTAAAGTCACTAAACTATTATGGTCCTCAGGCATGTGTTTGTGTAATGAAATGAATATTTGAAAAAAAATGATGTAATATCATTATATGTTAAGTGTGGTCCTCTATAGTTGGTATCAAAGGATAGGTTTTGTTAACCATTGGAAACTATGATGGGAAAACCATAGTGATCTCTCTAAGGACAGCACAAAGGACAGTCCAAGGATGAGTAAATGTATAGGAAAATATCATGGAATCTTAGTAAAGGATAGAGAGAGTGATTTCCAATAAATCGCATCCCTGTATGGATACTACAAGTGGATTTGTCTCTAGCGCAAATGGAAATTGGTGTAACAACCCCGAAAAACACCGTATTGATCTTGACTTGATCAGTTTCTAGTGCATAACAACAGGCCTTACTACACACCTAGTGTTTCACT
Organism: Viscum album; assembly: GCA_963277665.1. NCBI lineage: Eukaryota > Viridiplantae > Streptophyta > Magnoliopsida > Santalales > Viscaceae > Viscum > Viscum album. Next base: position 1,362,628,382 of record OY728151.1, on the reverse strand, counting down.
CCGAAGGGATATGCATTGTAAATTCAAGAACTGTTTACAAAACATCATGAAGGATTTAAATAGATTAAGACTATGAATAAACTAAGATAAACCTAAGGTTTCGTATATTAAAAAGAAGTTGTCAAGATTTAGAAATCCTATAAGTGTTTTTCATGATTATGTGGTTCTCTGATATGATTATTGTTTCTTACTCTATGATTATTTGTTTTAGTTAATAGATGGAACTCAAAGGAACATTTTTAATGATGAGTGTTATGGAAAATTTAATGATTTTACTCCGGATAATCTAGATGTTATGGGAGCTACAATACAAAACCTTGTTATTATGTTCACACAAATTTCTCATGCTATGAAATATATCAGACATCCAAATGAACAAAGTATGGAGAAACATTATGTTGAGTACTTCATTAGTCAATGTCTACCTTCTTTTAGTGGGTCTTCTAATCCACTAGTTATTGAAAAATTGAGCATTACCACTAAAAATATATTTTCTATTCTCTAGTGGTTAAAACAAGAAAACTTTATTTTGGTTGGCTACCATTTTTAATGTGAAGTAGATGAATGGTGTACTCTTATCAATAATATGAGGAAACATGATCAAATTAACTCCATAAATTTGGATAATTTCAATAACTTGTTTTTCAATAAGTAATTCCTCATATTCTTCATATGAAGATGGAGATAAATTTTCTTGAATTGAATTAAAATTATGATGAATCAATTGTAACCTATTAGGGAAATTTTAAAATACATGAAAGGTGCGCTTTAGGTATTATCATCCAACCTAAACGTAAATTTAATTGACTATTTGGTAGATTAAAACCTAATATACAAAGGGAATTAGTATTAAAATACTCCAGTAGATATGAATATATTTTTCAATGTTCTATCATGGTGGAAATAGAGGTTTGATTTATGGATCAATCTAATGGTTTTGAAAATAAAAGTAATATTGAGTTCAAAGGAAAATATAAAAACCATAGAGATTAGAAAATGATGTTTCCTTTATGCAAAAAATGTGAGAAAAATAATGGATCAAATTTCCTTAAGGGGATTAGTAAATGATTCAATCATGGAAGGTAAGTTCATCAGGTAATATATTTCCGAATTTATGGTAAGAAGTTAGCTAATAATTCAATTAGAAATAAATATGCTCAAAATACACCTCCTACAATTCAGTGATTCAAGTCTAAGGAGAATGGTATTTATGCTAACTAGTTACCAAACCTAAGGGTTAATGATGTTAATCGGTGTCATTAACCTCTTAAGATAAGGGAAAAGGGAAAATCCAAAGTGATAACTATATTTTATGAGTGGTGGGATAACAATGTGGTGAATGTTACACATATCATCCACTCTAGAACTGCTAATGTATTATTTGACTTTTGATCTACCCATTATTTCAAATCTAAATAATTCTCTAATGGTATAAAGATTACACCCAAATTATTAGATGTGGAATTAGTATTGAAACCCCTTAATGGTACAATGATCACATCTCAATTTTATAACACCTCTCTGGTTGATGTTTATGTGAATATGCTTCTTGAAAATATTATCATTATTCCTTTCATGTAATTTGATGTCATCTTAGGAATGTATTGTCTTTATCTATATAAATCCAACATCAATTTTCATGGAAGGGAATACATGTTCGATATTCCAAACCAACCTATGATAATCAATCAAAGTAATGATAAGTATGAACTTTTTATTGATATTAAATCCATTTTAGGGGTCTTGATTCCCATTCAAAAAGGGTTTTATCTCAAATGGCTGGGAAGAAAATCAACATAGATTATATTCCTATTGTTTAGGAATTTATTGATGTCTTTAAAAAGTAATTTCCTAGTATTCTTTCAAAACATGAATTTTAGTTCTCAATAGAACTCATACCTTGTGCTATACCAATTTCAAACACTCTTAATAGAATTTCCTTGATTGAGTTGCATGAATTAAAGATAAAACTCCAAGAAAACCTTAATAAGGGATTCATTATTCCAAGTGTGTCATCATGGGGTGAACATGATCTTTTTTTAAACAAATATGGATCAATGGTAATTTGTATTGATTTTTAGGAGATGAACAATATCACAATTAAGAATAAGTATTGTTCTGACTCGGACACTTGTGGTCCATCCCATTGCCAAATTTTGGATCCTAGGGGTGACATCTCGGTGGTAGGACGTCATTTTGGCATGACCGATCAGCGCGACCAATCAGGGTGACCGATCGGGGCGACCGATCGGCGCGACCGATCAGTGTCACCCAGCCTTGTCGGGTTTCTCTTCTACAGTTTTTCCTGTAACGCCTCTTTGGGGATTTTTAACATTTTTCAAGTGGTTCAAAGCCATTTAAAATCCCATAATTAATGCCCAATAAATCCCACGGGACCTCCTCCATAGATAATTAAATAACAATTAATTCTTTCGTGTGTAACCACCCAACCGCATGGGGAACCACGATCCGAATTTAAAGCCGTTCAAATCCCCATATCCCGTAACAATGGGATCTTATATATATATATATATATATATCACATGGGAATTTCTTCTTCCTTCTTCTTCCTCTTGGATGGATTACTTTTCTTCTTAGTGCCTTTGGAGTTCCCGACGTCCCTCCCCTGCGAGTCGCACTTTTCCCTGATTTGTGGCACGTAGAGAAGAACTTCAATTTTGATCAATCAGGTAGGGTTTTCCTTCACCTCTCCTTTCTGTGTATCACGCGGGGTGGGTACACTTTTGTCTCTGTGGGAATTGATGAAACCAAACTAAATGAAGATAATGAACGGACTTTAAAATAATGAAGGGGGGTGTGATCGATGTTTCTGCTGTACTAATTTTATGTTGAATGTGTTGTGATTTGTGTGGGCCTATGCTCACTAAAAATCATGGTCATTGGTGGTCCTTCCTTGTGCACTAATGAACCTTTGTCTTATATGACGATTAAATGACTTAACCTGGAAATTGATTAATCATGTAAACTCAGTTGGTTTAAATTGATGTTCAGTAAAAAAATCTTTGTGTGACCACCCCAGATAACAAAAAGAAAGAAGAACCTAATGAATGATGTGCTTGAACCAGGAAGTCTTCCACTCTGTTTGGTCGTGGGTGTGTGGTTTTGACTGGTTCTTATGGGAAGATGTGAACTGGGATGGGATCCTCTGTTGTGGCACGGTTGTTGGTTGTGAATTTGAAGTTGTGTGGTTGCTCTGCTGTGACACGAACTCGGGTGAATCCTCATTCATTGAGAAATGGTGGGTTCCTGGTTTTGGGGACATGGGGCTGTGCCTTAGGGTTTTCTTTGTCTCAAGTACTTAGAGGGATCTCACTTATCCCTTTTGTGATGTTTTCTTTAGTTCCAGTACTTTGAGGGATCCCACTTATTCCTTTGTTGTTGTGACTTTACAAGAGAACCAGGTGTGAATGCTTAAATTGTTGTTTAGCTATTTCTTTTTTTTCTTGGCTTGTGTTTAGGCCTGTTAGTTGCCCAGTAGTGCAGAATTCTCCCTAATGGGATCACTTGAACATGAAAACAAGAATGTTTGAGTGGGGAAATAGTTTGGGAATGAGTTGTGACTTGTCTGTGAGTGTTGTGGATTCTTTTGTGAATGAATAGCTAAAAGGGGGTTTGTTCTTAGGTGTTGGAACCCCTAAGTTGGGATGAGTGTTTTTTACCTATAAATATATCTGAAGCTTTTATGTTTCTTATTTTCACCCGACCCAAGTTGAGCACTTAGTGAAGAACACCCCATTTCATGGGGAGGGTGTTTTCCCCAACACTCCTATGAGTGGCTGGTTATTAGATCCTTTTCTGCTCCCTTTACCAAATATCCCAAGACTCTTCGGGTAGGCTGTGATGGCCTGAGGTCCATTATTAGCCCAAGAATCCTCGGTTAGGGTAGTTTTGGTTGTTGGCCCAGGTGTTCGCGGACAGGTTGTTTCCCAAGTGTCTTCAGTATGAGGCCCAGGTGTCTTTGGGCGTGGCAGTAGTTGTTCTGGCCTAGGTGTCTTCGGGCATGGCAGTAGTTGTTTTGGCCCAGGTGTATGTGGGTAGGGTTTGGCAGTGGGAATACGGTGAGTTTGTGGCCCAGGTGTGTGCGTGCGGGGTTTGGCAGTGGGACTGCGATGAGAATGGCGGGATTGGTTCGATGCATAGGATGTCTTCAATAACCCATGGGAAAGTGGCACGGGGTACCCAAATATCGACGTGTTATTACTATACTTTACTTTCCTTGCGTTATTTGGGGAGTGTACCTTGGTGAGACTTGGGTGGATTGTTTTTTCTTGCTAGGTGGCTTGGTTTTTATTTTCCCATAGGGCATTAGAATTCCTCTCCAATTGTGCACGAGAGTCTTTGGTTTTCCCTATTGAGTGTACTTGTATGCTCACCCTACGTATAAAAACTGTTTTCAGGTTTCCAGGAGGACCTCAGGGATCGTGCGGGGTCGTACTAGCCCAGACCTTGGGGCAGTTTCTATTGTCATTTTCCATTTTCTTGGTACATTACCTTTGAATTTTTGTGGCTTGTATCTTTTACTTTTGAGCATGCACATGGGAATGGTTTACTTTTGGATTTACATTTACTTTCAGTTTTAGTATTGTTGGGTTTTCTATCTTATCTCTCGATCCTATAAAATTAATAAGGGTAATACCTTCCATTTTGTGTGAGATTATATACCCTTGGTTCTGGTCACCACTCCGGGACCTATTGAAGGCAGGTTTCAGGGGACATTATCTCTCCTTCAACTTAAAGAAGGAAGGGCCTGGCGATCTGTTAACCCTTCCCTCCTTCTGCTGAAGGTGGGTCGTGATAGAATGGTATCAGAGGCCGGATGAGAGATAGGATGGATTCTGGAGTTAGGCACAGTGAGGATTGCATGGGGTGGTAGGGAACAGTGTTGGGTGACCTTGGTGTGTGATTTAGTCAGGGAAGACCAGCTAGGACAAGGGATTTTAGGGCCCCTCGTGATTCGATGCAAGGAATTTGGACCTACCGAATGACCAAGTGAGGCTACACTGATTACAGGGTAGAGACCCTAGGAAAGGTACATGCATCATAATGACATGTGTTCTTATGTTTTATGGGTGTCTTGGGGATTTAAAATATATAAAGAAGTCTAAGAAAATTTTAGAACAATATTCTACACTACTTGGGCTTAGGCATTTCTTGTTTACCTGAAGCTATGGAACCTAAGAGGAGACCACGAGCAGTGCGGGCGATCGAGGCCCAGGAGGATGACTTGGCTGATCAGAAAAGAACCGAACAAGAGGAGGAGGAGGATCAGTGGCAGAAGAAGCTTCAAGCCTTTCAGGGAAAGACCCTCGGGAAGTACGAGGGAAGCACCTCAGATATGGAGACGGAGAGCTGGCTCGAGGAACTAGTAATATCTTTCGGCCTGATTCAGGCTCCGATGGAATAATGGGTACCCCTGGCCGACAGCCAGATGCGTGGAGTAGCGCATCAGTGGTGGACGCTTTATCTTGGAGAGAATAGGGAAGTTGAGGTTGTGTGGGCTGACTTCGAGAAGGAGTTCCGGGCGAAATTCCTCTCTTCCATGATGAAGGACGAGAAGAGGGGGGATATACTCTCCCTCCACCAGGAGAGTATGTCAATGTGATATTTGGGGATAATGTTCAAGGATCTCCTTTTCTTCGCTCTGGACCACTTGCCAGATGAGGAGTCTCGGGCGAGACGTTTTGAGGAGGCACTCCGACCTTCTCTATAGTACGCTGTTACTCCCTTCACCCTACCGAAATATTTAGAGTTGTAGAAAAAGGATGAAGTGGTGGAGGGGATGCACAATCTGGGAGGTGTGTCATGAGAGGGGATCTAGTTTGGCTTGTCAAAGGGGAAGGTCATCAGTAGTAGGCCTCCAGCATCAGGGCCCTCTAGGTTCCGACCAGCATGGAGCAAGCCGCAGCAGTTCCAGTTCCGGTCTGCCGGTCCTCTCCCTTTCCCTTCAGGCCCGGGACCAAGGTGCTTCGTCTGTGGTAGCCATGGGAACCTTCAAAACCAGTGCCCAGACATAGTACAGTACAGTGGGAGTGGGAACGTCTCGCACCCACCTCAGTAGTAGCAGTTCCTAGCTGGGCCCTTTCAGCAGCAGCAGTAGGGGCAGCGGGCTCCCGCTCCCCCGAGGGCAGACATTGTAGGAGGAGGCCAACCTCAGGGCACTCCTCAGGGACCTCGACCCGGGCGTGGTCGGGGAGGTGGCCGCCAGCTGAGAGGTAGAGGAGCTGGGCGTGGGTAGTTGCACGTCGCGGAGGCAGCAGTTCCAGTAGGGCCAGATGGCGTTCGAGGTACGATCAGCTTGTTTAGTACCCTTGCATATGCCTTGTTCGATACAGGAGCTTTGCACTCCTTTGTTACACCCAATTTGGCCCATGCTCTGGGTTTAGACGCTGAGAGACTTGAAGTGCCCCTGGTGCTAAGCACATCAGTCGGAGGACATACTGACTTGTTGTATGTTTGTCGAGGATGCAGAATGGTGATAGGGCCACATTAGTCAGTCAGGGATCTTCTACTATTGCAGATACAACCATATGATTCCATCATAGGCATTGACTGGCAGTTCTCTGTATGTGTCGTCGCTGAATGCTTCTGAGGAAGGGTTTTGTTTTCAGACTTGGTCGGCCGACGGGTGGCTTTCATCGGCGAGCGGAGTTTCTAGGGAAGAAGAAAGTGAGGAGAACCCCTCCTCTCCTTGCTGGCTGAGCTATTAGTGGAGTCGGTGGATGCAGAAATGGTGGAAGTCCCAGTAATCGTCAGTGAATTTATGGATGTCTTCCCTGAAGAGGTGGCAACTATGCCCCCTCGACGTGATGTTGAGTTCGGGATAGACTAGCAAACTGGTGCTCATCCGATTTCGATGGCCCCCTATTGGATGGCACCTTCGGAGTAGCAGGAGTTGCGGATCCATATTGATGATCTGATGAAGAAGGGTTTTGTTCGGTCAAGTGTGTCACCGTGGGGTGCTCCTGTTTTGTTTGCGAAGAAAGTGGATGGTGGTATAAGGCTGTGCATAGACTACATGAGGCTGAATCAGGTGACAGTCAAGAATCGCTACCCTCTCCGGAGGATAGATGATCTCTTTGACCAGCTGAGGGGAGCAGGTTGGTTCTCGAAGATCGATATGCGGTTTGGATATCACCAAGTGAGGGTAAAGGAGGGAGACATCTCAAAGACTGCCTTCAGATGCAGATATGGGCACTTTGAGTTCTTGGTCATGTCGTCTGCCATTACAAACACTGCAACCGTGTTCATGGGACTCATGAACTCCATCTTTCGGGAATATTTGGACCCGTTTGTAGTCGTGTTTATTGCCGACATCCTGATCTACTCAAGATCAAAGGAGGATCAGGCGAAGATTCTGAGAATGGTTTTAGAGGTCCTCTGAGAGCACCAACTCTATGGGAAGTTGTCCAAGTGCAAGTTCTGGACACGTTAAGTGTGTTTCCTTGGGCACGTGGTGTCCGACCAGGGGATAGCAGTGGACCCATCGAAGGTCGAGGCAGTTGTTTCTTGGGCAGTACCCAAGAACGTGGCGGAGGTTCGTAGTTTCCTTGGGCTGGCAGGTTACTACCAGAGGTTCGTGCCCAACTTCGCCCGAGTTGTGCCACCCTTGATAGCCTTGACCAAGAAGGACCAGGCTTTATTATGGGACGAGCAGTGCGAGGAAGCCTTCAGCTATCTGAAGGAGGAGTTGGTTAGTGCCTCAGTGCTGAGGTTTCTGGAAGAAGGGGCAGCATATGAGGTGTTCTGTGATTCTTCAGGGCAAGGCCTCAGATGTGTGTTGATGTAGAGGAAAAGGGTGATCTCTTATGGGTCTAAGAAGTTATGTCCCCATGAGTGTAACTATGCCACCCATGATCTAGAGCTTGGTTGGTCATGTTCGCACTAAAGTTGTGGCGGCACTAACTCATCGGGGAGCGCTTCGTGGTCTTCACCGACCACAAGAGCTTGAAGTATGTATTCTCTCTGCAGGACCTGAACTTGCGGCAGCGAAGGTGGATGGATTTCCTTCAGGACTACGACTTCGAGATTTCCAACACCTCGGGAAAGGGGAATATGGTGGTTGATGCCTTCAGCAACAAGTCGTAGAAGGATGCAGTTCGAGAGTCGGCAGATGCTTGGAAGGTGATGGAGGAGTTGGTTGCCCTACACCTAGATGCAAGGGTGGAAGCTGGAAGAGGTTTCCTGTATCAGATGACAGTGCAATATTCTCTGTTACGGCAAGTAGAGGAGTCTCGGTGGGGAGACTCAGAAAGTGAAGTGGTGCATGACCAGGTTAACCAAGGTGATGCTCTGGAAGGGTAGACGAAGGATGGTCAGAATCAGATGCTTTTCTGAGGGAAGTTGTTCATCCCAGAGTCGATGCGCGAGAGAGTTCTTGGTGAGTTCCACAACTCACCCCTAGTAGTGCACCCAAGAGTTTCCAAGATGTACCAGGGCCTGAGGAGACAATTTTGGTGGCTCGGGGTAAAGCGGCCAGTGGCAGAGTTCGTAGCAAAGTTCCTAGTGTGTTAACAGGTGAAGGCTGAACACCGTGTCCCAGGTGTCTTGTTGCAACCTTTATATGTTCCCAAGTGGAAGTGGGACGATATCTCTATGGATTTCGTCATGGGGATACCCAAGGTTCGAGGAGGCTACGACGCTATCTGGGTAGTGGTGGATCGGTTGACGAAATCAGCCCACTTTCTAGCAATCAAGGAGTCAGGTGAAGTGGATGCTTTAGAAAAAAGGTGCGTGGATGAGGTGGTGCGGTTTCATGGAGTTCCGAGATCTATAGTCTCAGATAGGGATTTGTGTTTTACCTCATGAGTCTGGAGGGGATTGTAGCATGCTTTTGGCACCCAGCTACGTCTTAGCACTGCTTTCCATCCCCAGACAGATGGATAGATAGAGTGCACTATCCAGAGGTTGGAGGACATGCTACGGGCATATATTCTGGATTTTGGGGGATCATTGTTGTGACATTTTCCTCTGGTAGAGTTTTCCTACAATAATAGCTATCACTCTACCATTGGCATGGATCAGTTAAAAGCCTTGTACGGGATGCCATGTCGCTCACTCATGTGCTGGAATGAGGTTGGGGAAGCGAGTGTTCTTGGCCCGGAAGAAGTGCAGAGCACGAGAGAGAAGGTTCAGCTTATACGAAAGAGGATGAAGGTGGCTCAGGACCGGCAGAAATTGTATGCCGACGATAGGAGGAGACCCTTGGAGTTCGAGGTCGGGGACCACGTGTTCTTGAAGCTCTCCCCTCGGCGTGGACAATGGAGGTTCGGTAGGGGGAGCAAGCTCTCTCCCAGATTCATCAGACCCTTCGAAGTGTTGCGGAGGGTCGGAGAAGTGTCTTATCAGCTAGTGTTACCACCACCGCTACTAATGATACATGACGTCTTCCATGTGTCCTAGCTCCGTTGGTATCTGCATGACGATTCACACGTCCTTGACATTAGAGATCTAGATATCAAAGACAATGCAACGTTTGTGGAGCGACCAGTGATGATCGAGGATCGTGAGGAGAAGGTGCTTCGTGGATGAACCATTCCTTTGGTTCGTGTATTGTGAAGGCATGGTGAGCTTGAGAAAGTACCTAGGAACGGGAGATGCAGATGCGCGCCCAGTACCCAGAGATTTTTTGAGTAGTTCTGTCGTTGTATTTGGTTGCGATAGAACACTTTACCATGTTAACTATGGAATGTGTGGTTTTCATTTTCTGTGGATGTTTTTGAAGTATCCTGAGATGTGGGGTGGGTAGGAAATAATCCCTAGTTAAGACGCATTAGAGTGGATGCGCCTAAACCCATGCGGGTGAGTCAGAGCTGCCCAAAGTGGATAGTATCTTAACATGGAGGAAGGGAAACCCCTCACCACATGATCGGGCGGTTAATATTTTGTTTTACGGTTGTTTGGGATCACTCTTGATAGGTATCTTCAGGGGCGGTTGTTCGGACCCCCCCCTCCTTTCTTCAGTTCTGGTTTTAAATTCTCGAGGGTGAGAATGCTTTGAGAGGTATCTGATGTGATGACTCTGACCCTCGTGGTCCATCCCTCTGCCATTGGAGTTCCCGACGTCCCTCCCCTACGAGTCTCGCTTTTACCTGATTCTTGGCGCATGGAGAAGAACTTCGATATTTGATCAATCAGGTATGGTTTTCCTTCGCATCTCCTTTCTGTGTATCACAAGGGGTGGGTACGCTTTTTTCTCTGTGGTAATTGATGAAAACAAACTTAATGAAGATAATGAGCGGACTTTTAAATAATTAAGGGGGTGTGATTGATGTTTCTGTTATACTACTTTTATGTTGTATGTGTTGTGAATTGTGCGGGCCTATGCTCACTGAAAATCATGGTCATTGGTGGTCCTTCCTTGCGCACTAATGAACCTTTGTATTCTATGATGATTAAATTATTTAACCTAGAAATTAATTAATCATGTAAACTTAGTTGGTTTAAATGGATGTTCAATAAAACAAGAATCTCTATGTGACTACGCTGGATGACAAACAGAAAGAAGAACCTAATGAATGATGTTCTTGAACCTGGAAGTCTTCCACTTTATATGGTGTTGGGTGTGTTGTTCTGCCTGGTGCTTATGGGAAGATGTGAATGGGGATGGGATCCTCTATTGTGGCACGGTTGTTGGTTGTCAATTTGAAGCTGTGTGGTTGCTCTGCTGTGACACGAACTTGGGTGGAATCCTCTATCATTGAGAAATGGTGGGTTCCTGGTTTTGGGTACCTAGGGCTGTGTCTCGGGGTTTTCTTTGTCTCCAGTAATTCAAGGGATCTCACTTATCCCTTTTGTGAGGTTTTCTTTGGTTCCAGTACTTTGAGGGATCCCACTTCTTACTTTGTTTTTGTGACTTTACAAGAGAACCAGGTGTGAATGCTTAAATTTTTGTTTGGCTGTTTCTTTTTTTTCCCTGGCTTGTGTTTATGCATGTTAGCTACCCGGTAGTGTATAATTCACACTAATGGGATCACTTGAATATGAAAACAAGAATGGTTGAGTGGGGAATTAGTTTGGGAATGAGTTGTGACCTGGCCCTGAGTGTCGTGGCTTCTTTTTTGAATGAATAGTAACAAGGGTGTTTGTGCTTAGGTTTTGGAACCCCTAGGTTGGGATGAGTGTTTTTTATCTATACACATATCTGTAGCTTTTATGTTTCTTATTCGTGCCCCACCCAAGTTGAGAACTTAGTTCCGAACACCCTATTTCATGGGGAGGGTGTTTTTTCCAACACTCCTATGAGTGGATGGTTATTAGCTCTTTTTCTGCTCCCTTTCCTGAATAGCCCAAGACTTTTCGGGCAGGATGAGATGGCCAGAGGTCCATTATTAGCCCAATAATATTCAGGTAGGGTAGTTGTGGTGGTTGGCCCAGGTGTCTGCGGGCAGGTTGTTTCCCAAGTGTCTTCGGGATGAGGCCCAGGTGTCTTCGGGCATGGTAGTAGTTGTTCTGGACCAGGTGTCTTCGGGCGTGGCAGTAGTTGTTCTGGCCCAGGTGTGTGTGGGCGGGGTTTGGCAGTGGGACTGCCGTGAGGTTGTGGCCCAGGTGTGTGTGGGCGGGGTTTGTTGGTGGGACTGCGATGAGAATGTCAAGATGGTTTCGATGCATAGGATGTCTTCAATAACCAGTGGGAAAGTGGCGTGGGGTACCAAAATATCAATGTGTTATTACTATACTTTACTTGCCTTTCGTTATTTGGAGAGTGTTACTTAGTGAGTCTTGGGTGGATAGTTTTTCCTTACTAGGTGCCTTGGTTTTTCTTTTCCCATAGGGCATTAGAATGCCTCTCCACTTGTGCATGAGAGTCTTTGGTTTTCCCTACTGAGTGTATTTGTATGCTCACCCTACGTATATAAAACTGCTTTAAGGTTTCCAAGAGGACCTTAGGGATTGTGTGGGGCCATACTAGCTCAGACCTTGGGGCAATTTCTATTGCCTTTTTTCCTTTTTCTTGGTACATTACCTTTGGAGTTTTTTTGGCTTGTATCTTTTACTTTTGAACATGCACAAGGGAATGGTTTACTTTTGTCTTTACCTTTACTTTTAGCTTCGGTATTTTTGGGGTTTCTATCTTATCTCTCGATCCTATAAAAATAAGAAGGGTAATGACTTCCATTTTATGTGAGATTTTGTACCCTTGGTGCTGGTCGCCACTCCGGGACCTATTGAAGGCGGGTTTCGGGGGTCATTATCTCTCCTTAAACTTAAATAAGGAAGGGCCTAGAAATCTGCTGACCCTTCCCACCTTCTTGTGAAGGCATGCCGTGACAACTATCTTCTTCCCCCTATTGAGGAATTGTTTGATCAACTATGTGGAGCTAAATATTTTTCCTAGATTGAACTTTGTTATAGATACCATTAATTAAGGGTCAATAAGGAGGATATACCTAAGAGGAAATTTTTTACAAGGTATAGACACTATGAAGATTTAGTGATGTCATTTTGTCTTACTAATTCCACTAATATATTCACAGATTTAATCAACAGAGTCTTTATATATAACCTTGATCGATTTTTTGTAGTACTTTTAGATGATATTTTTATTTATTCAAATGTAAAGTATGAGCATGGAGATCACTTAATAATTTTATTAAACAACCTAAGGAAGGATAAACTATATGAAAAAATTATAATATGTTTATTTTGGCTATAATAGATTTCATTTTTTGGTCATATAATATCAATAGATGTATATTACTAGATCTAGTGGAGGCTATTGAATGTTGGCTTGGACCAACCATGGTGACTTAGATCTATAGTTTTCTTGGTTTAGCTAGATATTATAGATTACTTGCCAAGAATTTCTCATGAATGTCTAATCCTCTGACCATGTTAACTTGGAAGGGAGCCAAGTCCCTCTGGATAGATGAATGTGAGAATAATTTCAAGGAACTGAAGAGAATATGATTCAGTTCACCTATGATAACATTACCCTATAATATATCAGGTTTGTTAATCTATTGTGATGCATAAAATAAGGGATTGGGAAGTTCCCTTATGGATAATGACATTGTTATAGCTTCTACCTAACAAAAATATATGGTTCGTGAGAAAAATTACCCAAATCATGATTTGGAGTTATCTATGGATATCTGTTCATTAATGATATAGAGGAATTATATTTATTGATAAAAGTGTGATATATATACTGATCATAAAATTTTAAAGTGTATATTCACACTAGGATTTGAATATGTTCCAAAGAATATGGTCAGAGCTTATTAAAGATTGTGACTAATCAATACATTACCACCCATGGAAAGAGGAAAAGGTTTCTGCTGCTTTGAGTCAAAAGAATCATGCTGGATTATCCATGATGTGGATCCTAAAAGATCTAATATTTCTAGATTTACAAAGGATGGATCTAGAAATCCTAAATAAATGGGAAATTTTAATCTTTCTCAAATGAATATTCAACCACTTATCCAAGTGATGATTATAGAGGGGTATAAGGAAGATGTAGAGTTGAAAAAGAAGGTTGGAAAACGTTCCTAAGTTTAACCTTGATCATGATGTAATGATAAGGTTTAGGAACTGTGTATTTATTCCATGTGTACTATACTTGAATAAGGATTTGTTAGTGGAATCTGATAGTTTGTAATTATCTATTCATCCTATATGTATGAATACATATAAATATTTGAAATAATAATTTTGGTGGGATGGCATGGGGATAGATATAACAGAGTTTTTATCATAGTTCTTGATATCTCATCAAGTTAAGGTCAAAAGAAAAAAAGTTTAAGGGGATGTTTCATCAATTACCCAAACTATAATAGATTTGGGAAAACATCATCATGGGTTTTCTCATTAGACTCCCTAGAATTTCTAAAGTGAATAATGCGATATGGTTTGTATTATATCACCATAAAAAGTTATCACACTTCATCGTAATCAGATAATACTTCTCTCTTGATCATCATACCAAGATATACATTAAGGAAGTGGTAAGGTTGGACTGTGTACCATATTCCATTGTATCTGACCAAGATCATAGGTTTGCCTCAAATTTATACAAAATTATTCAACAATATCATGATATAAAGGTGAGTTTCATAACTATGTATCATCCTCAGATAGATAGCTAGTATGAAAGAAAAAAATCAAACCCTAGAGGGCATGTCAATATCTTGTTCTTTGGATTTCAAAGGTGGTTGGGACCAACACCTACCTCTGGTTGATTTTTCTTAAAAAAAATAGCTTTCACTTAAGCATTTAGATGGATACTTATAAATCCCTCTATGGAAGGAAATGTAGATCTCCAACATGTTGGAATGAAGTTGGATAAAGAAATCTATTAGAACCTGAGATAGTTGAAGAAATGGTATAGAATGTTTAATCCATTAAGCAACACATCATGGTAGCTCAGATCCAACAGAAAATTTATGCTAAAAATAACTATAATGATCTATTGTTTAATGTTGGTGATAGTGTTTTTCTAATGATTTATCCACAGAATATGGTTATTAGATTCAACAATATAAAGAAACTAATTCCTAGGTATATCGGTCCCTTTGAATTTTTTGATCGTATTGGGATGTTAGCCTATCACTTGCTGATTCCACTGAACCACTCTCAATTATATGATGTGTTCCATGTATCTATCATTATGAAGTACATACATGACCATTTAAATGTACTGAACTAAGAGGTCGTACCACTAGAGAAAGATCATTTTTATGAGGAACAACTGGTGGAGATTCTAGATCATACAAAGAAAATTCTATGAAACAATACCACCCACCAGGTCAAAATTTTGTGGATAAACTACCGGTTTTATAAATATATGTGGGAACTTGAGTATATGATGAGGTATAATTATCCTCATTTTTTTGCATCGGAGTGATGAATTTTGATATATAAATCCATTTTAAGGGGGGTCTAATGTAAAACCCAAAGATTTTATGATTTTTTTGAATAAATTAAATTTATTTAATGAATTTTGCTACACAATACACCAAGATAATATTACATTATACACAACAGCAATTTATGAATATGATAGACACAACACTGGCATTTTTTGGGTTACATGCAACACTAAGTTTTTACAAAACCATGATATATTATTAATTTAGTTTTTTAAAAGAGACTATTGTAAAACTATCCCTTAAACATAGAAATATGAATATAAATATAAAATCAAAATATTATGTATCATGGGTTTATATAAATAAAACACATTGAAAATAAAATAACATAATTTTGGGTAAGGTCTTTAACTGTTTTTAAAATACTATTTTCTCAAAAAATTGTTTTTATGTTTTTTTGTGAATGATGATAAGATTAATTTCTTGAAACTTTTAAAAAATTATTTTGATAAAATAAAAATTATTTTTCAATAAATAACAACAAAATTATCTCAGGGTGATTTTTTTTATTTTTCAAAAAAGTTTCATTTTTCAGTAATAGTGAAAAATACTGAATTTTAATTGAGAGCTGCTTTTTATTTAAATTTAATTGTAAATTTAAATTATATTTTATATTTTTTTAAATATAAATTAGTTAATTTATAAATTTATTAGTCCAATTTATTTTATTGGAATAAATTTCATATTTAAATTGGATATAAAAACTTTGTGAACTTTTGATCCTTTTCGCTTTAAAAACCTGCTTTCTCGTCACATCTGCATGATTAATTTCGAATTAATTTTGGAAACTTATGTAAATGAAATTTTTAAAAATGGATTACATATTTATAAATAGAATAATTTATAATTTATAAAAATTCCTACTAAATTTTCTACAAAAATGGATATTGAATGCAGTAAAAATTAATTACCATGGTTAAGGTAAAAAATGGTTTACCAGGGGGTTAAACAAAAAAGATAAGGGTAAAAATAACCACTAAACTTGTATATTTTTATGGAAATATTTATACCATTAATACTTTAATGTTAGATAATGTTCCATTTTGGAAACTTTTTTTATATTAAAAATTATGGAGAACACAATTATTTTCAAAAATACCAAGTTTTTCCTCTCCCCTACTTGTAAAAGGCCACCACGTCTCCTCCCTTCTTCACACCTTCACACCTTATTGGTTCTTATAGGAACTACCTAAATAATTTCCCAACATACCTTTCCTTATACTAGAAGCATTATTTCGGTCAAAAATCTATATTAGGAATAAATTTATTACAAACCAACTGAGGGTACCTGAAGAAGAAGTATCATTCATCAACGATCATTATTTATTTATTTCTTCATCTACCCCTTAAATTATTTTTATATCATGATTATATAATAACCATTTTTTATTCCATATATTAAAATTTTTATGTTAATTTAATTACCAACAACCATCTCCACTTTTATAAAATGGGTTATGAAATCATCATTCGTATGTACAATGGACTACCGCCTCGCGAACTGATGTCATTCATTTTTTCATTGCCACCTATCAAGGATGGTAATAATGATGGTTTTTATGTTTATAAATTACATTTATGATATTTATGATATTTATTATGATTAATTAATTATTATACCACACATATATTCATACTTTACATTTTGTGGTAATATGATAACATCGTTCATGTGTACAGCAGATTACCACCTCATGATGTGATGTGATTCGTTCATACTTTACATTGAAGGTATTAATGATTGGTTTAAAAAAATATATAATATATATGACATAAAAATTATTATTTAATTATAATATATCATTTAATTTTCTTTCTTTCAACCTGACAAGAAAATGAAAAACAACATTCATGCCTACGTACGACCCACTATCTCCATAAAAGGTTTATTTCATTTCCTATCACTAAATTTTATGGATTACTATAAATATAGATATACTGAATTTATATGATATTCATATCATGGTTATAATTCAGGTTAATATGGAACCATGATAAAATTAATAGAACCAAAATTATGACAAACCAAAACATATACGAAAAACAAAGTTGTTATTACTTGAGATGTAACTTTAACATAAAATTGTTAATAAATGATTAATAAAAAGGACATAACAAAATAATAAATGGTATTATATATGTGAATATGGTTGTTGAATATATCTATAGTAAATATATATTTATTATATAGGATTTTTGAATGAGTATAATGGAAGTCAAGATTTAAGGTAAGGGATTTATGTCTCACTTTTTACTTGCATGAGACACATTACATATACACCACCTATTTATTTTTATGTGGTATATATACTAACCATGAATGTATATTATGAGATTTATATTGAAAATTATTTTGGTTTATATATCCATTTGATGATATCCCTTTTATGGGTATTATGATTCAAAAGTTAACAAATCACTTAGAGATTTTTATCTCAATTTAATTTCTTTGAGATGAATGTTATATTATGAACCTATATTATTTCATGAAGAGTATATACAGACTATTTGACATGTAATTTCACGACTTTATTCATACTGATGATATTTTAAGTTTCATTTTATGTTATTCCTTTATGGGGATTATAAATCAATATTTCCAAAGTGGTCAAGATTTCATATTAAAGCCTTATCATTTCTCGAGATTGTTTACGATTATGTTTCCGATGATAAAATATTATGATACATCTCTCAAGAATTGTTATTAATTTTATTATACTCTAGTTATTCATGATATATTCAAGTATTGGTTCTATTTTTTCACTATTTGGTACTTAAATTAATTAATAATGTTTTTTTAATAAAATATAACTTTACTTCTTTCTTCAGTTGGAAATCTATTTATTCCAAAATAATGTTTTCTAAAAAAATTGAAAAATATTTCTAAATGATATTTTAAGATAATTTTTAAGGAAAATTATTTTTTAAAAATATCTGTTTCAAAAAAAATTTAAATGATTTTCAATGTTTCCTTCATAAGTTTCAAAGGTTATTTTCAAATAAACGTATTTCAAGAAAAATGTTTAAAAAGTGTTTTAAATTATTTTCAAAGATTCCATTATACATTTTAAAGGTTATTTTCTAAGAAAATAATTTCAAAATTGTTTTATGTTTAAAAATTGTTTTGAATGATTTTCAATGATTCCTTTATATGTTTTCAAATGTAATATTTAAATAAAAGGATTTTGAAAAAAATTTATGTTTGAAAAAGTGTTTTAAATGATTTTAAAATGTTCATTTATAAGTTTTCAATTTTACTTTTAAAGAAAAAAATTTCATAATTTTTATCTTTTAAAAAGTGTTTTTAATATTAGAAAGGATATTTTCCTCAATAAATGTTTCAAATGATCAAAATCATTTTCCATATAAGATTATATCATTTGATGTTACTTATGCCTTACTCAGGATATGATCCAAGGATACCATTCTTATTCTTCCTCTGAGTGGTTTATGTTTATGATGTCATGATTTTTGTGAAACTCGTTTCTCTTATACGGGTTCTACCATGATAATATTCTTATAAAAACAACTTTTTTACTTGGGTTATGAATTGATGATTATGAAACATATTTCTTTTCCATAGGTTATTATATGATTAAATTTTAATGAAACCCATTCATTTTCATGGGTTATGATATGAGGATGGTTTTATGATCTTATGGAAAACATATCTATGAGTTACATTATGTGACAGGTGAGACTTATATCTCACTCCAATACATTGTGTAAAGATTTATATCTCATGAGATAGACTGGACTGGAATAGGGAGTGAACACAGTTCAGTGAGATAGGAATGGAATGGGTACTGAACCTAGTTTAGTAAGATAAGTATGGAATAAGGAGTGAACCCAGTTTAGTAAATAACATTTTCCACTATGATGGTCTCAAAAGTGAGCCTTGACTAATATAGAAATTATTTTCTTTGCTTATGTATATACCATAAATTCTATGTCTTATGCCAAAGTTATCCTTTCATGGATCATGATCATTGATTTCCTTGTGACTCATATTATATGAACTGCCAATAATTATGAAATGATTCAATATTATGATATTTTATATGAGTGGATTGATTTTAAAATGTTATTCTTGTGTTTCCATACCCCTATGTTCATGTTATGCTTATATACCTCCATTTTTTACCCTTATTGAGCATCTGAGTTCACCCTTTCTTATATTTCCATTCCAAGTGTTATGAAGATATGTATTATTTATGATATTTATAAGAAGGGTTATAATTTTGAAGAAAGATGTGGCATATTATGTAGCTCACTTATGGAATAGTTTTTATATTTTCAAGTTTCCAAAGGCACTAAACTTTTATATTCCTTTGGCATGTATTAGTGTATTGTAATGAATATTAATAAAAAATGATGTAATATCTATGTATGTTAATATAGTGTCTCTATATTTAGTTTAAGAGGATGGGAGGTTGGATCATCCATTAATAAGTATTATTTCCTATTCCATGACTCTCTTATATATTTAATAAATATTCGTCAAATAGTACCTAGAAACAATATTGGTTACCTTGTTCATGATATTCATCATTCATTACCATTAATTGATGTAAAAATATATATTTATCAGAGGTTCTACATCTTTATTTTTTTAATTAATTATATTTTGTATTAAATACACACATATATGAACTATGTAATTTTTCATTATCCAGGGAGGTGGTGAGTCTTTTGGAGCTAAAATCAATCCCATGGGAGGGGATTTCTATGTATGCCTATGAATTGAATAAAAACCCACATACTTCATTTAAAGTTAATATAACACATTATACTTGTCATGGTTATATGAAAAAGACTAATTTGGTGCTTTTAATATTGTATAACCATGACCAAATAGAGTTCCTTTAAAGGTCATGTGTTCTTAATTTTGGTGTCTTATGGTTTGAGATCATATGATTAGGACCAATTTTGAGGAGTATAGTTTCCTATAGAATGAACTATATATCATATAGTTTAGATTCATGTGATAAGGAATAATAATTAAAAGGGTCCTAGTAATAGTTGTTGTGGGACTTACACATGAGCATCCCTTTCTAGTTCATATTATTTGTTATTAACTAAATATGAGAGGGTATGGTTAAGGCATGAACTTGGTAGGAGTAAAATGATATTTATGGTAGATTTAAGGGGGGAGGGTGGCTGATAAAAGGATTACATGGATTATATATGGTCACGAAAATGATATATAATAGTAAATTTAGATGATCTGAGAGGGTTAGTTCAGATAAGCCTCCAACAATTCTCCTAGAGATAAAGCCCTCAATATCTAAAAAATACGTGGTTGTTTATATCTTGAGGGTTATGTCTATTAGGGAGAAAAAATGGGAAAGGTATCCTATAAGATGATAAATTACCATTACCAAAGGTATAAATGATAAAAAGGGATTTATCTAATATGGATAACCCAATCATGTATCTCATGATGGCGTAGAGGAGGCCTGAATAGATGTGACTTGGTGATGGTATTATGACATCCTTTGACACACACATCTATATTTGGTGCTAAAAACATATTCTTTACATACTGTCATGATACCATATGAAATAAACCAGTTTCAATCTTTAAATATTACAAAATAAAAAACCAATATTGATTCACTTACATACCGAGGATATTTTAGGTTTATAGTTTTAGAGAATTTTGCAAAAAAAACTTCATGTAACAGAAATCATGTCTTTCTCATTGAATGGGAATCTTTCCCATTATACCTAGATTCTATTCTTCCATAAGAATACTTAAAAAAATTCTGCATAATTCTCCACACATGATATCCTTATAGACATATTTTACATAATAATATTCTTTATACCCTAGCTAGGGAAATTGAAACATAATAAGCGATGAGCTCAAATGCTCAGCAGGGGTGGACATCAGAGATATCAACCAATAATTTTATATAAGAAGAATATAAGCACAATGTTATGAGATAATAATAAAATTAAATGAGCATAATATAATATAATTTATAACCAAAAAAACCTAGATCATAAAACATGATTCATGGAATTAATATTTAACATAATACATGAGTCATATGAGTCAAAAATCATGAACCAAGTGAAATAATTATCACACAAAGGGTTGATTAAAAATAATATAAAACATAGAAAAATTTTGTTGTTATCTTGGTAAATCATACTTCAATCATGTAATAACTTAAATAAAATAATTCAAACATTCTATTATGAGTAAATTTAATCCAGTTAACACCCTCACAATACCCAATGCATTAGAGAGTTATATCGAGCTCACCTGTCATAATGAGCTATATTGGTATCACATGTTATCATCATAAATTTAAAATTACCATAACATGAATAAAGTTAATATATATTTCATTTAATTATAGAACTCATATAAACAACCATCATTCCCTTCATAACTTGATTTACCTATGGAAAATAAATGAGTTTCAAACTTATTTCATAAAAACTTAATTAACTTATGGGAAAGTAATGGGTTTCATAGAATAATCATTAAATAATCATTATCATAATCCTTACAAATAAATAAAATTGATGATATCATAATATAATATCCCCAATTAAAAATAAAAATCCTTAAATGGATTAAAAAAAGGTGAAAATTACCTTTGAAAGATAATTTGAACATTTCTTTAAAAATTGGGAAAATACCATTTTATTTCATTGTCTTAAAAACTAATAAATCATAGAATATTGAGAAAAATATTTTCTTCAAAAATAACTATATAAATTGGTAAGTTAAGTTTCAAATAAAATAATGGTTATTATAGTAGGAAAATTTTTTCCTGTCATATATGTTAAAAGAGAACATTCTTTTCATACTTTTGCAAAAAATGAAAATGTGAGGCATAGGTAAAACATTAAAAAAATTACTTTTAATCATTTTTAAATAGTGTAAAAGGTATTGAAAATAATATTTCCTGAAAATTTAGGTATCTAAAACAACTTTAATAAAACATTTTTAATTACATGTACATGGAAGAAAACATTCATCAACCAAAGAGGAAATGAGATCAGTTTTTTTTAAGTACATTTCAATGATAATTTTATGTTAAAAAGAGATGAGAATGGTAATAATACATGATAATTCAAGAAATAAATAGATTAAAAGAAAATATATGGGTTTTAAGTGATAATTATCATATAAGTTCTCTCAATGTAAATTTACCATAGACAATCCTGAAAAGAAATGAGATTGTAACATAAACAGTTGTCTCTTTGGTAACAATTGAATCATTACCCCTTGAAATAAATACCTTCAAATAAAAATTAAAATATATTGAATATAAATATATTCATGATTAAACATATTAAATGGGTTGTATACATACCTTATAAATACAAATTGGTTTATAACATGAAATATGTGTTAATAAAACAATATTGAGATGAAGAACCCTAAAACGTTTGTTAATATTTGAATCAAAACCACATAAAAGAGAAAAAATTAGATGGATTTTTAAATCTATATAATTATCATGAGTATAAAAATAAATGGAATTCATAGTCCTTATATACACCACACTAAATAAAAAATGTGGTGAATATAGATTATGTCTCACAAAAATAAAAGTGAGACGAGAAACCCTTACCTCAAGTCACTACTTCTTTCAGGAGTTCTTTTAAACACTCGTATAATAAATTTAAATTTATTATATAAATATAAAATAATAAAATTCATAAATAATGAACCAAATATGATTTACTTATAACATTTTATCATTTTTTTATTAATATTTCCTTATTAAAATCATTGTTATTAGTGTAAACTGTTCAGTTTTTCATTTATTCTTTGGTATGGACATTTTTGTACTTTCACCTTGGTCATGGTTTCATCATACCAAGAATATTAATCATGTAATAGGTAGCATATTTATTATTTATAAACACTTTTATAATTATTCATATAAGGTGTTCATGCGAAATGTATTACATAACTTCGTGGAGACGATAGTTTGTACGTACGCACAAGTGATGTTTTCACATTTCAATGAATAGAATGAAAGAAAGGTAAATAGTTATTTTATTTTTCTATGAAATAATTTTATCATATATATTCATTAAATATATCATTATAACCATCCATATAAAGTTTGAATGTAAAATAAATCACATCACTTCGTTGAGGTGGTAATTCACATGTACACACGAGTGAGGTTATCATATTACAACAGATGGGAGGGAAAGAAGGTAGATTATATTTTATTTTAAAGGAATAATAATAATTTTATAAAAACATATATAATCAATAAATATATCTATATAACCAACCATTATAGATAGTGATGAAAAATAAAATATTTTATTTGTGGAGACGGTAGTATGCACGCACGCACGATGACATTTTCATTTTCTATTGGGATGGATGACAAATATATAATAGTTATTATAATAATAATAAAATTTAAGTAATATAATGTTAATTTTTTAAATATTTTTAATATTCTTAAATAATATTTGGAGGATTCATAAGAATAAATAAACTTAAAGGGATTCAGTGAAGATGATTACCTCTTCTTTAAAAAAACCTCCTTTGGATCTATTTATAAAGACCCTTGGGTTGAAATTTTATAAATACCCGAACCTATAGAAAGCTTCTTTGGAGTTTTAGAACTTTTTTTTTAGGTTTTTCTCAAGATACGTGGCTTAATAAGTTGTGTAAAATAGAGGATTTAAGGTACCATTTTATAAGAGAGGTGTGTTTTGAGCTTGTAAATACATGAAATATTAAGATATAATATATGTCTAAATCATGTAAAATGGCCCAAAAGTTCCATATATTATAATAAAAAGATTATTAGGTCGAAATAAATTCGAAAAATAATATTTACACAAGTTTAAGTGGAATTTTGTACATTATCACTTATTTTAACACCCCCTCACCCCACCCCCCCCCCCCCCCTTTGAGACTTTTAACCTTAACGATGGTATAAAAATACAAATAATTTAAGGGACAATAATGTCATTATAAAACATCAAAAATGATTATAAGTGGAAATTTTTTATGTTATCCATTATTTTACATTCACTTGAAAAAATATAAGATTTTTATAATTTTTAAAACAATTATTTAAATATTGTTTAACAAAAAATTTCATTAAAGTCATTTTCAAAACTATTCGCATAATTTGACATTAGAAACATCAATTTTAAAATAGAGATGAAATTTTATTATTTAAAACATTAAATACATTTCATATTTATCAATAAAAATATTCTTATACTTTATCTTCTTCAAAAAACATCACTTTTAATATTTTTAAAACTATCTACTTTGATATTCCACCCACTTCAACAAGCATTGCATCAGTGATGCATATGCGTTCTAGAAAATTATACCACTAAAATATCACTACCATAAAAAATAATTTATTCACATTCAAAATAACCATTAATACCATATTTTTATTCTTATGAATACATATTAGAGATATTAAAAGAAACAAAGTGTCATTTTATAATTATTCTTTACATAAAATAATATAAAGGACATAATAACAAGTAAGTGGAAAACAATTTCCATATATTCAAGTTATAATGATTTTGGATGAAACAAAATCATATAATGAGTTTAAATCAAGTTTTTGAGATATTTAAAATCTATATCCTATAATTTTAACCTTTTCTAAGTTATTTTGTGTTTTATCAAGTTGTAAAACTTTTGTCATACTTACTATTCATTTGGACTAAGATTAAGTTGACCATATTAAATAATATTAATTATTCTTATTAAAAATATTTAAAATATTTAAAATGTTAAATTCCAAGAAGTTATCTAACTTAATTTTAATATATACACATAAAATTACTAAAAAATTAGATAAAATGTATCTTTAAGCATAAAAATGATTTTATTCTCATTCCTTTCCCAATAATAACCATTAGATGAATAAATATATATATATATGATTAAATTACTGATATAAAAATTAAATAAAATTATTCATCAATAGTTATTAGTTTAATTTTCTATGATAAATATACATTGTTCCAACAAAAACAGTTTTATGATAAATAACTCTTTTTACATTAAAATGATTTTATATTTACTTTTAACTAATTTATAATCAATATATGAATGATTATTCATTTGTTTACATTAAATAGCAATATATTTAATCAAAATAATAGCTCATTAGTGATAAATATACATAATATAAAATATACAATACCTTGAAAATTCAATCTTCAGACACAAAATGATATTATTTTTTAAATTAAAATTTAGTACATATTTCTAATGAATTAGTCAATAATTTATCATTAAGGAATAATATTATATGTATTTTTCACAATTTATAAATTTTTATTTATAACTTTTAATATAATGGGTATGTGATAATATTCACATTTAAATAATAACATTTTCATATTATATCATGGTTTATTTAAGTATGGTGTTTCATGTGGTACATGATATCGAATATATTATTTATATATAATAAAATACATTCTAAAATATAGGGTTTTTATATTCTACCACTTCAAGAAATTGTATCCTCACATTTTAATCTCATGCCTGATAAAAGTTTTTTATAACATTTTCATAATCAATTCTATGGAGTGTAATATAAATATATCAAAGTGTAAATAAATACCTTCTAATACACACTAAAAACATTTCCTTTTTAAAAGGATTTTATTTTATATGTTAAGGCTAAAAAAATTATCATTTCCTTAATATTTCGTAAACCATGAATTTACCATTGTTGACACATATTTTTAAATGGGTTTCATAAAGTGTACATTCATATATAAGAAATATTTTTTCCAAATAGGTTATTATAGATTTATATTTTTCATAACTTATTTGGAAGAATGCTTTTTCCATCAATATAGAGAATGTGAGATAATATACTTACTATATTTAATCACACAATTTCATCCTATGGTTGTGTTTTGAATAGATTTCCTCCTATACTTCTTGTCACAATATAAATAAGAATGACTAATTTTTTAAGACAAAAGCATTATAATTATCTTTTAATTGATCACAAGATCCATAAAAGGATGAAAAATTATTCCTCATATTTCTACCCATTAACCAAAACGAAAATAGTTAAAACTCGTTAATATAATATATAATATGAATAAATTTTTATACATCAATATCCAAAACCAAAATAATAACACCTAAAGTTCAAATTAAATCATTTCATAAATAACTAACCTTAAAAAAATTTCAAAATATACTTTAAAAAATTCAAAACCCTAAATTAGAAATATTTGATCGTGTATTCTTCCAACATCAACTTAACATTTGTCCTTAAATAATATTAATCACTTATATATTAACATAAAAAACGTATATATCCTCATCATATATTATTCACAATATACAAATAAATTGAAAAAATAACTTGAATAGCTATAAAATCACACAAAAACATATAAGATTTTATAAGTTAACACAATCCTTATTCGACAATTAAGATCTCATCCTAGAAAATAGTATTATGTTAACCTTAATCATATAATTTTCCTAGTATAGTGAAAATATTCAAAAATAAATTTAATCACTTAGTCACCAAATAATTTTTCTATCCCATGGTTATCTAAGAATATATTCTGAAAATATGATAACCCCTTTATTATCATAAACTATAATTACCTCATCATTAAAGAACATATTAACCTTAATGGTTATGTGTTTATTTCAACTTCTATCCCCAATAAAATTCTTCCCAAATAACTCCACACTAAATCACATGTTAAACCTACGGGTTACATATACCTTGATGATATTTTAAATCCTAATAAACATTTACCAAAATTTCATTAGTCACCTTAAAATCCAAAAACATAAAACCAAAAAAGGAAATATATTATTTTAAACTTATGATCAAATTTAAATGTATCAACCCATAATGGTTTCTTTAACTCTTAAATTATCCATATCTGATTACATTAAAACCTGTAAAGTTATCTAAACCCTACTCTGATACCAACTAAGATAGCTTGAGACACATACACCTAGGTTTGATGCTAAAAAAATATTCTTTACATATTGTCTTGAAACCAAATTAAATGACCCAATTATAACCATATATAATGACAATATCAAAATAAAACATTGAGTCACTTACATACCTAATACATTTTAGGTTTAGGGTTTTATAGAATAATGGAAAATACTTCATGTGAAAAAAATCATGTCTTTCTCATCAAATTGACATTTTTCCCATTATACCAAAATTTTATTATTCCATAAGAAGAATTTAACATATCCCACAAAATTATTTACCCATTACAACCTTCTATAAATATCTTACATAATATCATTTTTCATAACTTATGGAATTGTAAACATAAGAAAGTATGATATTAGTTGCCCAGTAATGGTAAACATAGAAGATATGAATCGATGATTATATGTAAGAATAAGATAAGAATATAAGGTTATGATATCTTAATCAAAGTGAATGAGCATAAGATAAGATAATTCGTTCCCATCAAAATTTTTATCATGATATATGATCCATGGTAAAAAATTAATATAATACTATATTCATATGAGTCAACAAACATGAACTATGTGAAATAAATGTAATTCAAAGGATTCATTGAAAGTCATATAAAGTATAGGAAAACCATTTCAGAATATTGGTGAATCATACATTCATCATGTAATCATCTAAACATTATAATTCTAACATTTTCTTAGGAGTTAATTTCCTGAGTTTAACTTCATCACATTACTTAATGTATTGGAAATCTATATTGGGTTCACCCATCATCAAGAGCTATATCAAGATCACCCATCATCATCAAGAATTTCAAATAACCATAAAAAGAATAAATTACATAGATCCAATATTTCATCATAAAAATTATAGAAACAACCACCATTACCTTAATAACTTGATTAACCAATTGTGAACAAATGGATTTAATAATAATTTCATCATAACTTTGTTAACCCATTGGAAAGTTAGGGGTTTCGTAGAGTCATCCTTAAAACATGATCATCATAATCCATATATAGAAATAATGAGTATGGTATCATAATATCATATACCTAGTGAAGTATAAATAAACTTTTAGGATGTTTACATATATGAGAAATACTTTTCAAATTGCATTTTAACAATTCTTTGAAAATAGGGAAAATACAATTTTATTTTGGTATCTAAAAAACAAAAAATTCCCAGAATATTGATAAAAATATTTTACTTTAAAATAAAAAATAAAATTTTTAAATTAATATTAAAATAATAATAATAATTTTGGTGTTAAAATCCATGTCTTTTGTATAGGTTAAAATTGAACATTCTTTTCATACTTTTATAAATTGTCAAAAGTGAGTCGTACATAAAACATTTGAAAAATATCATTTTAATCACTTGTAAATAAATTAATATTTACTAAAAAAATATTTCTTAATATTTTATTTATATATTAAAGCTTTCATAAATCATTTTAAAGAACATAGATATCAAATAAAAAGTCTTTTAACCAAAGAAAAAATAAGGTCAATTTTTCTTAAAAACATTTTCATTATAATTTTAAGTATAAAATAGTATAAAATGGTAATAATGCATTATAATTTCAGGAATACACATAATATAAGAAAATATATGATTTTTAAAGGATAAGTATCATATAATTTTCTGTTATGGTAATTTACCATAGATATTTCTAAAAAGAAATGAGTTTGTAACATAAACCCTTAGCTTTTTTGTGAAATTTGAATCATAATCCCTTGAAAGAAAAAATGAAAATGAAACTTGAAATACCATTAATATAAATAGAATAATTATATAATATATCATAAGGGTATTATATAAACCATAAAAATGTAAATAGCTTCATAATATGAAACATGTTTCAATGAAACTATAATTATAAGAACCCTTACAATTTTGATAATATCTTAATCAAAACCTCATACAATTGATAACCATATATGGATTTTTAAATCCCAATAATTTTCATGAAAATAATCGTAAAATTAATTCATTAGAATTATATACACCATAAAAAATAAGAAAAAATTGAATATGGAATATGTCTCATAGAAACAAAAGTAAGACAGGAAACCCTTACCTCAAGTCCTAACTTGCATTGTACGTGATATTAACCTCCTATATAATAAATTTATATGTATTATAAATATATACCAGAACTATATTAATAATTATAATACCATATATGATACACTTATAACATATTATCACCCTTTTGATAATACTTCTTCATTAAAATCATCATTTTGGGTGTTAATAGTTCTATTTTTCATGCATGTTTTGGTACAGTGGATCTGGTCCTTACACCTAAATCATGTAAATAATATCAATAATTTAATAAATATAATATTTATTCATTATATACACTTTCATAACCATTCATGTAAGGTGGTTATGATAAATAAATTATATCATTTTGTCGAGATGGTAGTTCGTATGTACGTGCAAGTGATATTTTCACTTTTCAAATGATGAAGAAAAGAAAGTTTAATTGTAATTAAATATTATATAATCATAATTATACCATAAATATCATATATATTCATTAAATATGTCATTATGGTCATCAATATTAAGAGTAAATGGAAAATGAATCGCATCTCTTTGTGGAGGGGGTAATTAACACGTACGTAAGAGCGGCGTTATCATATTACAATGGATGGTAGGGTCATAATATAGATATAATTTTATATTTAAATAATCCTAATAATAGTATAGAAATAATATATAATCATAAAACCCATATATATAACCAACCATGATAGACAGTGATGAAAAATAAAATGTGTCGATCGTGGAGACGGTGATTCATACGTATGCCCAATGACGTTTTCATTTTCCATTTGGATGTATGATAAATAGATAATGGTTTTGTAGTTAAAATAATAAAATTTAATTAATATAATGTTAATTATCTCACCATATTAATATTGTTAAATAATATTTGGAAGAGTTGGAAGAAGAAATAAACATAAAAGTATTTGGTGAAGACGATTACCTCTTCTATGAGAAACCTCCTTTGGATCTATTCTTAAAGACACTTTTGTTGGATTTTATGAATAAAATACTATATAAAATATGTTCATGGAATTTTTAAAGAGTTATATGTTGGTTTTGGTCTATATAATTGTCTCTATAAGGTTTTTATAATATATAATAGGAAGTTCTCTTTTATAAGTGAGGTGGGTGGAAAATTGTAAATACATGAAATATTAATATATAATATGTGTATAACTAATTTAAAATGTATTAAAAGTTCCATATAATTGAATAAAATTATTATAAGGTAGAAATAAATTTAAAAACTAATATTTACATAAGTTTCGGTATAATTTCTAACCTTATATCTTAGTTTAACCCTCGTGTATTCCCTTTTAACCTTAATCATGGTAACAAAATAATTGGTCTTTAAGGTTTAATAATGTCATTATAAATGGTCAATTGGATCATAAGTTTATAATGGATGATATTCTAGACCAATTATAATTCACTTTAAATAAGAAGTTTTTTATTATTTTTAAAACAATTAATTAAATATTATTTAACATAAAATATCATTAAAGTCATTTTTAGTACTATTTATGTCATTTGAATTTACAAAAATAAATATTATCATGGAATTAAAATTTTAATATTTAAAACATTAATTAAATTTATTTATGATCAATCAAATTTTTTAAATACATTAACTTATCCAAAATACATAAATTTTAATATCTTTGAAACTATTTACTTTGATTTTTGACCCGCTCGCACAAGCGTTGCATTAGCGATGCATAAGAATTTTAGGTAATTATTCCATTAAAAATAAATTACTATCATAAAAAATTTGTTCATATTAAAAATAATCATTTATTATTATTCATTACATCTTTTTATTCTTATGAAAACATATTAGTGATGTTAAGATAAAGAGAGTGGCATTTTTTAATTATTATTTACTTAAAATAATATAAATTTTATAATCAAAATAAAGTGGAATAAATTACATATTTTCTAAGTTATGATGATTATTATAGATGAAATACACAAATATAAATATATTAAGGAATGTTTTTTGGATATTTTGAATCCTTATCCCATAATTTTAACCATGATTAACCCATTTTACCCTTTACCAAGGTGTTAAACTTTTACCATGGTTATTATTCATTCTGACAAAGAATTAAGTTGAAAGTATTAAATAATATTAAATTTTATAATTTCAAATAATTAATACATTTTACAAGATTAAATTCCTAGAATTTATGGAAATTAATTTTAATATCCTTTCACAAAATATGTCAAAAACCATTTGTAGAGAAAATGAATTTTAAAGCAAAAATATGATTTTATTATAATTGAATTCCTAGTAAAAATAATTATTTGAATATTAATATAGTTTATTTAATAAATTATCTATATATTACATTAAAATCATTCATAAATAGTGATTAATTTTCTTTACTAATATAAAAATATATTATTCATGTAAAACAGGTTTTCTGAAAAAATGACTCTTTTTACCTTCAAATGATTTTACCCTCAATTTTACCCAATTGATAATCAATGTATGAAGGATTATTAATTTCTTTGTATTAAAAAACAATAAATTTCATCAATATCATAGTTCATTAGTGATCAAGGTACATAATATATAAAAATAAAATACATTGAAAAAGTGATCTTTTAAAATAGAATGATATTATTTTTAACATTTAAAAATGAGTACTTATTTACGAGGAATTAATAAATACATTTTCATTAATGAAAAAATTTAAAAATATTTTTCATGATTTAGTTATTTTTATTCCTACCCTCCAATCCAGTGGTATGTTGATAACAATCATATTTAAAAGGCTTAAGTGAATATGGTTCGCAATTAGATTTTTTACTGAATAAGTATTAGGAACTAGACATTTCCCAAGTAGAGGACCTGGATGAAGGGGAACCCATTTTTATATGCTATGTGACTACTTGCTAAAATGAGAATAACGAGTGGTTGGTAACTTAATTAGGTTAGTTGCGTGCAGTCAGTTCTTACATAGGTGAATTGTGCATGTCTTTATTGATGAAGGGATGGGTTCCATTTTGAGGAGAGCAGATAGGTTAAATACCATTATGATTTAGAGACCAAAGTGAGTGTTTGATCAATTGGGAATCCTTTAAAATTTATTTTTACCCTTTAATAACACATTGTGTGTCTCCATGAGGAGATATTTTAACTTGGATGTCACATTGAGTTGGGGCCTAAGTGAATGGGAGCTCAATCGGGAGACCCTTGATAATTGAGCACAGTCCTTTAAGGAGCAACTAGGCACACCCCCTTTAAGAGAAATTAGGAATTGTGATACTAAACTCTAAATGATTAATACATCCAATCAATAAGGTTCCATCACCCTATCCTTGATTATTAACTATAAAAATTGGTCTTTCAATGATTATAATCAATCAAATGCATAAATACACTTAATTCCCATCATCTTCCCCTTAGTTTTAATTCATAAATCATCTAAAGGGGAATATTCGATGGATTGGGTTCTATATCTTTGTGATTAAATGTTTCTAATTTCTCTCATATTCACTTGGTCCATACTTCCTCTTAAAATTATAGGTGAGAGTGTATATATAGAAAATGGTAGTTGAAACACAAGTAATCTTCAGGAACCACTATGAGTTCCATGCTCCTTTGAACGGGTTGTGGGATGTAAAAGTGAGTACGGTTGGGTTCATGGAATGGTGATGCTATTTATTTGGTGGTAAATATGGGTGTAATAAGGATAGGGATAATGGGTGCCTCGTATAACTAGGTGTAGGATAACTATTCACCCGGTTGTCTCCCCATTTGAATATTCCTTGATCTTCTCAAAGAATGGGTTGGATTGTTTTTTTTTCTTCTAAAATTTGAGTTCCAAAAAATGCCCCATACCCCCCTAGAATTAGACCTAATCTATATAAAGAGGATAAAATTCTAATGTAAATGTTACTTGGTTATAAACTAGATTCGGCATATGTTCTCTAGTGGAATGAGTAGTTAAATGATCAGATGATGCATGTTCTGTTCAGTGCATGGGTTCACATGTTTTTTGGTTCATGGTGTCTAATGTGGGGCATGATCATCACCTATATATCATAGGTTACCACATTATCAGTACACATTAGAGACCTGGGAAAATAATATAGATTAAATCTATCACTTTTTACCCAAGTATTGTGTATAACTCTTGGTAGATCTTGGGTGCCATTTTACTTTTGGCTCTAGAGTCAAGTGATAGAGCATGAGGGTAGGGAATAAGCAACATGGAATGACTAGTTGGGACTATTTTATTTCATCATTGATCTGATCATGAATAAATTGGTAATATGTCCTCGTTAGACACTTCTAGGCATGAACAATTCGATTCAATGATATGGGAGTTGCGACCCGGTGGGAAGAGCTGAGTGAAATTTTATACATAGTGAAATTATCACCCAATTATTTTCATGCCTTATTCTATGTTCTTATAATTTTATTCTCTATAATTTTATTCTATTTCCTAACAGTTTTAACTATGTCAAAGTCTCTTATAGGAAAAGGTTAGGTCCTCTAACATCATTTCTAATATAGAAGTGGATTCTTATATTGATCAGTTAGTCTATGATGTTGAACTCAATTTACAACCCCCTATCATGTTATACCATCAAGCATTTTAAAGTATCCTTATATCAAATATACTCAACTATAAAATATAAAATAAGCTCCTCTATATGTATTTTACCTCCCCACTAATTTAATAATTCTAGAATAAAGTAGCAATCTTCCTTCCAGGTGGATTTTATTATCATGAGGCATCAATCGAAAAAAATATTTCCTTTTAGAACCATATCATTTTCAAAATTGATAACAACCAATAATACATCTTGGATCCTTATCAAGAAATAATTAATAAAAAATCAAAAGAAAATGATCAATCAATTCAAGTATACCTGAACATCAAGTGATTCTACACATATATTCAATAAATAGGATGGAGTCTTCAATGGGATCTATTCCATGGAAGAAATTTCAATGAATAGTTGTCAAAGATATACTAGGTGAAATAAAGTTATGTCAAGTGCGAAGATTGTCTCGGGTAATTCAGGCTTTATGAGGTTATTTGTACTTTTCAGTTCATATTTGATCATCATTCTTATATTTTCCCTAAGTTGGTTGGTCTATAGGGTTACAAAACAAATACTTTTTACCTAACTCATAGGGAAGCTTGAATATTTCTATTGGAAATTTTAAAACCCATGGGATTCCATATACTTGGATAGATGTATGATGAGTTTATACCTACACACAATGCATGGGAAAATTTTTTGAAGACTCCCATTCTAGAAAGGGACCTATTAAATTTGGTCATAGGAAATTTGGAGATATAAATAAATTGGATTCTCAATATCCCCTTTAGCAGCTAAATAAATATATTTCAACATTATCATGGGTCAAAACCCAAGGTAAATAAACTGAGGACCTACC
Source organism: Viscum album (assembly GCA_963277665.1). Classification (NCBI taxonomy): domain Eukaryota; kingdom Viridiplantae; phylum Streptophyta; class Magnoliopsida; order Santalales; family Viscaceae; genus Viscum; species Viscum album. Next base: position 1,362,594,039 of record OY728151.1, on the reverse strand, counting down.
CAAATAAAAAAAACCAATGGGAATTGGAATATATAATGATCCATGTTAAATGATGACTAGTATACGACATGCCAGTATCAAATCAAGTAAGAGATAAATTTGAATCTTTAACTAGATGTCCTCCTATAAATTTTTCTCAACATGTGTTTATTGATGGCTCAAGATTCTCAAACTGGGGTAAGGTCCAACACTTCCATAAAAATTGCACATTTATTATCAGGGATACGATCAAACCTCATCATACCATCCTTGAGAAGACTCTACAGAATGTTGGTCATGTTTAATGGGGTGAAACTCTCCAAAGTATCTATAGTCTAGTCTAATTTTTATATGGTTGGATGGTGACACATATCAGTGGTTTTACCCCTAGAACACAATTTTTTCCACTTAGTATCTATTTAGGCCCTTTTTACTAGACATCATGCATGTGATGTTGATAAATATGGATATTAAGTACATGTATCATGAAGTAGGAAATCATTCACAATTTTTTTCAATCCTTAACAAGATACTATCAAAACAATAATGAATAATATTGTTGATATAGTAGAAAACCACTTGTAATGAGTTTTGTTGTAGCATGGGGTGCTCAAAGATAGAGTTGATGTGGTTTCCATTTTCAATCATTACATTCCAAATCGATTCAGATTCCAATTATAGTTCATATTTTGGGTGATATTATCTTCCAATAATGGGGTGTGTAATGAATAACATCCAATAATCTAATGATTACTCTTGTTGATATTTGTGTGAATGAAAATCTGTACTCCAATCAACCTACCACCAGCTAATGATTTAATTACTTTATCCTTAAATTATTCTTGATTGTGGATTAAACATTATCATGGTTCATTGTTGTCAATGTCACCCCACGAATATGAAACCCTACTTTTAAGGATAAGGGGTCCAAGTGGAACCGCAGTGGGGAAATTATTTAATTAGTTTATATTTGATGAATGATAAAGGTAATACCCACATGTTTTATCATGGAATCATATATTATGATCATATAAAATATGTTTCTTTTAAAACACTACCAAAAGTATCTTTCTCTCGAGATGTTTGTGGAATCCATATTGATCAGACCCCTCTAAAGTACATCCCTCTTGATATGAAATCTCTGGATCAGTTTAAGTCATGTCTTCATCAACTATTTAGATATTTCTAAAATAAAACCATATCCTTGATTGAATACCTAATCTATAATATGAATTAGCCTGGAGTGTCGAATTGTTCTCTATGAATCGAACAATAAGTGAAACTGCATGGGAAATGTCCATTCTTTGATCACCCAAACCCCCATAGTTGATATGATGAGTAAATCATATTAACTCTAACTGATCTTTTTAGATCTAGGAATTGGTAGCTTAAACTACTATGTATTTTATGTTCTCATTAAGAAAATCATTTTTGTAAAAGATAAATTATAAATTCAAAAAAGCGATCTCTAAACATTCAAAATCACAAATTTTTGGGTGGAGTCTGTGGAGTTGGATATTCAAGAGATAAATCAAAAAACTATAATGGAATAATACCTTTATGAATAGGTTGTTGGTCAATGTAATTATCTCAATTGGGGGTAAATTGATTATCCAATAAAATTTATGTTAAAATGGATTAAAATAAAATCCACCAATTTAAATAAAAACAACCTATTTTACTAAAATTGTAGTTTGATATAAGTTTAATATTTTATAATATTTCTCAAAGTATTGATTAGGTATCGAATAAAACAATATTATATCCTTTAAATCAAGTTAATTAATCATAATCTTATACAAACTGTTATGAAGATAAACTATTAATGAAGTGGTTTTTTTATTGTTTAAAACAAATTTGGTTTTAAAGAAAATAAATAAACTAAAAAAACACACTTAAAAATTTGAATATGATAGGTTCAGTATCAAGATGATACATAGTCCTCTCCACATGAAAATCACCTACTACCAAGCTGTTTATATAGATAAAAATTTGGTCTACAACCTGAATCAGGTTTTACAATAGTATATTAACTGTCTAGGTCGTATAGGGATATCTTCCTCAGTTCTCATGGGAGTACAAATAAAACATGTCACAACCAGACCTCTACAACAATGTGTGGGAAACCATGATAAATTTTTTTGAGAATATATCAAGGTATATTCCAATTTAAATAAAAATATGGTGTTATTTCTATAAAATAGATTATGCACACACACTGCTCAAAATTTAAATGAAAGAAAGAATACTGGGTAGGTAAAAGATATAAAGGGATAGTTTTTCTCAGACTATTACTCTCTATAGATCATGACTCTTGAAATTTATTTGAACTGAGGATCAAGTTGTGTTAGAGAAGTTATAGCAAAATAGATTGTCATACAATCTTTGTTACTGACTATAAGAAGTCACTGGATGTAAGTTGTTCTTTGGCTTCCTTATTTGAGTTTAGTATGATGAATCATTTAATATATTATTTTTTTCATTGATTTTTAGCTCACTTCATGTGTATAGGTCTGTCTTTTCGTTCAACACATCATGCTCTCACACGAGGGAGTCTTCTCCATCATTTAACTACAGCATTCAGAAATAATCATCTGGATTTCCTTCTCATATTACATAGAACTAACAAATTATTTAATTCATTTTCTTATATACATAATGCATAATAATTAAAATAATAAATGGAATTAAATTTTATAATGTATCTATTAGAAAATTTTAATTCAAAATAAATATGTAGAAGAAACAATGGTTGTGAGTATTTTGAATGGAGACATTGGCAGTGTGTCTTTTGAATGGAAACTTGATCTGGAGGTGAATCCTTAGAACGATGTCTTGATCGTATAGTGAGTCAATGTCTTTTGGTGTCTAAGTTTGGCAATGTTTTAGGATTGTGGTGAGTCAACACTTTACCAAATTTTCATTCAGGTGGTAGGTCATTTCAACTGTGAGTCCACTCTGGAGGTGTGAATTATTTATCCAAAATTGGATCCCAGTGGTGAGTCTTTATTGATGGTGTCTCATACTTGGTCATGAGACTTCTTAATTGTGAGAATTTTTTGGTGGTCAGACATGATTAGCGGTGAGTCTTTTTCTGATAGTGACTCATACTTAGAAAAAATTTCACCAATCTATCTCATAATATAAAATGTAAACAGAAAACATGAAACTTATTAATTATCCCAAAAACCCTGATATGATGGTCATTAAAACTAGTAGGTCAAAAATCTCATATTTTTTATGATAAAAATTTGTGAAATTTTATATTCATGGAATCAAAGGTAAATCATGAAATTTATTTTAAAAGTCATAGTATCAAAGGAAAATGTTTTTACATAAATCAGTAAGGTATAAAAGGATAATAAGTAATGAAATATATCACTTAGTATTAAAAAGAAGGTAGAAACATGTATGGTAGCAAAGATATACCACTCATAAATAAATAACATAAATACCTCCCCCTTTTGGGATTATCAAAAAGTGAACAATAAAATATGAAAAGTAACCGAATAAAAATGAAGTAGGAAAATCCAACAGAAAAAATAGAATAGAAATGAAAAAAAAATAAGAGTAATAAAATAATTTCCATTGAAAAAGTTATCGAGGGTACAGTCCAAAAGTTCCAAAAAAAGTTACACACAAAAAATGCGCCCATAAAAAACAAAAATTCCAATGATCAATGTGGATCAGGTTGGGTTAAGGGAATAAAATTATATTTTCTCTTATCCTTATCTGAGGCCAAAGGCTTACAATAAGGTCCTAAATTAAATGTACGAGTGGTTGAGGGTACAGAAGGGATAGCTGAAGAGTTCAAGGCTCTTGAATGAGGATAGGATTGAGGTATTTAACATCCAATCATAAAGTGAGATAAAATTGCTGGAACTTAGTTGGAAAAGGTGAATAAGGGTCTCTAGATAGTCCAAGATAGAATTAATCTAGGGTAGTGGTAAGATGTGTCAGGTGGGAAGTAAAGGGGATGGCCTCATGAGCTACAAAAGCAGTACCATGAATATGAAGAAATGGTTTCATAATGTGTATGAATTCCATTACAATATTGACACCTCACTCCATTTCATTGAAGAAGTATTCCTTATATTCCATAAGAATCATCAATAGTGGAGAAAATACTTTCAATTGATCGACTTTTTCAATAAAATCTCAAGTCACAGGAGGCATCCTCAAATTATCATCCATAAACATGAAATTGGAATCCATTGAATTCTTAGTATATATCCTTGAGAGATAATACTTGATGTACTTGGTTATAATATCTCGATCGGACTTCATGTCCTTAGCATATTCATGAATCATCCTATGGGAAAAATCACAGTCATTCTCAAAATTTCATTCTAAAGTTAATATAGTAGCATCACTTGAAGCACTACTAGAGGCATCCCTAATATATTTTCTAACCACTAACCTGAGCAACTCAACATCAAAAATAAGAGGTGGAGGATCAGTATAACTAGAATCCACTAAGGTAATATTTTCATCTCTCTCTAATAAAAAATCCTTATTTGCTGCAAAAGAAGACTATCTCCCCTTCAAAACATATCTCAAAGACTCCAAGTCACTGAAAATTATTTTATTCTCAATTTACACTTCTTGAATATGGTGCATCATATTTGGTTGAATGTGGTGGATCACCAATTAAAACAAATATATTTCATATTGTTCACTTATCTTAGTGATAAGTGGTTCTTTAATTTTCAAAATAGTACCAAAATACAAATAAATGTTTTCTTTAAACTCATCCAAGTCACCTTTGGTGATCACATCAATAGGAACAGGCTGAACTTTAGGAGTATATTATCTCACAAAATAAAACCTTTCTAAGAAAACCACAACATCAATTTGAGCAACCATCGATCCTTCAAGATCTCTCTTCTCTAATGAATGGTTTACCATTATTTGGTGAATTTCAAACCTTACTAGAAAACAAACCCCATTCCTATAACATGGGTTCAATACATCCATTATAAGGATTTTCAAGAGCCTCAAAAACTAAATAAACAACAATTGTTGATACTAATATAGCATATAAACCAATAAAGGTATCAATTATTCTATTTTCAAAAAAAGGTGCATCAACCATGTGCTCATCAACTGAAGGATTCTGGAAAGTAGTCACATATCTCAACTGAGTATTAGCATGGGTCTCAAAAAAACACTATTCATCAAAAATCTACTCTATGAGCTTGACTTCCATATTTTCAGCCACATGTTTCTCAGCAGCAGCAATAATTCTCATCTACTCAACAAAAACATGACCTGACACTGTCTGACCATTAGAAACAGACATACAGTTTCCATCAATAGTAGAATCAACAACTTGATGTCTTCCAAAACTTGGGGATTTCTCTCCCTCAACTGATTCATCTCCCTTTTCTCTAATAGGAAGATCTACTTCACCAACAAAACTAGGCTTTTCATATAATCTAGAAATAGAAAATTTAGGAGAATCTAGAAGATCTTGAGGAGTCTCAACATCCTCTATTCTAATTTTCCCACTGTAACTATTGGTATTTAAATAATAATTATCATTTACATCTTCTTAATCAGCATCATTTCCATTGTCTTTATCTGATTTAGAACTACTTCTGAACTAATACTATTTAGAGACTTCAGTCTATTCCTCATCACATTTTAAAAACTTCTTTCTCTTTGGGAGAGACTTAGGGAGACTAGGATCTCCAAAAGAAATGTAAATAGATTTAGGAGAAAGGTTGTTTTCACTTCCTTAATCAATAGAAAATTCATTCTATTATTTTTCTCTATAGGAAGAAGCCTCTTCTTCCTTATCACTATTAGAGTACTCAACAACTTCATTAGGCTCTAGACTAGGGTTAACAATGTCTCTTGGTCTAGATGGGTGGTTAATTGGATTAAACTCATCATAAATGTTTTCATTATCAGCTACCCATTTCTTTTTCCATGGGTTACAACTTCTCTTAATCATTCAACATATTATTCTAGTGATAAAAAATCAACCACACTCCATTATAGCTTCTTCATTGTCATCAACTAAACCATTGGCTTTAAATATAGTAGAAATCCTCTTTGGGTAGATCAGAGAATTTGATCTATAGGTTGTCTTGGACATTTCCATCATATGAATCATGAGGTAACTCCAAAGGTTTATCTTCTATCCTCTTTTCATAAGACATAGAAAATACAAATCCTGAATCATTAAGGTAGTAAAGTCACCCATATCTGGGAATAGGAAGTGTTGGATGAATTTAGAGAGTAATATTGTAACACACCATGATTTTATGAAAAATATTATTTTTAATTTCTTTGATGTTTTGTATTGTACGCTACACCAATATTATCTTGTGCTATACACAACACTGTATTATCTTGTATTATACGCAACACAATTATTGGATTGTGTTACACCCAAGATAAACCTTCCTCGATTGCTTGCGTTGTATGCAATACAGAGTTTCACTAAACAACAATATGTTATTAAAATATTATATAAACTAGCTGTTATGAATAGTAATATCACTTTTTGAAATTTTATAAATTTTATCTTTCAAAATGGACATCATTTTTGGATTTGGAATATTGAAATTATCCTAGGGTGAATTTTTGGTATTTTTCTAAAAACTTTCAATTTTTGATGAATAGTGAAAAACACAGAGTTATAGTTTAAAACCGAATTTTTATTTAAATAATTATTTATTTTATTTAAATTTATTTTTGATCAAAATAGATACATAATACCTATATAAGTTCAATGTAATTCATTAGAGTCATTTTATAATAATTTTATATATATAAAAATTTTATTGAACTTTTCACTGTCTTTTACCAACCTCCTGGGAAAATTTGCAAATTTACATAAAACATAATTTTACCTCTTCTATGAGTGGAATTTCAAAAATCTGAGAGACACGGTTGATATCAGTAAGTAAAATTTGGTTCAATAAGATAAAAATAATTTTTCGTGAATAGTAATGTTTTACTTTTATTTACCACAGTTAAAAGTAAATAGGGTAATTAAGGGTAAAATGATATTATTATTATCCTAACACATGTCCTAATTCTATTGGATAAGTTTAATTCGAAAAAAACAACCTTAGGAATAAAATATGACCCTTTAGGTCCACTTGGATTAGATTAGGAAATTTATTATTATTTTATTTAAAGAAGAGTTAAAATAGTTAAAATCAAAGTTTAACAACTAAAACATTTTTAATATAGGGTTATACATAAGACAAATTAAAATATCAATATTCATTAGAAAGATAAAAATATTTCCTACATAATGGTTATTTATTTATATTTTTTTGACATTAAATATTTTAATTTATTTATGACACAATGATGATGTAGTAATTACCTTATTAATGAAATATTAACATAATTGATATTATAAATACCCAAATAAATTTAATTTGAGACTTTTATGAATTACACTAATTTTAGAGGTTAATATAACATATTATGGTTGGCTAGATGAATTTTTTTCGAAGTAATAATGCTGTTATGAATTTAGAAAAAAAAATACCAAATAGTGTCAAAATTGACATAAAAGAGTTTTTAAAACAAATATTATATTATTAATTAATATAATAGTCCTTAAAATCTAAGGCTTGACAAAAATAATTAGATAATAATATATATGACATTAATAAACCAATTGGGGTTCGATTGATAGTTTATAGTAAGGTTATGAACCATATAGTGTAAGAATACAGGAAGACACAATAAAAGTTAAATTATTTAACTTAGAGTTAAATCTAAATGATAAGGTTAAAATGTAAATCTAAACTTGTCTAAAACCTATTGGTTGAGAGGATGTTGACCCATACCCACCATATCCTCAAAATAAGTCACTTTGGAGCCATTATAAACCAAATATAAATTTATTATAAAATAATATTTTATGTTTTTTCTAAGGTGCCCCTCACCTCTCTTATAAAAGGGAACTCCCCCTTCTCTCTAATTCACACATCCAAAGCCATTTCTCACAGACAAACCCTACCCAAATACCATCTCAACTATCCTCTATTCATCTTAGAGGCCTTCCTTTAGTCATAAATCCAACCTATGGAGCCCTTTTGAACAATTCAAAAGGAAGAACCCGAAGAAGAGGTAAATATCTCACCACCTATTTCAAGTTCCTTTCTTCTTCCACTTCCTACTTCTTTATTGTTTCCATTATAAAATAATAACTCCAGTATCTTCTATATACTATGATGTTATTATAAAAAAATTCAACCATTTTAGTTATTTTATCCATCCTATGAATGAAAAGGTCACCACACGTGCGTACGTACGACTTACTGTCTCCACATCGTGGTGTAGTTTGTTATTCAATCATTTCATCATTTTAATTGGTATAATAATGAGTATAAATGATATAAATAAAAAATATAAAATTATTATGATTCTTTATATATGATATAACATTCAATTATATACGATTTTAATGTCAAAAGAATGATATTGTCGCTCATGCATACGAACGGACGGCCGTCTCCACGAACGCGATGAGATTCTTTCTCCATGATTAACCATTCAAGTATGATTATAAAGTATATATAATAAATAATCATGAAATATATTACATAATAATTATACTGTATTTCTATAAATATATGTTTCATTTACTTAATTCCATTCAATTAAATAAGGAAACAAAAACAGCGTTCATACGTACGTACGGCCTACCGTCTCCATGAACGGTGTATTTCATTTATCGATCTATCATATATATTTATGTGTTGAATATATATTATATATAAATAATTTTTTACATTCTGTATTTAATTAAATCAGGATATAGGTAATAATATCAAGAAAAACAAGTCGAAACACGTATGATAAATGAAACGATTTTACCCAAAACGCTGCTTTAACATGGCATTTACAAAAGAACAGGTAATATAAAGTCCTAAGTGAATCATATATGATATTATAAATATTATTATAGTTCTGTTACAAGTTAATAGTATTTTTAAACCCACTATTCAAGAGTCTCGGACACATATGGAAGAAATTTGACATAAGGTAAGGGATAATTTTTCAAATCTCATATTTATCCGAGATTTCTTATACGTAAGTATTTACTGGGGTTATATTTTTCATCCATGTCCATAAAAAAATTTCATAAAGTTTTTAATATTATTCCATGTATTTTTAATGCCATTTTTACCCCTCTTTTACTTTTACATTATGTTATGGAAGGAATCATTCTTTTGTTTACCACACGATGAACGTTTTGACTTTTCCAGAAAAAGTACAAGGAGAATGTTTTTTTAACTTATACGGGATGAAAGGATTTTTACGGTTTCATAACACCTAATTTTCATGAAGATTCCTCTACAAGATTTCATGATTATTATCAAAAAAATCCTTTTCTTTTAATAGTGAATGCAATATTGTGAAATGAAAATGATTTTGAAGAAGAAAGGATATTTTCCTCAAGAATTCATTTCAAATGTTTTACCAAAAATATTTTCCATCTAAAGTGACATTATTTAATATGTTAATGTTTCAAGTATAATGTCTCTATGATTTACATGGTTTCATTTTTCTCATGATGAAATGATGTCCATTTATTCTATATGGATTATGTTATGATGGGATGTTGTTTATGAAACCCATTTTATTCATTGGGTTATGATGAATGATTTATGTTTATTTTGTGTCACACGAAAGAATGATTTAATTATGAGACGGGTGGGACCTATATATCCCTCCAATGAATTTGTTAATGATTTATATCTCATGATATAGACATGGATGGAATGGAAAGTGAATCTGGTTTAGTAAATATAGGGCTGGAATGGAAAATAAACCCGGTTCAGTAATGGACTTTGTCCAATATGATGGTCTTGGCAGCAATGCCTTGGCTACTATAGAAATAATAACATCTGCCTAATGGTTTCCAAAATTAAATGTTTTATTCCCATTCTATTTTATCATGATTAATGTTCCTTTATGATCTATTCCTTATGTACTACCAAGATTTATTTCACAACTCAAGATCTTGATGTTTAAATGTTATGTTCATGTTTTTATCTTCAAATGTATATGGTTTGTTTTATTTTCTCCATGCTTACCCTTACTGAGCATTTGAGCTCACCCTTTTTATGTTTTTTTCCCAGTATATAAAAAAAAGGTTTTAGGTAAGAAAAAAAAGTGAATATATATACGGGAGATGTTGAAGATCTTTCACCTTGATTAGAAGATTATGTTCAGAGTTTCCAAATACACTAAACTATTATGGTCCTTAGGTGTCTGGTTTTTTTATTTATTAAGTATTCTGAAAAATTAATGTAATTTCTATGTATGTCAAGTGTATGTCTCTACAGTTAGTATCAAAGGCAAAGTTTTAGTTAACCTTTGGAAACTTGGATGTGAAAACGTTAGTGAAATCCCTAGAGATATTTCTAAGGTATGTCTAGGGATGTCTCTATGGTTAAGTGTAAGTATAGGTTATTGTCCTAGAATTACAGTAACGAGATTAGAATTAAACCTAAGATGTTATATATTGAAGTTACTCCCCCCTTTATTATGTTGTTTTCCTAGCATGATTTTTGCCTCTCACACTGTTATTTTTGGTTTTAAACGATGGCTGGAACCCGAAAGAACCGTGTTGATCAATGTAATGGACAATGCAATGATTTTCCTCCTGAACAATCCAATGTTATGGGAGATGGAGTGAAAAATATTATTGTTATACTTACACAAGCTATGAATCATTCTGGACTTCCAAATGAGTAGAGAAAGGAACAATATTCTATTGAGTCCTTCATGAGGCAACGCCCACCTTCTTTTAGTGGGTCTTCTGATCCACTTGTTGCTGAACAATGGATTAGTACCATTGAAAAGATATTTTATATACTTTGTTGTTCAAAGCATGAAAAAGTCATTTTGGATGTTTACTGGTTAGAAGTTGAAGTAGACCAGTGGTGGACTCTAGTTAAAAATACAAGGCCTTAAGATGAAATTGAATACATGGAATGGGACGAGTTCAAGAACTTGTTTTTCGGTAAGTAATTCCCTCGTATTCTACAAACAAAGATGGAAAAGGAGTTCCTTGAGCTTAAGAAAAAGGTTAACGAATTTTTTGGTGTATAAAAGGTGAATTTTACAAGTCTTTCAAGGTATGCATCTGGATTTATCATCCAACCTGAAAGTAAAGTTGATCGATTCTTCAGTGGCTTAAAACCAAGTCTTCGAAGGGCATTAGCTATAAGAGACTTCAGTAGCTATGAAGAAATTGTGTGTGGTGCTATCAAGGTAGAACTGTAAGTTGGTATAACATATCCATATCATGGTTTTGACAAGAAACAAAATATGGAGTTCAAGAAAAAATCTCAAAACTATGGTGAAAGGAAGACAAATGTTTCATTATGCTTGAAGTGTGGAAAGAAGTATGGTGGAGATTGTCTTAAAGGGACTAGAAAATGTTTTAAGTGTGGAAAAGAATGTCATCGAGCAGCTGAGTGCTGAAGTAATGGGAAAAAGGGAACTAATGATGTGAATAGAGAAAAGACTACAGAAAATCTACCACCAACACTTCAATGCTTCATGTGCAAGGAAATGGGGCATTATGCTAACCAATGCCCTAATCCAGGGGTTAATGATGATCGACATCAACAACCTCTCAAGGAAAAGGACAATGGGAAGCCACATGAGATCACTATTGGAGATGTTGAATATGAAAATGAAGTGGTTGAATGATTAAGATTTTATGTAACGGGATTCCAAAATATTAGTGTGGAATGTCATTTTTAGTATCGTGGAATATTGGAATATCTATGTATTGGTTTATTGTGGTTTTCAATAATTGTATGGTACCAGTAACCATGAAAAGTGATTCAAATATTTTTGTAAATTAGATGACATGTTCATAATGAAGGGATAAGGAGATAATGAGATGTTTCATACTATTAAGGATCTCATGACTGATATAAGGACAATGTGATATCATGGTTTGAGAATATATAAATTTTGGGATTTTGGTATGTGGAAAGAGTTAACTTTTGATAGAATTAAAGTTTTCACAAAGATTATATGGTTATTCATATTTCAAGAGAATATATGATTAAGGTATTCACATGTTTGTAATGTGACCAACAACAAGATATATCTTATGATATATGGGGGACAAATGAAGAAATTCACATGCTCGGTAGATGACATATCTAGTAATCAGACAGAAGTATTTTCGATTAGCCTAAAGGTTGGAATGGATTAATTTATACATAATATAGTATTTATTAAGGCTATAACTTTTTTATTTTATTTATGAAATGTTATAATATTATATTTTTAGAAAAAGGACAACTCGTAGGACGGGAAACAACACGTCGCGTCGGACAAGGATGTTGGAATCGAACCCACAACTGAAGTGCGACAGGCCTTTATTTCCTACCTCT